>JAJJWW010007339.1:0-600000 GCA_023531295.1 Papaver armeniacum | reverse complement strand
AGTCGCTATGCCATTGGCACACGCCAAATATAGCGCCCTAGGCTTGCAAGACTTGCAACTAGGTCAACATGGCCGCACATGCCATTGGCACATGCCAATACGTGTCGCAAGCCATATTCCAAGTCGCTATGCCATTGGCACACGCCAAATATAGCGCCCTAGGCTTGAAAGACTTGCAACTAGGTCAACATGGCCGCACATGCCATTGGCACATGCCAATACGTGCCGCAAAGCCATATTCCAAGTCGCTATGCCATTGGCACACGCCAAATATAACGCCCTAGGCTTTCAAAACTTGCAACTAGGTCAACATGGCCGCACATGCCATTGGCACATGCCAATACGTGCCGCAAGCCATATTCCAAGTCGCTATGCCATTGGCACACGCCAAATATAGCGCCCCTAGGCTTGCAAAACTTGCAGCCTAGGTCAACATGGCCGCACATGCCATTGGCACATGCCAACACGTGCCGCAAACCATATTCCAAGCCGCTATGCCATTGGCAACGCCAAATAAAGCGCCCTAGGCTTGCAAGACTACCAACTAGGTCAACATGGCCGTACATGCCATTGGCACATGCCAAACACACACGCTGGTAGCCTAACTTGCAAACCGTGCAACCTACCACCAAGGCATTCAGCACATGCCATTGGCACATGCCAAACACACACGCTGGTAGCCTAACTTGCAAAACCATGCAACCTACCACCAAGGCATTCCGCACATGCCATTGGCACATGCCACACGCGCCATTAGCAGCACCACTTGCACTCAAGGCGCAACCAACGAGATATCAACACAAAGGCGGGGATGCTTCTATAGGGTTTTGGTTTGGCGGTCACAACATGCGTACACTACGCTCACAATTAAGAAAGCGTGAATAGGAATAAAGAGGTCAAATAAAGAGGAAATAATGGTGAAAAATGTTTTCACCCATTAAACCACGCGGTTACCACCTCCTCCCATTATTTCACCCTTTACTCTCTTCCTTCATGAGGCCAGGGTACTGATGAGTGCCAAATAGTGCATATTTATACACCTTTTTATTGGCATTTTACTCATCTTTTGCGCTTAGAAATCAGATATTATCCCAGTTACTGTGTTTTCTTTGTTTTCAAGAATAAATATTTGTATTAATTAATTTTGTGTTTTTAGGTACTAAATAAAGACCGGAGAATGAGGAGCCCAAAGAGCGAAGAATTAGAGTCGATCATCTATGGAGCGGATAGCCAACGCCGCGGCAATGGCCTGTTGCAACCCAACAAGTAGCAACTCATCTACAAGACATGGGTTTGAGCTAGACCCGACCCGCGACCGGATCCGAGCCCCGTACACTCTAAGCCGTCGAGATCCCATCTTGCTGCATCCAACGCTCATTTGCTTCCACACGCATCGAAGTTTCTTGCTCCCGCTCAACACCGAGATCACGCCAAAACCGCTTACCACCCTCGGCCGTTCGGATCTCCATCGGCTCCATCCTACGCTCGCTAGGCCCGTCTCATCACCACTCGATGTACACAGCTTCACAACAAAATCACCAACACCCTATACCCTAATCGAGCAAACCTATTCTCTTCCTCACTTTCTCTTTCTTCTCCCGAGCTCTCTGCAAAACCCTCACCTCCACCTCCTTCGTCCACGCGATGCGAGTTCCATCATCACATCTCTGTCAAATACCATCACCCAACCACTCCATCATCTGCGCCACCACTCTCTCCCTTATTTATCTTTTTTTTTAGCTTCTCTTCAACCTAGAAGCTAGGTTAAAGATAAATAGGGTTAGGGTTTTCACCAACTCCGTTGCATGTTCGATTCAGAGGTCAGGGACGCGTCAAGGAGCGAGTAGCAGGTTTGGGTCATCATGTAGTTGTTATTTGAATTATTGTGGAGAGTATAAATTGAGGTTTGAGATGAAAGAGAAACTGGTCAGTTTTAGTTTCAATTTTAGGGTTCATGTTAGTTTGCAATTTGAATTAACTCTGTTTTTAATGTTCATCATGAGCTAAATTTACTTAGCTAGGATTGATATGAAACCCTAATTGAATGTTCTGAGTTTCAACTTGAATTGATTTGCTTTTGTATGTTTTAATTTATAAGATAAGCTTAATTCTTAACATATCATTGCTCTGCTCTCACAATGAGTGCCTTGTACTCATTGTAGTTAGGCTCACATTGCATTGAGTGTGTTGCAGCCCAATTTTCATGTATTTGGTTAACTCTCTTGACTAGTTGTTCTTGAATAGACAACTAGTGCTCTAGATAGCACATTAGCTGTGAATTAAGTTATCTCCTGGTGAAACCTCCTAGGTAAGAGATAGAGTTGACACACTATCCTTAATTGCCACAGGAACAATAGCAATCAAGTTAGTTGAAGTTCATAACATGAATTAGGGTGGATTTGATAATCCTAGTACCACTAAACCATCATTTTACACTTTACCTTGCTTTTCAACACTTAGTTCAATATCACACCTTCATCTCAGTCGTAAGACTTTAAACTAAAGCTTTGTATCTCTGTCACATCACCTGAAAACAGTTGAGATAGCCTTAGAACAGCCTAGCACACACAAGTTCCCTATGGAAAGACCTGTGCTTTCCACTGCCTTCACTGGCTCTGTGCACTTGTAGAATTAGAACATAGGAAAGCTTCTTTCAGCCCCTATCAGGTACGTTTCAATCTCGACTTGTATAAATAGGTCTTACCTATTTCCACCAGACAACAAGTCTCGGTCAGGAGAAATATACTACACTTACACTCTCAGAAAGGCAACTTTGCAAGCTCTCTCAAAAGCTTCCATCTCTTGCAAGCTTCTAAGCTTTCACTTTACGATGCAAGTCGAGATACTACTCTCCTCAACACCTTTCTTTGCTTCCCTCCCCAAATCAACCCTTCTCCTCCACTTTGTGACCCGAAGCAAGTCTGGAACGGCCATTTCTTGGTTTAGGCCGGACTTGTACGAATCGATCTCTCGAACCTATAAAGTGCTCACGTGCGGCACATTTGTTTAGGGTTTGAATCGGTTTCTCACTCACCCACCAAAATTACCGAAACCAGCAGAAACGATTTTCACCCATAAACACCTAGGTAAAGGGATGTGGAAGGTGTCGTGATGTCACTGCTGAGTGATCGGATTGAACGCTCCCATCCTCTGTATTCAGGTATTTCCTGATTGATTTCTCCTTCCTCAAGCGTTTCTTGATCGGTTGAAAAGTCGGCGCGGATTGGACAGTCTTAGGGCTTCAACAAGAGTTTTGAGATATAAATCCTCTAGCGAGGGCTCCATAGGCTGCAGGCTCCCTTTCTTTATCGCGGACATTGTAGTACTCCGGACAAGTCTTTTCCCACATGCGGACCGTGTTGTCCATCTTTACGGATTCGTTTTTATTGCGTGCTCTCTTTGCTTCTCCACTTGTAAAGGTGTGACTCCTAGGCGAGGATTCAATGTTTCTTGCCTTGTCTAAGTTGATGTCTATCGACCCTTCTTGTAGTTGTCTTTGCTATATCATTCAAAAGGCGAAACGTCTCGCTCTGCCTTGGTGATACGGCTTGTTTGCCAAGACATCCTCCAACATTCCGACTATGCTTCCCATGATATCTGAACCGCCTGTGGTCTCCCAGTGAGGATACATCGCGGAATGAAAAGCGAAGGATTGAGAATTCAATTTTTGCAACCGATAGATCAACCTCCTTTGTGGTCGCCAATTGTTTATGGGTGAAAACTACTCCTGTAGAATTTGGTAATTTGGGGTGTGGATGAGGAATGTATTTAAACCTTTAAACAAATGCCTTTGCGCGGTGAGTGCTTGTAGATTCGAGAGATCAATACGTGCAAGTCCGGCCTAAACCAAGAAATGGCCGTTCTAGACTTGTTTCGGTCACAAAGTGAAGGAGATGGGGTTGATCTTAGGGAGGGAAGCGAAGAAGGTGTTGAGATTGTGAAGGTGTTGGCTTGCTTATGACTTGTAACGAAGGTGAGCGGGCTTGCGGTTGATGCAAGCGAGGCTCACGGGTGTTTGAATACGATTTGTATTAACACTTGGTTTTTCCTGTCTCGTCTGAACTTGTGTTGTTATTTGTTTGTAATAGGGCGGAGAACCTATTTATACAAGTCATTGAGCCTCATTCACGTCTCTCGTGGGAAGTGGAGGAAGTGGAGTGATGGAGTAGTGGAGTTGTGCGTCGACCGGTCTTGCCCACTTCTCATGTTCATCTCTAACCGTCCATGACTTCCTAACACGTTCTTGTGATGGCGCGTTGCACTGTACTGCCAGCGTAAACCGCCCAGACCAATACCCCGATATGTATCCCCTAGTTTGTGACATGATTGATGTCTCGGAATGTGTGGATCGTGGATCCACGAAAGATAGCATGTAATGCTTGAATTGAATAATTGTGTTATTCAGGAAGTCGATACTTGTGAAGTATCGTGTGTATTTTATGCATCAGTGCTTGCATTATGGTGTGGTAAAGTGATGGGCAATGATGCCTCACTAACCAAATAACTCTTGACCGGGGCTGTATAACCAAGTTTGGTGAAGTTGGACGGATGAGATGATCTTTGAGACACTCATCTGCGACCGTTAATGAATATTAGGTTTTTTGAAGAGGAGCACAAGCATGACTCTTGACTTGGTCGAAAACCAAGCATGGAAAGGGATTTGGAGAGGACCGACCGGGCATGTGTGTAGACAAACATCTTGTGTGCACGTCCATACCTCACTATCCCATGAAGGCGCGATCTAAGCCACTCAATTTGACCGGTAAAGTTGAGTGGTTGAGATCGATTTTGCAATAGGAGTTTGATGCCGCGCGCCATACTCTTTTCCGGCGTGTTTTCAAGACGACCTAACTTGGTCGGTCTTGGTCGATGGGTTTGACGGGAAGATGGCGGTGGTGATCATGCCTATACGACTACCCCATGAAAACGTGATCTAAGCCATTTAAATCATCCGGTGAAGTTGAGTGGTCGAGATCGGTTGCAATTTGGGAAGTGTAACCACGCATGTTTGGGCGGGCGTTTTGGATTAGCCGGGCATGATATTCCTTGGCCGACCACATGAGGAGGTAGATGGGCCCACGGTGGTCATCTTTGGTATGACCGGCCCTTGCTTAATCTAATCGTGACCCTCCATTAAATGCAGGAGAAGATGGACGCGCGTGATGGCTTGAACCCTAATTTTGGTTTTCAAAGCCGTGCGCCTCCTCTTGTTTGGGTGACGATTTTGTCACGGCCAAACATTGTTGGTCTTGACCGATTGGTCAAGTGTGTAGGCGGGCCCACGGTGATCGTGTTGACATGCTTTGGGCCCTTTGAGTCTACATCTACACCCTCCATCTATACCTGCGAAGATGGATGGTTGAGACTATTTTGCGACACATGTAATATGACGCAAACCCTAATTTAGGGTTTTCCGTCCATAATGCTTGGTATGAATGGTTTTTGGCAGGCTAGGCCAATGACCCAGACCATGCGGGGTCGGCCGTGGGTATTCCATACCTGCTTGGGGGTGATGGAATTGATGCGGGTCATCGATCATGCTTATGGAGTTGGATGACGTGATCGAATCATATCCCGTCTTGATCTGGTCGATCAGGATGCTCAATCAGGCTAGTATAACACACCGAGAGGGCTCAATCGGGCTAGTATAACACAGAGAGGTCTCGGTCTAGTATAACACACCGAGAATCGGCTTGTACGGGTATTTCGTACATGGTTTCATTATAGTGCTTGGAGGTTCGTGTTATTCGTAAGAGTAACACTCGATCGTCATGCCACAACGATAATGATCTTGGAAATACAAGGCTGATATGAAATTCACGGGAAGGGATTGTTGCCACATGCTCCAACACGGAGGAATTTCATGTATTCACAGAATGGGATTGTTGCTACATGCTCCATTCTTGGTGAATTTAAGTGAGGGAGTATCCAAAACTTATAAATGGCTTTATCTTTTACAAGATGTCAGCGCATGATTTTTATGGTTTTTACAAATTTAACCTTAAACAAAAATCCACCATCAACACCTATATTGACAGTTTTCGAGTTCGTCGGTGGTTAAGTCGGTCCCGTCTTTCGGCTTACGAGGGCGTCTGGAACTTCCTCCTGGTTATGTGAAAACATTCTTTGGGCGGAGAGACCGGGTCATGGTCTCCCGGCTAATTGCTAACAACGGTGGTAATGTGTGAGTTTTCCCTTTTTGCTTCGTCTGCGGTAAGGGTGCACTCTCGCTTGGTGCGGGCACGGGTTACGCCCGGTGGCGGGAGGCCCAGCGGGTCTTCCCTACGAGGAGACGGTGGGAGGCGGTCTCCTCGTGGGTATCTCCGGTTGTCGCTATCTCGAGCGATGTCCATTTTGGTAGCGAGCGTGAATCTTGGTCGTCACGCCTTTTGAACCCTCCTTGGCCCATGTGCTTCTACACAGTGGGCGGGTGCATAGGGGGACAATGATGCGGGGATGCGGACGAATTCTCCGTTCGATCTTGTTTTCGGGCATTGGTGGTATGTTGAAGGAACGATCTTGAGATTGTGCAGCCACGGCCTTCCCGGTATCATGTGGTAGTCTGGTTCTTTTTCAATCACTTCAAACTTCACGCTTGATTGAATCGGCCCTAATGCCAGCTCCAAGTTGATGTAGCCGTACGTGCTAGTTTGGTTGCCTTATAAATCCGACATCGTAGTGGGTCGTCGTGCGATCTCGTTAGGTCGCACCCTGGCAGCTTTAAGTGTCTTGAGGGTGATGACATTGTAAGATACACCCGTATCAATGAGCGCTCTTCGAAACTCTATGTTCTTGACGAGTCGTTATATGCAAGGCCCGGTTGTGGCCGTCTTCTACCATCATGTCGTCATCGGTGAAAAAAATATTGTTGTTGGATCTTAGGGGATCCTTGGACTCCCCGTGGGTGCGGGAACTAGTGATGCGTTCGGTGCTATTCGGTTAATAGCGAGAGAATGTTTTTATTCGATGGTCCTTGGAGAGGTGTAGCAATTCACATAAGTTTTCTACCAACATGGTCGCCTCCTGGTCCGTCGGCTTCCGGTTAGTGACGAAACCATTGATTTGAGAATGCTCATTTGGGATGTTAGTCCCTGCTCTTGATCTCTGGGGAACATGAGCCACTTAGCTCCGATGTTAGGGTGATGAGGAAGTCGAGTATCTTTGTTAATCGCATCCTTCATTAGATCCATGTTCTTGGCATCGATCTCCTGAGCTCGCATCAGGTCGACCAGTCTTGGGACCTCTTCATTGGTCGTATTGCTTCCAGAAATTGACGAGTTATCATGACCTTGAGCGGGATCAATGTTTGTGGAGATGGCCTGGTAGCCGACCATGCTAGCGCGAAATTTGAGGACGGAAGGCTGGAATTTGATATTGTAACCCGAAAGAGCAATCCTCCATTGTGGTCGCCAATTGTTTATGGGTAAAAATCGTTTCCACCGATTTCGGTAAATTCGGTAGGTGAGTGAGAAACTGGTTTAAACCCTAAACAAATGTCTTTGCACGTGAGCACTTTATAGATTCGAGAGATCAATGCAGCCAAAGTCCGTCCTAAACCAAGAAATGGTCATTCAGGACTTGCTTCGGTCACAAAGTGGAGGAGAAGGGTTGATTTGGGGAGGAAGCTAAGAAAGGTGTTGAGACCGAGAATAATTCGAGAGAGTAGTATCTCGACTTGTATCGAAAGTGAAAGCTTCGGAAGCTTGCAAGAGATGAAAGCGTTTTTGGAGAGCTTGCAAAGTTGCCTTTCTGAGAATGTTGTGTTTTTCTCCTGACCGAGACTTGTGGTCTGGTGGAAATAGGTAAGACCTATTTATACAAGTCGAGATTGAAACGTACCCTGGCCTCATGAAGGAAGAGAGTAAAGGGTGAAATAATGGGAGGAGGTGGTAACCGCATGGTGTTTATGGGTGAAAACGTTTTCACCATTATTTCCTCATTTATTTGACCGCTTTATTCCTATTCACGCTTTCTTATTGTGAGCGTAGTTTACGTTGCATCTTTGTGACCGCCAAACCAAAACCCTAGAAAGCATCCCCCGGTTGTGTTGATGTCTCGAGTGTTGGTTGCACCTTGGTGCAAGTGGCGCCTGCTAGTGGCGCGTGTGGAATGTGCCAACGGCATGTGCGGAATGCCTTTGTTGCGGGTTGCACCTTGAGTGCAAGTGGCAACGCAGCTGCTAGTGGCGTTGTGGCATGTGCCAATGGCATGTGCGAGAATGCTTTGGTGGTAGGTTGTGCGTTGAGTGTAAGTGGCAATGCCAGAGCTGCTAGTGGCGTGTGTGGCAAGTTTCAATGGCACGCATGGCAGTTAGGGCTATGTCCTGGTAAGAAAAGCTACAAGCGATGCATGTTGGCATGTGCCAATGGCATGCGTGGCCAATTTGGGTCACGACCTGGTAGGAAAAGCTACCAGCGAGCGTGTTGGCATGTGCCAATGGCATCTTTGTCCAATTTGGGTCACGGCATGGTAGGAAAAGCTACCGGCGAGCGTGTTGGCATGTGCCAATGGCATGCGTGCCAATTTGGGTCACGTCCTGGTAGGAAAAGCTACCGGCAAGCGTGTTGGCATTTGCCAATGGCATGCGTGGCCAATTTGGGTCACGGCACAGGTAGGAAAAGCTACCGGCGAGCGTGTTGGCATGTGCCAATGGCATGCGTGGCCAATTTGGGTCACGACATGGTAGGAAAAGCTACCCGTGGCGTGTTGGCATGTGCCATGGCATGCGTGGCCAATTTGGGTCACGGCCTGGTAGGAAAAGCTACCGAGCTTTGTTGGCATGCGTGGCCAATTTGGGTCACGACACTGGTAGGAAAAGCTACCATCGAGCGCGTTGGTATCGTGGACAATTTGGGTCACGGCTGGTAGGAAAAGCTATCGGCGGCGTGTTGGCATGTGCCAATGGCATGCGTGGCCAATTTGGGTCACGGCCTGGTAGGAAAAGCTACCCGGCGAGCGTGTTGGCATGTGCCAATGGCATGCGTGGCCAATTTGGGTCACGACACAGGTAGGAAAAGCTACCATCGAGCGTGTTGGCATGTGCCAATGGCATGCGTGGCCAATTTGGGTCACGGCACTGGTAGGAAAAGCTACCGGCGAGCATGTTGGCATGCGCCAATGGCATGCGTGGCCAATTTGGGTCACGGCCTGGTAGGAAAAGCTACCAGTGAGCGTGTTGGCATGTGCCAATGGCATGCGTGGCCAATTTGGGTCGCGGCCTGGTAGGAAAACCTACCAGCGAGCGTGTTGGCATGTGACAATGGCATGCGTGGCCAATTTGGGTCGCGTCCTGGTAGGAAAAGTTATCAGCGAGCGTGTTGGCATGTGCCAATGGCATGCGTGGCCAATTTGGGTCGCGTCCTGGTAGGAAAAGCTACCAGCGAGCATGTTGGCATGTGCCAATGGCATGCGTGGCCAATTTGGCATAGGTTGCATGGTTTGCAAGCCTGGCGCGGGCGCCATTTTGGCATGGCGTGGCTAGCGTAGCTAGGGCCAAGGCGAGTCGTCCGGCATGGCACGGCTAGCTCGGGCTACGTGTGGCTGGCATGATTTGCCATTGGCACGGAGGTGCGGCTAACATGGTTGGTATGCTTTGCCGTGTTTGGTGTGACTAGCGTAGCTAGGGCCAAGGCGAGTACGTTTGGCATGGCGCGGCTAGCTTGGGCTAGGTGTGGGCGGCATGATTTGCCATTGGCACGGAGGTGCGGCTAGCATGGTTGGCATGCTTTGGCGTGTTTTGGTGTGGGCGGCATGATTTTCCATTGGCATTGAGGTGCGGCTAGCTTGGGCTAGGTGTGGATGGCATGATTTGCCATTGGCAAGGAGGTGCGGCTAGCATGGTTGGCATGCTTTGGCGCGTTTGGTGTGGCTGGCATGATTTTCCATTGGCACAGAGGTGCGGCTAGCTTGGGCTAGGTGTGGATGGCATGATTTGCCATTGGCACGGAGGTGCGGCTAGCATGGTTGGCATGCTTTGGCGCGTTTTTGTGTGACTAGCATAGCTAGGGCCAAAGCGAGTGCGTTTGGCATGGCGCGGCTAGATTGGGCTAGGTTTGGGCGGCATGATTTGCCATTGGCAAGGAGGGGAATTAGGGTTTTGTTCGTTGTAACCCTAATTTGAAAAAAAATACCCCCTATTAATTACTGACTATATGCATTAAATGTTCTAATAAATGTGTCACCGGTGACATTAGGTTATTTGGGGTTTTATGATTTAACCCTTTGTTTAAAAACCACCATCAACACAACCGTAACTGAGTTACGGTTGGTTTCGAGCATTTAATTACCAACCGTAACTGAGTTACGGTTGGTATCGAGCATTTAGTTACCAACCGTAACTGGTTTTACGATTGGATCTTCCCCAAATTTAACCGGTTACGGTTGGTATTCGATAACTTATGAACCGTAACTAAGAGTAACTAAGAGTTACGGTTGGTAACAAGCAAAATTGCAACCGTAAGTTCTTCTGAAAATTCAAAAGTTTTGATTTTGTTATGTAATTTAGATAATTTTGAGCGAGAAAAAGCTAATTGGAACTAATTTAGAAGTATATCGGGTCATTAGAATCACTCATTTTGGCTGAATGAATCAAAATCTAGGGTTTCACAAATATCACATAAGTTTTCTTTTTCTTCTCCTCTAATTTTTTTTTATAACACTAAAAATCTGATTTTAGAGTTATAATAAGTGAAAATTAATTATCAACATTAATCTTGATTATCATTACTAATCTTGATTATTAACAATAAGGGCTAATTAGTCATTTCCAGATTTCATTGATAAGGGGCACTTGAATTTCCTTGTAATGACCTTTTTTTGTCTTATTAAATTGCCGCCCCTTTACCATTTTATGGCGCCCCTTTACCAAGCTTGTTTTTTATAGTGATCTAGCTTGGATTAGACCAAGAGATATTTTCATTAAAGTATGTAGAATTAAAAGAAACTAAGAAGATTTCCTAGATCCAGATCCGGGCCTGAGGGTCTGTGACCGCACAGGGCCCGACTCTGGCTAGGGCCTTTTATCTCAAAAACAAATTACCCCTCCCCTTAGAACTATGATTTTAGGCATACGGAAATCTTTTAGGGCATACCAAGTAAAGACAAAAAAGGAGTGTAAATAGCAAAATCAGAAGCCCCTTAACCAAATATTTTTGGTAATGGAAAATCTGCCCTTTTAGGATTAGTGTTAATACTAATGATTAGTTAAAATAATTCTGATTAGTGATTAATGATTAGTGATTAGTTTTAGGATTAATAAAAAAAATTGAGTAAGTAAAAAAAAAGTTAGGTTTTTTTAGAAGGAGGAGGGGAAAGTGAGAAAAAAATTTGTGTAGATTATTTAGTTACCCTTGAATTGTAGTCATTTAGACAGCGTCTCGCGGGAAATTTTCCAACATATCTTATGTTTAATCTCACTTTTGTAGGTTAAAATCATCAAAAGTCTGTGTTTTTTAACTAAGGTTCGGCGAGTTTGGATGAACAGTTCGGCTAGATGAAAGTGTTGATTAAGAGCCGAACCTACCTTGTAGACCAGAGTTCGGCTTGGTTCGAATTGTCCTAACAAGCCGAACTCTACACTGAACTGTCTGGAAGAAAAAAATGTTTAGGGTTCGGCTTATATTTAGAAATTCGTAAGCGCCGAACCTATTGGAAACACATTGTTCGGCTATTTGAATAAGTAGAATTGGAGGGAACGTAATCAAAGGATGTTTATCGCAGAGGCAAAAGAGAAAGACGCTCAGAAGATCATATTAGATATTAAGGCAAATATTTTGTACTGGTCTCATCCCTCAAAGGCTCTAAACAACACTAGATTTGAAGTGTTAGTCTTCAAATGGGAAGAATTAGTCCGAAGATAATTGTTTTGCTGTCTTTTTGTACTTCTCCTTCACCTCGGTCCATTATGGGCTAAGGTATTGTAACTCTGTAACTGTGTGATTCTTTATTCTTTTATATAAATCTATATCGTTTTATTGATCAAAAAAAAAAGTCCACGAGCAATTTCAATTTCTACTTGGTAAATTTTTTCCCATCCAAGCGCAAAAGATGATGCTGATGTGGCCGTCTTTTCAGCATAGATGAATTTTTCAAGAGAACCCTAGGCATAAACTCATAACTAAGAGCTCTTTTGTTTGGCTTATTCAAATAAAACCCAAGTAGAGTGACAATGTTAACATGGGAAGTCATGTTGATGCTTGCAACCTCATTGATGAATTCTACGCCAGTGTTATTAGATTTTAAATTGCTACATAAAACCTTAATTTACAACTAGACGACCATCATGAAGCTTACCTTTGAAGACAGAACCATAGCCCCTTTGGCCAAGTTTTTCTTTGAAGGAATTGGTCATTTTCTTGACATCTTTAAAACTATATCTCTTTGGAGCCAGAGATCCATGAGTTTTGAAAACCTGGCTTGATTGGGGTATACCTAATAAGACAAAAGCTAGGTCATTGTGAAGTAAAATCAGCCACCCCTTAACCTTGTATTTCTAAATGGCAAAGTTGTCCCTGCAATGATTAACACTAATTTAATTGAAATGATTAGATTAGTTAGTTGATTTATATGAGTAGGTTTGGAAATAATTGAGAGTAGGAAAGAGTATGAAGTAGTAGAGGAGGTTTTGGTGGGAAAAAGTTAGGGTTTTTGAGAAATTTGTGATATGAGTGAGATGAGTGATTCAAATCCTGATTTTTAAGTGGGGGATCCTTCTAACTTTCCTCCTACGAGATGAGTACTTGTATGATGATCTACCAGACCATGATCAAATGGACTATATGCATGACCCTCACTTTTATTTTCCTCATACTCAAGATGGGTATGGAATTGATGAATGTCTTAAGCCAAACGTAGAATCCAATGACCAAGAAGAAGAGAATGGAGCTACAAGTAATCAGGTAGACAACATACGTGGTGAAGATTGTGATTTTTCCATGCAAATGATGGATTTTTTTTTTCACTTTTGATGCACATAGTCGGCAGGGTCGAAGATTGTCGATCATGCCGATCGTAAAAGTCGGCATGGTATATATTACCAAACGCTCCGACTTTTCATGAGAAGTATTCTAGTCTGCAAGGTCGGAAATATGAACTATGCCGACTACAAGTTTCTGCAACACAGAAGTCGTGATTTGAAACATGTTTAAGCCGGCATTGTAATGGTACGTAGACCTTGCCGACTATAGTCTGGTCGGTAGTGTTTTATTTTCAAACCAAGCCGGTTGTAGCTTAGCCGACGTGGTTTTATATATAGACCCCGCCGACTATAAGATTGTTTGCAGCACAGGAAACGATTTTGAAACATGCTTAATTCAGCATTGTTCTGGTTCGTAGACCCTGCCAACTGGTTGTTGGTAGGCGCTCTTTTTTTCTTCGACCAAGCCGGCGGTTTTTCAGCCGGCGTTGTTTTATATATAGACCCTTCCGACCTTTGTAGTACATATCAACTAACTTGTGTTGCTTTGTAGATGGCATTGGTACCGATGACGGATCAGCCTCAAGCTCACAATGTTAGGGGTCCTGATACTTCCGCACATTATGCTAATGATTTGGAATGGAAGGAAAAAAGCGAGCGCGATAAATTGGATTGTTAGAAGCGAAAGAAGATGTGCGTTCTAGTTAAAAACACCCAACAAAAATATTCGCGGTTTGAAATGGTATGCGAGTGTAGTGGGTCGCTGGACGCAAGTCACAAGAGAAAGGGTTATGTGTATGATAAGAAGACGATGAGGGTGTACAAGACGAAGTCAAAGAAGTGTGGATGCCCATTCAAGATTATTTTTTGGAAGAACAAAGAAACTGATCACATGTGGAGAATGATTAGAGTTGAAGTTGGTTGGCATAACCATAAAGACCCGGAAAGTCTTGTTGGGCACTCCCAAGTTGCCAAGTTGAAACCGCACGAGTTCGAACAAGTAAGAACAAGTTGGGGAATTAAACCAAACAAGCTCCTTAGTAAGTTCAACAAGGATGACCCGCATAACCTTTCTTCATTGTCTACAATTTATGCGGCCAAGGCAACCATCAAAAGAATTGAATGGGATCGAAGAAAGGTAATGGAAGAATCACAATGGTTGGCACACAAATACAACTACACGGTGAGACACCATGAGTCATCGTAAGGGAAGGTGGATCGTATTATTCTTGCGCATCCCGATATTATTCAATTGGCGTGGTGCTTTTACCAAGTTTTGTTAATGGATTGTACTTATAAGACGAATAGGTACAACATGCCTTTGTTGAACATTGTTGTACAAACCTCGGATAAGCAATCGTTCACGGTGGCATGTTGTTTCAAGGATCGTGAGAAGGATGATAGCTATATTTGGGCATTTGAATTTTTGAATCTTCTATACCACGAAGATGAGACTCCTGGGGTTATAGTGACCGACAATGAGCAAGCAATAATGAACGCCGTGAGGACAGTTTTTCCCAATGCACAAAATTTCTTTTGCACTTGGCATATACAATGCAATCTTACAAATAATTGTAGGAATCATATCCAAAAGCCAAAGGCAAAGAAAGGCACTAAACGTGAAAAGGAGGAAGATGTCTTAGTGAACTAACTAAAGAGGACAGAGAAGAAGAAAGAAGATGAAGAATGGAAAGAAGGTGAGATCAAGTTTGGGTTAGTCATGAAAGCGTGGGATAAGTTGGTTTGGTCGATGAGTGTGGCAAGATATGAGATCAACTTGAAGGAGTTCGAGGATGATTGGGGGACTAATTACCCCAAAGTAATGGAATATTGCAAGAGACAATGGTTGAGGCCATACAAAGAGAGGTTTGTGTATGCTTTTACTTACGACTATAAACATTTCAAACTTGAATCCACAAGTATGGTAGAGCAAGCTCATGGTGGACTAAAAGCTCTACTTTTCACGAGTCAAAATGGGATTGTGACGGTGCAACATGCTATCCATGAGTACACTAATAATGATATCAACAAGATAACAAAGCAATTCCAAGAAAGTAGCTTCCGGAGTTGAAGGAGTTTAAGGGGGATAATTGGTTGCTTGTTGGTATACATTACAACGTCTAGCATTGGGAAATACATTTTATGATGAAACATCTCAAGTTGTATCAAAAGTATGACAAGCCGGACACTCCTTGTAAGTGTAGTATAATGAAGGCTATCGGACTTCCATGTCGTCATATGCTTGGTAGGTATAACTCTCATTCCGATTGAAGATATCGATCCTTATTGGAAGCAATTATCTTTCAAACCGGCTCCAAGAGAAGATCCCGATGAAGAGTTTGGCGACATGGAACTTGGGAGAATAATTCTCGACAAGTACCCCAAGTTGAATAGGTTGGACAAATAAACTATGAAGCACAAGTTGATGCCGATTGTTTACCCTTTTATGGAAGAACTTTAAGAACCGGCGAAACAAGATCCTTGTGGTAGACCACCTACCACAAACACAAGGGCGGAAGAAAGGGAACAAATTAAAGAGTATTTGAGTACAAAATGTGATCCATCCGGACATGACTATACCGAGGCGCAATACAAAGAGGAGCCGTCTAAAAAGAAAAGAGGTCGTCAGGAAAGAAATAACTACACAAACGGTTTCAAACTTGAATCCAAATAGCACTCCACCTCTTGAGAGTCAAGCAAGTGTTGTAAAGAAAAGGGGTCGGCCGAGCAAAGAAACAACTACACCAACCGTTTCAAACTTGAATCCAAATGAAACTCCACTTCTTGAGAGTCAATCAAGTCAAGGAGATGTTGTGAAGAACAGAGGTCGTCCGAGGAAGGAAGTAAAACCGGTATTGGAAGAGTATCGCATACAACTCCCTCAAATTATTCAAGAGTTCGTTATTGGTACCGACGACGTCCCAAAGGATGAAAATTGTGGGTTTCACGTTACCTCTCGACAATTGGGACAACTAGGTGGAGCGGTTGAGGAGAATCTCACCCCAATGTCAATACATAAGAAAGAAGATGGCTGCCCGACTAGAAAAAGACAAGGAGTTTTATATCTCAATGATACTAGAAGGTTCCATGGAGGATAAAGAAGCGACTTTAAAGATTTGCTAAAGAGTGTTAAAGGCCCGGAGGGAAATGCACCGGTCAAATAGGAGCATTGGTTGAGAATGCCGGAGTATGGCCATCTATTCGTGGATACGTGGTCATGCGTGGTACATTTTTTAGTAAAGGACTAAGTGTAGCATTTGCAACGAAAAATGCGGTTTGTGTGGAACAACTCAAGCATAGAAGAATTGTTATGGCTTTGGTGGAAAATAATCATTTTATTGGTTTACAACTCAACAAGGAATGTCCATTACCTCCTCTTTGTAGGTTTAGTTTTTGGGAAAAGTTCATAATCAACAAGAGGAGGGAATGGATGAAACTTTATGAGGACAACATGCACCATTGGAATGCTTTAGATGAGTCTAGGGAATGTCCCATAGATTTGACTAAAGGAGGTTCAATAGATTTTAATGAACTCCCTCCCATAAATTCGTCAAGGTTGTTTCCCTACTATCGGCATGTTATAAATTCGTCGGGATCTTAGGCGGAACTGCATGACATCACGGGAAAAAGGCACTGGGATGGTCGGCAAGGTTGTTTCCCTACTACGGTGCCCGGCCCAGTCCCGGGGTCGGCAAGGTCTGGTTTCGTCGGAGTTCTGGCTTTTCTATGGTCGGCAAGGTTTATGAGGATAACCATGCCGATCAAAATGCGAAAAAAAAAGTTGTTCCGGATGTTCTCATACATTATAGTCGGCTGGGTAGATTAGGGGAACTCTGCTAGTCTTTACGATCGCTTGACATGGTTTATAAGGATAACCATGCCCGATCGGAAGCGAGGAAAAAAAAACTTGTTCTGGATGTTCTCATACATTATTGTCGGCAGTGTGTATTAGGAGAACCCTGCCGACTACGTATTTACCGGCATGGTTTGTAAACTGTTAAGTGCCGACTGTTAAGCAGCCGGAATGCTTTTAATTTAGTACAATGCCGACTATACATCGAGTTCAAACCTTAAAAACTTAATGAGAGCATACAAACCTTAATTAAAGTATACAAACGTTAAAAACTTAACCCTAACACATTTGGTACGTAGATAGTATCTTTTTCCGGTACACAATTTCTTGGGAGAGGTAATTAGCTTCATCTTACCGTCACAACATGGATCTGTGCATGGTAGAAGGTTGATTTTAGCAACTTCATATTCATACGGAGCTAGGCGCTCATCTATCCAATAGAAAAACCCACAACAAGTGCATTTTGAAGCATACAACCGATATACATCTCCTATTTGCGGCTTTCATGAGAAATAATAAGAATCCCTTACAACCTTCAATAGTGCATTTGCTTCCTTCAAAGGGACAATCGTTTGCAAAATGACCACTTAGTGTACAAAGACTACAAATATTTGGTTGTGTTGCACTTGAAAATTTCATTCTTTATGCAAGGTTGAAGATGAAGTTGAGAATGCTTTTATAATAACAACACACCTAATATCTTAATTTTGAAATTTATAGCCGTTGAGCATTCAATGGATTGTACTCACTACACCAAGTGCAGGATTAGAAAACGAGAACCAGCCGTTACTAAAAGGGTTGTAACGGCTCTTACTGTTGCAAAAGTGGGTGTTACATTTTTTTGTAACGTCTTTGTGGCCGTTACAAATTTACATTATAACGACCCTGCGTAGCGAGTGTGAGCCGTTACAATTTGCCACGTGGTAACGGCTTGGGCCGTTACGATTTTTTTGTAACGGCGTTGTCGTAACGTTGACAAGCCGTTACAAACATTTTAAATAACGACAAAAAATTACTGCGATCAACCTTGACCTGGTCAAAATTAGTCAATGCTTAGACAATTTTGACCGAGTCAATATTGACTGCGGTTCATTTTTAATCGGAAATAAGCCGGAATACAAAATTAATTACCTGCAAAAATCTTTCATTCAATCTAGCCAAATTCTATTATACATTCAACAACAACGACTTGTTGTATTCTTTAATTCGATCCAACAAATTCTTTGATGTTCAACAAAGTCATTGACTCAAAACTTAAAGGAATTCCTAAACACCCTTTTACATTCACTCAAAGCGGTTTAATACTTGAGAAATTCCTAAGTTTTAGAGAATACATTATCTGTTTAAGTAAACTAACAGATATGGAACTCACATAACAGTCTTTGCCTTCTCTTGCGTCCTGTTTGTCTCTCAAATCTACAACACTTACAAGGTCTAGGGTATGGACTTCGCTTATGCACCTGAACAAGGTCCTGGTTGTGAGCACCTTCTGCAAGGCAAGTAGCCACCATAGTCCGCGATCTGCAAGGCAAAGAATTGGAATGATCACATTTTACTTTCCGCTACAAGCTATCAAATCAAAAACTACCACTGAAGACCCATCATGCAAATGCCAGAGGTACAACATGTGGAAGGTAGGTGTTCAGTTTTACGAAAGATATTTTCAATGGCCTTCAGCATGGAGGAATGTAACTACTAAAGCATCGATACAGTGGTACTTTTATTCCAAAGAAAAGCATACCTGTGCGGAACCATCATCCAATTTCAGCAATATTGTTGAATAGCCATGGATGTATTTAAGAAACTCAACGAACTTCAAGGCAAAACCACGAAAGGAAATTGAATCACCAAGCTGAAGCATCTAAGTAATGCCCAGAACAGAATAGTGTTAAAGAAAATTACAGAAATTGTAGCTTCAATATACGGGGATAAAGGGATTTCAACATACTTGGCACCAATTGAATCCATTCGGAGATAAAGGGCTTATCATCTTCTCCTAAACCGGCAATGAAAGGATGACAGAAATATCACTACGCCAGAAACCAACATCCAAGAAGACGACATCAAGAAAAAAACAAATAAAAAAAAAAAACAGGAAGGCTACTACCCTAAGTGTGAGTATTAGCATACAAAAAAACAGTGGCACTGGTATTGTTTTGCAGCGAACTCTGAAACCATGGGCAAGTGCTTTTGAAGAAAAAAATCTCCCTAAAAAAACTCTTACACTGCGAGCTGGTTACCTTCTTCATGGCCTCCACATCTGCGCCATCTCTAGAAATAACAAGCCTAACGACTCTCACGACCCGTATGATAGATTGATAAAAAGCACTTGGTATTTCATACCTCTCCAAACCGTTCCTTTCTTGGTACTTTATTTTCTTTTCCTACGGTGGCAAACACGGATGAAAGTCAAAACAAAAAACCCGTCTCTATGAACTCGAACTTTCACATAACATGAATAGTTTACTATCCCCTTAACCTTATTTTGCTCAATGCCTTGGGGATTTCTTTCATGTAGTGTGTTCTTCTAAAATCTGCTTTAGTTTTGCTTTCACTGTTGGTTGTTTCTTCAGCTTCAATTACTTCCATATGAGTTAAAGACTCTAGCAAATTTGATTACGGCATTCCCGTCGAAATTCTAGTGTCATACTTGTGAGATTGTAGTCTTCAATACATTTATAGGTACACTTTGCAATAAGAGAAAATTTTATAGATGGCTTTCGAAAATCGATCTGAACTGGCGATTCATAATGTACGAGATAATTGAGAACTGAGAGAGTTACCTCTAAAATCCATCCAATATATTTCACATTGTTCACATGTTGATTGGCATCCATGTCGCTCCATCTAGGCTATAATTTTGTACATAGACAAAGAGTTAACTGCGGAAGGGGGTTAACTATAATGGCGATGTGAGTAAATATATAGAAGTATGTTATTTTTTTGTTAATCAAGTATCAAAGACATCGAAAAGCATTGTGGTATTTAGGCATATGTATGCACTTACCTTTGCTAAACCGAATCGGATGCTCTCGGCGGTTTCTTTCTTGAGCTTATCAATTTTGGTTGTATCATCTACTGCTTCACCCATTGCAGCTCTATTCAGGTAGAAGGGTTTCACCTCTTGCCTCACTTGTTCTGGCATCTTAGACAACCTTATTGTTTCTCTATTCATTACCACCCATGTACTGAATGGATTTCATATAAGAAATTATTAGCATATCCTTATTTTCATATTATATATACATGCTTAAGGAAAGCCAAGAGGAACATATTGAAATTTACCTTGTAGCTCTTGTTATTATCTGATACGTCTTATTATCCCGAATTTCCCATTCCCTGCGGATCCCATTCTTTCCGGCAGCATCTACCCAAGTGTTAACCTCCACCACATCTCTCATGTTCCATATTCACAAGTTACATTGAAATGTGTCAAATTCCTTACAATTTTATACTTCATTTTTTTTCTTTCAATGATCCAAGATACTTGTGTGATAAATTGAATAATATTGTGTTACTTTTCATCCATGATTGATCAGGGTTGGCATAATCGCTTTTAGAAAGAGCAAATCATACCAAGAGCTGTATTTCTCAACTTGGATGTGTATGCGGGTGACAACCGGATAAGTTTTCTGAAGCTCATCTCATGAGTTGCTCCAAAACCATCACCAGCTAGGCCAGGAGCTCATTACGTGATTCGGGGCCGTTTCACACTCACCACAAAATAGAAATATCTATTTAGCTTTTAGCAATTAGCTACAAAATTTTAAAAAGTTTTGCATGAGGCTGCAAAATGAATGTTAAGACTAGAGAAGAGAAGCAACACAAGCAGAGATTCATGAGAGTTTCCATAGTAGCTATTTTGTCGGGTCCAATTTCATAAGACACGATAATAAATAACTGTCTATATACAAATCGTCCTTCGACAAATCTACCCAGTGGAAACTCATGAACAGGGCGCACCATCCCAACTGATTTGCTTTCTTGAGCCCGATCGTAAGTCCTTTCAATGTACGTACCGTTCACTTTTACGCCATTAATCTTCTCTACCTTTTTGATATCCATTGCTACTAGCTTTCAGAACAAAACATCTTCTTCCTACCCTTTTATTACATCTCATTCCCACCATGTTTAGAAATCCATCTCTTGGGATACCTTCATTTCTCCATATCTCTGGCTCATTACATAAACCATGTGCATGATTCAAAACGTTGCACGACAATCTTTGTCATTTTTGTGTTTACGGAAGACAAAGTTATTATCATCCACTACTTACAAAAAAGAAGCCACAGAAAATGATTTAAGCGTTAGAAAAGTGCGATGCGGCTTCTCTTTTATGTTGTACCATACTCATAGAGAAGCATTTAAATAAGCTGTTCTTGTAATATAAGGATACCATCTCTTTGCATATGATGTACCATACTCATGAAAGAAAGACCCAAGGCATCATTAGATTTGTTACCTGAACGAGCATTACAACAATATTTGGTCGACAAGATGGCTACGGCGTAAAATGGAAGTAAGTTCCAAACTTGATAATGGTTCCAGAAGATCCTATGCAGAGAAATTTATTACTAATGATCTAAGGGACACCAAGTCTAAGGAAGTGTAATTCTGTTTTACTGGTAATGCACCTTCAAAATACCATTTAGCATCTAACCTCATCAAACTTCAAAAGTTTTGAGTATCAAGCTCCCAGTTGATTTCTGGTTTGAAAGTTGCTTTCATTTCGTAAAGTTTGTCATAAATAACATCTTTGAATTAAGGATGAGCCTAAAACATCTCAATTACGATGTACGAGGAACAAATAATGTGATATGAAAACAACTTAAACAAGGATTCAACTCTTACTTTCTTTGATCTACCCCTCCAATACCTAATGTCCGGTCAACATCACATAACAATCTACTGCGATGAGATTCCTTCTTCAGGTGTCAACCTTTCCACTTCAAGGAACTTTCAAGTGACTTCTGAAATCAGTTATTGAGCAGAGTCAAACAAATAAAAAACCTCTGAATAGTTAAGCTTTATAAGGTGATCCTGTCCTACTAAGCTTGTCCAAGATCACCGATTAAAATTTACGTATGGACAAAAATAAGTTCGAATTATTAAGATGGCAAAGCAAAATGGGAAAGTAAATCACAATGATTTTTTAGCTCATGATTATCAAAGTTATCAGTATAGGTTCCCGCAGATGATTAGGCTCACAAGGATGCCCCAAGTTATGACAAAAAGTGGATTCACCTGATTACCAGCAAGCTTCTCCTTTTGTTAATCTCAGTATCACCTGATTTCAAACTCAATCAAGCCCTTCCAACTGCAGAATAGACACAAAATTGATCATTCCATTTACTTTTTAACCTGAACTGCAAACAACCATGACAACCCATTAGCTCAAACATTATAGCTTCAAGTACCAATAACAATTATTTCCATCATAGTTGTATCTCCTTCGGCTCTAGTCTGCAGCAAGTACAACCTCAACCACAAACCAAACCATCACAGAACATGTCCTCTAGTGTATTCAGATAGAAATTTTAAATAAATAAATAAATTACCTTCTTAATCTTTCCACCAGGAAGCCTTTTTACTTCTTCTGTACCTGTTGAACTCCCTTCTACAATAAACCCCCAATAATAAAACCAATCAAATCCAAACCCAAAACATCAAAATTACCTTTAGAAGTTAGAACAACACCATCAACACTACCAGAAGCAATCCCAACCGCTTGTAGCTTCTCAGTCAGCTTATTAACTTTATTCCAATCTGCATCTGAAAACAAATCTGAATAAAAAGCCCTAGAACAGAAACCGAATCTCATAATCTATTGAATAAGAAACCGTAATTCTATTATCATTTTGAAACCCTAAAACAAATACCTAATTCTAGCTAAAAATAAATCAAAATCGAAACCTAAAATAGATACCTAAATTAAACAAAGTAGAAAAGATACTTTCTCACGATTAACTGAGAGTGAAGGTCAGTTCTTCCGAGTTCGAACTCCGACGAACAAACTGGAATCGAAAACATGAATCACAATAGATACTGAAACCCTAAAATCGATTTTTGAAACCCTAAAATCCTACTATAGATGATGAAGAAACTGAATCAAAACTGATTCATCAAACTCGGTCTAGTTTCATCGGCTTAGAGGAAGAGAAGATAGGCTGAGAGCAGAAACCTCGATCTGGTTTCATCGGCTGATAGGGAAGAGAAGAGAGGATGAGAGCAGAAGAGAAAAAAAAAGAAACGAAAAATGAATTTCTCGATCCGGTGTCAGCAGGGTATACAGAAATCACGCATGTAAATCGCACACGCATGGGGGGAAATATCCTCTAATGTTACTCCTCTTGGGTGGAAAACACAATAGTACGCGTGTGACTGGCACACTCACAGACTCCAGGTGTTACGACCCAGGTGTAACGAAGCGTGTGGCTGGCACGCTTATAAAAAAAATTCGTAACGGCTGGCCCCTGTTACGAATTTTTAGAAATTTCGTAACGGTCTCCGCCTTATTCTGAATTTTTTTAACGGCCTTTTGTAACGGGAATTTCGTAACGGCCCGATGGCGTTTGAATTTGTTACTAATCTGGGAATTTGGTGTAGTGACTTTTTACTTAAAAAGTAATATTTTTATACTACTAACATTTTGGTCGGCAGGGTTGAGATTTCAAACCATGCCGACTACCTATCCCTTACAGCACTATAGCATACAACATGGTATGGTCGGCAAGGTCGAGCTTACAAACCATGCTTGGGCTTACCCAACTCTAATATTGTCCAAAACCGTACAAAAAAGAATAACTTCTAAAGCAAGCTGAAACGAAAATTAACATAAGTTTAACAAGTCTAAAACCAACAACTAATAGTTCAAAACATAAGGTAATAGTTACAAACCACGATCTAAGTTTCTAAACCAAGTGAAACATAATAAAATTTAAAAATTTCATGGATCCTTCTTGTTGTTGTTATCTTCCTCCACATCACTAGATTTTTCACCATCACTAGTGATGAGTGCCAAATAGTGCATATTTATACACCTTTTTATTGGCATTTTACTCATCTTTTGCGCTTAGAAATCGAGATATTATCCCAGTTATGTTTTCTTTGTTTTCAAGAATAAATATTTGTATTAATTAATTTTGTGTTTTTAGGTAATAAATAAATCTCGGAGAATCTGAGGAGCCAAGAGCAGAAGAATTGGAGACGAGCATCTATGGAGCAGATAGCCAAAACCCACGCGCGAATCAGTTGCAACCCAACAAGGAAGACATGGGCTATAGCTACCCACGACCCGGATCCGAACCCGCTCATCCCGAGCCGTTAAGATCTTCACTCGCCACATCCTACGCTCGCTCCGACTTCCTCATCATCTCTGATGTCTCCGCTCAACACCAAAACAACTCAAGTCTCCCTGAGCCGTTCGGATCTTCTCATTCTAAATCCAACGCTCGCTCGACATTTCCATCATCCGTCGCTACACCTGCTTCCACGAAAAACTACCCATAACCCTATACCCTATTCGATCACTTCATTTCTCTTCTCCATCTTCTCTTTCTTCTCTGCAAATCCCTTACCCTCACCTTCTCCTCCCTTACCCGATTCAGAGACCATCATCACCACCTCCATCACCTCCTGACACTAGCCGCACCACCACTCCATCTCTGTCAGCCGCAACAGCTTCTCTATCAGTTCCGCACCACCTCTCTAGGTCTAGGTTTTCTCTCTCTTAGCTTCTCCAACCCTAGAAGCTAACTTAGAGAAAACTAGAACTAGGGTTTTTCCACAACAACCAAAGCAGAGCCGCACAAGCAGAGAGGGGATGATTCAGAGAGTATGGGTGAGAGATTTTCAATTAATTTCAATTTTTAAAGAACTAGGGTTTTGGGGTATGTTTGCATGTATAAATAGAAGAACTTTGGGTGTGTAGAAACACATGCCTGGATTAGCGAGCACCATTGTAGATTTAATTTCTGTTATTTGTTGTTTTTAATGTTCTAAATTAGTTTGCTAGGGTTTCAGTGAAACCTAATGCCTTGTTGTGATTTCAACTTTGCTTGAATGTTCTTGAGAGCATAATTTACAAGATAATCTCAATTCTAGCTTCCCATTGCTTTACTCTCACAATGCATGCCAAGTATACATTGTAGTTAGGCTAAAACTGCATTGGCTAGGCTTCAGCTCAAACCTTAGACCCAAATGCTAATTCCCTTGACTAGTTGTGCTTAATTAGACAACTAATGCTCCGGGTTAGTTCCTTAGGCGATAATTGAGTTATCATTAGGTGAAATTCCTTAGATAGGAGGTAAAATTGACACTTTATCTGTATCTATCACAGGGACAAGAAACTCAATCTAGTTGAACACACAATAGGAGTTAGTGGTGGAAACTGATAACCCTAGCACCTATTTCTTATCACTGTTTGTATTTCATTTGCCTTCATTGCTTTGACCTTCAATCAGCCGTATCGGCAACAACATATAAATGTGTTACTATTCTCTGAATTCAGTTAAGTAAGCCATAGATCAATATAAGCACCACAAGTCTCTGTGGTTCGACCCGTACTTGCCACGTCTCCGATAGACGCCGTGCACTTGCGGTTATCACAAGTAGGCCATAAAATATAAACCCTTTTCCAGGCCTACCAAGTTTTTGGCGCCGTTGCTTGGGGACTTGGCGTGTGCCTGTGATTTTGGCTTGACTTCACTTGTTTTTCAACTATCCTGTACATATTTACCTTGTTTTTACTTTTGTTTTTAGTCATTTGCTTGTATAAATTAGTAAACTTGCTTATTTCTACATCTTTTATAACTTTATTTATTGCATTCTTGCATCTAGTTTTTTGTCAAACCCTGCATATCTGCATTGCATTTTAGAGTTAGCTGTAACTTTCATCTTTCCCTTCTTAGTCTTTTCCCTGCATTGCACCCCTGTATATCCCATCAATCATTGCACTTTCGCTGGTAACTTAGCAATCTGTGCACACTGCACAATAATCTGCACTGTTAGTGTAATTTAGTCATTTAAGCTCTGTCCATAACCTGCTTTGCTAGAACCATCTCTGTCATCTTGTATTGTTCTACTTGCTAGTGGTTTCTATCTCAGCTCCATAGCATCTCTGGACGCTGTGTCAACTAGTATAATCATGTGGTTCAATCTTTGCCATAGACATAGTCTGAACTTTGCCATAGCATTAATACTTGCTTTGAACTTGCACTTCAGAGAACTGAAAATCTTTGTTGAGTAACAGGTGCTTGCTGTGAGCTGTGCAACCAAGGAAGAGGAGAAAGGAGCAGAACTGGTGGATTTGCCTAAACCCAGTATTGCACTGGTGGTAATGTATCTCTATACCTGCATGTATCTGTCATCACAATGAGCTGTGTATTGATGAAAAATGGATGAACATCTGCATCTGTGACCTATGCTTGCTTGATAACGTAGTTACCTTGCTAGGTGATCACCCCTGAGTTGCATATTGCATGATAACCTGATAGCCCAAAAATTGATTGTTGCTCTGCCTTGAATGTGCCCTTGTATGCTTCCTGAGCTTGTGTTCATTAACCATTGCGAAACCCATCAACCCTGAGCACAACTCCAGCCCCCGCATTTGTGAGTTGAAGCTACATTTGCATAACATCTTTGGTGCATACACCTAGTGACAGACCATGACAATTGACCCTGTCACCCACTTGCATAACCTGTGAGAACTAGAGCATCTCTGCCTGTGCACCTGTAGAGCCATCTGCACCTTTGTGTGAGCTCTTGAGCCAATTATTTGCCAAACCCCTTGGACTCTCCTATGCTCTGTACTTCTGCCCTGGTGCCTTTGCATAAAAATTCTTGCTGAGTGATGCTCATAATCACGAAAAGCATGCTTTAGTGTGTTATGTGCATTGACAATTGGCTGAACTAGCATCTTTTCAACATTAAATACATTGTGCAAACACATTGACAGACCTTTGCATACCTTGCCTTGCCTTGGCTGAAGTGCACAGCCCTGTTGACCACTGCCACCCTGAATTGTGTGCTCTAGGTTTACTTTCCATTGAGTGTTACGTGTGTTAGTCGTGCTATAGCCCTTAGCTAATTTCATTTGCCACATTGCCCCAACTCCAGCCCTTGAAGGCGTGAGTTGAGCTGCACCTGGAGAGCCATTTAAGCTGCAACCCTGAGCATACCTCGAGTGGTGCTCCAATCCACAACCACATTGAATGACACTGTGCATAACCACGTGGAGTGAGATGTGTGCATAATTCTTTTGGCTGAAACTCGAGTGGTGAAAGCTCAAGTGACATCAAGCTGAGTGAGTTGATGCCACACACACCGAACTCTTTTGCATGCTTAATCTTGTTTTGAACCTTGTATGAGTCTTCACCTGCCATCAATTGAGCTTGTTGAGCTGTGTTGAGAGTTCTTTGGCTTTGTCTTTGTGAGTTCTTTGCTGGGCTTAGAGGCTGCACTTAAAGAGTTCTTTGGCCTATCTTTGTGAGTTACGAGGGCCAGTCTTTTGCTTAAGCTTCCCTGTACAACTTGCCCCATTGTTGTTTTCTTATGCTTGGCCTAGGGCTGCACATAACTTGCCAATCCCTGCACAAAAACAACTTGAGCATAAACTGAAGCTCACATACTAGGCTGTGCACAGCCTGCATCTACACATACCTGTGCATTTGCACTTAAACTGGAACACACAACCACTAAGCTTCCCAAAATTAGTGGGCTGGAAACTAACTAAGCCCACATAAGCTTGTTTCCTCTAGGCTAAGCTGCCCACTGCTGGGCTGCAAGCAAACCTAAGCCTCCCACAACCTGGGCTGCTAACTTGCCAGCCTAAACTGAAGCCCACATCTGCTGGGCTGTGCACTGTACTGAAGCCCATAACCTGGGCTGAACATAAACTGAAACCCACAGTTCCAGAATTTGTGCAGCTTGTTTTTGCATAGCCTAAAGCCCACTTAAACCAAAGAAACCCACAAAACCAAATGAAACCCACAAAAACCAAATCTGAAGCCCAACAAACCAAATCCCACATTAACCAAACTGAGTCCACTACAACTGGGCTTTGAGTTCAATTTGAGTTGCTAAATCATGTCAGGATTTTGGTCTGCAACTGGGGATACAAACAAATCCATTAGAGAGCTCGCTTACGGGCATGCTTCACAATATGAACTCCCCACATACCATAGTGATTTTAGGAAATTTTATGAGCCTTCTCAAGGCCCTGACCTCACATACCTTAATCATTATGAGCCCATGTATCATCCACCACAGGTTGAGAATGAACACTTTCCTCATACCAAGTCATCACTTCTAGATCAATTAGAAGCTCAAGTTTCTGCTTTAGAAAGGCAATTACATGAGCAATGTGTCCAATCTAATCCCCCTAGGCACTATGCAATGTATACTTGTACCTTATGTGGTGGCTTAGACCACCCTGCTGAGAACTGCTACATTTTACATGAGTTTAGGCAGTCTAGGGAAAGCCATGATAATCAAATGTACGAATTGTCTAGAAGTGACTATGACCATGCACACATGCATCATTCACCACAGTGGGGAGATGAACAATTTTATACTCCCCCAACTCCTAGTTTGCACTCAATAATGGAAACGCTCATGGAGCAAAATGCTAGGCTTGAAATGAATGCAATGCATGACCATCCACATAGCAACATGTCTGAGTTTCCCTTCTCTAGTGAACCTCATGCACAACCATACAATGAGTATCCATATGAGGATGCATACCCACTAGTGAAGACTCTCCTTCAATAGAACAACTCAAGATGATTCTTGAAAGGAACTGATTGAATTACAAATTGATAGGATTGAAAATAGTGTTTCTAGTCTTACTCATGCAACTAACATTGAATATGAACCTAATCTAGAGGTAGATGAGTACACTAAAAATACTACAATTTTGAATGGAGAGATGAATTCTTGCTATGATGATGATGATGATGAATATGAAGAGCATGTGTATTTTGAAAATATAGTAGAATTTAGGTTCGAGACATTAAGTGTCTCTCCTGTGAACCCTATGAATGATGCTTCTTACGATATTCATACATGTCTTTGTTGATGTGGAACCTGTGCAATTGTCCTGTGAATGTGAGCATGCTTTACCACCTGTTTGTGACCTAGGAATAGCTGAATTGTCTGTTAACACAGATGATTCAATGCATGTGCCCGATTCCATGCCTAGGTTACAGCATGATATCTCTCCTGATCATGTTGTGCATGAAAATGATGATGAGTATGACCTAGAGATTGATGAATTGTTCTATGCAGGTGAACATGATTTACCCTCTTATGACCTTAGGAAAGTATGTGACGGTGCAAATGATTTTATACATGGAAATACCTTAGATGTACCTGATCTCTCTCCTGAGTCACAAATTGAAACTCCTCCACCAAACCTAGGTGTAGTTTGTCACAAAATTGCAAAACCAACTTTTCTGAAAATGCCTAACTTATTAGGCCTAGAGCTTTGTGATTCCCAAGTCCTCTTGGACTATTTTGCATCAAAGTATAACACTCTTAAGGAGCCACAGTTGGAATATGTATGTCTGCCTGTTATTAGCAAAACTCATTTTGAGTTAGAATTTTTGCATGATGTACCTTTAATTTTGCAAGATTTTGTGCTGAAAAACACACCTGTTGACAAGTTTAGGTTTGGGGGAAACTCATTCCCATTTGCAGTCTTACTTGCACTCTCATATTATATTTGTGTAAGGCTGTTGATGTTTGTACATATTTTCTTTTGGGTTGATCCTCAACTCTTTAGATTGTTGGTGTATGGTGAATTTTCATTGTATATAATCCAGTAGGACTTGTTAAATTTTCTTTTCTTGAAACGGATGAGTCTTGTTGTGCATATATTGTGCTAATCCGATATGATATGTTGGAT
Organism: Papaver armeniacum; assembly: GCA_023531295.1. Taxonomy (NCBI): domain Eukaryota; kingdom Viridiplantae; phylum Streptophyta; class Magnoliopsida; order Ranunculales; family Papaveraceae; genus Papaver; species Papaver armeniacum. The sequence goes on along the minus strand of JAJJWW010007339.1, from coordinate 570,330 downwards.
TCTAGCCTTGACTAGTGAAGCTCTAACCGTGCTTCCGCCGACATCCGGTAATCTCTTCCCTTTTCTCTTATCAGTATAGTTCTCTTGGTATGTGACTGTTTAAAATTTTATCATCTGTTGACACATTGAGGACAATGTTTGATTTAGGTTTGGGGGTGAATTTGCATATTTTTGCATATAGAGTTTTTAGTCTTTTTAATCTTTTATTTTTGCATATAGAGTTTTGCATATAGAACGGGCCCCTAGCTCAGCTGGTCATCCCCGTTCCCCAAAGTTTAATGCGCTCCAGGAGGTCCCAGGTTCGAGTCCCCAATGGCGTAATATTGCAGGAATTAACATGGAAGGTAGTGTTAATTTGCCCCCTTGTGACACAATCTCGCCCCCCTCCGCCGTTTCGGCTCCCCTTGTAAAGGTTTCCCATGAGGCCCATTTGGTAGACTAGCACATCAACTGTTCAATTAATGTAGTAGTATGTCGTTGGAGCTTAGCTTGTTAGGCTTCCAACTAGTTTCATGTAATATTAATGATCTATAATATAATAAATTTAAAAAAAAAAAAAAAAAAAAAAAAAATAATTAATTAAACTCTTTTTGTAAAAACCTCCAACTTTTAGAGATTTTAGAGTCACTAGCATGCTTCTAGCTATGCTTACATAGATTTTTTTTTTCTGACCGAAATAACAGAAGTTAGAAGTACCGGAGAACACAATCGGGTTCCTTAGTTGATTAGAGCGTTAAAGTTGGATTTAACCATACCGGAGAGCGAATTAGGTTACTTTTTTAGATATTCGGTAGTAGAATTGTGATCACCCATAGTGGAGACTACCCATTTTACATCAAGTGAGGCACCAACCTTCAATTTTTGCAACTTTCTAGCAAAGTTTGTTAGAGTGTGTCACCGTACGTCAATTCCGGTAGGAATGGTGAGCTACCCAACTTCGCACCACTTTCAGCACTACTTTTGATCTCTTGAGTGCTAGTTTTTGTCAATCATGAGGGTGACGTTTAAAGATGAAAACTCCTTCTAAATATCGATTTACTGATTAGCATCACTCTCTCTCTCAATCAAGCAAGACCCATAGAAATACAACATCGTCAACAAGCGGAGCATCATCAGAATATTGAAAGAAAAATTGATATAGTCCAAGGTTTATATGCAACAAAGAAAAGAAAAGAAAATAGGATGAGAATTAATGAAGTTTGTGAAAAATTGAGTTTTATCGTTTTATTGTAAGTTAAAAAAAAAAAAAAAAAAAATGTCAAGTTTTTGTAAAGTTCAGAAGTTCGTCATCAACAGTTGAAGACCGAAGACAGAAGATTGAAGACGTTTCTATGGTTTCTTATGAGAGAGTGATATTAATTTCCGATCGGGTGAGAAGTGAGTGAGTACTCCCACCCCTTACTAATGGTTGATTTCCTTTCTTAGAGATCATCGAAAAAGACTCTTTTGTCCACAATTCTGTGGAGTCTCCGAAATTATTTCGGAAGGTTATCCTTTTTACCTACAACGTGTGCGGGATTTCTCTCTTTATTCCTGCACACACATGAGAGACTAAAAAGCAATCTTTTTGAGTGCAATTATCATAAAACCTAATAGTGAGGCGAAGTCGAGGCTTATGATCACAATCGAATCCGAATTCTTTCATATGGTATGGTTACTTCTCGCTCAGCACTTAAGGATGAGAATGCGTTCTTTGGTAGTTCTAACTTCTGTTACTAGCATGCAGAAACTCTATGTCCTCATAGCTTCTTGGAGGCTTGAGACTCTTTTACACTCTGAAATTGGAGAAGGTTTTGTGGGTACACCTCTTGTAAACCCTCACGAGACTACAACTCGTCCACTAGGGACACCTAGGGGTTTAAAGGCTTAGTGCATATGCTAAATGCATTCGAGAGACTGCGACAGGGGTATAGTTAGGATTTCTTCATTTGTTTCACTTGAGGACAAGTAAAATTCGGGTTTGGGGGTATTTGATGAGTGCCAAATAGTGCATATTTATACACCTTTTATTGGCATTTTACTCATCATTTGCGCTTAGAAATCGAGATATTATCCCAGGATTACTGTTTTCTTTGTTTTCAAGAATAAATATTTGTATTAATTAATTTTGTGTTTTTTTAGTAATAAATAAAGCTCGGAGAATGCGAGGAGCCAAGAGCGAAGAATTGGAGACGAGCATCTATGGAGCGGATAGCCAAAACCACGCGCGAATCGGTTGCAACCCAACAAGGAAGACATGGGCTATAGCTACCCACGACCGGATCCGAACCCGCTCATCCCGAGCCGTTAAGATCTTCACTCGCCACATCCTACGCTCGCTCCGACTTCCTCATCATCTCTTGATGTCTCCGCTCAACACCAAAACAACTCAAGTCTCCACGAGCCGTTCGGATCTTCTCCAGCTAAATCCAACGCTCGCTTCTGACATTTCCATCATCCGTCGCTACACCCGCTTCACAAGAAAACTACCCATAACCCTATACCCTATTCGATCACTTCATTTCTCTTCTCCATCTTCTCTTTCTTCTCTGCAAATCCCTTACCCTCACCTTCTCCTCCCTTACCCGACTCAGAAACCATCATCACCACCTCCATCACCTCCTGACACTAGCCGCACCACCACTCCATCTCTGTCAGCCGCAACAACTTCTCTATCAGTTCCTCACCACCTCTCTAGGTCTAGGTTTTCTCTCTCTTAGCTTCTCCAACCCTAGAAGCTAACTTAGAGAAAACTAGAACTAGGGTTTTTCCACAACAACCAAAGCGAGCTGCACAAGCGAGAGAGGGGATGATTCGAGAGTATGGGTGAGAGATTTTCAATTAATTTCAATTTTTAAAGAACTAGGGTTTTGGGGTATGTTTGCATGTATAAATAGAAGAAGCTGTGGGTGTGTAGAAACGCATGGCTGGATTAGCAGAGCACCATTGTAGATTTAATTTACATTATTTGTTGTTTTTAATGTTCTAAATTAGTTTGCTAGGGTTTTGTGAAACCTAATGCCTTGTTGTGATTTCAACTTTGTTTGAATGTTCTTGAGAGCATAATTTACAAGATAATCTCAATTCTAGCTTCCCATTGCTTTACTCTCAAATGCATGCCAAGTATACATTGTAGTTAGGCTAAAACTGCATTGGCTAGGCTTCGACTCAAACCTTAGACCCAAATGCTAATTCCCTTGACTAGTTGTGCTTAATTAGACAACTAGTGCTCCCGGAGTTAGTTCCTTAGGCGATAATTGAGTTATCATTAGGTGAAATTCCTTAGATAGGAGGTAAAATTGACACTTTATCTCGTATCTATCACGAGGGACAAGAAACTCAATCTAGTTGAACACACAATAGGAGTTAGTGGTGGAAACCGATAACCCTAGCACCCATTTCTTATCCTTGTTTGTATTTCATTTGCCTTCATTGCTTTGACCTTCAATCGGTAGTATCGGCAACAACATATAAATGTGTTACTATTCTCTGAATTCGATTAAGTAAGCTATAGATCAATCAGAGCACCACAAGTCTCTGTGGTTCGACCCGTACTTGCCACGTCTCCGATAGACGCCGTGCACTTGCAGTTATCACAAGTAGGCCATAAAATATAAACCCTTTTCCAGGCCTACCAACTAGATTTTTCAGCAACATTAGCTTTTGCTTTTCCCTTATCTGGACCTATGTAGTCACCGACCTGATTGTAATAGGGGTTCACTCCAGAAAAGTCACATGCCTTGAAAATAGTCCTTGGATCAACCTCCTTTTCTTCCTCCTCTGATGATGTGCATTCTTCATAGTTGAGGGGATTGCTAGGACTATCAATAAACCTTAAAAATTATTCAGGATCTTCCTTACCCATCAGAAGTATCTTTCTTACATGGAAATTCTTTTCAGTTTCATCTTTAGGATCTTCTAAATTGGGATAAATTGCATCAATAAATTGTAATAACTCTTCTACATTGTTAACAAGACCAGGGGGTATCTTCTATTTTTGCCTCTGGGAACCTAAACTATACACAAATAAGAGATATGAAAATTCTAAACATTGAAACATGGTTCTGGAAATACAGCCGGCAGGGTCTAGAATCTAAACAATGCCGACCAAACAATGGTCGGAGGGGTTGTAATCATAAACTACGCTTACAAATACAAAGTCGGCATGGTCTTATACAAGAAAGATGCCGACACTTAACTAATGAAAATCAAGTTTTTGTGACCTAAAGTCGACATGGTACGAGTCTAAGACAATGCCGACTAGATGTAAGCCGGCATGGTTTGTTAGTATACCCTTCCGACCCTGGTTATTGTCTAACAGTCGCCATGGTTGCTATGAAAAGTCGGCAGGTTATTCATCCTGATACCATGCCGACTCTTACAAAACAAACAACAGTTGGCATGGTTTTAAATTATCGACCTTGACGACCATAAATCCTGAAAATCATAATGTTCGATTTCTAACCTAATATAACAATCATATAACACATCAGAATAATGGGTTGAGTTTATAAATCACTTACAGTCTTCTTTTCACCAGTGGAGGTTTTTTTTTCAACATTCTCAGAGATTGGATTTTCGGGTTTGCTAGTACCAACTTTTTCCTTACCTTTTCCCTCTGATTTGGATCTTCTCATGTTACCTGTTGAATCTCTCTTGCTACTAGATCGAACCATTTTTGGTAGAATATCAAAATTGAAATTTTTTGTTGATTTTTGGTTGATGGAATAAGATGAAGGAAGGAGAAGAGGAGAGGGATTAGAGAAGATAGATTAGAAGAAGATTAAACGTTTTTTAGTTTTTAAGTTTAGGGTTTAATTTTAGGTTAATTAGTGCAGGGGTACTAAAGTAACTTCATCCTGTTTTGACCTCCCTTAGTAAGGGCACATGTCCATTTAAATTTGGGTATACCCTGATCTCGCGAGGTTTGGAAAAGGCCTCCAAATTTTGATGATTATTATGATTTATCTCCTTCTAAAACCTTGGGGACGATAAACTATTGTGCAATGAGCGGTTCCTTCTGAGGAAACACATCAGTACGGAAATAGATAAAAAAAGAACTACGGTACCAAATACAGCCCATGCACCTGTAAGCAAAAAGTAATTAGATGAGTTGCTCAAAGCTACAACAATCTGCAGATTGCTTCTGTTATAAACATGAAAAACAATCTAATACTTCATTAGACTATTTTTGTATCGGAAAATGGGTTATATGACCATAACCCATAAAGTGTGGGAGCAACGGACTTGTAAAATATAGGTCTGGGTGAAAAAGACATAAGAAAAATTAATCAAATGTATCCTTAACTTTGAACTTTATTCTTTATCATATCCTTTCTCTCTCATATTTATTTTCTCATTCTAATTTAAAAAGTAATCGCGAGAAAGCTCTTAATTTCCGAAATATAGGTCGGATTTCAACAAAATTTATATTTTCGGAAAGGGCTCGAAAATATCTTCAAAACAAGATCCATTGTTGATATAAAATTCGAAAAAAAAAAATCATTTTAACCCAGGCCGAGTATACATTATGCACTCAGGTGCAACTTGGTCAAAATTTATTTCCCATGAAAATATGCATTATGCACCCAGGTGAAACCTGACCAAAATTTATTTTCTGTAAGAATGTGCATTATGCACCCAGGTGCAACCTGGCCAAAACATTTTTCCTATAAAAATCAAAAAAATGTACATTATACACTCGGGTGCACCTGGGCAAAACCTATTTCCTATAAAGAATATGCATCATGCACTCGGGTGCATCTTGTGTATTTCGGGGATAAATCTAGGTTTATCATACTAATCACTTCTAATATATTATACACAACCAAAATCACTAGTTAATAATCTCGAGCAATAAATCCACCACCATTACTGTGAGATTCACTACCAAAACATCAACCCAAAACAAGCATTAATGAAGAAAAATAAGAAGAATAACAAAAATACAAAAAAACATATACATTATGCACTCGGGTGCAACTAGGCCAAAATTTATTTCCTGTCAGAATATACCTTATGCACTCGGGTGCTCGTACATCAAATTCTGTCCAAAAACCCATCCAATTTGCAACTCGAAACACACACTCCCAACTGCCAAAATTCACATCCAACAAGTACCCCTTCTTTATTTAGTGAAACTTTGTTGTTCTGCTCTATTTTCGACTTCCATCATCCGGAACTAGTAGTACCGATTCCCAATTTAACCGCCTTTTCGAACTTATTCTCTATCGAGGCCTTTACACAAACATTTTGTGTGCGAAAACCGATGATCTGGAGAAGAGTTTGCTATTGATTTCCTAGACCTCACATCACTTCTCTACGTACCAAACATTTCTAATCATCAATAAGCCATTAACGGTTCATCAATTATGTGCAAATAAAGAACACCCTACACCAACAAAAAGATCGGAGAGATTACGAATTATAGAATAGAATAGACAAAACCAATTAATTCGGTGATTATTACTACATACATGTGGATTCATCAAATTGAATTGAAACATTTACCCAAAAATTAATTTAAGCAAGAAATTAAAACGATCGTAATCGGACGCACAAGCAAAATAAGATCACCATCAGGAAAATCAGCACCCCGTCGCCATGTACAAGTGACAAGTTTTTTCAAACGATTTTAACTTTTTTTTATTTTGCTTTAGCAAACATCAGTTGGTGAAGTTGTGTTAGTTACAGAGATGGGTGACTGTAACAAGTGATTACATGTGTGGTTGTGTGTCGATGGTGGGTACAAGGATACTGACGAAGAAGAGGATGGTCGTCGTAACGAAGAAGAGGACGTAGAAAAAGGGCAGTACAGTCAGTTAAACTTATAAGTAAACAAAATCTTGGGTTAAATATCCGGCCTAGGATATTTAAACAGTATCTTTTAGTGTTCGGGATATTAGAACAGTTGTCATATTTTACTCGTCTTTTAGACCCAGAAATTCAAATTCAGGGCCTATTCAACCAAAAAGCGAATTTTGTACTCACTCTAGATTTTTATCAAGCAATAGTTTTAGCACTATTCCATTTCACTGACTCTAGATTTTTGTACTCGTAACTTTGTTCTTGTACTGGGATAAGTTTTATGGATATTTACCTATTATAATTTTGTTCCTTCTTCTAGACTTCGAAGCTGAAACATAGCCATGAAAAACAGGATTAGTCCCACTATACTACTAAAACTGAACAATAAGATAATCAAAAACCTAATATGTGACGGTACTTGGCAGATAATATTTTCAGGTATTGCAAAGTAAATTGATCTCCTTATGAAGAGAATCTGGAACATACATGAGAAAGGGAAACCTAGAAGCGCAAAAAAAGGTAGAGGGACTGCGCATCTCTCAAAAAGCACCCCAATCCGCATCTCATGTACGTGGATGATCTTATAATAACATATAAAGCAACAATAGAGGGCACAAACCATCTCAAGCACTTATTGCAAGCTTACAGTACCTCAGCAGGTCAACATATCAATACCTCAAAATCGACAATAATCCATCACCGAAATCTCGAACAACATCTGGTAATCGAACTTCAACAAACTTTCGGCATGCCAACAACATCAAACCCACCCACATACCTAGGAGTACAATTTAAACAAGGAAGAACATCTCAACATATTTTTGCCCCCCTTCTTCAACGACTAGCTCGAAAAGCAATAGGTTGGATGACGAAATGCCTAAATCAGGCAGGAAGATTAATTCTCATTAAAACTTCTCTCACACCTACAGCCAATCATCTCATGCAAACGCAATTGCTTCCAGCTCATATCCACAAAAAAATGGACCGCATAACGAGAGACTTCTTATGGGGACACGACTCAACCGTAAGGAAACTTCATCCACTAGGATTTGATAAACTCATCAAACCTAAATCAAAAGGAGGATTAGGAATTCGAAGCAGCAAAGAGCATAATAAAGCCCTCCTTATGAAGAGAATCTGGAACATACATGAGAAACCAAACTCTATAGTGGCCTCGTTGTACAACGAGAAATACCTTAAACATCAACCAATCCTCCAAAACATCCCTCCTCCTCCCTCGTCCATAATCCCCCTATGGAGGAATCTGGCTTCCCTCATACCAACCCTGAAAAAACATCTCTTTCACCAGATAGAAACGGCTCCACCACCCAAATCCAAGCAAACTGGATCCCTCAGTTCGAAAATAACATAGACCCAACACTTTGCTACCCCATAAAATTAGTAGCTGATATCATTGACCCATTAACCCGGTCTTGGAACCACGAAAAGCTGAGCATCCTCCCACTAAACACAGTGCAAAGAATCGTCAACCTTCACCTTCCACATGAGAACCGGACATGATAGAATAATCGGCCCCTTCACAAAATCGGAAAATACACGATGCGGCTTCGGGATACAAATGCCTAACGGACATTTCGGATCAATTGCAAGACAACGCACCACCCTCCAACCAACTTCCTATCGACGCTCCCATGCCCACCAAAAGTACAGCTTTTCTTGTGGAAAGCACTTAACGAGGGTTTACCAACCCTCCAACTACTCAATCACATCCGTCTCGCCAACTCCAATCTTTGCCCCCAATGCAATTCTGACCCTGAAACTGCAAAACATATCTGCTACATTGTCCGATCGTTATGGATTCGTGGAACCTCTCGCTTCCCAGGATATCCACTCCATGAGCGCCCACCAAGGAATACTCACTTCAATAAACCCACAGACATCTATATCCCTACTTCTTGAGGCTAAAATTGGTAACGAAACCACCACCACATTACCGCTTTCTCTTTTGGTCCCTTTGGCTGGTTATAAATGACGTCGTATACAACCAAAAGCAAACAAACCCAACAAACATACTCCAAATGGCTACCCGCCTACAACAAGAATATACCCGGGATCAACAGAACCTCCCACCGGTACTACCAGGAATGCAATCTTCTACAAACATTATGCATCAGATTCCCAAGTCAATCACAATTTTAGTAGGATGGAGTAAACCCCACCCAGACTGGATCAAAATCAACACAAATGGAGCAGCCAGAGGACTACCGGGACTGGCAGGAGCGGGAATTATTTGCCTAAACGAAAATGCTATCACAATCTTAGCAATTGCACAACCACTAGGGATAACAACAACGCTCACTGCGGAAACTTGGGCCATGCTCATAGCGTCAAGAACAACTACATATCGAGAATGGCCAAAGGTGCAATTCGAAACGGAATCGGAAATTCTTCTAAGGTTTTTAACCTCGACAGTCGAACCACCTTGGTACTTAAACAATATGATAGTAGAAATCAAGCTTAGATTGGCCCAAATTCCGCATTGCACCATAAAACACATTTTACGAGAGAAGGAAATCGGGCGGCGGACGGGTTAGCAAACAAAGCGACAGATGACAACACAACGGAAATCTATCCACAACAATGCGGGACCACAAAACACCATCGTGTATTGGTCCAATTGTAATGCGGACTCTATGGGTACAATGTACCCTCGTGTTATTTCTTCCTAACTTAAATACAATTTCATGCTTCAAAAAAAAAAAAAAAAAGATGCTAACGACTTGTAATTGGCAGAAATAAATAAGAAAAATGGCGTTCAATTTACTGGTATGGTAGTCAGACTTTATCATTCTGGAAAATAAGAATGGGTGATTTTATTTTTATCATGCTGCACGAATATGAACATTTTCCAATTAGTAGCAGACGCAACCAGCAGTAAGTTGCAACAATAAAATCCTACTATATTTTGCAATACAATTAATGCTCCTAATTAGCTGATAAATTTCAGGAACTGCAATGAGTAATTCAAAGTAGCAGAAAAAAAAGGAAGAAAACCCATGTTCATTTCTATACCTCTAAGGCACTCGAATGGTCCACTAATATTATCAGTTGGACAGTAGCCTCCACCTTTGGAACACTCCAGACACTCATGTGACAACTCCCATTTCAGATAAAAATCAGCAGTAAAGAGAGAAAACAAAGAATTATTGCTGTCAGCTGATGATGGTGGGTTATCAATTAAGGGTAACGAAACAACTGAACAAGATGAAAAATGATTCTCATGAAGCAGAGATTGATTGATCTGCTCTGGGTAACCATAGTATAAAACATACTCGTCATGACAATCTTCATAACTATAAGATATAAGTTGATCAATTAGAAACTTATCAAATATTTGCTTTTATTGCATTTCAAAAAGGCAAGACTAGAGCTTATCAACTTGAAAGAAAAAAATGGAGAACGGGGGTAATGAGAAAGTAGCATCGCAAATTTTTTGAATTCAATTGTTGTTTAAGAAATGGATCATGAATCAGAAATGTACGATTTTGCCAAATTTTTTTAACTTGATATGATCTTCCTCCCTCTTGGTCGAAGAGTGTGGGTGTTCTGCGGTACAATTTATTGGCAAAACCCTACAATCGGAATGGATAGCGTTGGAGTAAGTGGGATAAACTTTTCCAGGGATTCTACAATAATCAGTGGCTTTGCATTTTGGTTCCTGATCAGCCAGGATGATGTTGGTTACGAAGAGAGACGAAGAAATGGATAGCGAGAAATCGGATCATTGTGTTCCTAAACTAATGATTACCCAATCAAGAATAAATCTTTGCAAACTAATAAAAAAGATTAGTAATAAGCAGCATATACAATACAACATGAAAGCAGTAATTAAGCAAACAGGGAGCATTGACATTTTCCATTTTCCAAAGTTGATATACGTTAAGTTGACTTTGAAAAACTGAAAGGCAAGTGGGGGAGGGGGTCCCATGAAACTACAGTGAAAACTGAAAAGTAACTCTCCCCACGATACACTGAGCCAACTTACCTGCATTTTTGGAATGATAGTTCAGTATGTTTTGAATATACTGAATTTGGATTTCATTATTATTTCATCTGAATTTCGTGAAAGTATCACATTTTCTGAAACGGGCGAAAATATCACTTTTTCCGAAACGGAGCGAAAATATCACTTTTCCCGAATCGGAACGAAAGTTTCACTTTTAAAACGGGTTGTGAAAGTATCACTTTTTCTAGAAACAGAAAATTAGTCGATCCATAAACCAAAATATGGTTGCATGATGTGTTATGCATCCTTTGTGGTGGTTTGCATAATGGCTATGCATTCAATTTTCGAGAATTGTGCCTAAAATTAAAGTATCATTTTTTCTTGAAACGGAGGGAGTACATCGTTTTATTAGTTGCAACGGAAAATTAGTTGATGCATAAACCAAAATTTTGCTACATAAAGTATTATGTATCTTTTGTGGTAGTTTGCATAATGGATATACATTTAATTTTCTAAAATTGTGTCTAAAATGATAAATACCTCCAAATTTTTCGTAAAAACTCTAAATTTGATATTGTTGTTTGTACTTGTTGCGTAGATTTTTTTATAACCTTTCCAACGAGATAAATTTTGTAAAATTCCAAGGCACGGATTTTTAGATATGTTATATTAAGGGTTATTTAACGGTTGGTACCCAACAAATGTCCAACACCTAGCTTTGGTACCCAATACTTGAAATATTATCGGTTGGTACCTTGACCAGTTAAGTCAAACCGTTGACTCGACCAAGATAACACGTCCGTAACTGAAGTGGTCTTATTACATAAATGCCCCTGCAAATGCTAACATTGACTTGAATTATCCTAACGTCTGGTTAGGGAGATATGCACGTGGCTAAATCCGTACGTGTCACACGTGTAATTTGTTTTAACGGCCACGATTCAATCTAGGCATGTCGATATAACCAAGAAGACTAAAACCTAATTTACTTATCTTCTTCTTGTTGCGGGAAAATCGGAGAAAGCTAGGGTTCGCCGCTATGGAGAAAAATTTGGGATTGAGTGATTTTTGAGTAATTTTTTTTAACTAATCTTAGGATTTCGTTAGATCTACTACTGATACACGTTGGGTAACACTTATTTTGAGTAATCGAAGACAAAATCAAGCATAATCGTGACCAAATCAAGACACTGTAAGATGAGTTCTAAACCCTTTTTATATCTGATTTGTTTTTTTGTTTTTATAATTATTGATTCTCGTTTCTATGTGATTTATTGTTAGAAAATTCGGGTTTTTGTTAGATTTGAAGTATGGAATGTGGTTTAGGGTTATATGCATGATTGTTTATGGATTTCACTGTTAAAGAATGGATTTTTCTTTTGGTTTCTACATAAAGAACAAGTTGATGTTGTTGTTTGAAGGGACAATATCCATCATATCTAGTTGTTTTCTATTTCTTTTGTAAAGCTAATTTAGTAGTTTGTCTGATGGTCCCCTTATCCCATTCTTTATTGTTGTTTTTTTGTCGAAATGGTGGGTTCTCATGGAAATAAGTTTTCCCTACCAAAGATGGATATTTAGTTGATAGTAACAGGGCTAAGAAAGATCTTTGGATTAAATCGGAAGAGAGCGATTGTGTGTTAGAGGAAGAATTGGATTGGTTATCTCATTTCAATAAATTTGATGAGAATGGCAGATGCATTCAAGTGGATGATGCAGTAGCAGATGGAGACATTATTGAAGGTACTGAAGCTTTTCATCCAGCAGTGCATGTCCAAGTAAATGCAGTTTAAAGATGTAAATGCAGTTTCTAGTAAAGCTATTAATGCAGATGCTAGTATGGGTGTAAATGTAAGGAAAGATGCTAGTAAAACTGTTTATGCAGATGTCAGTAAGGGTGTAAATGTTGATATAAGGAAAGGTGCTAGTAGAGGTGTAAGGAAAGGTGCTTGTAGAGGTGAAAGGAAAGGTGCTTGTAGAGGTATAAGGAAAGGTTCAATACATGAAGATGTGAATGCAGGTAATGCATATGAAGGTGTAAATGGTAGTGAAGTACATGAAGGTATAAATGCGAATTGGTGAAGTAGTCAAGTTGTAAATGAACAAGTGACGGGGTCTGTAAATGTGGATATTTTTGAAAATGGCTTGAGTGAATTTGGTGGTCCCAATCAAGTTGGTGCTTCATCCTTATCACGGTGTTACCAATTACGGTTGCAATATGAGGGTTTTGTTGGGACAATGCTTTAGATCGCATGAAGGTGGCCTAAGCCTCGGGTTATCTTTTCGACAATATGCTCTGCAACAATGTTAATTTTGTTATTGTGGCTAATAGTGCATATTGTTATGGTACCTAATGATGATGGAGTGGTGGTCAAGGTTCTTGCACCACCTAATGCAAGGCCTCTGTGGACCGGACTACAAAGGAGAAAGGATGCGTGAAGGTGGTAGTAGTAAAGCCACAAGGCAATGTGGAAAATGTGGGGTAATTGGTCATTATAGATCTACTTGTACGGGCTTAACGGTGAACAAATTCTTTAGAGAGGAGAAGGTATGCAACTTTGCATTTTTTAATGTAGTTTTTCTATATTTGCACTACTTTTAACAATATTGACTAACTATTGTTTGCATGTGTAGTCTCTACCGACTTTGCGAGGTCCACATAGGAGGAGGGCAATTGGTAGAGACTTTGAAAGAGCTATGCCTCCACCTCTAGTGATCCAAGAACCACAGTGCAGAGAAGATTTTTTGAGGATCCGAACCGTGACATTTAGTCCAATCTGTTGCTAGAGGAGGCACTACATGTGGCGGGGAGGAGGTAATACGGGTGGCGAAAGAGGATCCGGGTCACCTGCAACATCAAAGCATCAATGCCGACTCAACATGCTTCTCCGATTACCAGCTCAAACTGCATATCAAATGCCAGTCAACACACTTACGTTGATGTACCAAGAGGTGGCGGGAGAGGAGGTAATATAGGTGGCGAAGAGGAGCAGTGTCGGCTGCAACATCGGCATCAATGCCGACTCAACATACTTCTCCGGTGCCATCTCAAACTGCATATCAAATGCCAGGCTGAACACACTACGTTGATGTACCAAGAGGTGGCGGGGAGAGGAGGTAATAAGGTGGCGAAGAGGGAGGTGGTAGAGGTGGAAATGCAGGTGGAAGAGTGGTGAGAGGCGCTGAATATCTCGTTATTTGGTGAAGAAGGTGCTAATTCTGGTGAACCAACCAATGTTCAACCAGTTTGGAGGCCACCAGGCACAAGCAGTACAAGTATTAGAGGAAGGAAAAGGGGAATACCAACAAATGCTGAAAAGGGTAATTTGGTACATAGAAAGCATGGTCGAGTACTTGGTGTGGGATTGCTGATGGAAGGTGATACTATCAACCCACCAAGAAGAGGAAATACACCTATTTTTAGACCACCAAGAGTTCAGGTATAACTTGTTGTTGATTTGTTAATAAGTTCAATTTAAGATTTTTACTTTTGTGTATTTAATGTTACATCATTCAACTTATGCAGGTGGAAGCAGAGCCAGAAATGCCACAAGCTACACAACGACCACCAACCAACTCCTATGCGGAGAATACAAATGTAGTGAATAGAGTGGAAGGTGTTGAAAAAGTGACAATGAGACCTGGTGGATGCAAGAAAATGGGTGGAGGTATATTTTCTAGCTTTTCAAGGTACACCATCAACTACACAAACCAACAAAAGAAAGAATCATGTTGCCAATCAGTCTTCACCAGTTAGGAGGAGCAACAGAATTTGTGGTGGGCTAGGTAAGAAGTTGAATGGTCTTAGCATTGACCTCATTGAGGATGATTAAATCTCATTCAGTCTAGTATTAGCATTGATCACAGAATTTCAGTCACACTAAACTTAGTATCTATTATCAACACTAGTTTTAAATCTTTTGGACATGTTTAAATCCTGTTGTATGAATGTAGACACCTATTATCAGCTGTTTAACTATTAATGCAGTATTACGTTCTCTATTTATTCTTGTACTACATTCATGGTTGTCTTTATAGATTAAAAACATAACTTTTATTCATGGATTAAAGTACAACTACGGAGGACACTATAGATAACAGTGCAAGACACTTGAAAACAATAGGAAAATATTCTTGGATAAACATTACTAGATAAAAGTTGTTGCAAATAGTAAGGCGGGAACATTAGGATGCTTTCATTCTATTTCTCGTAGTTCTTGCAACATTGCAAAATCTCCACACAACTCACAAGTGTAAGTATGCCTCATTCATTGTATCGGGTTGACAACTTTTTTACGTAATTTCATTATGTTGTTGCAACTCGCAATGCGATCAATGCCTTTCCAAGGGCATGAATTAGCAAAGTGATCATTAGCATTGCATTTGTAACAAGTATTTTTCACCTTTACCTTAACCTTAGTTGTAAATGTATTGCATATATCATTCATATCATCAAAGTTTCTTCTTCTTACTAGTAGGAGATGATTTCATTATCCTGGTCACGTGACCATAGCGGACCTCATGTGATGCCATGTAATCCACAAGCCAATCAAACCCAGTGGCATAAATTGCATTTCAAAATATGTATTCTGGATGCTCTTTAGTCTTGGATACTCGTGAGTCCGGTTCCTTTGCATTCTTCGATGGGACAAGGTAAGTTGGACCATATCATTGGTTCTCATATGTCCCCAGATCGTGACAGAGCTCACAAGTTTTTTTTTTCGCATTCTTAGCATCATCAAGCCATACAAAACCAACACAAGTAGGAAATTTACACTTCAAGCATAACTTACCCTTGCTTAGAGTTAGTTCACTTTGTACCACCATTCTAATACCAATACACCCAGGTTCAGTGCATTTAGTATATCTCCATAGACATGATTTGGCTATATGACCTGCACTGTCACATTGTTGAAATAGCTACAAAGCAAAGAAAAACATAGTTAAAGTTGTTGACATGTCTGTTACAGTGAACCTACTATCAAGTTAAGTTGAAAAATTCTTATACTTACTCGATATTCAAGTCCTGGAAGATGTTGCCATTGTGAGCTTCAAAAAAGTGAATGTGAACTTGCGGGTGCATGAGGTGTTTGATAGATAGAAAATGGAATAGAAATGGTATGAAGGAAGAGGTAGTTTTATAGGACTTTGTGTGCTAACTAGCGGATTTTTTGAATTATATGATTCTAAGGCGTTGGATCGGTATATTAAATCGTTAGATCGACATGGCTAGATGACATGTTTCTCTCGAAAGTGACGTGTGTCACATGCTAACGGCGTTTGACGTTAAGTAATTAATATTTATTATTAATTTTAATTATTTAAGTAACAATGTTAAGTCAACGGTTTGACTTGACATTTAATTTGGTCAAGGTACCAACCGATAATATTTCAAGTATTGGGTACCAAAGCTAGGTGTTGGACATTTGCTGGGTACCAACCGTTAAATAACCCTTATATTAAAGTTTGCTTTCCAACTATACATAAGATACAAAAAGAGTTATAGTAATGTGACTAAAAGGAAGGGATATTTTTGGTTTTTCGGCCCTAACCATTCTCAATCTTTTTGTGGTAATTGATCACTTAGATTTACAAAAAAATGGAATTTAAGTAAATAAAGGTCCTCCTCGCTTCGCTCTGGCCGCCCAACTATCTTGACTACCGATTATGGTAGGATATTTGCCAAAGGTCTACTTTAATCGGGAGTCAAGATAACTTTATTTACTACCGATTATAGGATAATCAAAATTCAAAAGATAGAGGATTTTATTTTGGGAATACTTTATATTCGGAAGCTATATAAACTAAATTGACTCCCGATTGTTGATTAACTACCGATTGTATAGTTATCTACCGATTGTAAAGGGTAGTTTGGCCATTAAAAAATCATGATTATGGATTAATCTTCCGATTATGACATATTTTGTCCGTTTGTGTCGCCCCTAATTCGTTTGGGTCGCCCTAAAAATGCTAGGAAAAAATCCAAACCCTAGCTAGACGAATCAAACATCCGATAAGATAATGGTAATTCTATTGGAAACCCAAGAAGAAGTTATTTAGCTACGCGATCGAAAACCACTGTTTAATAAGTATTTTTTTTTTGTAATTGTTTTATTTCTTAAGAACTGGTCGGGTATCTTTTTCCTCTTGTACATTTATCCATCTGACCATCAACAAATTGAACCGACTGAAACTATTTGTGATCAAGAAAAAAAAAAGGATGAAGTCATTTTAGATGCCATGTAACAACGTCATTTTGGATAGCATGTATTTAACACATTAAGATTTTTAAAGACATGTGCATCCAATAACATGATTATATTCAATAAATGCACTGTATAATTCTGATTTTCCTATTCCAACTTTGTTCGGTGGATTGTGGAAGCATCTGTTGATACAAAAACTTGCAAAAAGGAAAGTTGATTGAAGGTGGGGTGGGTTGTGGAGGTGGAGAAGAAGATGTTGTGATCCATGGTGGAGATGGAGAAATAATCTAAATTGTGTTCTCTTTTTTTTTTTGGTAGTTGGGCGATTTTAGTGGTGGTGTATTAAGAAAAGTCAAGGAGATGGTATTTAGGATATATACTATTTTATGTAGGTGGTACATAGGATTATTGGGGATGGGATTTTATGTGGCTAGGAAATAGGAGAAATGAGGATGGGAAATAGGAAAACCAAAAGCAAATATGATAATATCATGAGAACATACCAAGAGGTGGTGCCACAGTGGCAGAAGGTACCAGCACATAAATCTCTAGTGTTGCTGCCGTTGGGACAACAACAGGCTGGGATATTTGCTGACCGCATGTTCCACCAGTACCGCTGCAAGTTACACATACGCCGATGCAAGTCACATTGAATCCCTGCTTTAACCACTGGGCCAAGCTCAAATTCTTAGCTGAATGTGATGTTTTAGACTAATCAAGAGAGAATTGACTATAGACTAGTTCCAACTTCCAAGCACCTACGGGAACTTGACTACAACGTTGACTCAAAATGTATACAGAAAACTAAACTAAAATGCAGTTGACAAAAGTAAAATTCACTCAAATTATAAAAATATTCTCACTGTAAAATCTTAAAAACAATCAAATACTACAACTTTTATGGATCACATTTACGAGGAAACGCCCAATTCAAGACAGTGGAGGTCAGAAACGACCTCTGTGATGATTGTAGAGGAAAGAAAAGAAGGTAATTCATAGTACAATAGATTTCCCAATTTCCTTACCGTGTTAAAATCAATTTCACCCAGAATTGAAACTACAGAAGACACCTAAACAAAGATCAAAGACCAATACCTCCAACACCGCCATAAAAGGCACTAGGGCAATCATTAATAGCAGCTTTAAAGTATCGTGTGTCCTTTGATAGGTGAAGTTAAACAAGATAGATGGCATTTTAAGTTTGGCCAAACTGCAGCAAAAAACCTAAGTAAGCTCAAAGAAACCAAGTCCGATTTTTCTGTAAATTGAATATCATATTATTGCAAGTATTACGGTAAGAATTGAATCTCCAATTCTTGAATGAATGATGATAGTAGGTTTTGCCACAAAAAATAAATAAAAATAATTACAAGTGCCTATCAACTTAAGACAAGAAGCAAACAGAATTACAAGATTATATACTCTGGAAATGTAATAGCATATGTCATTGAGGGTATAGATCAGTAACTGAAACTTCATTCACACTCCAGTTTGCTGCTTCAGCGCTTGACCCACCATTCGTGATTCCATGATCTTCATTATGGCCTGGGTAGATGCTAGGATGGGGTTCCATATGTTTCGCAGTATCAGTAAAAAAAGCAGGCAATGATGGTAAATCTTGACTTGTCACTGAGTTGTTAAGCATTTGGACAACTGTTGGCATTGTGGGTCTATCTGCAACATTTTCTTGAACACATAATAACCCAACATGGATGCATCCCATCACTTCACTTCTAGAACATGTGTCCTTCAAAGTCGAATCTAATAATTCTATAGCGGATCCATTTTGCCAATGTTTCCATGCCTGCATCAGTTTTTCCTCATTAAATGATACATCCGTCATGTAATCAAAATGGAGTACACTCGACTCAAAAACGTTTATAAATACTCACATAGCTTAAAAGGTTCTGAGCAACATGTGATTTATGAAAAGTGCTGTTCTTCTGACCACTAAGAATCTCTAAAACCAAGACACCAAAGCTAAAAACGTCTGATTTCACAGAGAATTCCCCGTGCATTATGTACTCTGGAGCCATGTAACCACTGCAAATATCAGCACCCAAACAAAATAGGAATATCATAATTTGTTATGATACACTATGTGTTAAATGATTCAAGTTTATACATACCGTGTTCCAACTATTCTGTTTGTATTAGCTTGAGTTTGATCAAGCACAAAAAGCCTAGCCATGCCGAAATCTGCAATTCTAGGATTCATGTCCTTATCTAATAATATATTGCTAGCTTTGAGATCTCGATGGACAATTTTAAGTCGAGACTCTTCATGAAGATAGAGAAGTCCTCTTGCTACCCCTCCTATTATCCCGTATCGTCTTTCCCAATCCAGCTGTGTACATTTAATTGGATCTACACATTCATCCGACGGAAGAAAAAAAAACAACTTTTAGACCACCATCTTAATCTAAAGAAGTGTCTCTATATCCAACTATGATGATTGAATAAGAGAATTTCAGGCACAGAACTGGATATGTACCGAATAGAAATTGGTCAAGGCTTGCATTTGGCATGAATTCATAGATGAGTAGTTTTCTTCACCAGCTAGACTGAAACCAACAAGCTTCACAAGATTTCTATGTTGAAGTTTAGCTACCAAGGTAACTTCGGTTTTAAACTCTTTTTCACCTTGTACGGAATTTTTGAAAGCCTCTTCACGGCTATTTCTTGGCTGGCTGAAAATGTACCCTGAGGACATCAAAGAACCCAAAACTAAAAGATCGATTTTTTTGAAAAACTCACCTATTAGAAAATTTAGTTTCAAGCTCCAATTTACATGCATTAGATACTTTTAGTACCTTATAAACAGACCCAAATCCACCTTCTCCGAGTTTATTAGCTTCAGAGAAATTATCTGTTGCAGCACATATTGTACTAAAGTTGAATTGCAAGGATCTTGTACTTCGAAACTCATCATTGAAATCTTCATGAACAAAACAATAAGTCAAACCAAATAAGATTTTCAAAATTTGGGAAAGGTACCAAACCGTATGAATAACTACTTACAATCAAACTTCTTTTGTCTTGGTTTTCTTTTTCCAGACACACAAGAAGCAAAAGGCAACGGCAGAAAGTACTGCAATAACAAAAGAAACGACTATAACAATAGCAAGTTTGGGTGAGTTCTTCTTGCTTGCTGCACGTTTGGGTGAGTCATCCACGTTTGCTGCATAAATGTTAACATTTTTGTTAATTAATAGCAAAGGGAAAGTATGCATACATTTGATAACATCACAGGAATTACAATCAGTAATTTGAAGTAGATTCATTCTCACCTTTTCTATTTATCATGCTGGCGAATTTTTTTCAAAATTGATGATAAGTGCAATGGAACTTAATATGCGTACGTTTTTCTTTATTAAGAATAGAGTGATTGTGTCTCATCTGCAATTTGTAGATGACACATAGGTTTTCTTGGATGCCGAGGAGGATACGGAAAATCTTTTATTAATTCTTCAAAATGAGGTCAAGCGTCCAATTTTTTTTTGCGAAGCTCAACAAAATGGTTTAGAAATAGCATTTGCACACATTGGTGTGGTATTTCCAATTGAACATACCATAAATCTGTCTAAGCCCTGAGCTATACTCATGTTATAGAATGTCTTATAGGATTTAATGTTTGATGAAAGAGAACCTAATTTCGTTGAGAAGGTATACCTGGAGTAGGGGGAGCAGGGGAGTAAGGGAAGTAGGGGGAGTAAAGGAAGAAGGGGGCAGGTCCGGAAGGAGAATTCACGGAAGCTGGAGCCTCTGCTGAACAAGGAAAAATGGAAATCAATATATTAGAGTACCAAAAAGACCTATACACTCTAAAATTTAATCTGAACTAAACTCAGTCCCTGGCATGGAGTCCAGTTACAAAAGAACAAACCAGAACATTTTGACTCGGATGAGTCAAATGAAACTTAACCGAGTTAAGCTAAAAATATACAATAAAGGAGTTTAAATCACAAACCTTTAGAGCAAATACTAGTATCAGACTCGGAAGAAACACCACAGTGTTTTGGAAGTAGAAGTGCTTGCGTAACATTTATACCCATAGCAGGTAATAGAGTTGGATCTTCAAATAAATCACATAAACATTTCCTCTGAGTCTTAATTGTGTCTCTAAATGGTTTACAACATGTTTCTGGTGGTTTTGTTGAGTTCAAATATTCAGCACATGGTACTAAAGCTGCTGCACAAGATGGTATATCTTGTGCACAAATTTCTTCCACCATTAAAACACCCATGATCACTACAATCATCACCAGCCTCATCTTCTGTGATGATAGAAAGGTATGTTTTCTGCACTAGTTTCATTAAGATTTTTCTCAAATGGGCTATTGTCTAGTATTTGATAGGAGAGGAAACTTTCTATGTATTCACCAATAGATTATTGATGGTGGTTGCCCAAACATGCACTCCATTACTTCATCTCGAATTTGTTATGCAATTAATCAATATGTTGGATATTAAATCAATAATGCTGATAGATTAAGACGATACTAAATATACCTTGCACTAGACCTGCTCTAAATTAAGGCAACTTCTAATAGGTAGCGTTGAATATATGAGCTAACATGATAACTGAATTAGTAATCTAATTAAAACTATAAAAGAAACACCCCAGTTACAGTATTTAAAGCTGGATTATAAACAGTTTTAGAGCTGTTAGATTCTGTCAATTAAGCGGAAATATATCGATAAATAGTAAGTTATTAAAATGTCAAAATATAGATGTTCTGTGCTTTGTTCCTCCCTTAATACGATTCAATAGTCAATTAATCCTCAAAATGGTTCGCCATGATCTCAACCAAACAAACAAAATACTAAACCAAGTAAGAAATTACCTGTATTAGATGATCTGTGCTTTATTCCTGCCAAGTGAAATGGTGATTGATATCTGATTTAAGACATCAGGAGGTAAAGGAATTGTACAAACGTAGTCGTTTCCAGTCGCCCCCATTTACCACCGTGAGATGGGGGTGACTTGAGAAGACCAAATTAGCTAAACCCCTCTGAGATTCGTGTATGCATCACCATTGTTAGTTACTTAAAAGTTAATCGATTAACTGCATCACCGTTAGAAGATTAGAATTTCAAAGTATGGAAAAGCAGTTAATCGATCTTCATTAATCATTTTGATTATCAGAGAAACAATGGAAATGCTAATAGTGGGGGATAGTATTCGTAATTTTGATGAAAGAGATCAATTTTTTTTTTGAATCATAAAAGGAGATCAAATGAAATTAGGGCTTATGGGACGATAAGGAACAACGAGTGCTCGTTAGATGGGGTGACTCAAATGTCCCCGAAACCAAGACCAAGACCAAAGCTCTTTTTCCAGTAACAAGTGCCGGGTAGAGCAGAGATAAACCGCATAACGATCTTATCTCCAAAATTGCGACAAAAGTTTTTACGCCGGCCGTCAGCCTGCCTAGACGCAATCCACCAATTGGTAAGGAGTAATCCTTAACACATTCCGTGTCGTGTTGTGATGAACAGGGAGTGAGCACACCACTCTAGTTGAGTTTACATATTCACAACTGTTAGAGTAGCATATTCACTTTACCCCTGCCCAAAAGACAGAGAAAGTCTGTCAACTGGTGGTTTAACAAGTTCGCATGCTGAAGGTATAGCCATCGAAAAAGTTGACTTCTGGCGAGTGACCGTCTGAACGGTCAGGATCTTTGATATATCGACGGCCTTAACACTCAACATTGTTGAAGGGACCGGTAGTCTAGTCATCCGGCCTAGGTCATTGCAATGATCTATCCCCAACACGATGAAATTTTCGAAGATTACCGGGCTGTCGGCGCCAGGCTATATACTCGTTGAATACATCGGTATAGCGCGCTTGCGCCCGGAACATCTAAAGGGCATCACGGACACATTATTGCCTCAAACTTCCCCTGAAGCCATCACCAAAAGATGGAAGCCCATGCCCTTATCTTAAAAAACGAAAATTGTAGACCAAATCCTAGTGGCTCTTCTTAGTCCTTGGTTAGACATCCAAAATCCTAACCACATATCTTAGGTTAATTCTTTAAAATTGGAAAATATATCAATTATTTTTCTAATTTACAATTTAATCCAAATATCTGTAGTTTAGTACCGAATGATTCATAATGATTTTAGCAATTTTAAATAATTAAAAAATAATTTACCTACCGGACCGATCGTCCAAAATTCGTAAATTTTATATACTTGGAAAACTATTTCCAGAGATCTATAAGAAAAAAATGCTCATCAATAATCTAAGAAAAGGCGGTGTATATGTATGTGGGCTAAAGAATGGTCGAGATCGTCTGTAATTTTGGATGGCAGAGATTATGTCCCGGCCTCCTAAATATGTCTCTACACGGATAACCCCTTGATTGTAGCTGAGCCCAAACTAACCCCACCTAACCTCATCTTTGACCCGTCCTTATCTTTAAATTCTTCGTGGTCTCAGTTAGTGTTTGCCACTTAAAGATATTATCTCATTGATTATTAATGTTCTGCAGCCAACACAAGAAAGTACCTCAGCATTTATAGAAGATGTGCGGACTTTAAGATAACTGAAATCTAACAGATAAAAGCTAGAGGACAACTAACAGAGATAGAAAACTAAAGGCACCCAAGTGCCGTACACAGTAAGGATAAAACTAAGGCACCCAAGTGCCGTACACAATGAATAAATTTATCTTCTAACACACCCCCTCAGGTGATGCGGGTCACTAACACGCATCGATTTCTTCATAAAACCGTGAGAAGGTAGGATAGTTGAGTCCCTTAGTAAGGATGTACGCTAGTTGTTCAGATGAATGAATGTAAGCAAATGACACGAATTCAGCTTCAAGCAGATCACAAACGAAATGATAATCCACTTCAATGTGTTTAGTCCTAGCGTGAAAAACTGGGTTGGCTGCCATCTATTTCTCCATCATTGTCACAAAGAGTGTATATCACTAGTGGAAAATGGGTGTTTAGCCACCCACATCGAGACCTCGTTGGTAGAATCGGATAGTTGACCAAAAAAAGCCGTCTCTGCTATGATAAAAAGATGGAAAATATCAGAGATTAATAAACCGTCTACGAATAATTAAATTTATTTACCATCTTATCCCTCATGGAACTACCGATCCCGACCATTGATCATAGTGCTGGGATTAAAACTAATCTTGATCTAACAACTACTGGGATTCGGATACCATATCTCTTTATTATAACTAGAAAAAACTTATCCATTCACTCTTCTCTACTCGCATCCCTTCACTATTTTTTTCTCCCGTCTCTCCGCCTTCAACTCTTCCGGCTTCCATCACCACCACGGACAATAGATCGATCATCCTCCACTTCCATCACCACCACACAATACCTTCTCCTTCATCTTCTCGATTGATTTAGTTTGTATGCTTATAATCAACGAAACGCACAAAACCCGAGTATACAAATCAACATTTTTTCACTTCACAAATTGAAACTCACTCTTAGAAATCAAATCTTTATTTGAACCCAATTCTGAAAACCAAAACCCATGTATCGAAGAAATCAAGAGGAAGCTTTCTAACCCTAGATTTAGTATTTAGTTGTTCTTGAAATCATCTGGCTAATATCAATTGCTCTTGAAATCATCAGGGTTATGTCAATCTTGTTCTTGTTTCATAAATTTAATAAATTTTTAGCATTACAAACGATTTAATTTCTCTTGATTTTCTCTCGATTTTTTACGGTGGTGAGTCATTTATTTTTCTATTTTTTCTTACAAGAAAACTCATCAAAGGAAGTAGAAGATCTCTTCTCCAATTGTAAGAAACAAAACCCCTAAATCTAATTTTGAACATAAAGTATAATTTTATTTTGATCTTTACCCTTAGGTCTTTTCTTTTTTTGTTTTCATTTTTGAGTCTTTTAGGTTCTGGAACTCCACATAGAAGGACTCAACCCAATCATAGAATGGTGTTAGTTGCATGATTCGGTGGTTATTAACCATATTGGTATTCGGGTGATGTTAGATGATTGCTTATGATGTTAGATTTGCTCGAATGTTTGATGGATCTCCTTTTTTGTTCTGGTATCCTACACCAGCAAAATTGATTATCAAAGTCGATTCAAGGCTTATAATTGCCATCATATTGCAAGGATACTCAAATCAAGGTTTGTGTGTTTCGTTTTAATTTCTCTTTCTCAATGGATTTCAGTTATTCAATTTCATGAAATTGTGAAAGTGTATGTTGCTGATTTGGGCAAACACATAAATTTTGGGATCTACAAGGGATTTTCTTTGATCCAAGATTGTAATTCTTTTTATTAGGAGACTTTACCTTGAAACATTATCTATTAAAGATGTGAGCCTAACTGAGATTTTTTTTTACTTAAGGCTAGAGGAAGTAGATGCAATTATGCAAAGGCTTGCGGAGATACAAACTTGTTGGATATTGGCTATACGCCGATCAATACATGG
This sequence comes from Papaver armeniacum, assembly GCA_023531295.1. Lineage (NCBI taxonomy): Eukaryota > Viridiplantae > Streptophyta > Magnoliopsida > Ranunculales > Papaveraceae > Papaver > Papaver armeniacum. Next base: position 544,928 of record JAJJWW010007339.1, on the reverse strand, counting down.
TATGTGTTAGGTGGTCATATTTTTGTAGTTGGTTTTGCTTCTATCACACTTATTATTGGTATAAACGTTAATGCGTGGCTTGAAATCTAAGAACTTGAAATGTTAATTGCAGAAACAAAACTGTTAGAAAAGAAGGGAAAGTAGGAGTTAGTTTAATTTTGGATCTGTAAAGGTAAATGTTGATTTCATTTTGTTTCTTAACTTCTTTTGTTCTTTTTACTTTAATTTCTTTCATTCTTATAGTTAGTAATGAGGATTTGTTTTCATTTGGTACATGTGCACAATCAATTCAGTTAGATAGTTGAGAAGATTTTAATTTGTTGATGAAACGTTGAAATTATGTATCTTTGATAGTTAGGACAAAAAGATTATATATGAGAAATTAGTGAAACAGGGTACCGTTTAGTAACCAGAAAGATGTAATCAATTGAGTTAACGTTTAATAATTTTGAGATAGATTTATAAAATGAGACTCAATTTTGTTTTATCTTTAGTTTAGCTTCTTAATGATATCGACAACTTGAACCACCAAGTGAATCAGAGAGCTGGCCTTTCTTTGGTAGTATTTATTACTTTTATTATGATAGAGGAGGTCACGATTTATACATGTTTGTGATCTACTGTTATTTTTTTCTTTTATTGAGCATACTCATTTTATTTTATTTTTGCATTTGGATTAAAATTTAAATTAATATTGATTCATGGTGATTGATTGAGATTTATAAGTAACCACCGGCGTATGTGCTCACTATAATTTCCATTTTAATGCCAGGTGATACTGATACAGTTGGAGAATAAGCGGGCGGCGGAGAATATTATGTGGGTCGAGTGAAGTGACTTAGTAAGTAGCAAGTGGAGAAAACTTTTGTTTTGGAAGTTGTTTTCTTTTCGGTGTTTGTACATATTTCTTTTGAAGTGATGCATCTCGACTTGCTTTGGGTAGTAACTACTCAAAAAGTTAGTCTTCTCAAGAAAGTTATTTTCTTAATGGTGTCATTGTATTCATGTAGATTAATAGTGATTGATTTGAGCATGCGATTTGTCATCAACTTGTGTTTCATTTGGGCTTGACATTATATCTTGTTTGCAGGTACATGAATGGTGACCGCTTTGTCGACAAAACATAGCCAATGATACAAGAAGTCTCAGTAGATTAATGTGGGATCTTAAACAAATGTTTTTATAAGTAAGGATTCCTTTATTTTACTGGTTCCCCATATTACTAAGACCTTAATCAAATGTTTAATGTGGGATCTTAAACAAATGTTTTTATAAGTAAGCATTCCTTTATTTTACTGTTTCCCCATATAGGTTTGAATTACTAAGACCTTAATGCTGGTATGCATCTTTTGAGTGAAAACATAAAAGTTATTTTTGATCTGTGAAATATAGAATTTAATTTGATACTAATAAATGAGCTCACTTATAATCTTTTACCTTGCAACTTAACTTAACCCAATTAATAGGTTTACTGATTAGCATTTTCGAGGATTCTTGAGAATTATTCTCAATTCCTGTAACTCCCATGTAGCTCATCTGGACATAACTTTCTTGTAGCTCATTTGGTAATGATGTTTCTATTACATAATGACCAGCTATTGATCCAACTTGTCTAGGGTGTTCACTATGAAAGTTTTGTTATAAAACCTGGGCTTACTTACACTGTATATGTTCTATTTGATGTTTTTCTTCCACCTACTGCATACATTAATGTTATCTGTATATTACCTTGAGTTGATGTAGTCTCCTTGGACAAGTTCCGCGACAATGTCTTATGGGATATGATCATATTGTTGTTTTGAGTTTCCTTTCCAGGATAAGATATTCATGAAATTACGGGACTGTATATTTGGATTCCTTTGAGTTTGACATTAATCTATGTGTACTAATTTTGGTGTGGTAACAGCAAGAGGGTTAAAGAAGCATTTGAAGAGGCTCGATGCGCTTAAGCATTGGATGCTTGTCAATTATGGTGGTACCCTTGTAAGATTCAATAGTCCCTTTCTTGTGTATTGATATGTTCAATTTTGATGTTTATTTGGATTTTGGTTTTAATGGAAGATTTTTTTATCTTCGTAGGCTCTATTCGGTGTCAAGATACGAGTGATACAAACACCACTATTTGTATCCGCATAAACACATTTACTCGCAAGTTTTGTTTGGAACCGATTACGTGATCATTGGTGTTCTTACATTGATATTGTACCTATCCTCTGCATTATCGGAGACTCATCTCTAGAACGAATCACCGAACCTCATAAAGTAAGTTACGCATACAAACTTTGATTATCTCTACACCTCTTTCCATTTATTTTTCTTAACTTTGACGATTCAACTAGTTTTATGCACATGTATTCTCTACTTGGAGAGATTTTTACATAGTATGATAGAAACTCAAGGAGTCCACGATTGTAGTTGCAAGCTTGCGGATCATCTTGATTTAGTCAAGTATGGGGATTTTTTGTCTGGCATCCAATTCGTATCTAAAGATTGTGTTGGCATATAATCTAATTGTATCTTACTTAGTTCTTCGTGATTGAATCACGGGTTGTTGTTAGAATTTACTAGCTATCTTGGACATGTATTCTCCGAACTCGGCATTCAATCCTTTTTTGTGTAATTTTACACTTAATGGATAAAGTGAATGAATGTTAAAATTCTCGGTTTGATTATAAATTTGATTAAATTTGAAGTTGCACTTGAATATCGAATTAAATTTGAGTTGCATTTGAATTTCAATTAAATTTGAGGTTGCATTTGAATTTGTTGGTTTGACTGTAGTTTGACTTGGACTGTAATTTGACTTAACTAGATTTAATTGTTTGACTTAAATACCAAGTAAGATTAATTAAATTGACCATTCATACATTTTCATTTGATCTGAATCTAATTTTTTATATTATAATTCAAATCTGCCGATTATGGTGGTGACATCTAGTTCTTGCAATAAATGTCTCATTCGAGAGACCCGTAATAAGTGTCGTGCGATTAAAATACGCTTTATAAACGACCCATTCGGAGAACCCTATAGCAGGTCGTTTAACTCGTATATATGACGTGTCACGGCGGTCGCGAATTGCTGTTTTCCACTAGTATATGGTGTCTCTAGTGGAACATTAAGTTCAGATAGCAGTGTGGAGAGCCACATAACTTTCACAGTGACTAGGAGAGAAAGAGCTTTGTACTGGCTTCGTGATGTACTTTGAGACCGTTGGCTGCTTCTTGGACTGCCACGAGATAAGAGAGTTGCCAAGGAAAACACAGTAGCCAGCTATTGATTTTCGAGTGTCTGGGCAGCCGGCCCAATCGGAATCAGAATAACCAGTGAGTGAAGTGATATTACCAGCTGAGAAAGTCGTACCAGATCCAAGTGTGACTTTTATATAGCGCAATATCCTCTTCACTAGAATCATATGAGTGGTCCTTGGAGCATGCATGAATTGAGATGTGTAGTTGACGCCAAAGGTAATGTCAGGGCGAGTGAGTGTGAGATATTGTAGAGCCCCAACAATGCTTGATACTCGGTTGGATATGGAAGCACTTCACCATCATTGACTGATGCTCTTGGACCATGTGCTACGGGTATTACAAGGCTTGCAGTCAATCATTCCAGTGCGCTGAAGTAGTTTCATAGTGTACTTGGATTGTGTAAGAACCAGTGAGTTTGAAGAAGATTCATGCTTAACCTCAATCCCAGAAATTAGTGTAGGTCACCCAAGTCTTTCATAGCAAAGATCGCAGTTTCTTGAAGAAATATGACAAGAGAAGCAGTATTACCAATCAGGAGGATGTCATCAACATAAAGAAGGAGGAGCAAGATATCTGAGCCAGAGGAGTAGATGAATAGAGAATGGTCAGACTCTGACATGATGAATCCTTGATCAATGAGGAAGCTACTAAACTTGTCAAACCGTGCGCGCGGTGCTTTCTTCAAGCCATAGATGGCCTTGTTGAGTTTGCAGACATGAGTTGGGTGATCTGCATCCACAAATCCTTTGGGTTGTTCCATATATACTGTTTCTTGGAGATCCCCATGGAGAAACGCATTTGAGACATCCAACTGGCGTATTGTCCAACTATTTGTGAGAGCAATGGTAAGAATAGCTCGTATAATAATAAATTTGATGACAGGACTAAATGTCTCTGTGTAGTCTATACCATCCAGCTGGTGGTAACCTTTAGCCACCAAGCGTGCCTTGTGTCTTCCAATAGTTCCATCCGACTCCGAGCTTCACCTTGTACACCCATTTACAGCCTAACACATGCATAGATGGTTCATATGGAACTATAGTCCAAGTTTTATTGTCTATGAGAGCTTTGTGTTCGTTCTCCATGGCAGTGAACCAAACTGGATGTTTAGCAAACTACTTTGTAAGTTTTGGGTTACGGAGGGCAGGATAACTAAGGTGACAAAGGCTATTTGTAGTGGATGTTTGGCTGTGAAGTAGGTGACATAATCTGGTAAATATTTTGGTTTGTGAATACCAAGGTGAGACCTTGTGGTCATTGTGTGTGAAGGTACTATAGCAGTTGATGATGTTAGGTTTACAGTAACTTGAGAGACATCAGGGATGGTTGGGGAATCAACCACTACAGTGTCTTGTTCAATGTCTTCAATAGTATTTGTAGATGATGATGGAAACTCACCGATGACCCGAGTAATATGGATGGTTACCTGAGATGTAGAGGTAGAGTCTCCGAGAACAATGCAGGTACAAAATGGAAACACCAATACATCAAAAATCACATTTCTAGAGATGTAGACCTTGTTGTTGGAGTTGTCATGGCACCTATATCCTTTGTGAAGTTGATTGTATCCAACAAAGGTACATGGAGTGGATTTTGGGCTCAATTTTTCCTTCCTTGAGTGACCCAAAAAGGGAAAACAAGCACAACCAAAGACTCTCAAGAAGGAAAAATCTGGAGGCTTGTTAAAGAGAACCTCAAATGGTGTCTTGTAGTCAAGTAGCTTGGATGGTGTTCTGTTAATAAGGAAGGTAGTAGTGAGGAAGGCATCCAACCAGAATCTCTTTGGTAGGCAGGCAACAAAGGTCAAGGTGTTACCCACTTCAGTTATGTGTCTAATTTTTCTCTCTGCAGCTCCATTCTGTTGAGGGGTACTTGGACATGAAGAGCATACAAGAATACCTGACTCATCAAGAAATTGTTTGAAGGGTACTTTAACTAGCTCATGAGCTCCATCACATTGAAAAACTTTAACTTTAGATGAAAATAAGTTCTCATTTAAGGACTTGAAGTACTTGAATCATTGAAGGCTCTCATCTCTAGTCTTCATGGGATAAATCCATGTATTCTTGCTGAAATCATCAAGAATAAGATGTAATACTTGAACCCCAAAGTAGATTGCACAGGAGATGGTCCCTAAATATCACAATGGACTAGTTGAATTGGTGCAGTGGAGACTCTGGTGGAGGGTGCAAAAGGGAGTCTTTTGTTCTTTCCTATCTAACATGACTGGCATATGGAATTGGATCCAGCAGTGGTGAGATTAATCAAAGACTCTGCAGCTAAAATTTGAAGTATTGTATTTGATGGGTGGCCAAGCCTCTGGAGCCAGATGTTGGTGGTACTCTGAGTAGTGACATTAGCTTGAGGAGAAATACAAGTAGGAGAAAATAAAGGATAGATATTTCCCTCCTTAGGACCTTCATAAATAATTTGCTGAGTATTGAGATCCTTAATTGTAGATCCCCATGGTGTAAACTCAATTGAGCAATAATTGTCATTTGTAAGCTTTCCCACTGACACAAGATTTTGCTGTAATTCTGGAACATACAACACTTCTTTTAAAACAATAGTAGAATCACTTGCATCAAGAACAGAATCACCCACCATCTTAATTTGTTATAGCTTTCCATCCCCCACTAGAACTTGTTCTGTGCCAGAATAAGGTATAGGGTTGTGTAAGATTGCCAGCATGTTGGTCATGTGGCTTGTGGCTGCTGAATCAGATAACCATTGAATGGGTGATCAAGTTAAAGATGAAGGTGAAGAAACCTGAATAGTATTGTGATACTGATGTTTAGGACCAGAAGGCTTGGGGCCATTGGGTTTAACATAACGATAAGGACAGACATAAGCTGAGTGACCATCCTTTTTGCAAATTTGACATACAAATTCACTGTAATCAGGTCTAGCATGAGAGGAGAATGAGCTAGAGGTATTGGTAGAAATGGTGTTTTTAGTGAAAAATACGGAAGACGTGAGATTGTCAACAGCCAACACAGATTCAATAAATTGATTTTGAAGCCACTGTTCGTGTTGTAAGAGACGAGATTTAAGCTCATTAAAGTTCATAGAAACATCTCTATTTTGAATCTGAAATCACAAACTGGTCGAACTCACGACCTAACCCATTTAAAACATGCATAACCAGGTCCGAGTCACTAACTCGTTCACCAATAAAGGATAACGTCGAATCGGAAATATCTTTCGGTTTTGCGAGATAAGTCGTGACTAAGTCAGAACCCCGTTTCATGTTAAACAACTGATTTCTCAACATAGATTTTCTAGCTACATAATGATTTGAGAAAGAAGTAGCAAGATATTCCCATACCTGTCTGGAAGTAGTAGATCCAATGATATCTTTGGAGACAGAAGAGGTAAAAGTTGCATTAAGACAAAGTAATAACAAATCTATCCCATTTCCTCCATAGACCATAGTGCGGATTTGAACCCATCACCCGATAAGCGGTGGTGATAGTAGCGGAGGTAATGGAATGGAGCCGTCGATGAAACCAAACAAATTTGTGCTCATGAGGATGGATTCCATCTCGAAACTTCCATACTAACTAGTTTGAATCATCCAATTTTTCGAAACATAGGTTGAAATGTTGGTAAAGAGGGTGAGGGAAATTGTATATGTAAGGTGTATTTTGTGGTGGATTTGTATGTGGTATGGTTTCATCAATAGATGAAGACGCCATTGTAGTTGGATGTTGAGATGAGTAATGATGGCGGCGGCTGTTTTTTTGGATCAGAAACCTAGCTAAGAAATCTGATACCATGAAAGATATTATCTCATTGATTGTTAATGTTGCGCAACCAACACAAGAGAAGTACCTCAGCATTTATAGAAGATGTGAGGACTTTAAGATAACTGAAACCTAACAGGATAAAAGCTAGAAGACAACTAACAGAGATAGAAAACTAAAAGGCACCCAAGTGCCGTACACAGTGAATAAATCTATCTTCTAACAGCCACCTCCTCAGTTCTTCTGATTCTCCCTTTTGAAACTGTAGTAGTAGAAATCCTACTACTACACCCCTTAAAAAATCTATATAGTAAATTATGAAATCATTATGAAGAACACTTAAAGAGAATTTTATTAAGTATAGAATCAATACAAAGAAGATAAAACCCTAACTTTAAGCAAATAACTTTCTCTCTCCTAAAGTATTTGTTTTGTCACGTGTATAAAATACACGGGAGGCCCGCAAATCAATACAAGGAGCCATGCGAGGAAGATTAATACAATTTATGGCCATGCGAAATTAATACGGTTTATGGCCATGCGGGAATTAATACTGAGTTATGACCATGCAAATTAAGACAATTTATGGCTAGGAGGCATGCATACGGTTTCATGCGAGTTAATTCAAGGAGGCATGCGGGCGATTACATGCAAAATTGATTCTAGGAGGCATGCAGGGAAATTAATGTCATTTAAATTTATCTCGAAATTAGTTATTCAATTGTATAAATACGGACGCCCTGGTAGAAGAACAGGAGGTAGCCAATAGGAGATAAAACATACACTGTAATTCTACATATCAATAAAAACATCACTCCCCAAGGGGATTCATCCGTGGACGTAGGCACATCTTGCCGAACCACGTTAAACCTCTGTCTTTCACTTTGTTCTTCATTTCGTCTCTAACCCAAAATACACACCAAACTATCCATTCATCGTGTTTCGTGCCCAAAAGTAATTTTAGGTGCAAACATTGGCGCCGACTAAGGGGAGACGAGAAAAGGGATCGTGTTTCTCCCCGAAAGAAGAAGTTGGAGTTTTGCTCGTGGAAGTGTTTATATTGTTCGACAGCAGACTCATCAAACCGGAAGCAGATCTGGTTGAACAGTTCGTGGTTAAGTACCCAAGTTCAAGCAAAAACCTAAGCTCCCTGATAATAAATCTCGTGTCCGGCCAAGGAAAAGAGGTCCTGGAGGTCGGTGTTGATTCAATCCGGAATATGATAAAGAAACGTGAAACAATTTTGACGAAAGCGTGAACCAAGATATATGTTCGCCTGATCTCCCTCTTGATCAAAAGAGGGAATGTTTTTCTAGTTCGTATTGCCAATGATGGAGGCAGTAACACAGACGGAGAGATCAAATACAGACGGGATTAACCATAACCACACAATCCACAAACGCTAGTTCTCTCCTCTATCTCGTTCAAACTGGGTTTGCATATTTTATATCTTTCTTACAAAAACAAATATCTTTCGATCAATCCAACGAACACAAATAAGATTTTTTGTCCCATCGGAGGCTGTCATTGGTTTAAATGTGGAGGAAAGTGCAAAAGATAAATCTCAGGCTTAAAATGAACCCACATTTTAAGCTCTCATCGGATGTCCGGGGGTGTCTCACTACACAGCCCGTTTCACTTTCAATGCGTCTAATTAATCCTCATGAAAACGCACAGAACAGGAGAACTAAGTCCCATCCGTTTCAAATTCTTGATTACACCCACGTAATGAAACCGATGGTCTCCCATTAACCTCATTAAATGTCAAGACGTTTCTTTTCTTCTTAATGAAACCGATTGTCTCCCATCAACCTCATTTTTAAGAGAAGACAGAGAAAGGATGAATCTCACTTTAATCATCTCAACCAAGCTTTTATACTTCAAGAGGATGCTTACCGTGAGGGGGACAGATCACGGAAACCATGCGGTGCATCCAGAGATGGTGCAGTGAGGGCCAACCCCTGTACAGCGTTTCAAAGACTTCGGAGTCAACGCAGAATTATTTTCAATGTACGATTAGAATCACACCGGATGCAGCCGGTCAATATGGATCAGCACGGACAACATGCGCAAAAGAGATAAGCATACGTTTCTATCCTTAAATCTCATTAAATTATTTTTGATTTAATTCCATGAATTAATGCATACGTTACTATCCTTAAAACTCATTAAATTGTTTTTAATTTAGTTCCATGAATTAAAGCATACGTTTCAATACTTAAATCTCTTTTATTTTCAATTAATTCCATAAATTGAATGAACAGGCTCAAGCTTAGTGAAATCCATAAAGCATCATGATGAAACGTTCAAACCGTTTTTCAATTACCTACAGCATGGAAGCAAAAATTTTTGTGTTCGAGAAACTTTTATATGCACTTGGGGCAGCAACGTGATCGAGTTCGAGGTTCGTGGATAACGACATGACCGAGTTCGAGGTTCGTGCATAACGACATGATCGAGTTCGTGGTTTGTGGATAGCGACATGATCGAGTTCGAGATGAGGATTGCATAGACCCTTCAATATTTAGCCTTGCATCACTTCGCAAGCACCTAAAGCCTCACCTTGCACGTGAGCACATAAGTCTTGCTTTATCGCAAGCATAAAATCTCGTCTTGCACGCGAGTATGAAAGACTTGCACCTTGGCAAGCATAAAGTCTCGTCTCAACCACGAGCCCAATGCCCGATATTGGTCCAAAGACTCGTACTCAACACAAGCAACCCCACTGCCCGAGACGTGGCGCTAGCCTTGTAACGTTGCGAGCAAAATCCTTGCCCCGGCAAGCACACGCTACATTCTACCTAAGACTCGACTAGCTATCGAGCATCACAAGTCCACCACGTGGCAAAAAAGTCTCGCCTAGCACGTGAGCAAATTTTATTGCGAGGTTATCACAATTGGGGGCGTCTTTGTAATGTCTCTACTCACACTTGGGGCGGCCGACGAGTTACGTCATCGACGATCGACGCAAGGAAAAACAAAATTCTTAACCCCAACAAGTTGGAGGTTAAGAGGGGGCGATGTTTGTGCCTTGTGTATAAAATACACGGGAGGCCCGCAAATCAATACAAGGAGCCATGCGAGGAAGATTAATACAATTTATGGCCATGCGAAATTAATACGGTTTATGGCCATGCGAGAATGATACGAGTTATGACCATGCAAATTAAGACAATTTATGGCTAGGAGGCATGCATACGGTTTCATGCGAGTTAATTCAAGGAGGCATGCGAGCGGTTACATGCGAAATTGATTCTAGGAGGCATGCGGGGAAATTAATGTCATTTAAATTTATCTCGAAATTAATTATTCAATTGTATAAATACGGATGCCCTGGTAGAAAGAACAGGAGGTAGCCATAGGAGATAAAACATACACCGTAATTCTACATATCAATAAAAACATCACTCCCCAAGGGGATTCATCCGTGGACATAGGCACATCTTGCCGAACCACGTAAAATCTGCGTATCATTTCTTTATTCTTGTTTCATGTTTTAAACCTTGTTTTCATCAACAACACCAAAATCATCGTGTTTAGTGCTCGGAAATATTTCTGGGTGCAAACAAGTACTATATCAACTCTCAATAACATCTCTCTCCCACTACAAGGGTGGTTGGTCCTATATATAGGGATTTTACATAGTGGAGGACAGCTAATACAACCCCTATTTTCAGATCTGCCGTGCGATGTCTTCGGGCGTTTACATTTTGTTTTCTCGCGCGTGCTCTTAGTATTCGCACAACTCTCACACTTTACTGATGACTTTGTGACATCACTGATCCCGTCATTTGAGATATGCTACGTTCGGCTCCCCTTCGCTCCTTCCTAATTCGGTTAGCCCGCGTGGTTTATCGGCTGTGCGGTATTTACCCCCTACATTTTGCCTCTTCTCTTAGCGATCTTTGCTGAAAAAAGTGCGATGAGAGAAATTTTTTCTTAGTCGCCTTCGCACCTTTACATGAAGACCTTCGCACCCCCTCAACTGTCCATATTCTTTAACTGACAATATTCCGAGATCTCGGTCTCAATTATTCCACGTGTTTCTGTCCTCGTCTTATTTTTGGACACGTTATGACTGATATCTGCAACCGTCTCATTAATGCTTTCATAAAAGCGAATTTTCGTCGATGGGAACAAAATCCTTTATAATCCCCTCCTAACTTTCTTCTCTATCTTTTTACTTTCTTCATTCTCTTTCAACCTCTGCAACTTTCTTCTCTATCTTTTTCTTACCAAGTTATTGTTATTCTTCTATTTTGACTTTGATTCTTGACTCTTCTTCGCTTCAATCTTCCATTCACCATATTTTTATGACCTTTTGATCATCTTTATTAACCGCTAATTTGCCTTTTTAATCATCTTAATCAACTTAATATTTATAATCCCCTTATGTAAGAGCCATTAATGGGGCATAAGCCAGAGTGGAGAATGGTTCAATAATTCGAGAAGCTTGAAGTTGAATTCAGAGATAAAGGTTTAAATTATCCGTTCCTCCTACATCAGGACCTACCCAAACGCTTAACCCTAAATGGTTTGAGACTGATCAATGGAACGATCAAAAGATCATCATCTCCGTAGGGAAACTTCTCGCTGGTCTCCCCATTCCTCTTTTTAACCCGCGAATTCCTCTATTTTACCAAATTTTTTCCCATGATGACTTCGAGCGTGCAATTTTCCAGTTGAGTGCAGATTCTATTAGAATTATGTTGGAATTCGATCGTCGTGCGGATGGACTAGGATCTCTCTATCCTAAAGAATATAGGAATCCCACATATGCTGAGTTAGATATTGATCCTTCTGATTATACAGTTAAGAGTTTCTTTAAAAGTTACAAGATTGATATTATGAAGAATGAATCATCTCACTGGGTTGTTCGTTTGGTCAGGAAAGATGGTATCGCAGAGGAGAAGAGGATTATGCGAGATGTTGATTTCAACGATAAGTCTAATCGCACCGCACGTTACTCTAACGATTCTCGCTGGGACGTTTACCCTGTCATTATTGAGGGTCCTTACGTCACTGGTTTTTGTGCTGATAAATCTGTAAATCCTCTCCCTGAGGGATTTTCCATCCTGTTCCCCTTGGGTATTCAATTGGCCTGAGCGAAATGGTGTGGTATGTTTTTGCTCATTCATTAGCTTTATTCCATTTACTTCATTTCTTTCGTTTATTCATTAATTTTCTCATCTCCAGATTGCCAAGTTGAAGAAATATTTTAAAGCTCAGGGAAAACAAGGCACACTAGATGCGCTACGTTCGATCACTGATGAAGTAAGAAATACCTTTTAGCTTTTCTTTAACAATATTGTTGCCTCTATTTCTTATCTTTATCCGTGTGCGAAGGTGAGCGGACTAAATATCGAGGACTCTGATAATGGAGATTCATCTGGGGGCGAGGAGGAGGCTTCTACTCGTGCGAAGTCGAAGGGCAAAGTCCTTGATTCCATTAATGCTCCTTCGAAAAATATATTAACAAGAAGAATAATCCAAAAAAGAAGAGAAAGATTACTTCTACTACCTCTTCTCTTACTCCTTCAGTTCCTTTCCCTCAAGTAAATGAGTTGCCCTTCCCCGATGCATCTTCTTTGACTTCTCTCATGACTCAGCTGCCTCTGATCTTTAAAGACTCCCTCGCAGCTATTGGTGATGACAACCTAGTCCGCACCTGTCAAATGATTTCTAACATATGGAATGCATCCATTATGAGTCATGAATCTCTGCGAGGAGCTGCCTCTACCATATCCCCCGAGTTTCAACTTTCCCTATGCTCCATGGTATGTATTATCTTTCTTTTGTAAACCGAGACCAATTAATATCCCTCCTTCATATCGCGTCGATTTTGAATTCATCTGCTCTTCTATTTTTGTAGGCGGCGTGAGCTTATCATGCAGTTGCCTCTGACTAGCATAGAAAAACCAATTTTTGGAGGGTGAGTGTGCAAAACTTAGGGAGGAACTTTTAGGCAAGACGCGAGAGGCAGAAACCCTTCGTCAACGAAATGATCAATTAGTAGGTGTGTTTCTTTTCGCTCTCTCATACCTTGTGAAATTTTCCTATGTTTTCATATATTTCTTATGTTACTTAAATCTGCAGAACTTTATAACTTAACCGATAAGGCGGCTCGCCTTCCCGATGACAACGATGCTCTTTTTGAACTTCTTAACGTATCTTTTGATAACTTACCCATGCGTAGTTTAGAAAGTCTTAGTCATAAAGAACTGAGGTCGAAATACGAAGCTTTTATTAGTGACCATAGACCTATGCTAGCTTGTGTGAGATCCTTCCAACGTCGTCTTCGTGAGGATAAGGAAAAAATTAAAACCTTAGAAGCCAAAAGGAACACCCTTATTACTGAGAAAAAGTAAGTAATTTCTAACGGTGCGAAGGCTTTGAAGCAGTTTCATGAAGCTCAACTCAAGATTCAAGTCGAAAGGGACCATGCCATAAGTGAGAAGGATGTTCTTCTCGCTCGCGATAATGAAGTTAACTCTCGTCTTCTAATAGAGAATGATCTTTGAGTTCGCATGGGCTGCTAGAGTCCTTGATAATGCTAGAGGATTTTCCTCTTCTTTGGTTGTTCACCGTTGATTCAATATCATAAATAGTAACATCATGGTTTGGTTCCTCATCCACGTAATCCACAGTAAAGTCTATAATTTTTCTGGATTCATCAGTGGCTCTGATCTCCTCTTCACTCATAATCATAGGGTGTTCCACCACGTTACCTACATCTGATGTTGTTACCTCATTTTCAGTCCCTAACCGAACCTTCTTGATTAATAATTCTTTATTTTTAGGATCAAATGTAACCTCTAAAATATTTGTTCTTGCCTTCTTATGCTCCCAATATTCAATATTTATTTTAGTATATTTCCTCTTCATTTTAGGCCCTTGGGTATCAATCTTCCATTGTTCTTCTTGAGTGTTAGTCTTCCTATGTTTCCCCGGAACCTTTTTGAGTCGATTCAATACAAACAAGGACAAGATTAGGATTCAAGTAAATAATATAAACTATATACAAACAAGAACAAGATTATATAATGCATTAAGAATTATATTTCTAATTGCTTTGGAAAATACCTTTTGATGAATCGAGCGTGTTCAAACCCAGAACGATCTCTCTGCATAGATTTTCTCTTTACTTCTCAAAGATTTGTTTTCGTCCTTTGACTCGAACAGGTCTTGGTGGTTCTGAAAATCATTCTTATCCAGGTTGTGAAGCTCATTACGAGACTTCTCACCCTTTCAGTGATTCGACTTTTCTCCGGTTCAGTAGAATGTTCCCACTTTGTTCTTAGAACCTCTAACTGTGGAAGATAATCAAATACAACATCAGAACGTGAAGCATGTGGTGCCAAATTGATCTGCCTCCATTGAGAATCGATAGAAGAAAGTGGGATGGGTCTATTCTGATTTCGAAATTCATTTATCATGTGGGCACAAGGTAGGCCGTGCGTCTTGTACAGAATGCATCCACATAAGTTCTCAGCAACACTTCTTGACTTTTCCAATCTTTTTATTTCAGTGATGAGGAAGTCTAAGGCATATTGTGAGACATGGTGATGAAGATCCTTGAAGTCGTCGATGTTGTGCTCGTGCTTGATGACAATCGAGAGATTGTTGAAATTTAGCTTTGATAGTCACAAGTTGAGATGCATGCATCTTGTGATTTGTTGCCGGCACTCAATAAACCCACCTTGACTATTTACCAAGAATCGCTTTAAGACACTATGTGCACCTTCCACACGATTAGAAGTTCGACTCCAAAATGTTTTACTTCATTAGTCCATGCATATGCGAAAAATTCCTTATTCACAAGAATTGAGTCACAGATGTATTTAACTACTTCAGGATACCTCTTCTCATATTTACGTATGAAGGACTCCAAACCCATTTTGAATAGAGATACTGTTTCCATCCTAACAACACGTCTCCAATCATCTTCTAAATCCTTCAAAGGATCTTCTTCCTCTTCATCATGTTCTTGATTCACTTTTCCCAGTCCTTATTAAGAATCGTACTTTCTTTTTTTTTCTTTCTCCTTTGCTTTTAATTCTTTTGCGATTTTTCTGTTTTAGTTGCCTCGCGGAAATGAGAATACACATTCTTTTGAATATGCCATGTACATAAGAATCTTCGTGCATATGGGAAAACAATACCAATACCATTGATCAACGCTTTGTTCGTTGTCGGTGACAATAACGAAGGTAAGTTTGTTGGAGAGTAGAGTGATCTCGGTTAAAAGCCCATTCGTAATTTTTTGTTAGCTCGGCACTCATGAATGCGAAAGCAACGGAGAACGTCGTCCCCATAGATGTCATACCCGCCGCATGAAAATAGAGGCATTCTCCATCTGTTTGTCTTATATGTATGATAGACGCATTTATGTGTTTAATTTGTCCTCGATGTTTCGTATTGTTAGTACTCGTTTTTCGTCCTTATTATGGTGTTTTGTGTGTTTGTAGGTATTTTTTGAAATAAATATTGTTGGAAAAATTCGGCTCGAAAAGTTGTCCTGAGCACCTCAGGAGGACACATGTTATTCGGACTCCCACTTTGGATAAGGGGTAACCCAATTGCTAAGGGGCAACCCATTGCTATTCGCACCCCGCATCTGGTTAAGGGGCACCTTCTTGACCTTTCAAAAATTGTATTTTTAAGGGAAACAATATTACGAGAGAAATATTTGTGGTTTTACTCTCGGGCATTACTTGTTTTTTGAAATGGAAAGATTGTGGATCAAAGAGGGAGTATATCTTCTCTGGCAGCGAGTTTTTCTCTATCTATGGAAGGATTAACGGCTCGAAGGCGCATGCGAGAGGGTGTGAAGCAAATAATCCAACGCGACTGGCGAGTTTGAAGAAAACGAGGAAGCACGATTTAGTTGGAGATATTCATGGGATTTGGATGAGTGGAGAGAGTTTTCATATGACTGCACCGTGTTATGAGTCATACAGAGACGTGTTGGAACGTTTTAGCAGAGATTTAACGCAAAACAGAGAAATAAAAGGAAAGAAATACCCGTGGCTAAAAGAGGAGATTATCCTCATTTACTACGATATATTGAGGTACTGAGAGATATAAATAGGCCATTGGAGTCACAGAAAGGGGATGGAGAGTTAGGGAGAGATATAGAGCCTCAACAGAGCCGGAGAATCAAGTTCCAGAGAACACCATTGCTGCTGCTGCTACACCTCAAGAACACGAAGAACAGGACATCCAAAGAATGTCGTTTTCGCTCAGTGGTAAAGACTCACATACGTGGGTCGTAGTTTATAGGGCAGACTTAAAATAACATCAGCATTTCATCTTTATCGTTCTTTGTAACAGTGTTTGCAACACTTATAAACGTTGCAAACGCCCGAATTACATCATTTTCTCCATTTCATCATTTGTAAGCACCTTTGAGCAATAAAATCATATTTTGAGCGTGTTTCCAACATGATGAGCTAGACTCCAACACTGGGACGACGGAGGAAGACGAATTTCATACATGGGTAAAATTATTTAATTCTTTTCAAGACTTTTGCATTAATTTTAATTGGAATATGATTTGAATTAATTGGTTGTCATTTAATTTGATGAGGTATGCTTAGCTTAAATGTTTTGATACATCATGCTTAGGATTTACAACCAATCTTTTATGAATCTATCTTGGCAAAATCGAGTCCGTGTTAATTTTATTTATTGAGCTTTAATTGTTGAGAATAAATAAATTGAACCCTATGTTATGAATTCGACGAAATCCTAGTCCCAGTAACACTCTTCATCCTGTGACAATTTTTGTATATATTTTTTTCTTTTATTTTCTTTTATTAATTCTTAAAATCAATCCCGTCAAGTCCGAGTGAACGACAACCTTATTACTACAACATCATTGAAAATAACCATCAATTTTTGGCGCCGCTGCCGGGGACTTGTGTATAGATTTGTTTTTAGGTTTTATTTTTATTTTTATTATTTTTGTTCTTTTTTACGCCTTTTGGTATTTCTTGTTTGTTTTCAGATTTGGAACTGAGCTAAAGAAAAAGGGAGAAATCGGCGAATACAAAAGCGAAGCCAAAGAAAAAAAAAAAAAAGAGGAATCCAAAAGGAGTAGAAGATTTTGTATATTATTATTTTTTTTTTTTTTTTTAGAAGCTCGTAATTAGGTAATTATTTTTGTAATCTTTTATTTTTGGACATTTTTATTTTTTTATCTTTGGACTTGGACACTTTGGACATTTTTTTTAAAACCCTAAGGAAGGGTTATTTAAATATAAACTGCACAGGGAAGGACGACAATTACGATATCGTCTCGGCCCCTCGGGTTCGTACACTGACATAGGAGTCAGTGGCCCGAGTCGACTTCAACGGTTCATCCCGTCTGGAACGGGAGGTAAGAATTCTAAACACCCGCGAATCCCCAATCGGGGGGTTTCTTGGATGATTTCGTGTGAATATATGTCGAAAGCCGAATCAAATTACTTTAATTTCCTAGTAAAGGGCAAGGACTGGCCATACAAGATAAGGGTTCGGATTTCATCACTGTTCTCTTCTTGCCCGCCTTAGGAAAACGATACCAAACGCGAACCTAAGCTTAAAATCCGACTAGAACGAGACCGATAGGGTAACGAGCTTAATAGGAAAGTCATTCGAAAAATATTGGTTACTCTTTAAGCATACTTCGAAGTTCATGATGGTTTCTGTGAGTTGAATGCGTGACTGCGCCGCCTTGTAATGCGGTGAGGCCTTGGGTATCAAAGCTCCACGCACTTCCTCGCCTCTATTCAACTTACTTAAACTCGGATTGATTCCAGAGGGGTTTGCTCAGATTGTAACGAATTCCATTTCGAAGGATTAGAAGCTGGTCTAGAAACAATCTAAGTGGAGCCATCATGCTTTTTGTTTGCTAGAAATCAGTAGGTTTGTTTTGGTCGAGTCAACCTTGTTTGTGTTTGTGTAGAATTCCCTTGCAGTTAGGATGTCAAACTGGTATTATAACAGCCAATACAATGATCATCCGACTGAGTTTCAATATGGACATCACTCTTTTTATGACCATAGTGTGAATAGTGGTTGGGAACGCCAACCTTTGGAAGGTTATGGGTCATACCATGGTGAGCCCAATTACTATCCACATGTGCATCGGTCATTCGAGCAAGAAGATTATAGTAATAGTTCTTCGTCTCTAGAGGATACAATCAAACTTTTGAAAAATAGTCCTTATTATGATCCTTCTTCTCTCTTCCTTCTTTAGAAGATATCCTCAATAGATTAACTCAAAACTTAGATCCAACACTAAGGGAACTTTCTTTGGAGGAGACCCTTGAGAGGATAGGTTGAGTCGACACGTAGACTTGAGTTAGAGACGAATGAAAGTATTGCTCGAAATAACTTGAATTTCCAATATAGTGTATCCAATAATACCTTTGAGAATGAAGATAGTTATTCACATAATCAAGATGATGAGGTTAGAATTGGTAACACTACTTGTTTAGATGAGGTTAAACATTTTTCATGTTATTATAATAATGATTATGATGAGGATAGTGTTGATGAAGAATTTGAAATAAATAGGCACAAAGTGATCGGGAATTTGCTACTCCAATTGAGCTTTATAATAATAGAGTTATTTCTCGTTCAGATCCTAATAATTTTAACAATTATTCACCTATTCAAAAGGACGAGGATTTAACTAGAGATACTATTTTAGACGATGTAGTATTTCCTGTTTACGAAGTCGATAATGGTTTAGAGGAATGGGTTTATCCTGAGAATATTGTTTTAGAGTCCAAGGATTTAGAAACAATAGTCTTAGACGAAGAAGATGAACTCGTAGAGCTTTTAAATATGAGTGAGGATGCATCACCTG
Organism: Papaver armeniacum; assembly: GCA_023531295.1. NCBI lineage: Eukaryota > Viridiplantae > Streptophyta > Magnoliopsida > Ranunculales > Papaveraceae > Papaver > Papaver armeniacum. Next base: position 526,076 of record JAJJWW010007339.1, on the reverse strand, counting down.
AGTATAACCTAGAAGAAGCAATTAACCATTTTCAGGATTCCGATGATCTAGAAATTAGGGAATTGTAGCTAGTCTATCTAGAGACACCCAAAACTCTAAGTTTGGGGGTGATTATCATTCTCCTTGTGCCTTACCTTTAGCTCTTACGGAGAACCCTCACTTGGGACTTGACATATGTGCCTCAACCATTTTACAAGATTATCTTCATATACATTTTCCGAACCTAGTTGTGTCCATAAAGAAGTTCAGTTGTTAGAAACCCATCCTCTGGTTGATGTGGTTAACCCAGGCTATGATACCACGATTGACTTTGTTTTCCCACCAAAACCTTCCTTCCAATTGTGGGAACGTATAAGTTTCGGATGTGTCAATTATTAAGTTTTGAGACTAAACCTAATTACTTTAAGATATTAGGGTCGACACATTTGCTTAAAGAAGACCACCAATCTTATTGTGGTCAAGTGTGTGTAAGTCAAAACGATTGACTTAGAGGATCCTCAATTATTCGAGTTATTATTATGTGCTTCTAAGTTTTTATTTGAGTTTTTCCGGACTCTAGAACCGAACATTCGGATCTAACTCATGAGGAAACGCAACCCATGAAAATTTGTTATCTAGATTCTTTTATAAAGCACTAACCCGAACCACAACTAGATGTAGTGGTCTTAAAAATAGATAAGGGTGTGTTGGATATCTTCCTGGTCTGTTGCAGTCTCCTCTTCTTGTGGTTAGCACTTTTTGATCTAGATGACCCGCAGTTATTTCGGCTGCTGCTTTATGATTCTTCGAGGTGACTAATCTCTTCCAATGTCTGGCTGAAGACTTTAAACTTAGCACTTCTTGGGAGGTAACCCATGCTCATGCAACACGGTAATATCTTTCCTTAACTCTTTTGCTTCAAATGGTAATTTTCTCCTTGTTCATGTTTTTAATTTCACCTTTAGAACATTGAGGACAATGTTAGATTTAAGTTTGGGGGTATGGGAGAAACTTTTTAGTTGCATTGATAAACTCCAAAGCCTAGAAATTTATGCTTATTAAGGATGGCACTAACCAATCTAAGTGGATGGAAGCATTTTGGTTGTAGGAGTTGAGGAACCAATCTGATTAGATGGAAACATCTAAAGAGTCTATTCATAAAAGCACGAGCTCGGGTGTTAGAAATAACATGATAGTTTCACCATATCTCGTTGAGTCCTTTTCACTTCTTTTTTTATTTTGTTTGTTTTTAAACTATGTTTCTCTAAGTGATTAGGTGGGGCCCACGAATCAAGTTGTTACCAATGCTAGAGTGAAATAGAATGATTGAGATACAAAAAAAAAGTTGAAAAAAAAAAAAAAAAAAAGTTGAAAAAAAAAAAAAAAAAAAAAAAAAAAAAGAAGAAGAGAAATTGAGACCGGACAATCGACCAACCTAATAAATTCAATAAAGTCGACCACTTGGAACCCTTGTATATGCCGGTTGTGTTGACCTAGAGTTAGGATTATCGACCACCGGTTCCCTTGTATATGCCGGTGTGTTGATATTAGTCGAGCCCGTATCTCGGTCCATTAGGATAGGTTCATTTTGGCGGAGGCCTTGAGACAGAGATATGGGAAACACTATTCACTTAATAAACATCAAAACCATCTATGTTTTTTCTCTATATCCATCTTCTTGATCTATCCATGTGATTAGTTTTGACTCAGTTATATTGATGTTGATAGTGAAACTATCTCGAGTAGAGCTACGTGACTTATATATGAATTTTAGTATGCTTGAGAGCAAACTCGTGTGCAAAGAATTGGAATTTCGCATCGGGGTACTTCCTCACGTAGTCAATAAGTATGCCAACCAAGGAGATTCTTTAGTGCTTTCCAAGGTTACGCGTAGATAGTTAGGGTGCTGGAGTAAAGGTTTTGTGGGTACACCTCTTGGTAAACCCTCCTGAGACAACACTCATACTAGGGCCACCTAGGGGTTCAAATGATTTTTATTTTCTAGAATAAATTTGCTCGAGGACTAGCAAATAATAAGTTTGGGGGTATTTGATAGACGCATTTATGTGTTTAATTTGTCCTCAATGTTTCGTATTGTTAGTACTCGTTTTCGTCCTTATTATGGTGTTTTGTGTGTTTGTAGGTATTTTTTGGAAATAAATATTGTTGGAAAAATTCGGCTCGAAAAGTTGTCCGGAGCACCTCCGGAGGACACATGTTATTCGGACTCCCACTTTGGATAAGGGGTAACCCAATTGCTAAGGGGCAACCCATTGCTATTCGCACCCCACATCTGGTTAAGGGGCACCTTCTTCAACCTTTCAAAAATTGCATTTTTGGCGGGAAACAATATTACAGAGAAATATTTGTGGTTTTACTCTCGGGCATTACTGATCGCTGGAAATGTAAAGATTGTGGATCAAAGAGGGAGTATATCTTGTCTGGCAGAGTTTTTCTCTATCTATGGAAGGATTAACAGCTCGAAGGCGCATGCAGAGGGTGTGAAGCAAATAATCCCGCGACTGGCAGGTTTGAAGAAAACAGGGAAGCACGATTTAGTTGGAGATATTCATGGGATTTGGATGAGCTGGAGAGAGTTTTCGTATGACTGCACCGTTTTATGAGTCATACAGAGACGTGTTGGAACGTGTTAGCAGAGATTTAACGCAAAACAGAGAAATAAAAGGAAAGAAATACCCGTGGCTAAAAGAGGAGATTATCCGCATTTACTACGATATATTGAGGTGCTGAGAGATATAAATAGGCCATTGGAGTCACAGAAAGGGGATGGAGAGTTAGGGAGAGATATAGAGCCTCAACAGAGCCGGAGAATCAAGTTCCAGAGAACACCATTGCTGCTGCTGCTACACCTCAAGAACACGAAGAATGACAGACCAAAGACTGTCGTTTTCGCTCAGTGGTAAAGACTCACATACGTGGGTCGTAGTTTATAGGGCAGACTTAAAATAACAGCACATTTCATCTTTATCGTTCTTTGTAACATGTTTGCAACACTTATAAACGTTGCAAACACCCGATTTACATCATTTTCTCCATTTCATCATTTGTAAGCACCTTTGAGCAATAAAATCATATTTTGAGCGTGTTTCCAACATGATGAGCTAGACTCCAACACTGGGACGACGGAGGAAGACAATTTCATACATGGGTAAAATTATTTAATTCTTTTTAAGACTTTTGCATTAATTTTAATTGAAATATGATTTGAATTAATTGGTTGTCATTTAATTTGATTAGGTATGCTTAGCTTAAATGTTTTGATACATCATGCTTAGGATTTACAACCAATCTTTTAAGAATCTATCTTGGCAAAATCGAGTCCGTGTTAATTTTATTTATTGAGCTTTAATTGTTGAGAATAAATAAATTGAACCCTATGTTATGAATTAAACAAATCCTAGTCCCCGTAACACTCTTCATCCTGTGACAATTTTTGTATATATTTTTTCTTTTATTTTCTTTTATTAATTCTTAAAATCAATCCCGTCAAGTCCGAGTGAACGACAACCTTATTACTACAACATCATTGAAAATAACCATCAATGTACAATCAATAATGACGACCGATGGAAAACATTGAGCACATATGGTAGATTCGGGATTGGCCCAAAAGATATCAGTTACCTCATTTGTATCAGGATTCCGCCTGTTATATGTCACATAATGGGCATCATCTAGATATTTGTGAAGTAGTTGCATCCTTGTCCTTCCAAAGCACCTTCATGGTAGGAGCTTAAAGGTGTCTTTTCCTACGTATTCTTTTTGCAAGTGCACAGCCTATTGGAGGCGTGGCAAGCACTGGTCGATCCCACGAGAGAAGTGGTGTGTGCTTAAGTGATCTAAGAGCTTCTTCTAAGCGATTTCTAGCAAGTGGCAGAATTATTTGATGTTTGTGTGTCGATACGACTAGGTGAAATTGTTGTAACTCCAAACTAAGGCGGTAAATGAACAAGATAAGTTGTAATCATGATTTTTGAGGCACTAGGGTGATTAAACTCACCACTTAATCCTATACTAAGGTACCCTAATTCTATTTGTGTTCTTACCCTTCTCTTGAAGGTCTCTACTTTGGAAATTTGGCCAATTGACTTCACAAATCATCCCCCTAGTATAGAGTGTCTTCTTGACAAAGACACTCTATCACGGGACTATTTGCTCACCAATTGACTAATAATCCTAAAACATTAAACACACAAAGAACATAAATAGAATCAAGAATTACTCAATACATGCTTAAGGGTTTGCTCTACACCCTAGTCAAGTTGTTTAGAACATCATGCTGAGCAAAATAAACTTGAAATTAAATTCAGAACTAAACCCTAACTAAGACTGTTTTTCTCTCACATAAAAAACATGAATTTATAACTCACAAAACATTTCCCCTCTCACCAAAGACGCAAACCCAACCTATTCTCTGCCTTGTCTTGCCTCTGAATCGCCCATGCGGGGTGGTTGGTGAAAACCCTAATCCCAACTGCCTCAACCCTAGCTTCTAGGGTAAGAGAAGATAAAGGCGGAGAAAGTCAGAACTAGGGAATGGAGGAGGTGGCTATGGCTGTGTTGTTGATGCGGTTGTTGCTGACAGGAGATGGAGGTGGTGATGATGGCTCTGGTTTTGGTATGGGGGAGAAGGTGAAGGTAAGGTCTTTGCAGTGGTCGGGTGGAAAAGAAAGAGAAGATGGAAGGGAAAATAGATTTGCTCGAATGGGGATATAGGTGTAGTAGGTTTCGTTGTGAAGCAGGCGCAGCGACGGACGATGAGGAAGTTGTAGCGAGCGTTGGATGAAGAGGATGTAGATCTCAACGACTCAGGGTGATGTGCGGCTTTTGATGTTGAGCGGGAGCAGCAATCTTCGATGAGAAGGATGGAGCGAGCGTTGGATGCATAAGATGGAGATCTCAACGGCTCGGAATGGACGGGCTCGGATCCGGGTCATGGCTAGCTCAAGCCCATGTCTTGTAGATGGGTTGCTCCTTGTTGGGTTGCAACTGTTGCGCGCGCGGGCTTTGGCTTTCTGCTTCATAGACGCTTGCCTCCAATTTTCTGCTCTTTTGGCTCCTCCATTTCTCCGAACTTTATTCACTACCTAAAAACACAAAAAATTAATTAGTACAAATATTTATTCTTGAAAACAAGGAAAATACGAGAATATTGGATAATATCGATTTACGAGCACAAAAGATGAGTTAAATGCCAATAAATAGATGTAGAAATATGCAATATTAGGCACTCATCAAATACCCCCAAACCCGAATTTTACTTGTACTCAAGTGAAAGCAGAGAAATGAAGAAATCCTAACTATACCACCGTCGCTGGTTTCTCGAATGCATTTAGCGTATGCACTAAGCCTTTAAACCCCCTAGGTGTCCCTAGTGGACGAGTTGTAGTCTCGTGAGGGTTTACCGTGGTGTACCCGCAAAACCTTCTCCAACTTCGAGTGTAAAAGAGTCTCAAGCATCCAAGGAGCTATGAGGACATAGAGTTTCTGCATGCTAGTAACACGAAGTTAGAACTACCAAAGAACGCATTCTCATCCTTAAGTCTTGAAGCGAGAAGTAACCATACCATATGAAAGAATTCGGGTTCGATTGTGATCCTAAGCCTCGACTTCGCCTCACTAATAGGGTTTTATGATAATTGCACTCAAAAGATCGCTTTTTAGTCTCTCATGTGTGCGAGCGGGAATAAAGAGAGAAATCCCGGCACACGTTGTAGGTAAGAAGGATAACCTTCGAGATAATTTCCTGGAGACTCCACATAGGTGTGGACAAAAAGAATCTTTTTTCGATGATCTCTAAGAAAGGAAATCAACCATTAGCAAGGGTGGGAGTACTCACTTACCTTCTCACCCGATCGGCAATTAATATCACTCTCTCAGCATTCATAGAAATGTCTTCAATCTTCGGTCTTCGGTCTTCAAATGTTGATGACGAACTTCTGAACTTTACAAAAAATTAATTTTTTTTTTTTTTTTTTTTTTTTTTTTTTTTTTTTGTCTTGATTTCACAAACTTCATTAATTCTCATCCTATTTTCTTTTCTTTGTTGCACGTAAACCTTGGACTATATCAACTTTTCTTCAAATATTCTGATGATGCTCCGCTTGCTGACGATGATGTGTTTCTATGAATGTGATGATTGAGAGGGGGAGAGTGATGATAACTGCAAATCGGTATTTAGAAGAAGTTTTCATCTTTAGACGTCACCCTCATGATTGACAAAAATTAGCACTCAAGAGATCAAAAGTAGTCTTTGAAAATGGTGCGAAGTTGGGTAGCTCACCATTCCTACCCTAAATTGACGTACGGTGACACACACTCTAACAGCTTTTCTAGAAAGTTGCAAAAATTGAAGGTTGGTGCCTCACTTGATGTAAATTGGGTAGTCTCCACTATGGGTGATCACAATTCTACTACCGAATATCTAAACAAGACCTAATTCGCCCTCCGGTATGGTTAAATCCAATTTTAACGCTCTAATCAACTAAGGAACCCGATTGTGTTCTCCAAGACTTCTAATTTACATTATTTCGGTCGGACTCTCTGTAAACATAGCTAGAAGCATGCTAGTGACTCTAAAATCTCTAAAAGTTGGAGGTTTTATTTGCAAAAAGTTTTGAATTTTTTTTTTTTTTTTTTTTTTTTTAAAAAAAAAAGAAAGACTAAAAAACTCTAAATACAAATGCACCCCAAAACCTAAATCAAACATTGTCCTCAATGTGTCGACAGATAGAAAAATATAAACAAATCACATACCAAGAGAACTATGTTGAAAAGACAAAAGGGAAGAGATTACCTGGATGTCGGCGGGAGCAAGGTTAGAGCTTCATTAGTCAAGGCTAGAATCCAACATTCTCGGTGGAGATCAAATCGGATTAGCACAATATATGTACAAGAAGACTCAACCGATTCAAGAAAGAAAAATTTAACAAGTCCCTCTTGGATTATATACAATGAAAATTCACCATACACTAACAATCTAAAGAGTTGAGGATCAACCCAATAGAAAATATATACAAACATCAACATCCTTACACAAATATAAAATGAGAGTGCAAGTAAGGTGGTGTGTGAATGAGCTTCCCCCAAACCTAAACTTGTCAACATGTGTGTTTGAGAGCACAAATTCTTGCAATTTTAAAGGTACATCATGCAAAAGGTCTAACTCAAAATGAGTTTTGCTAATAACAGGCAGACATACACATTCCAACTGTGGCTCCTTAAAAGTGTTATACTTTGATGCAAAATAGTCCAGGAGGACTTGGGAAGCACAAAGCTCTAGGTCTAAGTTAGGCATTTTCAGAAAAGTTGGTTTTGCAATTTTGTTACAAACTACACCTAGGTTTGGTGGAGGAGTTTCAATTTGTGACTCGGGAGAGAGGTTAGGTACATCTAAATTGATTTCATGTATAAGATCATTTGCACCATTACACACTTTCCTAAGGTCAAGAGGGTAAATCATGCTCACCAAAGATAGAACAATTCATCAATCACCATGTCATAATCATCAGAGCAGGCAACATATTGTCATATGGCCAGGGAATCACACACAACAATAATATCATGATCCAAAAGAACATTAGTGTCAACAGAAGATTCATCTTTTCCTAAGTCACAAACAAGTTGTGTAGCATGCTCACATTCACTGAAGAATTTCACAAACCCAAGCTCAGAGTTAACATCACATGTATGAATATTAGAAGAGGTATCATTCATAGGGTTCATGAGAAGAGACGCCTAACGTCTCCGAACTCAAAGATTCCATCATATTTTCAAGATACACATGCTCTTCTAACATATCATAATCATCATCATCATCATAACAAAATTCATCTCCCCATTCAAAATTTGAGCATTTCCAGTGTACTCATCTACCTCTAGATTAGGTTCATATTCAGTGTATGGTTGTGCATATGGTTCACTAGAGAAGGGATGCTCATGCAATGCTTTCCATCCAAGTATATCATTTTTTTGCTCTATGAGCTCTTCCATTAGTGATTGCATACAAGGGGTTGGGGAGTATAACATTGTTCAACTTCCCACTATGATGGATGATGCATGTGTGCATGGTTATCATGGCTTTCCCTAGATCTGCCTAAACTCATGTAAAATGTAGCGATTCTCGGCGGGGTGGTCTAAGCTACCACATAAGGTACAAGCATACATTTCATAGTGCCTAGAGGATTAGATTCGACAGTTGCTCATGTAATTGCCTTTCTAAAGCAGATAGTTGAGCTTCTAATTGATCGAAGTGATGACTTGGGTATGAGAAAATTGTTCATTTTCAACTTGTGGTGAATGATACATGTGCTCATAATGATTAGGGTATGTGAAGTCGGGGCCCGAGAAGGCTCATAATATTCCCTAAAATCATTATGGTATGTGGGAGTTCATATTGTGAAGCATGCCCGTAAGCAAGCTCTCTAATGGATTTGTTTCCATCCCCGGAGGCGCGACCAAAATCCCGACATGGTCTAGCAACTCAAATAGCCTAGCACACATAAAGCATGAATGACCAATGAAGTCTCCAAAAACAGACGCTAAGCCCAAGTGATGCAAATGCACGGCCAAAGGTTATGCAAAGCCCGAGTTGTTGTGGGCTCGGTTTTGGTTTCAATGGGTTTTGGTTTATGTGGGCTTAAAGTTTGTTTAAATGGGCTGCATTTTGGTTTAAGTGGGATTTGGTTTGTGTGGGATTTGGGTTGTTGCACAAAGGCCTCGGGTTTGTAAGTAGCCCAAAGCACTCGGCTTATGTGGGCTCCTTGTTTGGTTTTTGTACAACCCAAATAGCTTATGCAAGGCCTAGAGGGTGTGGGCTGAAAATTTTGTAGCACGGCCAGTGTGGGGTCAAGCGAGAGCCCAAAGGATTGGGCTTCGGTTTGGTTTAAGCCTGGTTATGCAAAAATCGGTTTGGTTTAAATGGGATTTGGTTTATTGGGTTTATTTCAGATTATGTTTGCAGCCCGGTTGTGTGCAATTGCACGGCCAGTGGAAAGGCACAGCCTAGTGGTTGGGCTTCACTGTGGCAGCCCAAGATATGTGTGAGATTCAGTTTGGTTTTGTGTGCGGCCAATTATGGGTTCGAGCTTGTGCCTGTCTTAGCACAACTTTTTGCAGAAAAGAGCAATGCAATGCAAACTCACGAAAAAGAAATAACCACAACCCGGGGTAGCTTAGTGAAATCAACACGAGTAAACACCAGCTCACAAAAATGATGCAGCACTAGTTTGCACAGAGCAAGGCACTTTTTGCAACTCAGCTCAGCCTAGGTTGGCAGTTTATGCTTAGCACTGATAGCAATTGGTTGTGTGCACAGATAGCTATGCACAGCAAAACTCATGCAAGCCACAGCACAGCACAAATCAATCCAAACTCACACTCAACAATCACTCAAATAGCTCAGGTCCACATACAGATTGCAGAAATTGGTGCACAGATGCACAAAAGCAAGGCCAGATGAACAAATGGATATACCGCTCAGCAGGCTACTCAGATACAACAGTTCGGCTACTCTTGATATGCACTGAGATGCTCAGATAATGTCAACAGGTACTTGGGATGATCACACAAGGTCTCACATGCATAAGGGCACAGGGCAAATAAGTGAGATGCTAACCAAAGATCGATCCACTTAATATTCATTCGAGCATTAAGGTTTCACACATGAATTGCATATGCTGGCTCCACAGAGATGATCACATAAGGGTGTAGTTGGCTCAAGTCACACAAGGAAAAGGCAGATGAGATGAGCTGGCAACAACCTAGCTCAATAGGGTCTGCAGCTTAAGCTCAGGGCAGATGACAACTAGGTTTTAAAGCACATGCCTTGGGCTTGTGGCTACAGCGAATCCTAAGCTAACCAGGCTGCACTCAAGCTCAACAGTTACAGGGGATGGAGCTAGTGCTTGTTAAGGCAAAGAAATTAATGCATACATCACCCAAGAGTAATAGGTTTCAGCCAAATCAGTTTTTGCTTCAAATGTCACAGAACTATGCACACAACTCAACAAGGTCACAGGGTTATGCACAGGCTATGCTCAAAGTTGACAGAGTCAACTGGATTAGTTGATATCAACTATCACAGTTGACTTCACTTAGGGCTGCAGCTAACTTGGTTATCCAAGTTACAGCACAAGCTCAACAGCTTCAGGGGCTGGAGCTTGGCTCAAGGAAGCTTGTTTTCATACATTCATGCCAAGAGATTCATGCAAAGGTACCAGGGTTGTTTATTTTAGCAGGAAAGCAAGGTAATGGCACAGGTTATGCTCAGGTCATATAAGGATCATTCACAGCTTAAGCTCAAACTTGCAGCTTCAGGGGGCTGGAGGGTTATAGCACAACTCACAGCTCAACTACAGCTCAACTCGCAGCTTCAGGGGGCTGGAATTCGTCATAGGGCTGATGCAAGGTAAGGCTTAACAGCACAGAACATACAAGCTGAGTGGACTTCAGGTGGTTGAGCACTTCCTAGCAAAGGTTTTTAGCATGCAAATGTGATAACAGGTATATACAGAAGCTCAACAATGCACAGATGATACATACAACTCATACAACTCAGGTATAGATGGTTACCTCAGGTCATGCTCATACAACTTAGGTATAGATGCTAGCCTAACATGGTTTACAGGTCATGATCATATAACTCAGGTGTATTCACTTATCATGGAGCCACTTACCTGAATTGCAGTTTGCTCAGAGCTTTGTGAACTCAGGTTCTGCGCCTTTTTCTTGTCTTCCTTGGGTTGGCTTGCACGGCAAAGACAAGGTACCTGCTAGCTCAACAAAGAAGTTCAGTTCTCGGTTGCACGGTTATACTAACGGGATTATGCAACTGAGAGTTACTTAGACTGAAAGGGATCAAGAGTTACAAGTGACACTAAGATACAGGGTTGCTTAGTCTCCTTGTAAACTAATGACAAAGCTCCAGCTGAGCTACAAGTTACAGGGCTAGTGAATATTGCAGCTAAGTTATAAGGCAAAGTAAACTAACTAGATGCAAAGTAAACTAACTAGATGATGCAATTTGGATGAAGAATTAGGCTAACAAAAATAACAACCACATTATAAGGCAATGATGCAAGTAACTTACTTGAAAGACAGCTTAAAGATGCAACTACAACTGAATTATAACTAAAGATGCTTTTATCTAAGTTATACTACAATATGTACAAAGGTGGCATGAAAATCAGTAAAGCAAGCAAGCAAGAATCGACTCAGCACACGCCAAGTCCCCGGCAGCGGCGCCAAAAACTTGGTAGGAGCTTAAAGGTGTCTTTTCCTACGTATTGTAAATGCAAGCCAACTTGAAAAACAACATGTTGCAGGGATATGTGAAAGAACATCATCGAGCTAAATAGATATACTTCCACTAATATACATCCTGCTCTTTTTTCCAGTTTAACCAAAAATGGAACCCAATTATGCCTAGCTCATATATTGATTACGAAGTACATTGAAATGCATCTGCAACTTATTTTACACACACTGTAGTTTCTATCATGCTTACAAGAATTATGCCGTTAATTCCATGTTATGATTCTGATTCTGAGCGCTGGTTGAAGAAGTCACGGGATGGGGAGTGATCTTGGGGGAGGCAACAGAAACGGTTTGGTGGAATATCCCACGGTTCCGAGGCTTCCTTCCAACATTTCCAACACTTTACTCATCGAAGGCCGACTTAATGGATTGGTGCATATGCACCACAAACCCACAATAATCATCTTCTTGGCGACTGTTCTCTTTCATCAGTCATAATCCCATGCAACCCTAGATCCTGGTTTAACTTGATACGATCATAGATCCGATGTGGAAAATATAGTTGAGAAGGATGGTCTATTACTACTTTCACATCAATGTTCTTTCTACCTCCAACCATCTCTAGTATCATCATTCCATAACTATACACATCGACTTGTTAGAAATACCACAAAAATTTCTATTGAATACTTCGGAGCTATGTAACCTTGCAGTTCCTCTAGCCCACGACATAGATATGAAGCTCTCTTTTTATAAACAAAGCACTGGCCAGTCCAAAATCTATTATTTTTGCATGAAAGTCCTCGTCCAAGAGAATGTTGTGAGGCTTTATGTCAAAATGTAGAATTCTTGTTGTACAACCACGATGTAAGTACTCAAGTCCACGAGCAATTTCAATTGCAACTTGGTAAACTTTTTCCCATCCAAATGCAAAACCTGATCCAGATGTGGCCAGATTTTCACCATAAATGAATTTTTCAAGAGAACCATTAGGCATAAATTCGTAGATAAGAGCTCTTTTGTTTCGCTTGTCAAAACAAAACCCAAGTAGAGTGACAATGTTGACATGAGAAGTCCTACTGATGCTTGCAACCTCATTGATGAATTCCACTCCGGTGTTATCATTTTTTAATTGTCGAATAAAACCTTCACCGCTACTAGACGGCCATCATGAAGCTTACCTTTGAAGACAGAACCATAGCCTCCTTGGCCAAGTTTTTTTGTGAAGGAATTAGTCATTTTCTTGACATCTTTAAAGCTGTATCTTTTTGGAGCCAAAGATCCATGGGTTTTGAAGAAAGCCTCCAAATTTTGATGATTATTCTGATTTACGTCCTTCCAAAATCTTGGGGATGATAAACTATCATGTAATGAATGTTTCTTTCTTAATAAATGTATTAGTATCAAAATTGCAAGAATGACGATTCCAATAGCCCCAACTGCACTCCCGACACCTGTAAGCCAAAAAAAAATCTATTTAGATAGAGATGATTTTTTTTTTTTTTTTTAATTACCCTAGACTAGTCGTCCCTAGACTACATCCAAACTCCTTAAGTTGGAGTGGATTGTGACAATTACAGGGTTCGAACCCCTACCTCCGCAGTGGGAGGGAGTATACCAACCATCAGACCACTTGATGGTCGGAAGATAGAGATGAGTTAATTAGAGCTACAATCACCTGCCAGTGCCAAAGTCGCTTTTGTCAACCCGAATTCACGTACCACATATATTCATGTTATAAAAATAAGCAATAATCTAACGGAATATATTTTACACAAAATTGGTCAAAAAGACCAAAATCAACAATTCACTGGTGAAAAAAGACACTTAAGTTTTGATCTTTTTTAAATAGCCAAAAATTAAAAAGATAACGTTTAAATGGACAAAAATTTAAAAATAGGCGGGATGTAACTTGATTTCATCCTGTCCATTTTCAAATATTTTTTTCTTATTTTTACTTTACACAGGATGCATCTAGTTTCATCATTGCTATTTTTTTAAGTATAAGCCAGGATGAATCCAGTTTCATCCTTGCTATTTTTTTTGGCTTTTTCACCCGTATTTTTTTTTACTCGTCCATTTGAACCGTGTTTTAAATTTTTTTGACAAATGACCCATTTTCTCTATATTTTAATCGATAATTTGTGAAAACCAACTATGATTACAATAGATGGGTTTTATGAATTTTTACCTGTTAAAATTTTCTTCTTTCTGTTAGACGTCGAAGCTGAATAATAGCAATGAAAAACAAGATTAGTCCCACATCTAAAACTAGAAAATAAGTAATAACTTATGATTTAGGAGTATTATAATCGGCAGAGAGCATAGTTAATTGATCTGCTAATGAAAAGATATGTTAATAATGATAATAAAATGACTTATGATTTAGGAGTATTATAATCGGCAGAGAGCATAGTTTTTAAAATTGTCCGATTTACGAGTTATGACTTATTACAATCGGCAGAGAGCCAGAGAGAGAAAGAGCACAACTGGCAGAGAGAAAGAGAATATTTAAGAGGAGAATACTTAATTCAATTAATCAAGAAGAGAACGATGAAACGAACAAATAGATAAGAAGAAACAGAATAATCTGTGTTCCAACACGAAAGTTCATTCAGCATTCAATATAAACACAGTAGGGGAGCGTATTTATAAACATTAAGCAATTTTTACCCAGGTGATACGTTAGGTTGACTTAGACTTTATGAATAAAGACTTTGAAAAATCGAAAGGCAGGTGGGCCAACATAACTTATTTAATTTTAATGTGACAAATTCACACCAACCAAACCCGGTGCGTCGCGCAGGGCTGATCTGATTACCGCTAATGATGAGGATCATGTAGTACTAAGTCTTATGGGATGATAGTCTTGCACCTAGATTAGCAATGGACTACTTCCTAAGTTTTATGGGAGTGCTAATCTAGCAGACTAGATTAGCACCACTTTAATCCAGCTTTAAATCTCAGCCGTTCGGATCAAAAATAAATCTCTCGGCGTTGAATAATTCCACGAAAAGGTAGTTTTTCAAGCGTCGAATCATTCAACAGTAACTATCTAGCATGCTAGTTCACATGCTAACAATTGGTAGGAGAGAGAACTAGTGTATGGTTGTGCATATGGTTCACTAGAGAATGCTCATGTAATGCTTTCCATCCAAGTATATCATTGTTTTGCTCTATGAGCTCTTCCATTAGTGATTGCATACAAGGGGTTTGGGGAGTATAACATTGTTCAACTTCCCACTGTGATGGATGATGCATGTGTGCATGGTTATCATGGCTTTCCCTAGACTGCCTAAACTCATGTAAAATGTAGCAGTTCTCAGCAGGGTGGTCTAAGCTACCACATAAGGTACAAGCATACATTTCATAGTGCCTAGGGGGATTAGATTCGGACAGATTGATCATGTAATTGCCTTTCTAAAGCGATACTTGAGCTTCTAATTGATCGAGAAGTGATGATTGGGTATGAGAAAATTGTTCATTTTCAACTTGTGGTGAATGATACATGTGCTCATAATGATTAGGGTATGTGAAGTCGGGGCCCTGAGAAGGCTCATAATATTCCCTAAAATCATTATGGTATGTGGGGAGTTCATATTGTGAAGCATGCCCGTAAGCAAGCTCTCTCTAATGGATTTGTTTCCATCCCAGGGAGTGCAGACCAAAATCCCGACATGGTCTAGCAACTCAAATAGCCTAGCACACATAAAGCATGAATGACCACTGAAGTCTCCAAAACAGGGACGCTAAGCCCAAGTGACGCAAATGCACAGCCCAAAGGTTATGCAAAGCCCAGTTGTTGTGGGCTCAGTTTTGGTTTCAATGGGTTTTGGTTTATGTGGGCTTAAAGTTTGGTTTAAATGGGCTGCATTTTGGTTTAAGTGGGATTTGGTTTGTGTGGGATTTGGGTTGTTGCACAGCAGGCCTCATGTTTGTAAGTAGCCCAGCAGTTCAGCTTATGTGGGCTCCTTGTTTGGTTTTTGTACAACCCAGCAGTTATGCAAGGCCTAGAGGGTGTGGGCTGAAAATTTTGTGCACAGCCCAGCAGTGTGGCTGAAGCAGAGCCCAGTGATTGGGCTTCAGTTTGGTTTAAGCCCAGGTTATGCAAAAATCAGTTTGGTTTAAATGGGATTTGGTTTATTGGGTTTCAGCTCAGATTATGTTTGCAGCCCAGTTGTGTGCAATTGCACGCCCAGTGGAAAGGCACTGACCCTAGTGGCTGGGCTTCAGCTGTTGGCAGCCCAAGATATGTGTGAGATTCAGTTTGGTTATATGTGCAGCCCAGGTATGTGGGTTCGAGCTTGTGCACAGATTAGCACAGCTTTTTGCAGAAAAGAGAAATGCAATGCAATGCAATGCAAACTCAGAAATAACCACAGCCAGGGTAGCTTAGTGAAATCAACACAGGTAAACACCAGCTCATAAAAATGATGCAGCATTGGTTTGCACAGAGCAAGGCACTTTTTTGCAACTCAGCTCAGCCTAGGTTGGCAGTTTATGCTTAGCACTGATAGCAATTGGTTGTGTGCACAGATAGCTATGCACAGGAACAACTCATGCAAGCCACAGCACAGCACAAATCAATCCAAACTCACACTCAACAATCACTAAAATAGCTCAGGGCCACATACAGATTGCAGAAATTGGTGCACAGATGCACAAAAGCAAGGGCAGATGAACAAATGGATATACAGCTCAGCAGGCTACTCAAATACAACAGTTCAGCTACTCTTGATATGCACAGATGCTCAGATAATGTCAACAGGGTACTTGGGATGATCACACAAGGTCTCACATGCATAAGGGCACAGGGCAAATAAGTGAGATGATAACCAAAGATCAGTCACTCAACATTCATTCGAGCATTAAGGTTTCACACATGAATTGCATATACTGGCTCACAGATGATCACATAAGGGTGTAGTTGGCTCAGGTCACACAAGGCAAAGGCAGATGAGATGAGCTGGCAACAACCTAGCTCAATAGGGTCTGCAACTTAAGCTCAGGGCAGATGACAACTAGGTTTTAAAGCACAGGCCTTGGGCTTGTGGCTACAACGAATCCTAAGCTAACCAGGCTGCACTCAAGCTCAACAGTTACAGGGGATGGAGCTGGTGCTTGTTAAGGCAAAGAAATTAATGCATAAATCACCCAAGAGAAGAGGTTTCAAATGCAATCGGTTTTGCTTCAAATGTCACGAACTATGCACACAACTCAACAAGGTCACGGGGTTATGCACGAGGCTATGCTCAAAGTTGATGAGTCAATCGGATTAGTTGATATCAACTATCACAAACTGATTTCACTTAGGGCTGCAGCTAACTTGGTTATCAAGTTCTGAGACAAGCTCAACAGCTTCTTCGGGGGCTGGAGCTTGGCTCAAGGCATCTTGTTTTCATACATTCATGCCAAGAGATTCATGCAAAGGTACTGTGGTTGTTTGTTTTAAAGGCAAGCAAGGTAATGGCACGAGTAATGCTCGGGTCATATAAGGATCATTCACGACTTAAGCTCAAACTTGCAGCTTCAGGGGGCTGGAGGGTTATAGCACAACTCACAGCTCAACTACAGCTCAAACACAGCTCAACTCGCCGCTTCAGGGGCTGGAATTCGTCATAGGGCTGATGCAAGGTAAGGCTTAACAGCACAGAACATACAAGCTGAGTGGGCTTCAGGTGGTTGAGCACTTCCTAGCAAAGGTTTTTAGCATGCAAATGTGATAACAGGTATATACAGAAGCTCAACAATGCACAGATGATACATACAACTCATACAACTCAGGTATAGATGGTTACCTCAGGTCATGCTCATACAACTTAGGTATAGATGCTAGCCTAACATGGTTTACAGGTCATGCTCATACAACTCAGGTGTATTCACTTATCATGGAGCCACTTACCTGAATTGCAGTTTGCTCAGAGCTTTGTGAACTCAGGTTCTGCGCCTTTTTCTTGTCTTCCTTGGGTTGGCTTGCACAGCAGCACAGCAGGTACTGCTTAGCTCAACAAAGAAGTTCGGTTCTCGATTTGCACGGTATTATACTAACAGGATTATGCAACTGAGAGTTACTTAGACTGAAAGGGATCAAGATTTACAAGTGACACTAAGATACAGGGCTACTTAGTCACCTTGTAAACTAATGACAAAGCTCCAGCTGAGCTACAAGTTACGAGGCTAGTGAATATTGCAGCTAAGTTATAAGGCAAAGTAAACTAACTAGATGCAAAGTAAACTAACTAGATGATGCTCAGCTGGATGAAGAATTAGGCTAACAAAAATAACAACCACATTATAAGGCAATGATGCAAGTAACTTACTTGAAAGATAGCTTAAAGATGCAACTACAACTGAATTATAACTAAAGATGCTTTTATCTAAGTTATACTACAATAGGTACAAAGGTGGCATGAAAATCAGTAAAGCAAGCAAGCAAGAATCGACTCAGCACACGCCAAGTCCCCGGCAGCGGCGCCAAAAACTTGGTAGGAGCTTAAAGGTGTCTTTTCCTACGTATTACTGCAAGTGCACAGGCCTATTGGAGGCGTGGCAAGCACAGGTCGATCCCATAGAGAAGTGGTGTGTGCTTAAGTGATCTAAGAGCTTCTTCTAACCGATTTCTAGCAAGTGGCGAGAATTATTTGATGTTTGTGTGTCGATACGACTAGGTGAAATTGTTGTAACTCCAAACTAAGGCGGTAAATGAACAAGATAAGTTGTAACTTGTGATTTTGAGGCACTAGGGTGATTAAACTCACCACTTAATCCTATACTAAGGTACCCTAATTCTATTTGTGTTCTTACCCTTCCCTTGAAGGTCTCTAGTGGAAATTTGGCCAATTGACTTCACAAATCATCCCCTAGTATAGAGTGTCTTCTTACAAAGACACTCTATCACGGGACCCTATTTGCTCACCAATTGACTAATAATCCTAAAATATTAAACATACAAAGAACATAAATAGAATCAAGAATTACTCAATACATGCTTAAGGGTTTGCTCTACACCTAGTCAAGTTGTTTAGAACATCATGTTTGAGCAAAATAAACTTGAAATTAAATTGAAACTAAACCCTAACTAAGACTGTTTTCTCTCACATAAAAAACATGAATTTATAACTCACAAAACATTTCCCCTCTCACCAAAGACGCAAACCCAACCCTATTCTCTCGCCTTGTCTTGCCTCTCAATCGCCATGCGGGTGGTTGGTGAAACCCTAATCCCAATCGCCTCAACCCTAGCTTCTAGGGTTAGAGAAGCTAAAAGGCGGAGAAAGTCAGAACTAGGGAATGGAGGAGGTGGCTATGGCTGTGTTTATTGATGCGGTTGTTCTTGACGGGAGATGGAGGTGGTGATGATGGCTCTGGTTTTGGTATGGGGGAGAAGGTGAAGGTAAGGGCTTTGCGGTGGTCGGGTGGAGAAGAAAGAGAAGATGGAAGGGGAAAATAGATTTGCTCGAATGGGGTATAGGTGTAGGTGGTTTCGTTGTGAAGCAGGCGCAGCGACGGACGATGAGGAAGCTATAGCGAGCGTTGGATGAAGATGATGTAGATCTCAACGACTCAGGGTGATGTGCGGCTTTTGATGTTGAGCGGGCAAAGAATCTTCGATGAGAAGGATGGAGCGAGTGTTGGATGCATAAGATGGAGATCTCAACGGCTCGGAATGGACGGGCTCGGATCGGGTCATGGCTAGCTCAAGCCCATGTCTTGTAGATGGGTTGCTCCTTGTTGGGTTGCAACTGTTGTTGTGCGGCTTTGGCTTTACGCTTCATGGCACGCTTGCCTCCAATTTTCTCGCTCTTTTGGCTCCTCCATTTCTCCGAACTTTATTCACTACCTAAAAACACAAAATTAATTAGTACAAATATTTATTCCTGAAAACAAGGAAAATACAGAATATTGGATAATATCTGATTTCTGAGCACAAAAGATGAGTTAAATGCCAATAAATAGATGTAGAAATATGCAATATTTGGCACTCATCACTTCACTTTGCCTATGCTTTTGTATGCAATTGTCGATGGTCTTCACGGTTGAAATATTGTTTTTAAATTCTTTCTTTAAAGCAACAAGAATCATCTTGGTGGCATACCGTGTTCGTGGAAAGAAATAACATATTTCTCTTCATCTTTAGTTAATCTACCAACGAACGCATGACCCACGGGTTCATCCGGATGAGGATGGTTATCTTTGTCCAACTTTGAGAACCAAATTCCATTTTGAAGCAAAACACAAGTCGACCTCAACTTAAATGGACATCCACATCTTTTTTGCCAGTTCCTTTTCTACATTTAGAAGGTCTTACTGCTTGTTTTCTTTTCCTATGCTTTCCACCTTTCTCGCATCCAAATACAATGGACGAACCCTTGCCACCTTGATTCTCATTCTTATTCACCGTTTTCGCAATCACGACAACTACCTTGTTTTGTATACCGATCTTCTTACACCACTCTATAACGTCTTCTCTTGAGCCAAATATCTACACACAACAACCAAAACATATATAACCCCGACCATTAAAAAAAACGATATACAACTACCTTGTTTTGTATCCTGATATATCACTTGCAAAAGGACATACACTACCTTATTTGTAGTAAAGTCATCGATAGTATCGAAGCCAACAACATCGATTGGTTAAGTTGCTCCACATTATGTTGGTCTGCAACATCTAAAATATCATTCCACTTTTTCTTCATCTAAAATAATTTTTTTCGGTCGATTCAAATTGGGAATGACAATTCAACGGGTTGCGAAGTATCCGTGAAAAAATATATCGGACCATTCAAGTCCGAGTCGTTCACTAAAAGAACCAACCGAAAGTACTTGATCGTCAGGAAAGGATCGCTTTGCTTAAGCACATAGTCGTCTGCAGTTAGAGAAAACTTCTTTGTCGAGAGAGTCGTCCCAATATGGACGACTAGAGTGCTCTGTGGTCGTCCAGAAAACGGAGACCTGTTCGACGAAAATTAATAAAACAAGAGTGAAAAAAATAAAAATTAATCAGTTACTTACCTCCAAACCTTCTTCAATGGATATATTTTTATCTAAATTAACCAAATCTTGTTGGATATTCCATCCATTTAAGGTTTGGATATTTTGCCCTAGATTTTCAATCATAGAATCTTCCATGATAATGATTCACAGATTATTTTCTAATTAAATCATTAATTTTTGTGATTAAATGATAAGAGTTAAAGAAATAATAAAAGTATACATAATAGTGAACTAATTGAACAGAGTTCTAAGTATTGTTAATATTTTTTTAATGAAAATAGAGATTAATGGAGAAGAAGATAAGAGTGGTGATAGCTATAGTCAAATTTAATTTGACTTATTAGGTGATAAATAGGAAAAAGTAGAATTGAAAGTAGAATTATTTTTAAAATTTTAATGAGAGTGGCAACTAGGAAAAGTGGGGGTGGCAAATAGGTGGAACCTTTTGAAACCACAGTTTAGTTTAATTAGCAAAATTAGATTTTTAAGATCAAGCAAATTAAATAAGTAAAAGAACCAACAAACCCATAGAATAGATTTGTATTTAAAACCAATTGAAAACAGTAAACAAGAAGAAGAAAGACCTAACTGTAAAACTAAAGAGTAACATCTATATATTCCTTGTCAAAAAAAAAAACCTTGTAAAAAAAAAAAAAAATCTATATATAAACTAAAAACAATGATAAACGGTGTTTCTTATCAAGAACAACATATAGGAAATATTTAGATCATCAATATCCAAGGTTATGATAAACATGGCCGTAAAGTTCTTCGCGTCGTCGATTATTCTTTCTGGTAGTCTTAAGTTTCTATCTTTTTAGGGTTTGTAGATTTTGATTGGATTTTCTTAGGATTGAAACAGGAAAGAAATTGAGTACTTTATTATCGAAAAGTATTTGGAAGAGTAGAATTTCCATAGAATAGGGGAAGGAAACCTCTGTTGTATATGTTCCTAAAAGTATTCACGGTGATGGTGATACACTGATGATATACAGATCCTTCCCTATTTTTTTTTCTTTTGGTCGTAATCAGTGTGGTAGCCGGTGGAGTAGATGGTTGGTCCTGTGGTGGAATTTTGTCCGGTGAGTGTACTTAGTAAGGGTAGTTCGGTCTTACAGCGAACAATATATTGACTCGGTACGAGTTAGTGAGTCGACTACGATTTTCGCTCTCCTCGGATCCATTTTTACTCTCCCTTTAACAAAAATCAACAAGAAATATCGTGTTCTCAACTTATTATTACCCGATTGAGAGTAACTCTTTGCAAATATATGAAGGATATATGAATTATTCAAGCAGATAAGCACCAATGATTTTTTCGACTCCCTAAGTGGATACGTTAAGTTGACTTAGACTCTATGACAAAGGACTTGGAGAAAAAACAGTGATTATGGACGGACCGCATGAAAAACCGTCCATAAAAAACGTATACTCACAGATGGGTGGACCCCACCCCTGGGAATTAACATGGGTCCCAGTTTCTAAGACATTATGTGACGGAACGGTTTTTTAAGCAGTCCTTTAACAATTTGGGTCTTCTTAACTTGTATACCCATATACAGGTTAAGCATTAATTTCCTACATTGATTCTATAACTTTTAATACGGAAAACGTAAACCACTGAATTTAAAATTACTCAAACAAATATTCAGTTTTTTTCACTAATACCCTTTGAGCTCTATGACTTTTTATTCTCGGCGGACCATACATGAGATCCAACTAATATGCATACGGCTAGGATTTGTATCAGTTTCTAACCCCACCTTATTTCTCTCTTGTGTTTGATTGACCTCATTTATTCATCTTCATCTTTTACAAATTAAAATTCATACGTTTTCTTCTATTAATTCACTCAATCAACTTTGTCATTTATCTCTCATAACTTCATATCATGGAAGATTAGGGTATTTGAAAATAAAAATAAAAATTGATTTTGTTTTTCGGTGTTTTAGATTCTTGAGATCTATTAATAGCAGAAAAACAAGGCATGGTTTTAGTTTAGTTGCGCTTCGAATGGAAACATTAAAAAGGAATGGACTGCTTGTAACCCATTGCCAAACTATACACGCGTGTGATTTAACTACTTCACAGTTTGGGTTTGTCTTTGGAGATAAGGGTAAGTATGGAAATATAATTTTATGACATAAATACGCTACCTGTTGGAGAAAATGAGTTTTAATTAAAATGTTTTATGGTCTTGGTGTGGTTTGATCTAATGACCTAAGGGTCTAAGGATACTCACTCATTTTTGGGTGAATGAAGTGGAACCTTTAGTCCCACATTGTGGAAAACTAAAGAGGAGCTCCACTATATAATCATACATATTTTTACCCATGCGATATGCGCGTATGCCATGCACCAAGTCCCTTTTCTACACGGATTTATTTTTGACGAGTTTTTCTTTAGGAAATTAATTCCAAACTTATTTCTTAAGAGTTTTATTTATGGTAAAATTCCTTTTACTTGTTTTTGAAGAAACCAAAACCTAACTTGATTTGCAAGTATTTTCATCCTATGAATATAACTCAAAATCTGTTTATACACCGAAAATTCTTCTTTTATTCTAGGTTTTCTCCACGTTTTTACCTCCATCCCCGTTGCCGAGTTCGAAGAGGTAACTTGCGTTGTGCTAACTCAAGTTATATCGGGCAGTCTTATCCTGGACACATCTTCACCGTGAGGGGTTTAGCATTACTCAACCTCGAGTATACCGCGAACTAATGTGTTAAGGACAACTTGTTGAACCCGTGATTCGCCCTCGTCAAGTTATTTCGGTAGAGTTGTTTCGCATTAGTTCTTTACATATTATTTTCGATACATCTAACGTCTTGTTCATTGTTGCAAGATCCCAACAATCTTAACACATTAGTATTCCTTGTAACTAATGGGAATCAACGATGTAGAAAGACCACAAAGTTTAACGGAAAGGATTTCAAGAGATGGCAATCCAAGATGTTTGTTTTATCCGAGCCATCATGAACTGGACTATGTAATCGGTTCCAGGTGATGACTTGTACAATGCTGAAATTTTGTCCGAGGGAGGAGGTCAATATGAACACGAGGTCTAATTTTCTGGCTAAAAATCATATCATGAACGGTTTGGAAGATGCGATGTATGATTTTGCAATGCTAAAGAGAACTTGACTGCTTATGAGTTGTGGACTGCGTTAGAAGCAAAGTACCAAGTCGAGAGGCTAGGAAGCAAGAAATTTCTGGTGGCAAAGTTTATGGAGTTCAAGATGACGAATGATAAGTCTGTTGTTGATCAATTCCTCGAACTTCAACAAATTATTAACCGATTCTTCTTTGAAGGTATGGTTGTTGATGAGACTTTTCAAGTGTCTGCATGTAATTGAGAAGTTACCATCTTCTTGGTCGGAGTACAAGAAAAAGCCGAGGCATGAAATCGGCGAGATCAACATGGTTGAATTGGGAAAGAAGATTCAAGTGGAAGAGATGTTGTGCACCAAAGACAAGAACGTGTCATCTGTAAGGGACATGTCTAACAAAGCTCATATGTCTGAACATAAGCCATCCAAAGTGGAAAAGGTGACAACAACAATCGCAACTCGAAGCATGGACCTAACAAGAAAGGTACGTTTCGTAAAACCAGAATCTAGCATTATTAAAATTAAGGGTCCTTGTTGGGTGTGTGGAAATACCGGTCATATGGCAGTTCACCGAGACAACGTAAGGATAAGAAGAATAATGCTAACTTTGGTTGAGAAAAGCAAAGAGGAGTTTTCTCACGTGGTGTCCGTTAATCCCCAGTGACCAATGTGATGGATTGGTGGGTAGACTCTAGAGCTACCAAGCATGTTTGTGGGAACAGAGACTGTTCACCTCCTACCGCAGGGTAGGGGAAGGCGAGAAACTCTATATGGGTAACTCATCTGCATCCGAGGTTTGCGGGAAAAGGAAAGGTCTGGCCTCAAGCTCACATCCGGAAAGACTCTCACATTGAATGAAGTTCTTCATGTTCCAGGACATCTGCAAAAATCTTGTTTCTTGTTCTGCTTTAGATGATAAGGGTTTTAAAGTTACAATTGAGTCTGGAAAACTTATAGTAACTAAGGGCAATGATTATGTGGGTAAGGGTTATAAGACCTGGGGTCTATATAAACTTAATGTAACCTGTCTGAATTGAAATTGAATGATTCTTCTGCTTACATGTGTGTGTCATTGAACGTTTGGCATGGTAGACTTGGTCATGTAAACTATAAATCAATGCATAAATTGGCTAGCGTAGGCTGCATACCCAAATTCACTTTAGATAAAAATCATAAGTGTGAGATTTTGCGTAGAATCTAAGCATGCTAAGAAATCATTGATAAGAATGTCCAGAGAAACTCTAAACCCTTAGATTTAATCCACTCGAGACCTAGTTGATATGAAGTCAGTTCAAACAAGAGGTGGTAAGAAATGGTTTATTACTTTTATAGATGATTGTACGAAGTCTTTGCCATGTTTACTTACTTAGAGGCAAGGATGATGCCTTAGAAGCCTTTAAGATATATAAAAGTGAAGTCGAAAACCAATTGAATACTACCATTAAAACTATTAGAGTCTGACCGTGGTGGTGAGTATGAAATTCCTATAGGAGATTTTCGAAGAACATGGCATAATACATGAGACTACAGCCCCTTATTCACCTCAATCCAATGGTGTAGCCGAACGTAAGAACCGTACCCTTAAGGATATGATGAATGCCATGTTAATTAGTTCAGGATTACCTTCGAATTTGTGGGGGAGGCTATCCTCTCCGCCAATTACATCCCAACAGAGTACCCTTTAAAGGATCAGATAAAACTCCATATGAGTTATGGAAAGGTAGACAACCATCTTATGATTATTTCAAAGTGTGGGGGTGCTTGGCAAAGGTGGGCATCCCTCCTCCTAAGAAAAAAATAAGATAGGACCCAAAACCGTTGATTGTGTTTTTATAGGGTATCCCGAGCATTCTAGTGCTCATAGGTTTATGGTTGTGAGTTCTGAAATTTCTGACATAGGGTTGAATACTATCATGGAGTCTAGGGATGCTGAGTTTTTTGAGAATGTTTTTCCTTTGAAACGTGATTCTCGAAAGAGATGTTTAGATGATCCCCTAGATGTTGCTTCAACTAGTCAATTATTACCTTTAGAGGAAGATGAACCAGAAGTGGAACCTAGAAGAGGTAAAGGGTTAGAACCGAGAAAACCTATCCCGGTTGCATTACATACCTAGCCGAGTATGATCCTCGACTTATAGAGAAGCCATGACTTGTCCGGAAGCTTCGTGGTGGAAAGAAGCTTCCATTAGTGAAATGGATTCCTTCGAGAAAACGGTACTTTTTGAACTTGTAGATTTACCTCCAGGGTGTAAGGCCATAGGTTGTAAATGGATTTTCAAAAGAAAACGTAAGATAGATGGAACTATTGAAAAATACAAGGCTAGGCTGGTAGCTAAAGGCTACAGACAAATAGAAGGTATAGATTTCTTTGACACCTATTCACCATACAGTAGAATTAGCTCCATTAGGATGTTAATTGCTATAGCTTCATCCATAATTTAGAGATACATCAAATGGATGTAAAGACATTTAATGGTGAGTTAGATGAAGAAATTTATATGGAACAACTCGAGGGCTTTGTAGTTAAAGGTTGTGAAAGAAAGTGTGTAAAACTGGTTAAATCTTTATATGGATTGAAACAAGCACCTAAACAGTGGCATGAAAAATTTGATCATGTGATGATTTCTAGTGGTTTTATAATTAATGAATCTGATAAGTGTATTTATACTAAACTTGTCAAGGATGCCTGTGATTGTATGCTTGTATGTTGATGATATGCTTATACTAGGTACAAACATGGATGTTATTAATTCCACTAAGAAACTGTTGAATGAGAACTTTGACATGAAAGACTTAGGCCCCGTGATGTCATATTAGGGATGAAGATTAGAAAACTTCTAATGGCTATAGTTTGAGTCGGTCTCATTATGTTGAATCCATACTTAAGAAATTTAATCAGTTTAATCAAACCTGTGTGTACTCCTTATAATTCTAACTCGTCGTCTCAAGAAGAATAAGGGTGTAGGAGTTAACCAACTTGAATACTCGAGAGTCATAGAAGTCCGATGTATTTGATGAATTGTACGAGACCGTACATTGCTTATGTCAGTAAGTAGGTTAAGCGGTATACCCTAATCCAGGGCGAGATACATTGGGATGCACTTATTAGAGTGCTAAAGTACTTGAAGTACACAATGACCTTTAGTTTGAATTACAAAGGATATCCCATTGTCCTTGAGGGATTTTGCGATGCAAACCGGATAACGGGATCGAGAGGATTCTAAGTCTACGAGTGGATATGTATTCACTCTAGCAGTGCGTCCCCGTATCTTGGAAGAGTTCCAAACAGACATGTATAGCTCGTTCCACTATGGAATCGGAGTTTATTGCGTTAGATAAAGCGGGAGAGGAGGCCGAATGGCTAAGAAACTTTTTTAGAAGGTATTCCTCTCTGGCATAGGCCTGTGCTGACTATATCTATACACTTTGACAGCAAATGCGATAGGTAGAGCTAAGAGTTGCTTCTACAATGGAAAGTCTATACATATTCGTAGAAAGACATGATACTTTGAAAACACTAATCTCAACAAAGCGTTATTTCCATAGATTGGATGCAGTCCAAGGAAAATATCGCGGACCCTTTGACAAAAGGTTTGTCCAAGGAGATAGTTAGTAAAGCATCGAGGGGATGGGGCTTAGGCTCAAAAATTAAACTTTCCATGAAGGATACTCAACCTTGTCATTTGGAGATTCCAAGATCAAGGTTTGAATGAGACAACTAATTCATGTTGGGTAATGGTAAGCACTATCGGAGAATTTCATTCTCCGTCCCTTCCTATGGTGTTGATATGATAATGTGACTGCATGTGGAGGATGACTTTTAAATAAGTCTTAATGAATTCCATAGTTTCAATTTAAGATTGAAGTGGGGTGTAGCTGTAAACACTCTTGATGGAACTCACCTATCCGAATGTGGAAGTGGGGCCGCTTCCTATGAGAATGAGCCAATTCTCTAGAGCATTCTCGAGAAACGAGGATATGTCCAGGGCCAAATTGGACAAAATCGGCACGAACTTAGCAACGCCAGGAGGATATCATGCGTGGGTGTTGTCGCGAATTACACCAATGCTATCAGTTCAAGACTATGTTCACTGTCTAGCATGTAGTTCCTAGTAACTTCTCACTAAGTAAGGGTTCAAGACCTCATGGACACCTTTGCCTAAATGGTATTTTCCTTACTCGATTTTTCGTTTTCCTAGATTTCATTCATGTGGGGGATTGTTGGAGAAAATGAGTTTTAATTAAAATGTTTTATGGTCTTGGTGTGGTTTGATCTAATGACCTAAGGGTCTAAGGATACTCACTCATTTTTGGGTGAATGAAGTGGAACCTTTAGTCCCACATTGTGGAAAACTAAAGAGGAGCTCCACTATATAATCATACTCTTATGTATGAATTGTAAAACGTGGGTGGAGCGGGTGGGCAAAAATACATATTTTTACCCATGCGATATGCGCGTATGCCATGCACCAAGTCCCTTTTCTACACGGATTTATTTTTGGCGAGTTTTTCTTTAGGAAATTAATTCCAAACTTATTTCTTAAGAGTTTTATTTATGGTAAAATTCCTTTTACTTGTTTTTGAAGAAAACCAAAACCTAACTTGATTTGCAAGTATTTTCATCCTATAAATATAACTCGAAAATCTGTTTTCTATACACCGAAAAATTCTTCTTTTATTCTAGGGTTTTCTCCAGACGTTTTTACCTCCATCCCTGTTGCTGAGTTCGAAGAGAGGGTAACTTGCGTTGTGCTAACTCAAGTTATATCGGCAGTCTTATCCTGGACACATCTTCACCGTGAGGGGTTTAGCATTACTCAACTCGAGTATACCCGCGAACTAATGTGTTAAGGACAACTTGTTGAACCCGTGATTCTGCCTCGTCAAGTTATTTCGGTAGAGTTGTTTCGCATTAGTTCTTTACATATTATTTTCGATACATCTAACGTGCTGTTCATTGTTGCAAGATCCCAACATTACCTTCCCAACAAAACTCAAACTCTAACAAAACTTATCAATCTCAAGACAAAAAGTGAGTTATTAATCACTCCTTAACCTGTATATGGGTATACAAGTTAAGAAGACCCTAACAATTTTCGGAGAAAAATTTGAAAGGCGTGCGGGTGGGAAGTTCCCATAAAACTACAGTGCAAACTAACTCCACTGTACACTCATCGACACTATTTGTATTCGAAATGATTTTAAAGTTTCATTTGCTTTAAATATGCTGAATTTGGTTTCATTATCATTTCATCCGAATTTGGGAAGTGTCTCCTTGATGATAAAAAGTAAAACTAAGTACTAGAACGTCCATAATGGACGAGTAAAAGATGGACGTACCAAAACTAAATTTTGTTGAAAAACCAATCGCAATCAATGGAGCAAAACTAAATACGGTAGCAGTGGCGAATTCAGAACAATAATCCTGAGGGGGCATGTTTCGTCTTGACGACAATAAGTAAAAGTATAACAGGGAGAATCTCAAACAGGGATAGAAAGTAAATTAAAATGTTTCAAAGCTCATACAAATTGGAAAATACCCTATATTATCAAATAAAACTGAAACGGAAATCAAATGAAATCAAATAAATACTTGCTGAAATGGAAGAAAAGTGAAGATAGTCAAGAGTTTCTGTTAAACAAAACACAAAACTTTGAAGAGAGACAGAATAGTCATGGTCCTTTTCGGTTAAAAAGGATTTCAATATATTAAAAAAACTTTGAAGAGAGACAGAATAGTCATGGCCCTTTTCGGTTAAAAAGGATTTCAATATATTAAAAAGAGCTATCCTCACCGAAATCCTATGCTTTGGGTTTTCACACCGATCCAGCCTAGTTTTCATTCAACCTATATAAAAGGACAGGTGAGTCTGTCCGTTTCTATTTGTTAAATTTTGAAAATTTTTTTCCAAATTTACCCCTCAAGTAAAGTTAGATGTCAACCATAGTTAGGATTTATTTGGGTTTCCGAGGTTTACCCGGATATGAAAGATAGGAAATGGATATACAGAGAGTTATATCCTGATTCTTCCATTTCTCTTTCAGTTTCTCTGTTCCAGTTTTCTCCTCCCTCTTCTTCCTCATATGTAACTTTGCATAGATTAAGAGACGGATGGATATGAATTCATCAAATCTGATCGGTATAGGTATGTATCTCTATTTATTTTTTGCATTTCCATTATTAGATTAGAGCAATTTTGAAACCATAGTTAGGTTTTATATTTGGGTTAGGAGAAGTGGGTGGGTTTGAGAAACCGATCGGAATAAAAGTAACGTGTAGAGATGTTTACGGCCATGTTTTTTTCTCTCAATTCAAAGTTCTATACCGATTATTTTTTCTCTCAATCTAGGTTAGGAGAAGTGGGTGGGTTAAACACCCTGCGGAGTAGAAATTGATGGATAAACGTCATTCACTTATTTGTCTCGACCAGAGATGAGTTTTAATTTCATTCATTCCAAACCCTAATCACGTATGGGTAAGTTAATATTTTTGAAACCTCAATTCACCTGCTCTGTGTAATCTAGTTATGTTTGTTTAGCTTTAATAAGCTATAAGAGATCCAAAATACTAAATTATTAATGCCTTAAACCCAATTAGAATATAAATTTGTATTTGTAATTTTAGAAGTAGGTGATTATATGTATACAACAAGGGTAATGAAGATAGATTATGTTAAGCTCCTTTGTGGAAGACTCAAATTCCAAATTCCAAATTAACAGTATTGATAATTTAACAATTATTTTTGTTTTGTCAAGTAAGTTTTTAAGCTAATTTGGGGATTTTTATTTACGTTTTTTTTTTTGCTTGTGCTCGTTTTAATGAGCTTAATGTTTATTAACCTGATTTTTTGGTTCTTTTGTTTTGATTTTTTTAAGGATAGGACTTCGTCTAAGTCGAAGTATAATTGCAACAAATATATAAGTTAGTGAATTTGCATATGAGGATGTTTACTGTTAGTTGTATTGAGTTTTAGTTTTTTTTTTCTTCTATTGGTTGCTTAATTTTTAACTTATAGTTGTAGCCGAAACCAGAAAATGGAGAATGGTCTGGATAAGAGGGGCAAATCCTTGATTGATAATCCATACTTGAACATATTTCCCAGATGACCCGCTCTCTGAAAATATTGCCAAACACTGGAAAGCAAATGAGACAGAGGCTGTCGAAACAGGTAGGGTTGAGATTATCTTTATGAGTTATGCTCGTGTCATATTTCATTGATATCACATAACCAACAAACTATTGGAACTTGTGGATGTATTATTGATACGAAAAAGATGAAACAGTGGCACTTTGTTCATATTTTTTTTCCTTTTTAAAAACTTTTTGCAAGAGCTTAGAGATTATTTGATCATGAAAATCACTAAGTATTATTTTTGAATGGCCTGACAAGTTTAGATGAATGTTTTTTCTACATTTACCTTTCTAACTCCTCTTTTTGTGTCCTTGCGGCAAAGGAATGGACGAACCTATATGCCAGTGGAGCTTGATGGAATTAGTATAGCATGTTAACCACCATCCAGATAACATTTTCTGTAATGGTGTAAGCCTAGATGATGTCCAATATTTTCATATCATACTTGGACAACCAATACACATTATCCTTTGGTCATCCCTAGCTCCCGTTCTTTCGGTAAGCTAGAATTATGTTTCTTACTTGAATTGTTGGTATTATAGCTAAGCAAATAATTAACTTTGGGAAAGATAGCACAGTTGTATTACCAAACAAACCCCCCCTTAAGTTGACAGGTCTTTATAAAATGTATGCGTGTCCATGGCATCACTAACTGAACTATCATTCAACTGGTTGGGTTTCATTAATGTCATGATCATAGACATCTTCTTTACCTACAGGAATATCTACTCAAAGAAAGTTATGATTATATTATCTTTATACTTGTATGATTATCTTGTAAGTGTGAATCATACTTGCATGTGAAACAAATTTCTTAACTCATATGCTTTTTTTTTTCCGCAGACTGACATGAAAAGTACCAATCTCTATGCCTATATTTCAATCATTGCACTTTTTTCCTGTCTTCTACTGGATATTCCCCGTGAGTTTGAGCTTCTAGGCGGGTGCCTACACCAGAGTCCCTATGTCAAGTAATGCTTCGTGTAGGTGATCTTGACCATGCCATAAGTTACTATGAGAACGTAAGGTTTGTTCGTTAAGGACATGCTACCACTTTGAAGTTATGGTTTGTACTCGAGTAGATATTTTATTGCCCTTTTTTTTCACTGTCTAAAAATGGTTACGTTATTCCCCCCAAATATTTGCAGGCTTTTGGCATGGAGCTACTCAAGAAAAGAGATAATCCAGAGTACAAGGTAACTTGAGATTCAAATCTAGGAAAAGAGATAATCCAGGCTTTCAAAATGATTAATGCATGTATCTTCTTCTTTCGTGACTGATTGATACTTTCAATGTGACCAAAAGATGTTAAATTATTATTTTTGATTGCCTTCTAGGTTCTCTCACGTGTTTAGGCTGGCATAAAATTACCTTATACATGTTCATGTTTAGATGCATTTCAGTATGATAATTTAGAATAATAATATGCTAAACCTGATGATTTTGAAGTTATTAACCAAGTTGTTGCATTTGTTCATCATCAGCTAACTTGTCTTCTTTGGTTTCTCTCATGTTTAAGATTAATTGTTCTTTCTTTCTGTCTTTCATATAACTTGGATTTACACTTATGTCATTCATTGTACACGTAGGTAGGTGCTACATGGTGTTCTTTTCACGTCATTTTGGAGTGATATTATATTTTTCTGATGATTTCAAAGATACCCAAGTTTTCAGTCGGTCCTAAAAATACATTGGGTACCTCTTTTACACGGTCACATAATATAAAATGGGTACTGATATAACAACGTTACATAATATAAATTGGGTATTTTTTTTGTACGATCGCATAATATAAATTGGGTATCCTTTAACAGCTCGCATAGTATAAGTTGGGTACCTTATTAACACGGTCGAATAATATTACTTGGGTACCTCTCTAGCAAGGTCAGTGTAATATAAGGGACTCTGCATCAGAACGTGAAACGGTTAAATGAGATGCTGATTATGAAATTTGTAAGAATAAGCTAATACTACCCCAAGGAATAAGGTCTCACAGAGGTAAGAACTGAGTCGTTTGTTTTACAATATAGAAACCCAAATTTTTAATCTGCTATTATGCATTTGATTGCCAATATTTGGCCGCACCATCCTGATTATCGCTGCTGCTCTTGTCTACATTTTCATAATTTACATCGACTTTGCGTACTAAACTGTTCTATCCCCTACTGA
Source organism: Papaver armeniacum (assembly GCA_023531295.1). Lineage (NCBI taxonomy): Eukaryota > Viridiplantae > Streptophyta > Magnoliopsida > Ranunculales > Papaveraceae > Papaver > Papaver armeniacum. The sequence continues at coordinate 493,408 of JAJJWW010007339.1, read as the reverse complement.
ATTGTGGCTCACTCCCTTTAATTTGTTTTGTTTTTCCATAGATTATGAAGCGAGGTTGAGGCAGTAAGCTTGGGAAGAGCTTATGGATAGGAGGTTGAGCAAAAGTTGATATTGTTGCTTCTATCTCTTATATGTATATATCCCTGGTTTCCCTGTTAGTTAGATTTACATGTCTGATTATTTCTCGTCGTTAGTAAATGTACTGCCCATGTTTTCCATGGGTGTAGTTACTGTTTTTCATTTGCGACATAATGATATGTCCATTTAAGCTTATGGAAGGGCTGAGGGTTGCGACATAATAATAATGTAGTTATTGTTTTTCATTTGATGTTTAGTTAGTAATTTTTTTCTTAGTACTTTCTTGTACAGTACGGATTTTGTGAATCCATTCCTTTTCTTTTTCAAATGTACATACTTGGTGTAGTTGGTAATAAATATCGGTTTCCAGGACATGCAATATTGATTTTGTAAGACTCTTCAAAAGAAGAGTAGATAACTCTACCCATTTCAGCGGATTCTGATGCACGGGTATGGATTGTTTTACTCTACCCATTTCAGCTGTGGTTGAGTTAACTATTTAGAGGACTAAAATGTATTTTGAGTGCCAACCAGTTTGACCGATTTCACTCAGTCCGTCTATATTGATTGACTGAAACCTTGTCCCTCCATAAGGTTTGACTTAAACCTTTGTATTTCTTTGAGGATTGCCCATTAAAAAACCCGTAATTATAGATAGGTTTTTGGTTTTTCCTCACAGAAATCCTATGGATTGGTGTTTGCCACCGAGACATCCAAGTTTCAATTTAACCTTTAAAGACTGACAAGCGAGTCTGTCCGTTCCCATTGCTTAAGTTTAGATCTTTTTTTTCCCAATTTACCCCTTAAGCCAAGTTAGTTAGCATCCATAGTTAAGTAATATGGGTTTGTGAGGTTTACCCGACCATTGAAATGGATACTAGTTTAGAGGGAGTTATATCCCAATTCTTGTACGCTTGTCTCAGTATTTTTCATTTAGTTTGCGCATCCCGAGTTTCCCCTCCATCTTCTTCCTCTTATGTATTTGTAGAGATTCGAGAGACGGTTCGATATGTGTTCATCAAATCAAGAGGGTATAGGTATTTATCTCTATTTAATTTTCAATTTTCATTTATATCGATAGGAGATTGACGGTAATTGCAAAATTCTTAAGAAACTCTCTCGCTAGTGTCCCCCTACTAATCTAAATGATCGTCGGCATCTTAACATGGCTAGTAATATCATGACATTTCCTCGTGAAATATATTGTTCATCAAATAAATGGCATAAAAAACTAAAAATATATTGTTCCGAACAGACCCTATAAAATAAATTGGGTATGTCACTAGATGGTTGTATGAAATAAGTTTGGTCTTCCAGTCGGTGACACATAAATTAAAATGGGTAAGTTATTAGATAGTCGTATATATTAAAATGGGTACCTAGTCAGGTATTAGATCTAATCAACCTGAATTTTAATTACAATATACACCAGACTCGTCTAGCAAAAAAATTTCAACTAATGTAACAATATTTTACATTCAGAACTTACAACTCGATCATTTAAAGATTCTTCCCCCAGTCTTCTACTCTTCTCCACAAGATTCAAGACTCCTCTACCCCATAATCCACACCAAGATATCCAACTTCACTAGCTCATCCAAACCCATCTCTTCGAGCTCAATGGAGCAGATTCTTAGGTACCTTCAATAAATACAAACAAAAAAAATTAGTACCAGCTATTCATCAAAAGAAAGTAGAAGAAGATAAATTTGCAGTGAAAGGTTGGCATGTAAGGAGTAAGAAATTGAAAATCTGCATCAATAACCTTGGTACCACAATTCTCTGACATTTATATGTACATACTAGGCAATGACTCGTGCCAAAGTATACCTAGTCCCCCTCCATTACAAAGTTGATCACCGGCATTCAGAATGGGGATCACCGGCATTTCGTCCACAGGAAACTCATAACCAAATGCCGAAAAGGACCAATCAGTTCCATTGCGTACATCTGGTTTAATGACACACTTGACAGTAACTGTGATTTGCCAATTTCACAGTAACACAATAAATATACTACAAGTTTTATATGATAACCCTTGCAGTCTATTTACCTAGAGGTACCACCCATTTTTGACCCTTTAGACGCAACAAAAGGACTGGGAACAGGGAGAGGGTCTTCTAAACATGAGCTAGCACCCATGATTTTAGACATGCATCAGAATCATGCAATGAAACACAAATATTACTTTTCACCTAATGAAACAGATTAGCAGAGCTGCATCAGAATCATGCGCCAGAATCTGAGGCAAAAAAGTAAAATCTTTGTTGGTTCAAACAGGGTTGAGCTGTAAGTAGCAAGAGAACCCCCACAGTAGAGTCACATTGCATAATTTGAATCACTGAACTCTTACACAGATCAACTAAGTTGTCCAAACCTTGGTGCATTTGGATACCATATGCCTCCTACACTTACAAGTTACAACGACATGAAATCAAGAACCAAAACGCGCTTCTAAAATCAACAACATGTTCTCAAAATTTATCCAATGGAAATAAATAGAGCAAATAAATGCTTCTTCTCTCTTAATTATCAGTAAATTGTAAGTTTAATCAATGTCCAATTTTATAGCTGCACATCAAAGCTAAAATCATGCTACAAAACTCAAATTAAACATTTACCCACTAGCTATAAACCATTTAATAGCAAACTCTTCTATCTAATTCACCCAATCGTCATTTGTCATGTTTTCAGAATTAAAACACAATAGACTATACATCCTCGTAACTTTAGAATCGATTCGGATAAAGCATAAAAAAAATTTAAACTATATTTACCACATTATCACACTTACCCTAACTGATTTCTACAATCAAACCCTAATTAATATATTCCAGCCATACTGGTAGAAACCCAAACTAGGGTTCGATTCAAAGTTAACTAACTTCATTATTAGGAAACTGTACATACGATTACTAGATACATAATTACAAGTGAGAAGAAAAATAATTTTTGCTCACCTAAGGGACTGCCGTCCATCTCTGCTGCAATTTTCCACTCCACCACAAAAAAAATAGGTAAGGTGAGTGACAGGGAGAAGAACAGAGCGACTCAGAAATATAAAAAGAAGATGAAGCATTCGGATTAAAGAAACGGGTGAATTTTTAATAAACCCATTTTCGGGTGTGGTTGAGTTAACAAGTGAGGGCTAAACCGTAATTTAGTATCAACCGGTTGGCCGATTCAACTTGATCCAGTCAATATTTGATGACTCAAACCATTTCCTTCCTTAAGCTTTGACCAAAACCATAGGATTTCGGTGAGGAAAGCCCTAGGTTTTTGCATTTGGTACACAATATATCGAGTATCTTTATATTCTTAAAGGTATTTAAGGGGCCACTAGGATTAGCTTAAAATAAAAATAGTAGAGATTATACAGGTATTTACTAAATTCAGAAATTATACAGGTATTTACTAAATTCAGAAATTTTATGGGGCATGTGACCCACATTCACCCCCTTGTACGACCCTGTATGGTAGGATACTTTAGGGTTCCAGAGTAAATTTGGTTTGAAATCTAGAGCAAAACTATATTCGAGCTGAGATTAAAAGTACATCTAATACTAGGCGTAAGTTAAATAAACGTTTGAAATGGGACGCAAGTATAATAATCGTTTGAAGATGAGGCGGAGATTAAGGCGTGTGAGTATAATCTCCTCCCCACCATTAGACACTAGTATAATTTGCGTCCCATGTGGGGCGAACATATTATTAATGTTTGCGTACTAGGGGAATTAAATATATACAAAAAATGGGTGAAGTTTTAATCCACGCCCGTCTTGTAGGCCGTCACCACAACAGTCGTTTTATTTGAGGCATAATTATCACATTCGTCTGGTACGAGACATGAGTATTATCTACGCCTCATTCAGGCATATATAATACGTTCGCCTGCCAGTAAGATGGGAATTATATGTTTGCTCAGTTTAAGGCTTACATTAAACCTGCGTTTGACTATAATTTTCTCCACACCGTTGTGTTTGAACACCCCCAAATTCAGAATTTGTTATCTTTTAGTTTAGGTTTGGTTTTTGGTTTGATCGTACGATTGTGGATGCTTTTAATGTACCAAGAGAAAAGTAAATATGGTAGTGCCATTAGAATAACATGCCAGGAGACGCAAAGAATGGAAGGTGTTCCAACAGATACATTTATAATGTTGCCTGCCATTAGGACAAAAACAAACTGAGTTATTTGATGCAAGTCGTATATACCTACGATCCTGACTTTTTTACACCGAAACTACTATCCGTTTATGGTTTTGCAAGCTTTATACTAAATTTTTCCCTTTTCACTCTGTTTTTTTTACTAAAACTCTTTTTTGTTTACCTGTTATATCGCCTTTAATTTTACCTATTATATCTCCTTTTTTTTACTTTAATTTATCTTTTACCTATACAAATATTCCAACGGAAAAAAAAAGTTCGGGGAAAAAAAACAGACTCTCAGTTATCGTTTGCCATTATTTACACCTTCACGGAAACTCGTGAGGTGTAGCTAAGGAATAAAAACACACCATAATCAGATTTCCTTGCGACTTATATCTCTTCTCTACAAATAGGGGATAGAGAAGGGATACATCGCATCATAGTGCTCGACCTTAGTGATAAGATCTAAAGACTCATAAGTTGTATGCTCGGCCTTAGTCATGTAAAAAGATCAGATAATAAAATGGCCCATGTAATAGCTAACAATTTCTTCTTTGAAACATTAAGACCAATGAAAGAAGACGATGCTAAAATGGGTGCCATTACTAAGTCCTTGAATTGACAATAACATAGGCAGCATAAAATTCAGTATCCTAACTCAACTAAGATTTTAAACAAAGTTGAAATTTCTTACAAAAACAGAAAATTGTTGTTGGCTAAATCTGATGTTTTAGACTAGTCAAAATATCTTATCTTACTAATATAAAGAAAACACGTATTTTCTCCGGTTTCACATGAACGGACGAAAATACCCCTTTGTGTTTCCATTCTACTTGCTTTGTCATCCCCATATAATGTGGTTAATTTGACACAATCAAGGGGTAAAAGCACATTTTCTGTTTCTCTCCCATTTTTTTCTTTTTTCCCTTCGTCCCCAAATCCAAATCAACCAACTCTCTCTCAGTTCCTTCCTCTTCCTTCAGGAGAAAAAAGAAATCTCAGTTCTTACGATTTCATTTGAGATCTCGGTTTCGAGCTATAAAATTCCAATCTTTTCGACCTAACCCCAGTCCAAGTCTAATTCGAATCCTTAAATTTCCACTGTTTTTGTTCACTAACTCAGTTCTTACTTATTCAATTGAAATGGCGGTTTCAAGTTTTGAAGATTCCAATTTTCCTACCTAACCCAATTCAATCTTTCAATTATTGATGTCTACCTAATTTTCATGGGCAAAGCTGCTCACCAAATTACTCCGCTGCTAGATTACTCTACGTGCTGAGGTAAGGAACTGCTTTTAGCTTTTCACCATACAATCACCTTCAACTGTTTGTGGAAATGTCAGCCAAATTATTCTTTTCTGTGGATATATTTCCTTCACTACATTAGTTTTGTCAACTCACTGATCCTTATGCATGTTACATGTATGTACTTATTAAAAGAAGGGAAGCAAAATCTCCAACTTAGAACTTCAAAGATTGCGGTAAGTCAGTTGGTCATCTTTAATTTCCCTGTTTCTGTAAAATCATTGCCATTTATTTGATTTGCCTGCAAATTCAAATTGCTGCGAAAATTTGCAGTGATTTCAGATTTTAAAGTACTGTCACTAGATTAAGGTGATTTTTTGGGGGCTATGAATTCTTTTGACCGAGAATGGTAGACTTATTAAGTGCTGTGATGATGAATTTGGTAGTCCATCAAAATATGTCTCTAAAAATGTTATATGTAAGTCTGGATAGTGGTGGGGCATTTAGGGCCGTATGCTTTACAGTAGGCAATTCAGTTATTTTGCTTTTTCATTGAGAATTCACGGAATTTCATTGTCATTCTCATTGTTTTGGTTTTAATGTTTTGCGGCTTTTTAAGCAAACATATTTTTAGATTGAGAACAAAGGAAAACGGATTGACTATAAAGGATCAATGTGATAGATCGAAGTTATTTAGAATATCTATGAAAGAAAGAAAGAAGTAGCCATTGAAAGGTGGGAATTTTGAAGATGGATCAATGGGGACATGGGGTTTATATAAACATCCGAGAGATAGTGGTTTGTACATATAATCAGGCTACTATTTATACAAGAATCCCTTGACACAGCTAGGCTACGTAGAGAGGGTGGTGAGAGGAAGAAGATGGGTTCTATTAATTGTGAGAGAAAGATAGACGAGTAGTATTCAACTTTTTTGTTAGGTGACCTTAGACTAACCTATCATTTCTCATCTACATTCAAATTTGTGCACAGTTTTGATGATTCCGGTGCCCCTTCGTGTTGGTATTTGATGGAGGTTAGCTTCTTAGGAACAACGCGGCGTCATGAGCTTTTCCATCTTTTGGATTAGTTTTGCATTCCAACGGATCACATCCATTGAAAAAGAAAAGAGTCTAGGTAGGTTGTAATCATATATGTGTGGTTGTAGAGAAAAGGATAAATTTACAAAAGATGTGGTCAGTAAACAGAGACTATGACACATATAATTATAGGATTTAACTTGAACATAGAGTAAAAATGTATTGAAGCATGTCATATCTGATGTTAAAGAAAATCAAAATGAATGGTGTATTGATGAGTCACGTTTGATGAAGTCAGGCAACAGTTATATTTAGATTGCTCTGAAACAACATAGGATGTTTGGTCCTGTTCCCGTCACATGCTTACTTCTAATACAATTCTGCTTACCCCTTAATCTCTTAACTTATAACACCAAAGACCTCAGTGAAGCCCAATCTACATTCCGCCGGGCATGGGCACATTATTCTGTTTTACAAGTTATTTTTTTTTTATAATTTCAAATGAGATCCGATGTTTGATGCTTCAGTGAAATCAAACCAGGCGTCTAGCTCCAGACCCTGCAAAAAATCCGAGACTAATCGGCCATGCTCAACGTCGTGAACTAATCCAACCAGAAAATGAAAAGGTCAGATGTCGTCCTTTTTCTTTCAGAATTTTTTCACATACTTATTTATGTATGAATGAACTTAGCTGAGCGACTATCTTTTGCAAATGTATACATAGTCATAGCAGCGATGAAAAACAAAACTTCTGTTTGGGCCTCCGTAGAAGCCAAAGGCTCATTCAACATGCTAAACATCAAGAGTTGGAAAGTTCTGAAGAGGAAAATGAGTTTCGCAGAAGTTCTTGATTGAATGAGAAAAATTATTAAATGAGAAATTTGATTTTAGTTGGAATTATTTGGTGTGTAAATAAATATTTTTGGTTGAAAGGTTAAGTAACCAAATATTGGATTGTAGTTGAAACGAAAAGGCAGGAAAAGGCAGGCGCATCGCGCGTGCGTGTTATACTAGTCTTTAAAAAAACTAGGTAATAGACTGTTGCAAGTTGCAACTTCCAACCAAGCACCAACGAGAGAACTTAAAGTAAAATGCAGTTGACGGAATTATAAATCACTCGGACTATAAAAATATGTTTTCCCTGTAGATTTTCCATTCCTCCCGATATATTAGTATTACCATGGGATTGGGGGACTTGGGAAGACCATATCAGCTAAACCCATTTAGATTCGCATACTTACACCTCATTTACACCTTAAAAGCTAAAACCTTTACCATAGAAAGGAAAATAGCCAGTACCCCCAGTACCCCCATATGGTATTTGTAGCAAGTGTTGTTCAATAATCTTTTTTATCTTCAGAAACTTACTAATAGTTATGGATTCGAGTTTCAATCATAATGACATTTTTGGTTTACACGGCCGCAAAAATTTAGATCACAATGATAAGTTGAACTGGAGATTATCGGGTCGCCAGACCATCTTTGTGTTTGTTTAACAAGGCAATTTTGGAGATATGCTCTAGGCTGACCATGGAACATATTTTTGATGTCTAGGGACACATATTCTACCACGAGACAAATTTAAGCACTGCGCAGATTTTGAGATGACTGCCACCAAAAGAAACACGCGTTGACTCATAAGATTTGGAGTAAATGGATGAGTCAACCAACAAGAATGTTGATATGGCCGAGTTGGTCTAAGGCGCCAGCTTAAGGCGCTGGTCCGAAAGGGCGTGGGTTCAAATCCCACTGTCAACAGTTGATTTTTTTTTTTTTCTTTTTTTTGTGGGATTCCTGTGATCAGGATTCAGGACACAAAAGCTGCACAATACAACAGTCTGTTCTCTAGTTAATCATTCAGTTTACTCATGAAACTTTAGCTTGTGCAAAAAACTGTCAGGTGGCAAATGCATGGTTCCAAGCTAATGCAGCGGCTAGCCATGTCAAGAGCATACTTTGTCACTTCGAGCAAGAGCTTCAGTAGCAGATTCATGAGCTAGCCTATGCAGAGTTTAGCAGTCAACTAATAATAAACTTGTAGAAAGAACATAGCATTAGACCTATTGTGAATGCAAGCCGACTTGAAAAGCAACATGTTGCAGGGATATGTGAAAGAACATAATCGAGCTAAACAAATATACTTCCACTAATATGCATCCTGCTCTTTTTTCCAGTTTAACTGACAATGGAACCCAATTATGCCTAGCTCATATATTGATGATTGTGAAGCCATTTAGTACATTGAAACGCATCAATATATATGATTGCAATTTATTTTACACACACTGTAGTTTCTATTATGCTTACAAGAATTATGTCGTTGATTCCATGTTATGATTCTGACTCTGAACGCTGGTTGAATAAGAAGCTGATGGTTGGAGTGATCTTGGGGAGATTTAGCCCAGATACGGTTTTGGTGGAATATCCAGGTTTCCGGCTTCCTTCTAAAATTTCCAAAGACTTTACTCATCGAAGGCCGACTTAATGGATTCGTCTGTATGCACCACAAACCCACAATAATCATCTTCTTGGCAGCTTGTTCTCTTTCATCAGTCATAATCCCATGCAACCCTAGATCCTGCACTACACCAAATTCCCGGATTCGTAACGGCAATTCGTAACGGCTTATGAGCCGTTACGAATTTTCCGTTACAAAAAATTCGTAACAAGCTGAAGCCGTTACTAAATTTTTAAAAATTCGTAACAGGGCTAAGCCGTTACGATTTTTTTTTAGGCGTGCCAGTCACACGCTCGGTCACACTTGGGTGGTAACACCTTTAGAATGTGCGTTTGCCATTCACATGCATGACATTGAACTAGAGGATATTTCCTCCATAACCTAGATAATCTTTTCTACTCGTCTATTCTCGAATTTTCTTTCATTTTTCTCTTTTATTTCTCTCTCTTTTCTCAAACTCACCTCTCTTTTCTCTTTTCTGATCTTTGAAAAACCGATGTTCAATCAACTATTAATCGAGTTTAACGATTTCAGTTTTGATCCGTGTAAGTCATCATCGGTTTTTTTTTTCTATTTTAGGGTTTCATCATCTGTTAAATTAGATTTTAGGGTTTCATCATTAGGATTTTGTTCATGTTTTGTTTGGGTTCGATTTGTAGAGATATTTCTGAAGATTGTTACTCTGGTGTTGAAGTTAGGGTTACTCTTACGAGAATATGATGACGGCAAGGATCGTGTGGTCTCGAACTTATCGACCCGAATTAATGAAATTTAGACTAGACGAGAGTTGTCAAAACGATATACGGAGGGCTGGGTAAATTAGAAAATGATTATATATTATAAAATCATATGCCCGTAGGATCTCTTTATCTATTTGAGTTACTAAGGCATCCATGCATAGATTTAGGGTTCTAACTATGTGCACCATGGTAAGATTCGCATGTATTTGTACACTTCACCACTTCTACAGATTTCTCCTAGTTCCGTGAAGAACCAAATGAGAGAAGTACTCACTTAGATGTGCGATTTTAAATTTATGCGAAGGCCCTAATTTAAGGCTCCATCCTATGTCCAAGTTCCTGGGAAAAAGCATTCCTTATCGAACAAAACTCCAGGGCCACGAGGTAATGTTTGGGACAAATTAGAGAAGCCAAATGGCGATAAATCAAGTAGACACAATGGGATCGAGGTCCATGGTGCTGAAGTTACAAGGAAAGCGGTGGCACATGATGGCGGAAACCCTAGTTCGGTGGTAAAGATTCCCGATTCATAATAACTCACGATGGTCTCATCTCTAAGACTTGCTTTGAACGTGGAATTGTTTGATGAAGATGGGGTTATGATAGCAAAGAGAAGATGTTTCCACGGGAGAAAAGGAACTCACACTTTCTTATTTGCGTCGCGGTGTCTTTTAGTTGCTCAAGTCTTGGTGAGTAATATTGTCGATTACTTTGTATTTGTTTGATAACCCGATGAAATAAATAATGCTTTTAGTTAATCTCGAGTCATTTGTAACAATTGCATTATCCGAGTTGGGCTCTTGTTCTTAAAATAAACACATAATAAATTTATACCTTTCTTGGTATGAGATGCAAGAACACTTCCTTTTAGATCCTCCTTAGGTCAGATATCGTGCTTTATGAATGACTCACAATTTCACATCTTATTTTTACGGTTTCTTACGCTAATTAACAAAGTGTTGTTATTTGAAGAAGTATCTAAAGTTAACAACGTTGGATAAATTGAATTGTTTTTGTAATGTGATAGTGCTTAGGTCTCTAATGAATGTGCATTCTGCTCTACTGTTTTGTGCAGGTAGCAGTGAACTGATCGACTACTATGATATATTTGGGTGTTATATCATCAGGTCATCCACCATGGTTATTTGGGAAATTATGCAAGTGTGTGAATATCTTTAAGTTACTGAATATCCTTTAATACATATATCTGCTAGAAATTAGGATAATTATTTTTATTGATCTGATATGATGATGTTAATTTGATTTACACTGCAGCCGTTAAGTTTATGATTCCTTACAAGTTCGGAGTGCCGAATGGTGGATTGAGACTCGCTTGGGATGTCGATACCTTTGCCGGAGTTAGATATCATTTATTTCAAAGAAGTTTGTCCTCCTTGTGGGCAATAACTTGTTATTTGTTTATGACTAGCTTTTTACCTTTCCGTGTTCGTTATGTCTTTGGTTTGTACTTGTGTAACATAATTTGAGAAACCTGCACTTCATCAAGTAAGCTGAAATTTTTAGGACTTTAGCTTGATATGCAAAGTTAAGTATTAACGCATGAACCGTATTTTGATTATTTTCTTTTTTCTACATGACCTGTATAAACAGGATCGTGGTGCCCTGTGACCGCAGTAATTGATAGTGTTGGTGCTGAAGCAAGGCATGTCAGGACACCGTTGGTGGTCGAAACGGCCAATCGAGGCAGGCCAGGACTGAAATAAATTGTTAGTGCTTGGCTTGATTATGTGATCTTTTGAAGTTAGTGTCACTTTGAAATGTTTTGATTTTTACTTTGTGGAATATTATGTGTTCGTTTAGACTTTAGTCATATTCTTCTCCTTTTTATTTGTGCTAGCTCACAAATGCTAAAGTGATTTTTGTTTTCTTTGCGGGTTTTCAGTTTGATTTTGCATTTGACTGGATGAATTTGGAGTATCAAAGAATGCCCACCGATTTCTCCTCCCTCACGCACTCTTGTAAGTAACCTCGTATTGCAATGGTATCCTCTTGATATTGTGCCATTTTAGGTTTGAATGTAGCATATCTTTGCGTGTGGATTGTTGTTCTTGGTTAGTCTCCTCTACATGTATCTCCACATTTAGTTAATGTTTGTCGCTTCTGTTTGATTATGTCATTGAGTATGATTGGAGTTGAGGTGAAGTGTTGGATTTGATACAAAAACAAAAAGTAAGAGAAGGCAAAGATTGTTATGTGAGTCTGTTTTGTTATATCTTAGATTTCATATGCTATATCATTTTTTTTTTGTCCTCCATAATTGCTCAAACCAAGTGAACCTGGTTTTGCATGAGTCGTTTTATTTTTATTTGAGTTTCAACACAGAATTTGTATTCCATTAAAACATTGGAACTCTCTTAAGTATTAAACTACCTGAATGTAGAAAGAATAGAAGAAGTTATTGTTACTGAATGAGTGATATTATACGGTAGAATGAAAGATTTATGCATGTAAAAAAAAATCGGCATATTTCCTAAGACAAAATGAACTGAGGTCAATGTGGACACAGTCAAAATTGGTCAAGATTGACTAATTTTGACCAGTGTCAATATTGACCTATAGATAATTTTGTTGTTACAAAAAGTTCAAATTCGACTCTAAGTCATTACAACGGCTCTGTGCAAAAAAATTCAGAACGGCCCCGAATCTACACCACGTGGCAAATTCAGTAACAGCTCAAGCCCTTTACGAGGGGCCAAAAAAAAATTTAAATAATTCGGCTACATTGCTGTTACAAAAAAATGGAACACCCAATTTTGCAACAAAGAGAGGCCGTTACAACCCGTTTTAGTAACGGCCAGTTACTTTCTAATCCCAGAATTTGGTGTAGTGCTGGTTTAGCTTGATACGATCATAAATTCGATGTGGAAAATATAGTTGAGAAAGATACTCTAGTCCCACTTGCACATCAATGTTCTTTCTGCCCCCAACCATTTCTAGTATCATCATTCCATAACTATACACATCTGACTTGTTAGAAATACCTCCAAAGTTCCTGTTGAATAAAACCTTCACCGCAACTATACGACCATCATGAAGCTTAATTACCTTTGAAGACAGAACCATAGCCTCCTTGGCCAAGTTTTTCTTTGAAGGAATTAGTCATTCTCATGACATCTTTGAAACTGTATCTCTTTGGAGCCAATGACCCATGCTTTTTCAAGAGTTAATTAGTATTTGGGTCGTAGATTTTGGTATCATTTAGAGTTTGGGTCGTAAGTTTGTCCGTGTTTTGGTCGTAGACCGTTAGTCAAAGCAGTCAAATAGTCAAACAGTCAACTTCCGGTGGCTAAATAATTTAGTTGTTTTCCATCTGTTTGGGGACTTCTGTCGAACAATTGATGGGCAGGATCTGGTAATGGTGTTGTCCGACGATGAATCATCTTCTGGTGCTCTCAAAATCCCTGAAATTCATATCCAAAACAAACAAGACATATTTAATCATTCATAAGCCTCGAGTAGACATTAATCCCACCAAAGATTCCCAAACCATTAACAGCAAATGTATTTTAATGGCTGTAAACTTGTTTAATGGCAGCAAAACCTGCAAATGTATTTTAATGGCTGGAAACTTGTTTAATGGCAGCAAAACCTGCAAATGTATTTTAATGGCTACAAACTTGTTTAATGGCAGCAAACCTCTCCTCCTATTTACTGATTTCTTGGGATAACTCTGAAACAATTGTTTAGCTAGAGCTACGTAACCTACGTTGATCGTTAACTCGTGAAGTTCAAGACCTCTAGGTAAACATAACTTTATATAGCAATTATTAGTTGATATTCGTAAGACTTGCATCGGTTGATATAGAAGGGGGTTGTATTTTGATAAGCTAGTGAAATCCACATTTATTTTGGTAATTGAAAAGCTAACAAACAAGATGACTAAGAAGCGTAAAGCTGATAAAAAGATGAACTCAAAAACAATAAAAATGCATCACACATTATTGATTAAACACACTGACAGCAACTAGTCTTTGGATGCTTCCTGGAAGAAGATATCTTCATTGCAGTCCCGTTAGATTCCTGTGATGGTGGCTCGTTTGATGCTTCCTGGAAGAAGATATCTCCATTGCGGTCCCCTTAGATTCTTGTGATGATCAAGTGAACTGCTGTGAATCTGTGATCACTCTATGAGATTCGCCTTAGACAAAAAAAAAAAAAAAAAAAAAAAAACTAACAGACGTGAATTAAACTAACAGTTTGACTACGAAGCGTGATTAACTAACGAGTCAACGACCCAAACACTAAATTGGACAAATTTACGACCCAAACACTAATACATACCTAAATCTACGACTCAAATGCTAATTAGCTCTTTTTTCAAGAAATCCTCCAAATTTTGATGATTATTCTTATTTATATCCTTCCAGAACATTGGGGATGATAAATTATTGTGTGATGAGCGTTTCTTTCTCAAGAAATACAATCGTATGGAAACAAAGAGCGTGATTCCTGCAGCACCAAATGCACTCAGTACACCTGCAAGCAAAATCAAATTGAATAGATTAGTATTGCTCACGGGGCGGAGCAAAGATTTGAGAAATGGGTGGGCAAGTTGCCAATCAACACATATTTTAGGGGGTGCAAAAGGGTTAAATTGACTAAAAATGGGGTAAATTAGACCAAATTAGGCTTGGGAGCTCATATTTGAGGGTGCAATTGCACACCTCCTCTCCATGTGGCTCCGCCCCGATTGCTCGTAGCTACAATCGTCTGCGAGATCGCTTCTGAGTTACATTACGGATACACCACATGGAGGAGTTATGTTATAAGAACGACTACTAGGGATGTGTTATAAACCATTGTTTATTTACTAAGATGCCCTTAGTGTCTAAGTTTAGGGTTTACATATCTTGGACACCAAGTCTTCTATCTATATAAATAGAGGCCAAATCTCTTGTATTCTACACACATCTAATAAGATTTTCTCTCCTTCTTCTCCCTATTTTCTGTCTCCTTCTCGTTTACAAGACGTTATCACGACGTGACGTTTGCTCTAGCTGTGCATAAGCAAGAAGATTAATCTCTAAGTGCATAAGCGTGGAAAAGATTAAAGGACTAATCGCGCATCTGAGACCTTTTTCCTCTTTTTGTTTGATTTTTTTTGTTGTTTATTAGTGAAATCTTCACTTATTTACTTTGATTTTGGCTTTTTCTACAGGAAAATCCCTAGCTTCAAACTTCAAATCTATTCATCTTGACTGGATGAAAAGCATGTTACCTATTCTAAGATTTTTACAAAGATGCTCACGTTTGTGTGTGAGCGAAAGTGACCAACAATGCTCCTTGGAGATATTTGGACAGTGGAGGCATGAACACATGTTTTGACGGCCAAAGACACAATACGAGTTTGACTCCTTTGTCGTTTAATGATTATTATTCTTTATTTCGTATTAAGCAATTGAATTTTTTTTTTTTAACGTATATATATATATGGATTGGGTTATCAACTTTGATTTTCTTTTCTTCTCTTATCTTGTCGTAGAGAGAAAAATATATCAAAAGATGATTTATAGTTTCTATTCCCATAATGAAACTATAAAATTACCAAAGATTGGTGTTATCGCAGCATAATTATCTTTATGGTAAATAATCACGTGCATGGTTGAAAAACCTACGGCCAATTCAATTTGGTATTTTTGTCTGGTAGACAAAGATCATGTGATTTAGCCATATAGTTTCTATTAATTTTTTACAAGAAACCCTTTATCAGCGATAAAAATGGATTTTCCATATGGGATGACCATATCATAAATCAATTGGAATTGATTTTCTCTATCGATTCTTCGATATGAGATGTAAATAAATTGGCATTCTAAATTATTTTTAAGCCAATGGTTTTATTTCTTGCAAGGAATATTGATTGGTTTCTATTTTTCCTTATAAGAAACCATCGATAATCAACCACTAAGTGGATATTTCTCTACAAAGAATAACGATAATAATTTCTTTATATTCTTAAAAAGAAACATATAATTCGGTCAGAATTTATTTCATCTATATCGATCCCTAAATGATGAAATATTGTTATTATGGTATAAGCCAATTGTTAAATACCGATGAACGAGAATTTGCTTCATTCTTTAAAGATATTGAGCAATTTTAATTTTTTTTTTTTATTTTTCTCGGTAATAATCTCAAAAATTCGGATTTGTTCCACTTATAGTTGGATTACGGACGGACACTAAAGATCAATGGGTGCGCACCCTGCATTTAGCCAATATTATTAGTCCTTGTAGTGACTATATTGATCTTAATTTAATTTTCTTTTGATAAAGAAAGTTTATTCCGAAAAACTTAATTTCTTTTGGAGATTTATTTGCATATTTTATATCTTTTGGGTTGTAACCAATAAAATCCATGATTTGTTCAATTTGTATATCAAGTGGATTACATTTTTCTGATAATTTTTAGTGATTCCTGATTCAAGAGATCTACTCTCCAACCAGGTATTGTTAAAAACTAGAAATTATTCTTAGTATATGTCCTCGAATTAATCGGATAATACTTTACGAAACTTGATTTCGTATATGAGATACAATTATTTCCGCCATAATCATGGGGAGACTATATACACTATCAAAAGGTGGTGTTAATTAACTAAAGTTATATCAATTTCTCTCCCATTAAATCAAATCGATAAATGCTGCCATTAAATAATAGGCGTGAAATTATCTCATTTAGCTTTTCCATAAGCTAATGTCGTTTGAAAAGGCAAATCCAATCACTTCTATAAAAAATGTAGCAATTTGCTACATTCTATAGATACTGCTATGATAGAGTCTATCATAATATGATTCACATTCTCTAAATTAATATCTCCTCATTTGACGAGGAGGAGATTATAATGCCCGCTGAACTGAGGTACCCAGAAAATTTGAATTTTTCAAAGTGTGTATACACCAGAGAATTGTGTTGGGTCATAATAAACTAATGATTGTCGAATATTCATTTACAAATAGCTACATAAATAATAAAAGATGGTTGTTGTTAACCCCTAGAGAGAAATATCGACATATGTGATTGGTTGGCATACAATCCAATTTAGATTGGATTAATTTCTCGATGAACGCAATTTTGGATCCAAGACTTAATACCTTAAAAGTGCCAAGCCCATTAATTATAGAATGGTGTAGTCATATTGCGTTATACGAGAAATACGTTCGTTGTGAAAACGATTTGAGGGTTTTTCTTTTTGCTCAGACCCTAGGATTGGTTCAACAATTGTTCTTCTTATAGGACACATTTGGCGTGGTAGTCCTTGAAGGACTCGTATGTGCTTGAAGAACATATTCAAATTTGTAATCCTTGTAGGATCCAAAGTATATTCTGGCAGCCACTTGACTTGATTATGTCAAGTTAACAATCCTTCATGTGTTTTTAGAAATTTGGTACAAAACGAAAATCCGGATTAATTAGTTGATGCTATCAACTTTATGGGTCTCTTGAGGAGTCCTTAAAAACACAAAAATCCACGCTTTAGCAAAGATCAATTCTATATATTTTTTCTTTCTTAAATCACAGTTGGAATTATGCTAGCTTAAACTCGTCTTTGAGAAAGACTAGAGTTATTGTTTTGATGCTTGTCTTATGTGAGACTCGTATAGTTGGGTTAGCATCCATATTTACGTCAAAAGTTGTACTCTTTTTCCTTTGTTTCAGGTTTTATCCCATGTGGTTTTCCTAACAAGGTTTTAATGAGGCAACATCTCCTTGACATTTATTTTATTTATTTTTTCAAAATGTTGACATTTGTGCTCTTTTTCCTTTGTCCAAGTTTTTTCCCATTGGGTTTTACTGGCGAGGTTTTAGTGAGGCAATTTAATTCAACATGGTGGTCATCCAAGGGGGAGTTGTATAATTTTGGTTATTTGGTGGATGCCCACTATTAACTAGGTCATTCTGTTTTATTAGACCACATCAACATAAGAACCCTTAGGAATTTGGATATCATTATGATCCATATATGGTATGATCACAAACTTTACTCACCTATGGTACTATAACTGCATATTGGCACTTTGTTGGAGAAACTATATCAACTGCTTTTGCAATCATCTCCGAGAAGCTAGGAATCCAAGAAGCAAGTCCTCAATGTACTTAAAGAAGCGTGAAGACTCGAGAACACTACTATTAGAAGACTAACACAAAAGAAGACTTCATCAAGTAGCAATTTCCTTCATGAAAGAACAAGAATTTTTTGCATTTAAGAAATCCGTTCATCAAATTGGGAAGTCACGACTCAAAGATTTGCAAGCCAAGATTTAACCGAAGTACTCATCAGGGGGAGCGCTATCATCAAAGGTACATTTACTGGACTTATCGCGTTGTACTCTTTTCCCTTCGTCAAGGTTTTGTCCCACTGGGTTTTCCTTGTCAAGGTTTTAACGAGGCAACATATGCGTGTCCAACACTGTCTGAGTTTTTACATGCTTATGCAATTTCAGGTTTTTCTCTTTTGAGTTTTCCTGGTATGCTTTGTAATGACTTAGCCACAGTGGTCATCAGGGGGAGTGTTATAAACCATTGTTTATTTACTAAGATGCCCTTAGTGTCTAAGTTTAGGGTTTACATATCTTGGGCACCAAGTCTTCTATCTATATAAATAGAGGCTTAACTTTGTATTCTACACACACATCTAATAAGATTTTCTCTCCTTCTTCTCCCTATTTTCTGTCTCCTTCTCCGTTTACAAGAGGATGGGATTTATGGAATTTTACCTATTATAATTTTCATTCTGCTAGATTTCGGAGCTGAAACACAGCCATGAAAAATAAGATTAGTCCACATCCTACTAAAACTACCCCGAGATGGTTCAGCAGCGGCATGAGGTGAGCCACCGCATGCATCGCTGGTCCTGCCATCGGGACAAAAACAGGTCGGGATCCCTGATGTAGCATTGTATCCGCATGTTCCTCCACCAAAACCACTGCAAATTAAACACAAATCAAGGCTATTTGCAGTTGCAGCGGTGACATAAGCCACATTGAAACCCTGCTTTAAAACTGCAGGGAGGGTCTCCGGCTTACTGATAAGACCTCCTAGAGCTTCACTCATAACTGGTACCATTACAGTTTTGTTGCAGGACGGGAAATCCGGAATAAAACTCACAGCACTAGTGGCCATGGTGGACCAAAAATAAGCATCACTTGCAGGTGTATCCGTATCATTTATTTGACACTTAAATTGGAAGGTGAGGTTGAATTTAGGACAACCGAAGTAAAGAGCCAGCTGCTCAAAGTCGGGAGCAACAGTGAACAAGTCAAAATCAAAAGCTTTGATCGGATATTTAGCAGGGCAAGCATCATCATCATCATCCAGGAATTCCCTATTTCTAATTCTCATGAATTGGCTTCCTGGATTAATCCCTAAGACACGATATGATTCTCCTGAAATTGTAATTTCTGCAACATCTCCATCTGAACATACCAGCTTGTAACCTGGAAGCCCACAGTATTCAGGACGGGAATTAGCATCACCGTTATGATGATCTCCCCAAAAGGGATAACTTGCGTTTACATGATTTCCACACAAGAAATTGCTTTTACATTTCTCGTACATACTTACCTGGGCCATACAAACAGAGGTATGGAACATTAAGATGAAGACGAAGTAGATGCTGAATTTTGAAGAAGGTGCCATTGAGAAGTTTTCTTGAATTGATGATCAGTGCATGGGCACCATAAAATTCAGTATCCTCTAAACCAAGCTCAATTTTAGATTTCAGACCATGTGTTGTGTGGTTTTAATCAACTGTACTGTTTAATGAATTTTCTTGCAAAATTAAAAATTCGAAACTGTTAGAATATGAGCATCCAAGCACAAGAAATTTGACCATGGGAACTTGACTACGACGTTGACTCAATACCTATACAGAAGAAAAAAAACTAAAATGCTGTTAAGGAAATTGTCACCGTTGAAATGAGTGCATATATTAATTTCCCGTCGATGGTGATATTATATGTTTCGGATACACTCATTTTCAGTAGGAATATGGAACTTTGTACGAGGAATTAATACATCCCAAAATATTAGCTTCAAATCAATTATGGTTTGTTTTTTATTGACAACGTATAAGATAGTGTGAGAACAAAAATGTGAAAGGATCATCCTTCCTCAATCTAAAAACAATCAAGTTTTATGAGACAGAAAGTTCATAAAGATACGATATTGCTAATGGGGTATTAGATTAATAGGAAGAGTATAAGATAACATGAAAAATGCTATCTAACATGGGTTTTGGTATCCCAGTAGAACAATGGTGCCCACTTGGAACCATGTGAAAATGAGGAGTGCTACACTGACCGACGAATCGATCGTGTGGGTCCCACATTATCCAACGACCAGTAAACTGCTAGCTCATAGAGCTTTCCCACGAGATACCATTTCCCGGAAAGGAAAGGTACAAATGGTTGAAGTCATCCCATGACCTTTATGGCTATCTATCCACCGCATTTAAAAGTTTATCCAATTGTCCACTGGCCAATTTGATTATCATTTAATTATAAATACCAAATGAGAACATTTTGAGCATAGTAATCACAGCCTTCAATGGACAACTTTCTCCATTTCCTCATCATCAGCTCGGTATTACAGAATCCAACTAAGGCCAGGGGTAGTTCCGGGGGATGTTTCTAAATTTTTCAATCTTTTACAGAAAGTAGAGAAAATTCAAAGTCAAAGAGAAAGAAAGTAGAGAAAATTCAAATGGGATGTTTTATAAGTTTATTATGGTGCTTGGTACAGAAAGATCATCTCTTTGATCCTTTGAAGATTCAACATCCGGAAAAATCAAAGTCAAAGTCAAGCTCAGCTTCCCTATCTCTTTCCCGGTAGTAATTGTGAAGTTGGATGGCTTGTTTTTTTTTTTTGAAGTATGTTATTAAACAAGAGGAGTTAAGTTACATGTCGTGGGTATGTGGTGTCCACGGAATTATGAAATAAAATTTGACTAATAAAAGATGGGATTGCTCATTCCCATATTTTAGTTGATAAATTCCCCGTTTGACTTCCATCCGCCGCATGATTGGCTAACCCATCTGCCGCTTGGTTTCCTTGTAGTTGTCTTTGAATGGCCGCTTGTTTCCTTCCCCGTAGTTGTCTTTGAATGGCCGCCCGAGGGATTTGTCGAAATTTGTTTTTTATTTCCTCTATCATACCTAATATGTGCCAAGGTGGTAGGTCAGAGGATGTGATGAATCTCATGAGGTTCTCTGAATCGGTTTCAAAGTGAACTCTTGGCCATTGTCTTTCTACTGCTGTTCTTGAAGCTAATAGCAGAGCCCAAGTTTCTGCAGTTAAGGCGGTCGTGATTCCTAGTGGTTATGCCAGGACTATTAAACTTCGAGCTTCAGAGTCTCTACATATGACACCCGGGTGACCTCTGACTTCAGAGTCTTTACGGGATTTTCCTAGAAAATTTTCCATGTCGCGAAGCTCTACTTGAGCATCCGGTAGTAGAGCCTTTTATCCAGGAGGTATCCATGTTGCTGTTTGAACTTCAAAATGTGTAAAGAAAATTAGTATAACAATATTTTCGATCCGTAAAATCTAAATGAAATTGTACATTTATTTCCGGATTTTTCCTCGGGACATATCACGGTCCGTGTATTTCGGTGTGTCTAGAAAAAAAAAAAAAAAAAAAACATTCTAACACAAGTTTCATGGAAGAATAATCAAAACAGAGAAAAAGAGTTAAATGTGACGTTTTAGACTAGTCAAAACATAACATTGACTCCATTGGTGTTTAACACAAGAATAAGAAAATAAAAAACACAAACACAAATATAAATTCTTATTCTATTGTAGGACAGTGTCCTTTCCGAGTTTCAAATTTTCAACATGCAGCCCCAATAGTCTCATCATCAAGGCTATCAAGAATATCACTCTCAATTGAAATGAAACAAGAAAAAAAAAAAAAAAAAAAAAAAAAAAAAAAAAAAAAAAAAAGGCATTTAAGGTTTGGCCTATCCTCATGGAAATCCACGGGTTTGGGTCAGGTCTCCCATCCCGACAAGGTTTCAGTCAAACCTTATTGACGGACTGAGTCAAACGGGTCCGTTCTAGTTGGGAGCGATTCATGCCAGAATTACGTTGTTATCCTTTTATCAGTTAACTTAAAGTTAGATGAGGGGAGTAAAAAACTCATAACCGTTCATCTGAACTCGATCTTTAACCAATTTTGAGTCAGCTTCGCAGCGACCAAAGAAGCTGTTGTGTTGTTGAGTTCTATAGAGACTGACGACATGAGCAGTGGTTAAACCCACTTGGGCAGACAAGAAAATGGAGGAACTAATTGCTTTTATTGATTTGATTTTGGGTCATACCTGGACTGAACTGTGTGCGAGAAACCAGCTTTGTCGTTGGTTATCCATGTACTTGATAGTGAGGATTGAAGTAATTTCCGTCCAGGTTCTAGCCATGAGATCGACTGGTGATTAACTGCCATCATCACTACAAGAAAATGTGGATTTAGTGTCAAAAAAAATTGTCAGGAAATCCCCTGTTTTTGTATCGAAATATTTACTTTTGAGATTGATTTTTTTGTCACTTAAGTTGTCTCAAATACCCCCGTCTGCTGGGAAAGTATTTCGGGACAAAATTACGAACGGTCACGAGAAAAATTAATTAACAACTAAAAAATTATTGTCAACAAAAATCTCTTTTGCCAACGAAATAAAATTGTCTCGGAAATTATTTTAATGACCAAAAAAATCGACACCAAAAATTCTTTGTTAGCGAGCAATATTTTTGTCGCGAAAAATATGAATCCCGCAACAACCTAATTTGTCTTTAATGATAACTATTTGAAACCAAAAAAAATTGTCTCAAAAACGCAATTTTTGTGTCCATTTAATTTGTCTTTAATAATAATTATCTGAGACCAAACAAACTTGTCCCTAATTTATTTTATCGGGGACAAAATTAAAAATTGAATATCTCGAGGCTAACTATTTCCTCCCTAAATATTTTATTAGTGACCAATTCTTTTGCCTTAAAAAGAATTTTAGGAGACGAAATTCATCCAAATTCGGAGACCAACTATTTCGTCCCCAAATATTATATTAGCGACCAATTATTTTGCCTCACAAAGGATTTAAGGGGACCAAATTCTTCCTCTCAAAAAGTCATTATTTTTGCCTCTATTTTTTTTTTTTTTGCAATTTATTTTGCCTTCAAAAATAATCTTTAAAGACTATTTTCTTTCTTCGTTCTTAGATAAATTTTGGTTCCAAATACTTCTATCAATAATAATGGTCTATAAACATCTTGGGTCAAAAATAATAAAAATTGATACAAGAACAAAAGAATTTTAGTTTTATTAGATCCAGTGTTTGAATATTTTAGTAGCATTCATGATACAATCAAATATAAACGTACATTTCAAGCAAGAATGCAACACTTGATCTTATCCACAAACATTTGGTTCAAGATCCCTCGCTTGATTGTCTTCTTGTAGCTTCAAACTGTGATTCCTTCTTGTAGCTTGGAAACCGTGATTCCTTCAAACCTCGCCTTAAATTGGACCTATTAATAACCCATTGTTTTATGGCATTTTGAACGAATCATCAAATGACACATCTTCTTTTGGATTACTCTCATCCTTCTTCCTAGAAAAATGTCATTTCATATAGCATAAGAACATCATAGAAATGAAATTAAAACAAGTATATATATATATAATACTAATGAATCATTGACTATCGGTGCAATAAGATGAATGAAAAATTAGGCGTGACATAGATCAAAGCCTCCCTAGCTAGCTTCCAGATCAACACCGAGAAAAACTAGCAAAATAAAAACAATAAAAATCATTCACATTCTTAAAATGATAGATCCTATACATCACATTTAAACTTCCATCGCTTCGTAATTGAAAATTATCAACTATATCAACTATGGCACCTCGACTAAAAATGTACATTCACATTTTTCTTCGAGAAACTTACATTGTATGCAGACACACAAATTATAACTATCGCTTCTTATAAGTAATTGAACAAATCTTTTTAACTCAGAATCGTTAAAACCACTAGAAAGAAAAAAACGACAAAGTTCAATTAACCAACCTTCCCATGATGTTGGATTGCGGTGGAAATACCTCCAAAACGTTAACCTCGTAAAGACTCTTGTCAACGTAAATGCGGACTTTCTGGGTGGGGATTTTCACCATCACCAAGAGACCTTTGTCCGAGAGACTCTTGGTAAGGCTGGGAGGAAATTTATCTAGCATCACTTAAAGAACATGATTAAAACCGATTTCATTATTTAATAATTAATTTTCGTAGAACAACCGAAATATAAAATGCAACACCACCTCCTACTCGTCCGGTGCCACACCCACTGAACTAGCGGAATCATATGAAGCAACATGCTCAAAAGCCTTCCAAGCGAGCTTCCTACGAAAATGTGTATCGATCGATTTCCTTTCAAAAAATCCAAGAGGTCGGGATAGTCTTTGGTGTCAACAACTACGAGTACATCCTTGTGGTTCCGTTGAAAACGCATGACCAATAAAGTTAGTAAATGAGATAATCGAACCATATATTAGATAAGTAAATGAGACAATCGACCCATACATTAGAAGTTAGAACATGATGACTGGAAACAATACACCTATTACAGTCTATATAAATGCATGGTCGTACTTCATAATCTAATAATCATGAGCCCGCTTAAGAAATCTTCTACTTACAAAACCAGCTTTTTTGTCACTCTCTATACGTATACCGAAAATACTTAATACCTCCAACACAAAAATTATGTAGAATCCCAAAAAGACCAGTTTACACAAGAACTAATCCGGCCATCCTACCTAATCAGCTTTCATTCATGAATTACCGTATTTATTTAATTTCAGTTAGGCAAGTACACAAACATAGTCGATAAACAACATTAACTAAGCCTTTAGTATGATAATATCTTCAAAATTCTAATGGATCGGCCAGATTTATCCTTGCTCGAGAGTCTTATCCCAGACTTCCGTAGCCAAAAGATTCATATATGGTATCCAAGCAATTTCTTTAACAGGTCCATCGTGCTTACCAACAGTCACAGGTTCACCGCCAGACAATTGAATCCATATGAACATTATCTTACCTGCAAGCACACGGTATTTTTGAATTTGGGGACTATATTAGTGCTGATTGAAATCGAGCTCAGCTTCCCCTTTAATCAATTCAAATCTTCAAATATATCATGAAATCATACATCCAACACAAACCCTAGCTCTGATTTTATCAACCCTCCAATAGTAGAACCCTGGTTCTGCATAAATCGCTCATGTCTTCTATCTATATGAGGCAATCAATCGAACACATTTATGTTTTCAGTTGAAGCTCAGAAACCCTCATTTCGATTTCCATCTCCTCCCTGAGTTCTTCATCTGCATCTATGCTTGAATTAACTTCGATCCATATCTCCGATCTATTCATCACCTTCAAATCCATTCTATCCAAATTCAATTCAATCAAACCCTAACTCTGTAGCAACGATTTATAAATGGTTTTGAAATCAAGAAATTGAAGAAGAAGAAAAGATGCATGAACCGGAGAAGAGATTGAGTGGGTATTGATTTTGAATTGATGGTGTGAACTCGAAACAAGAGATGAATCTGTTGGTGGTTGAATTTGAGAAGTATAAAGGAACTTAGGGTTTCTTCCATAGAAACCGATGGTGTAGTTGCTCGTAATCGAGAAGATGGTTCTGATGTATTTAGAGTTAACATCCAAAGTGATTGAATTTGAGGTTCCGCACGAGATCGAATCGACTATTAGGGTTCGAAGAAGTTGTGCGATTCACACAGAGAAATGAGTTTTCTTCATTCGAGATGAGAAAATGGTTTGCATCTCCTTCATGTTTTGAGCCCATGGCCGATCCGTAAGTTGAAGAAGAAGGGGAGGAATTTTTAGAGCTTGGGTTTTCTTCCGAGATGGCGAAGATTTGAGAGAGTAGAAACGAAGAAAGGGGAAATTAGTGAGAGAAGCTTATTTTGATGTTTTATATAAAAAAAATTGGACGGTAGAGATTTCATTTAAGGTTGGTCATACGGATTAAGAAAATTTATAAACGGTAGAGATTTGATTAAAGACTATCATACGGATCGAGCAAGTGTGTTTTCTCTTTGTGTTAATACGAACTCATGTTTTCGGTTTAATTATCAATCTTCGACATGAAAAAAAATCCAAGAAAAATATTAATAAATTTAGGACATTGTTATCGACATTTTGATATAAAAAAAAATCCAAAAATGTATAAGAATGAATTGGGAAAATGAAAAATGAATTCGATAATTGGTGTGTTTTTTTGTGCTTTCTCTTTGTGTTTTTGTGCTTTCTCTTTGTGCTTGGTTTGAATTTCGACTAGCGCATAGGTCATGAAGTAATTTTGATAAGTCATACAATTCATGAAATAGGTTTAGTTCACACTGGCAAACTCAGGTTATAAGATTACAAGAGTGGACCACGAAATTCAGGATGGTTCTGACTTCAAACTTAGCTGGATACATCATCAAAATCGATAAATATGAAGCTTAATGCTGATTTGAACTTCAAATGTGGTATAATAACATACAAACTATGAGCCAAGAACCTCCTGGAGGGTTCTAACTTCAAACTAAGCATGATACATCATCGAAATCGATAAATATGAAGCTCGGTGTTGATTCGAACTTCAAATGTGGTATAAATACATACAAATTATGAACTTAGAATCTTCGGGAGAGTTCTGACTTCAAACTTAGCATGATACATCATCGAAATCGATAAATATGAAGATCAATGTTGATTCGAACTTCAAATGTGGTATAACGACATACAAAACTGTGAACCAAGAAGCTTCGGGAGTGTTCGACTTTAAACTTAGATGGATACATCATTGAAATTCATAAATATGAATCTCAGTGGATATTCGAACTTCAAATGTGGTATAACGACATACAAACTCTAAACCAAGAACCTCCGAGAGGGTTCTGACTTCAAACTTAGCAGGATACATCATCGAAATCGATAAACATGGAACTCAATGTCAATTCGAACTTAAAAATATGGTATATTGTATGCAAACCTAGCTCCGAGATCAAAACACGGCCGTGAGTGGACTCCTATAAGTCGGAAACTTCGTAAGAACGATGAATCCATCCATTTACATGTAAGATTCCTTGGGAATATTCCCTGAAACCTTAAACAAACCCTATTCTGGCATATTGTATGCAAACCCTGGCTCCGAGATCCAAACCTGGCCGTGAGTGGACTACTATAAGTCGGAAACTTCGTAAGAACGATGAATCCATCCATTTACAGCTAAGATTCCTTATAAATATTCCCTGAAACATTAAACAACCCCTATTCTGGCATATTGTATGCATAACCCGCTTCGAGATCGAAACCTGGCCGTGAGTGGACTAGTATAAGTCGGAAACTTCGTAAGAACGATGAATCCATCCATTTATAGGTAAGATTCCTTCAGAATATTCCCTGAAACCTTAAACAAACCCTATTATGGCATATTATATGCATACCCTGGCTCCGAGATCGAAACCTGGCCGTGAGTGGACTAGTATAAGTCGGAAACTTCGTAAGAACGATGAATCAATCCATTTACAAATAAGATTCCTTCGGAATATTCCTTGAAACCTTAAACAAACCCTATTCTGGCATATTGTATGCAAACCCTGGCTCCAAGATCGAAACACGGCCGTGAGTGGACTAGTATAAGTCGGAAACTTCGTAAGAACGATGAATCCATCCATTTACAGGAAAGATTCCTTCGGAATATTTCACGAAACATTAAACAAACCATATTCTGGCATATTGTATGCATAACCTGGCTCCGAGATCGAAACATGGCCGTGAGTGGACTAGTATAAGTCGGAAACTTCGTAAAAACGATGAATCCATCCATTTACAGATAAGATTCCTTATAAATATTCCCTGAAGCATTAAATAACCCCTATTCTGGCATATTGTATGCATAACCCAGCTCCGAGATCGAAACTCAGTCGTGAGTGGACTAGTATAAGTCGGAAATTTCGTAAGAACGATGAATCCACCCATTTACGGGTAAGATTATTTTGGAATATTCCACAAACATTAAACCAACCCTATTCGGCATATTGCATGCAAACCATGGCTCCTAAAGATCGAAACCCTGCAGAAAGGTGGACTACTATAAGCCCGGAAACTTCGTAAGAACGATGAATCCATCCATTTACATGTAAGATTCCTTCAGAATATTCTGAAACATTAAACAACCCCTATTATGGCATATCGTATGCATACCCCAGCTCCGATATCGAAACCTGGCCGGAGTGAACTAAATGTACTAGCGTGGAACCGAAAATGGGGTAGGATCCATTGACATGGTTATACGACATAATCTTCACATTTTAGCGTCATTTGTTCGATGAGCCCAACCAACAATGAATATGAAGCTAATTTTTGGTGACATGTTCCTCGTATAAAACTCTACATTCCTACCAAAAATGAAAGTATTCCGAAATAAGAAACTTCACCATCCACAGATGGATGCCTTATGAAAGAAACACAAATCTACTTGAAAGAAACACAAATCCATGTGGATCCGTATGAAATTGTTCTGACCAATAGAAAACTAAAATCTATAATCCTACGGATATAAACTTACCAGAAAAGCTCGTACATACCCAAATTCATATTTTTGTGGGATTGGAGGAACCAGATCTGGAATCAGTACTATATTTAACTCAAAATAGGAGCTGAAATACATATCAGGATGGTATTAGGTTGCGGCGGTATGAATCTCGTTTTAAGTTTGTCCTAGGTGATTTTCGAGAAGACCACGATGGGCGGTGCTTTAAAGTTGAAGAAGTGGTTTTCATGGGATTGTAATTTTAGTTTATTTTTGAGAAATGGAGATTGTATTTTATTTTTGTGAAATGAGATTTTTTTCCCTTGTTCAAAATGATTTTGTAGTTTTTTTTTTTTTTTTTTTTTTTAAATTGTAATTTTGTAAATAAGATATACCATCTTCTAATTGCTAATCTTATATGAGAATTTAATAAGTGTACACTTCGGACAAGAAACTAGTCGGAAGCCTAGCAACAAGTCATTCCAACTCCTTTTGAACTACCACACTTAACCTATGAAAAAGGAAATCACCTACACGCACGTTAGCATCATGACTAGCAATATAGTTGCGGAGCGCCAATGAAGTCTTGTTCCGTCCCCAAATTCACCTACACGCATAATTTTTGTAAATTGAATCTACTAATAATAAAGTTTACTAATTCATTTTGTAGTGTTATGTAGGGACTTAATCGAGGCAAATTATGGTTTCGGTTTAGACGCTGTATATTTCCCAAGTTTGAAGTCTTGAAGAGCAATGATCAAATACAATCATCGGATTCGCGTCACTAGCGATCGCTGATTATTCTATGAAGGGTCATAGTTAGAGTCGCAGAATATTCGGATTTGCAGACCACAATTTGTCTTTCCGCTAATAAAATTTTAACGACAGAATTTCAGATTTGCTTCGTATTCATTTGGATGACGAATTAATTTGTGTTTGCATAAATTGACATATGGACAAAAGTCACACGTTGTCCACAATAGTTTTTCCGAACGAATTAATTTTTTTCTGCATAAATAGATAAATGGACAAAAGTTAAACGTTGTCAGCAATAGTTTTTTCTGAGACCAATATTTTTTCTGTTAGTAGAAAACAATCCATTTGCGACAAATTTTTTTTTGGATACTAGTAGTTCTAACGGAAAAATCCTTATTTGACGGGCATTCATTAAAGCAACAAACTAATTTTGTCTGCGTAAATAGATATAAGGACAAAAGTTACACGTTGTCAGCAATAGTTTTTTCAGAGACCAATTTTTTTATGTCGGTAAAAAATAGTCCATTTGCGACAACAATTTGTTTGGATACTAATAGTTCTAACTGCAAAATCCTTAATTGACGGGCATTCATTTCGGCGACAAACTAATTTTGTCAGTGTAAGATACATTCAGGGACAAAAGTCTTGGATTGTTGACAATAATATGTTTGGAGACTATAATTTTCCTTTGTCGCTATAAACCAATTCTCGTGACCAAATAATTGGTCACAAAGAAATATTTAGAGATGGAGACAAATTGGTCACTATATTTGGTCACAAAAAAAATATTCGAGACGGAGACGGAGTTTGGTCACTATATTTGGTCACAAAAATTTACAGTGACAATTTTAAAGACTAAATTTACCGTTTGTCGCGAAAAAAATATATATGGTGACCAAAAAAATATTCCTCCCTAAACACTAGATTTGCAGACAAAATTTTATTGGTCGTATAAAATTTTGTCACTAAACGTGTGTTTTGTTGTAGTTCATGTTGGGATTTGCGCGAGAAGGTATATATGCTACTGTTGATGGATTCGATCTACTGGTATCGAGATATTACTCCTCTATCTATATTACAAGCTAATGGTCGTGAACTCATATCATGGAGTCTCGGCATTTGGTTGATGAACACAGCAATAGGCAATGGATTTTGGGGGACTTGATTATTAATGCAGATGCTCGGAGAACAGACGGACATAAATTTTGGTCAGTCTGGGATGTACATGTATGAATGGAAATTTAGCTGCATGGAGTCGGCATTCTTCAGTTGTCAGTTAATAAAGACTTGTAACTTTTTTGTCAACAACAATGGTTCAGATTTCTTAAGGTGTTGTGCTATAATGATAGAAACTAGCACCACTTGATACATTAGATACAAGTGTAAAGAAGGTACTAGAAAGCATAAAAATCTTCTTATCCTTACTTGTAACATGATGCAAGTGTAAAGAAGGCAATATTATTTTCAGAATTACTGGGTCTGTTGTAGGTTATTTCGTCGGTTGCCATAAGCACCCGAAATGCAAGTTAGTATCTAACAATATCATCCATTTGTTTTTTGCGTACCAGTCCATCACCTTTACTCTATGTGACTGTCACTATATAGTGAAGATAGAAATGTTATAAGAATTAATTCTTGATCTCTTTATACGTGACTAAAATATCATGTGGATTATGGTTAGATTACTATCCATATCAAAAGTGAGTTGGTCTGAGGAATTTTATATGGACTAATAAGTAATTCCTAAAATCCTTAAGTGCATTAACTTCAGAAATTCATTGTTACAGTTCCTAAATTTCTTTTTCCATTCTGTTGAACCTCTTTAGAAATCTTTTTAACGGAAACTGATTTCTTTCAAAAACCGTTCCAGAGTTTGGTACATTTAAAGAATTAAAGACATGGTTAAAGACTAAAATGAAATTGTTTCACATTTAATTTGCCATGACATCGTTATCTCGTTTCTTCGTTTTCTTCTTTCTTGTTTCTTCGTTTATCACTTTCCGTTTTTCTTCCCATTCTTATTATACTGTACCATTGAGAACTTCTTTTGCTTCAAAACCGATCACCACAACCCAATGCTTTCTGAAAGCATGATTGCTGACAAACAGATGCATATGAAGCACTATTGCAAACTCAAGGATTTGCAACATGATTATTCCACGGTCATGGATGCGATGTATCTCTGACTCACACAACCAAAGATTGTCTCAATGTACTCAAGGATTTTTCTTTCTTCTTCTTTTGCAGTGGCTTAATTGTTGCAAACTCTTGCATTCAGTTGGAATTCACTAACTTGCAGGAATTAGTTAGATTGTCTCAATCTAACTCACTTGCCCATTTTAATTTATAACACCATATGAACCAGTTACCCATTTTAATTTATACGCCTGTCGCACCAGAAAACCTAATTTATTTTATAGGACTGTCTTAGTGAGGCATCCAATTTATTTTATACGACCGTCTGGAAAAATGAAAATGAGTGAGAACAGCAAGTAGTCAGAAAATTAAAGTCGAACTCTGTAGAATATCTGAAATTGTTTTCATAGCATTAGCTCTAGGAGCTTCTGACATATTTGAAACAGGCTTCTTTCATTGGGATCTACCGATCTTAGTGCCTCTTGATTTCATATCGCAAGACCCATTGTTTTCTCATTGGCTGCTGAAGGTGAGCCTGGTATAAGAAAGGTACTCTACCGTAGAGTGTAGATGCTTCACGATGCATTTGAGTTGACAATGACCATAAGTGGATGTCAATCCAGTGCCAGAAGCTTTTATGCGGTCATTTAACTTCCACAAAACCAATGAACTTGATTTGTTTGTGCGCAAATAAACCATTCTCTGTATTGATAGTCAAAAAAGAAAAAAAAAAAGACTGATTAAGAATGGAGTTACAGAGAAATTAATGAACTTGCAAAAAAAAAAAAAAAAAAATTTGAAGAAAAAAGCAAGAGATTGAACCCAAGAAAGCAAATTACTCACGGTAATTGTAGCCGGAGAAGAAAAGCTAAAAGATTGAAAGTGGTCACTGACATAATCGTGGGTTTAGGGCGGTGATTGTAGCCGGAGAAGAAAACTATTCATATAAGAAACGGGATTTAAAAGGTAACTATAGCTGTCTTCTATTAACTAGGGTTAAAGGATAAAATTGGAATAGAAATGCAAAACTTAAAAAATATCGACGGACAACCGATTTAGTCCTTCAACAAAGGTTGATTGAAATTTTGTCCTTCTGCGAAACTTGACCGAATCCTTTGGATTTCCATGATGTTAGCCCAAATCTTAAGGTTTAGCCAAGATTTATATACTAAGGCCGCAATTTTCCAAATTGCGGCTAAAAACCTAAGTAAGCTCACAGGGCCAAGTCTAATTATCTGTAAATTGAATAATACTCCCTCCGTCCCACCATTAGATGACCTACTTTGGCCTAAGATCTTGTCCCATCATTAGTTGACCTATTTCACTAATCAAGGGGATATCTCTAAAACTACCCTTTTGATTGATTATCGGTATCACAAGAAATATGTATAATTTGATATTCATGTTTATACTCGTTACGTATGTATTTTAAAATGATTTTCAACGGTACAAAATTTACGAAAATCTATGGTATAGTTTGAGAGATAAATGATTTCTAAATTTTACAAATTATTATCCATAAGGGTATAGTTGTAAAAAATACTTAAAAACACTTATTTCATTCATTACCTTAAGAATTGTGCAAACTTCAACTAGGTCATCTAATAGTGGGATGGAGGAAGTATCATACTACAAGTATCACTGTAAGAAGTGAATCTCTGAATGATGACGACATTTAAGGTATTGCCATTAAAGAAGAGTACGAGTGCCAATCAACTTAGTAAAGAAGCAAAAAAAGAATTATATACTCTGGAAATGTAGTAGCGTATTGTCATCGAGGGTGAAGTTCAGTGACGGAAACTTCATTCACGCTCCAGTTTGCTGCTTCAGTGCTTGACCCGCCATTCGTGATTCCTTGATCTTCACTGTTGCCTAGATATATACTAGGATGGGGCTCCATAGGTCTCGTACTATCACTAAAAAATGCAGGGGATGAAGGTAAATCATGACTTATCACTGAGTTGTTAAGCATTTGGACGACTGTCGTCATTGTGGGTCTATCTGCAACATTTTCTTGAACGCATAGTAGCGCAACATGGATGCATCTCATCACTTCACTTCTAGAACACGAGTCCTTCAAAGTTGAATCTAATAATTCGATAGCAGATCCATTTTTCCATTGTTTCCATGCCTGCATCAGTTTTTCCTCCGTTAAAATGATATGTTCGCCGTGTAATCAAAATAAGTATATTTGACTCAAAAACGTTTGATTGATACTCACATAGCTTAAAAGGTTCCGAGAAACATTTGATTTATGAAAAGAGCTGTTCTTCTGTCCACTAAGAATCTCCAAAACTAAGACACCAAAACTGAAAACGTCTGACTTCACAGAGAATTCCCCGTGCATTATATACTCTGGAGCCATGTAGCCACTGCAGATTCCAGAACCCAAACAAGATAGGAATCACAATTCGTTTTGATACAGTTAATGAACAAATAGATGTTCAACGATTCAAAGTTTTTACTTACTGCGTTCCGACTATTCTATTTGTACTGTCTTGAATTTGGTGAAGCCCAAAAAGCCTAGCCATGCCAAAATCTGCAATTTTAGGATTCATGTCAACATCCAATAATATATTGCTAGCTTTAAGATCTCGATGGATGATTTTAAGTCGAGACTCCTCATGAAGATAGACAAGTCCTCTTGCTATCCCTCCTACTATCTTGTATCGTCTTCCCCAATCCAGCTGTGTACATTTAATTGGGTCTGCACATTCATCCGACCAAAAACACAAACTTTTACACCACCATTTTGATCCAAAAGAAGTGTCCCTATATCCAACTATGCTGGTTGAATAAAGAATAAACAGACACAAAAGGATACAAACCGAATAGGAATTGGTCAAGGCTTGCATTTGGCATGAATTCATAGATGAGTAGTTTTCTTCACCAGCTAGACTGAAACCAACAAGCTTCACCAGATTTCTGTGCTGAAGTTTAGCTACTAAGAGAACTTCATTCTTGAACTCTTGTTCACCTTGTCCGGAAGATAGCCTCTTCACGGCTATTTCTTGGCTGGCTGGAAGTGTACCCTGAGGACATCAAGGAACCAAAATGTAAAAGACTGAGCCATCTGAAAAACTTGAGAAACACTCACCTATTAGAGATTCAGTTCCAAGTTTCAATCCACATCCAGTTTGTTGCTTTTAATACCTTATAAACAGAGCCAAATCCACCTTCTCCGAGTTTATTAGCTTCAGAGAAATTATCTGTTGCAGCACTTACTGTACTAAAGTTGAATTGCAAGGATTCTGTGCTTCGTATCTCATCATCGAAATCTTCATGAATAAAACAATAAGTCGAACCAAATAAGATTTTCGAATTTCGGAAAGGTATTGAACCATATTAAGCCAGCGTATTTAATACCTAGGTGTCATGTTTGAGGAATAACTACTTACAATCAAACTTCTTCGTCTTTGTTTTCTTTCTCCAGAAACAGAAGAACCAAAAGGCAACCACAGAAAGTACTCCAATAACTGAAGGAACGACGACACTAATAGCAAGTACGGATGAGTTATGCTTCTTTGCTGCACGAACATGAACAATTTTCTTTGCATCAAAAAAAAAAATAAAAAAATAAAAAAACATGAACATTTTTCAATTAGGAGCACAGTGAACTGTCCTAACCGGCATATATTGCAACAACGAATTCCTACTACTTTTTGCACTACAATTGTTCCTAAATCGCTGATAAATTTCAAAGTAGCAGAGAAAAGAAAAATCATATTGATTTCTACATTGACGCATTGGAATGGTCCACTAAATTTCACCATAGCATAAAACATAATCACCATGGCTAAGTTTCAACTTTCGAAGGAACAGTATCATTATCAAACCTATATATACTTTTTATGGCACTTCACTTGATAAAGGTGAGACTAGAGCTTCTTATTACTATATCCAAAGAAAAATATTGAATATTTTGAAGAAATTGATCATGAACTAAACATTTTCCATTCTGCCAACGATTTTTAACTTGATATGATCTTCCTGGCCTTATGACGAGTGTGGGTGTTTCTGGAGTACAATTTATTGGCAAAGTCTCTAGATTCTGGTTCTTGATCGGCCAAGATGGTGTTGATTACGAAGCGAAAGACAAAGAAACTGATATCAAGAATGGGATCAACTCGTTGCAAACAATAAGAAAGTTCACTAATAAGCAGCATAGATGATATCAACACACTAATTAACCAAACAGGGACAAACAATATTTTCCACTTCCCCGAGTTGACTTAGAAAAACTGAAAGGCAAGTGGGGAGAGGGGGGCCCATGAAACTACAGTGCAAACTAACTCCACCACACACTGAGCCAACTTATCTGCATTTGGAATGATTTCAAAATTCAATATGCTTTGAATATACTGAATTTGGTTTTGCTATCATTTCATCTGAATCTGGTAATTGATGATAAACTTCTTTTAAAAGGTAAAACTAAAATATTCTGGTAAACAGACTATCATTCATCATGAAACTGCAATTGCGTGCAAAACATGGGGTTCTCCATTGGATAAAGAAGAAAACCCAAGAGAATGCATATGAGGATCAAGTAAAAGATGAGTACTAATAAGATCATGAGAAATACATACCATGAGATGGTGAGCCACCACATGCATCTCTAGTCCTGCCATCAGGACAAAAACAGGTTGGGATCTGTGCTGCAGTGTCATATCGGCATGTTCCACCATTACCAGCGCAAGTTACACACATGCTGATGCTGCTTCTAGTTTCAGAAGAGGAGACATAAGACACATTGAAACCCTGCTTTAGAGCTGTAGGGAGTGTTACAGTCTTATTGATAAGACCTCCTAGAGTTTTACTCATGACTTGTACTTTTACTGTTTTGCTGCAGGATGAAAAATCAGGAGAAGTTATACCCATATCATGAGCGAACCAATAATAAGCATCAGTTGTAGGTGTATTGCTTGCACCAGTACTATTGTTAATTTGACATTCAAACCGATAGGTAAAATTTGTAGGGCTGAATCTGGAACAATCAAAGAAAAGAGCCAGCTGTAAATTATCAGGACCATAATTGAATAAGGTAGAATTAAAATCTGCGACTGGATATTTAGCTGGGCAAGCATCATCATCATCCAAGAAATCCTTATTTGTAATATTCATAACTTGTCTATCTGGATTAATCTCTAAGACACGATATGATTCATGTGAAACTATAATTTCTGCCACATCTCCCTCTAAACAATCCAGCTTGTAACCTGGAAGCCCACAGTATCCAGGACGGGATCTACTATCACCGCTATGATGATCTCCCCAAAAGGGATAACTTACGTTGACACGATTTCCACATACAAAATTTATTTTGCATTTCCCATACCCTTCCAGATTATTTGTCTGCGCATTACAAGCATAGGTGTGGAACTTAAGATGAAGAAGAAGATGAATATGAATATGCTAAATTTAGAAGATGGTGCCATTAAGAAGCTCTTGAATTGAAGATAACTATGCTTCAAAGACAATTGATGGTGAGAGCATAGGCAATATAAAGTTCAGTATCCACTGAACCTAGCTCAATATAGATTTTAAACCATCGTTGAATTTTTTTACGTACCAAAAAAGGAAACGTGGAATTTTCTAGCAAAATAAAATTGAAATTTAAAAATAAAAAGACTTTTTGAGTATGATATTTTAGACTAATCAAACTGTATCTTCAAAAATCCCTTTGTACCAAAATGAGATTTGACTAGTGGCTAGTCTAGTCCCAACTTGCAAGCACCAACTGCAACTTGACTGCAGATAAGACGTTGACTCAAAATGCAAAAAGAAAATTAAAATAAAATACAGGACAGATTAGGGAAGGTCCTCCAACATGGTAGATCTACCCAACAATGTGAGCTCACACAATCTTAACGGTCTATATTTAGTCTTACCAATATCAGTTTATCGAGTAAACCCAGTACCCATTTTAGAATTAGTCAGTAAAGAGCAAGCACTATGGCACACTTTGGCTTAGCCAAAAACCCTACATATAGCTAAGCCAAGGATAGGAGAAAACGTAACCACTATGGCCCATGGCTATCTGTGGTCGGAAACTCAGTTTTGAACCAAAGCTTGGGGCCTCGGGCAGACACTGAGTATCCGCCAAAACCTAAAATCAGAAATATCAAAACTAATAGTGGACCCAAAAAGTTGTTTGGCAGAAACTGAGTTTCCAACCTGGCCAGATACTCAGTTTCCGTGAGCCGTGGGCTAGCTAACGCATACTACACATTTCTAGCATCTGTTAGTAATTACTCTTGACAACATTGTAGAGATATAGCCAAGAAAAACACCACCACTTGCTCTAAGGTAATAGTCTCAGCCAAAAGTAAGATATCTCAGCTCAAACAAAAATTAGGGAGTTATAGATGGCCTATATGCAAATGAAGATGTTCCAGATACATTGTGTATGATAGAGGTCAATGGTAAAACAAGAAAAGATTAAGTACCAAATATGAAGTTTCAAACACAGCAACACAAAACAAACAAAATTACAAAACTAGAAGAAAAGGCATGATAATAATCAAAATGCTCTATTCCTTGCCATAGTTTAACATTCTTCCTAAGCATTAAAACTGAAACTAACCTGTCCAACACGCGCAACAAAAGTGATGACCACAAGCAGCAGCTTACATCCTATCACGAGGATATGCCTCAAAAAAATCCCACGGTTGACCTGCGACCAGAAACAGATAATCTTGATCAGTAAGAGCATACTATGACCTCGAAAAAACACAGCCACCACGTCAAAGTTCACAAATTAACTCACTTCCTTTATGATTCGGATTAGAACTACCGAATTCTCCAGCAAACCTGTTGCCTTCCAAACAATGTAACATGCACTTTACTGACATCCCTGCACAGATGGACAGTATAGACATTTCTCGAAAGTCAAAGTACCAGCGGAAAAAGGGAAAAGCAATATAATGAAACAAAAATGCCGATTAAATTAAATACTGAAACAAAAATATAGAAATGGTATAACACTCTTTTGATATACGAATACAGCAATTGAAACAGTTATCACAATATACAACGTTTTTCTAATTACAGTGACGGAGCAGGAAGCTAGCTGAAACTCTTGGAACAAAACCCAAGAACCCACATGAGGATCAAGTAGCAGGTGTTTTATTAACAAGATCATAAGAAGAACATACCAGGAAAACAGGTTGGGGTCTTTGTTGTAGTGCAGTATGCACATGCTCCACCAGAATTTTTGCAATTAAACACATGCTGATGCTGCTTCCACTTGCAGCCATGACATATGTCACATTAAAACCCTGTTTCAAAACTGTAGGGAGTGTTTCCCGCTTAGCGATAAGATCTCCTAGAGATGCATTCATAACTGGTACTTTTACAGCTTTGCTGCAGGATGGAAACTCCAGAATAAAACCTAGTGTACGAGTGGCCATGTTGAACCAAAAATAAGCATCACTTGAAGGTGTACTGCACCAGTATCGTTTATTTGATAATTAAACTTAAGCTGATCCGGAATGTTGATTTCAGAACAATCGAAGTAAAGATTCAGCGTGAGCAAGGCAGCTTTAAAATCCGGGATCGAATATTTAGCTGGGCAAACATCCTCATCTCATGGAATATCCTTATTTGTAATATCCATAACTAGGTTTTCTGTATTCATCTCTAACACACAACATGATTCTTCAGAAATTTCAATTTCTGCTACATCGCCATTTGAACATTTCAGCTCAGGCCGGGAATCAGCATTACTGTTAATGATGATCTCCTCAAAAAGGGTAGCCTACATATACACGATTTCTGCACATGTAACTGTTTTACATTCTCTCCCTGCGCAATACAAACATAGGCGTGGAACATAAGATCAAGAAGAAAATTAAGAAGTTCTGAATTGATGATAAGATAGGCAATATAAAATTCAGTTTCCTCTAATATTGGCTCAATTAAGATTTTAGACCATGTGTTTTGCTCAAACGAATTACTCTCGAGTTGAATTCTCTCATAAAATTAAAAAATCAAAACAAAGAAGAAAAAAATCTAGACTAAATACGGTGTTTTAGACTAGTCAAAATGCTTCATTAAATCCATTTGTATCAAGAGGGAATTGACTATAAACTAGTTCCAGCTTCCAAGCACCAACGGCAACTTGACTACAGCATTGACTCAAAATTTGTATAGAAAAGTAAACCAAAATGCAGTCGACGGAACAGAAATCACTCAAAACTATAACAATATTTTCACTGTGTAAAATCTTAAAAACAATCAAACACAAGTTGCATAATATATATCCATTTCAGAGTTGTGATAATTAACATGGCGGAGGCAAAAAACGACCTTTTTGATCATTGTGGAGGAGAGAAAGGAAAGGTACAAATGATACTGCAAGCATATCAGAGAGGCTATGGTTGAAGTCATCGCCATGACCTTTATAATTCTCTGTCTACTCCACTTAAAGTCTTTATTTAACCTTTCAGTGGCCAATTATGCATACCCAGATCATTTAATTAAGTTTGACCTGGCTTAGCATAGTATGAGTCATAATAGTATTATGCCCAAAATTTTCTCATTGTTATTTATGGAGTCGAGTAAAATGTCAGTCATACTTGACTCCATAAATAACAATGAGAAAATTTTGGGCATAATAATCAGTCGTTAATGGAGAACCTTCTCCACCTTAGCGAATTTCTCCTACCACACAAAAATAGTTATAATGTACACCTTGAATCTACGTGAACCCTGCCCAACGAATAATTGAGCACTCTGGTAGATTGCTGTTGTCGATTAACTCAAGCTGACTATGGGTTTGCTTGGTGAAACTCTGAAGATGCGCTACGATCCTAACGAGGTCACTTTCACTGCTATGATTAAGAGGGTCTTTCAACACAGAAATCGATAGGTCCGGTCTTTCTGGTATTACCAGACAAAATACAAAACAAAATATAAAATTACCTGTAGCAGATGTTCGGTGCTTTATCTTCATTGATAATCCCTAGCAAATCAGAAGGTAACCCTTGGCGTCTCACATGCATTCCACTCATCTAGAACAAGGATGAAAACTGACCAGGAAATACTCTAGACTTGGCATTTACCCGCAAGCCATCTTTCATTCTCCCTGCCCATGAAATAGAGTGTTAGTGCTACATCTACTTGACCAATACTGCAAACTCCATGTAGCAAAGAAGTATAAGCGATCACATTCAAACTACAATCCCGCTAAACCATCTCCCTCTGAAAGTCTATAGCAAGATTAACTTCGCCAGTTCTACAAAGCATACATATAAGAGTATCCCATGTAAACACATTCGGTTGAACGCCATTCTCAACATGTCCTCAAACAGTCCCAAAGTGGGACCTATCAGAATGCTCAATGTATAAATTTAAGGTTAGATTCCAGCAGTATTCATCATTTATATAGTCGAAAAACAGGAGAGTAACACCTATTGTTAATCACTATGATTAAAGATTACCATTGATGGCAACGGGGTCACTGAAATCATTCTACTAAAGCAGTATAAAGTAACCTGCACCAGATGTTCTGTGCATTTATCTTCATTCATAATCAGTGATTCATATGGCAATTCATCCATCTAGCTCAACTATGAAACTCTAGTAGATAGCTAATATACACCCTATCAGCTAACAATGCCATCTAACAATCAACTAATCCTCATTTTGGGTTCAAGGGCATGTAATTAGACCAAACAGAAAGCCTGCCTTGCTACAATCACAACGCACACAAAAGAGAACACCCAAACGTACAAAATACAAAACAAAATAAGAAATTACCTGTACTGTAGTAGATGTTCTGTGATTTATCTTCATTGATAATCCCTAGCAAGTCAAATGGTGATTCATATGTCATTCGACTCATCAGGAGGTAATAAAGGAGTTGAGCAGATGTAGTCTTTCCAGTCCCCCATCAACCACCTTGGGGGGTGTGGGGGACTTGGGAAAACGACATTAGCTAAACCCATTTAAGATTAAAAAACGATCTCAGTAGAAGATTAGAAACCTTTACCACAACCTCATTTGCTCGTTCAATCTCATTCCGGTTGGAAAAGATTAAGAAACTATCTCAATAGAAGAAAATCGAAATTGAGAGAATAATAAGTAAAAGCAGCGATTGGATCTGATTTATTTTTATAGGAATTTGATTATTAGGGAGACCATGGGATTACTATATGGTTGGCAGGCTATTCGGGCGTAGAATACATACATGGATAGGGTTTGTATTTTTGACGAAAGGAAATGAAATGAAATTGAAATACATAGGGCTTGATAAGAAGGGTAAAAATGTAATATTGGCTGCTGCAAAAGGTGTGCTCATTGGATGAAAACACGTGGTAGACCAAAATGTCAATACCAATGCTAATCAATCTTTAGACCAAGTCTTATAGGGTGATAGTCTAGCGGTAGATTAGCGATCAACATCTAAGTCTTATGGGAGTGCTAATCTAGCAATTTAGATTAGCAAATCAACGTCTAGTATTTGAACCATTCAGCCGTTTTAAATCTCAATGATCAGATCAAAAATAAATCTCTCAGTAGCCAGAACCATTCCGCGAAAAGGTAGTTTTTCAAGTCATGAATCATTCAACGTAACTATCTAGCATGCTTGTTCACATGCTAGCTTACCTGAGGGAGAGAGAACTAGTGTTAACTTTTTTTGCCACACTTTTTTTGAATTGCAACACTTAAGTGCTAATCTAGCACCTCGAATCTAGCACATAAGACTTAGTCTTAGTGCAAACCACTCAATGGTTGTATCGACTTAGCTTAATGATCATTACCAATGTCAGTACCAATGCTAATCGTTCTATCCGTAGATTTGAAATTTACAGGGGATAGTCAAATGAGATTTCAGAGGAATTCCGGAGAGTTCCCAAATCTACGGTTAGTCCATAAGGATTTTTAGAGAGTCTCTCAATGTCTCTTGTTATTCGTTTGAGACTTTTTTTACCTGGCTTGATTGGGGTATACTCAAACTAATTGGGGTATACCCAATAAGATAAAATCGGGTTATTTTGAAGTAAAACCAAGCCACCCCTTAACCTTGTTTTTTTCTAAATGGCTAATATGCCCTTGGTTAATTAACACTAAAATTCTGATTAGGTTAATTTATTGAGTTTAGATTAAAATTTTGAAATTATGAATTCAGTAGATTAACCTTTTGATCCGTCTTATGAGTTCGATTTCGATCCAAAAATTTTGGTTTGAAAATGCATAAAGCTTCTGGCAAGGTCGTGGTTTGAATAAGCTTGAGCCAAACATCCATGGAATGGTCAACTTTGAATAAGGCTAGCGATCGCATTATTCCATGGAAGGTTCAACTTTGAATAAGCTGCCGACCATATATCATGCCCAGGAATAGTCCTCGGATGAAGAACACGCCCAGACTATCTTGGGCGGTAATCTTGCGGTCGGCATGTAAATATTTCCTACCCTTAGCTATATTAAACTCGGCATGCAAAAAAAAAAAAAAAAACATTGCCGGTGACATAATATGGAAGATGTAATTTACTTTATTCATTCAATTTTGGTTACTACATTGATTGAAACATAAAACCTAATCCTTGTCGACGGAAAACGAATGCACTTTGCATGTGCATCAAGCCTTTGAACCCCTAGGCGAGCCTAGTGGGACGAGTTATATTCTCGTGAGGTTTACATAGATCTACCCACAAAACCTACACAAAAACTTCTAAAGCCATCAATCTTCGTCCAGGGAC
Source organism: Papaver armeniacum (assembly GCA_023531295.1). Classification (NCBI taxonomy): domain Eukaryota; kingdom Viridiplantae; phylum Streptophyta; class Magnoliopsida; order Ranunculales; family Papaveraceae; genus Papaver; species Papaver armeniacum. The sequence continues at coordinate 450,481 of JAJJWW010007339.1, read as the reverse complement.
GATACACCCTCCATCATCTCAGGGGCATACTCAAAGTTTTGGATTCCATGAATTGATAGCTTGCATCGAATGCGAATGCTTCCCCTTTTCCTCCAAGTAGCGCTTTGGCTACTTCATGCTACAAAAACAAAACACAAACTTACTTTGTTAGTGCGGTTTAAGTTGGAAGATCAAACAACATGGATCACGTAAAATAAACCACAAAAATACTTACAAATTGTTCAATGGACAAGTTAAAGTGGGGAGCGTTGAAAATTGGTTTTGGATAGCTAAATAAGCAAGTATCGCATTTATAATGACTATGTGCCTATCGTGCACTTGTTGAACACTTCTTGAGTTAGGATTCCCACACTCTTGGCTAAAGTGTTGTGAACCCTAGCCCAAAAGGTTGTGGAATCCACCTTCACAGAGGACTGCCTTCGAACTCTAGTCTTCGCATACCAAGCTTTGGTGATTGCCAAATCTTCATTAGAATCAAATGAAGCCATTTCTTGTGTGTAGAGAGTTTGTTGGGTGAGTTAGATGGAGTGTGTGATGATAAGAGCTTTGGAGAGTATATGCAAATAGTTGTGTGTTGTTTTGTGGAGATAAGTAGTGCATTTATAGGATGGTGCCCAAATTTGGCCGTTATAGTGTCCAAGTACAAGTGAATCAATGCAATTGTACTTGCAAAAATTTGAATTTTGAACCCGCCTAGCGAGTCGTAATTTGCTAAAATGTTTAGGGGGTAAATGGCCGGAAATGTATGGGTTCAATAGCATGTCACCCCGAAATACCGCCGACATTTTCTTGTTTTGTTTCCCTCCCAGGCCTTACGATTTTAGGCATCGGAAGAATGGTTTTTTTTCTTCAAGATATGGCCGGCGGGGTCTCTATTTCGTACCCTTCCTGATACAAAAACGCTTAGGCTTAGTAGGAATCGTATTACCTTGCCGGCCCGTAACTACACAATTTTTGGTTGACAGGCGCGATCGACATTTCACAACCTTGTCACAGGGACAGCCGACAGGTAGCTTAAAAAAATCATGTCGGCAAGGTAATACGACACTTTATATAGTTAAACAAACCATTCATTCAACAACTATAAATCCAACATTTTTGTCCAAAATACAAAACATGTCCCATAAACCGTAAAAAAACATTTGTCCACACCATTAACTTAAACATTTGTCCACCACAACATAAAGAAATGAACTAGGAAAGCATTCATTGGCCACAACCACGACCCACGGCGACCACGACCCGTTTTGGAACACTACCTTCACCACCACGACCACTTTGCTACCTTCACCACTGGGACCCGCCGTTGCTACCTTCACCACCCCACGAGCACTCACGAGTCCTCTTTTTATCGGCCTTTATCTTGGCTTGTGCATCTTTAATAGCTTTTTCTTCCGCCTTTACTTGACTGAAGTTGCTTGAACAATAGTGGCATCCTCATTGTCAACATTGCAAGCATAGTCAATGTGCTTGCTTTGCATAAGTTCTCCTCTGTCTTTCTCTCAACACAACACCCTCACAAAGGTCTTCAACCGATCCTTCTATATTCAATTAAACAACAAACAATTAATAGAATGATTCGGTAATGCAATCAATCTTAAAATAGTAAGAGCAACTCTAAAATACTTACAAATATCTTAAGCAATGTTCTTTGGGTCTTTCGATTCGATCTTCTTCTTACGAGCCGCTTCTTGATGAAGTCATTGCCCTAATCACGGTAGGACGAGCCCAACCCAAGTACCACGCCATGTATTTCTCGGTAGCTTCATGGCCGGTGGTCACGTCGTCCAAAAGACTCACATCGATTTGACCGCGACGCCTATCAGCCCAATGTTCTTGAGTTGGTCTTTGGAAGGTAAGAAAGACGTTCATACCTTTTGGGAGGTGGTGCAATCACTCATATCCATCGATAAAGGCCGGATTCTTGCATCAAAATGAGGTTCTTCTTGTATGTAACCCAATTGTCGCATTACCCGATGTGGATCGTACATTGAAAATCCTTCAAACACAGTCATCAAGGGTCCATAGTATAATGCAACAACTTCATTTCTCCTTGGGATTAAACCTTGATTTCTATCCTCTCGATATGGATCAAATATCACCTCTTCCATGATCAAATTGTCGATGGCGGCTTGGAGTTTCATAAAATTTTGCGGAATTTCCTTATCCCAGTACCCTTAAAATTGTACCTTTGCGCTCTTGTCAAATGAACCGGAACACTGTTATCCACTTTGACGTAAGAGTTGTCTTTGAACAAAGAAGGAAAGTGTTCATATATCCATACCTATGCAAAAAGAAAAAAAAAAGTTTAGAAAGAACCTTATCTTACGAGAATTTTGCGAATATAAATGTTTTAGACAATAAAATTACCTGGAAGAGACATGTGTTTCCGTTAACTTGCTTAGTGAGTGCCCTATAAGATTTTGTCAACTCATTGTTCAAGAAGGCGACCACCGCAGTACCCCAAGAATACCCACGCATCTCATGTAAGGGATCCAATAGTTGCAAGTAACTAGCCTCGACTTGGTTTCCTAAGGCCGGGGAAGATACATCTGCCCGGGTGTATAGCAAATAAGCGAGCTGCGGTAGCATTGATTCGCACGGGTGCACCATTCCTTCCCTATCAAGGATTTCCGAGTCTTCCATAATCCGTCCCTCAACTTCTTCACATTAAACTTCTTGGTTAGTCGACCATCCTTCTTGTCGAGAACATCATCCGTCGAACCTGACTCCAACCGAACAATTTCTTGCTCAATTCGTAAATCTTCCGAAAGAAATGGCATTATCGAATCCTCTGGATTGCTTTTCTATCAACCTCGAGGCCTAGAATTTGTTGAGCATCACCGGAGTTATCGCCATCTCACCGAATGGGAATAACATAGTATCGAGTCTCTCCATAGAACCTCTCACGAGAATGCGAGAGATGGTAACTTTATCACGATTAATATTCGAACTCTCCACAAGCAACAACCCGAGTTCCCTCACAATCACTTTCACATCCTCACATTCCAAGTCAAGATTCCAAGTATGCGTCACTGAACACGAAGCTTGGCGCCTCATGAGACGGATGGCATGCTTGTGATCCTAAATACCAAAAAAAAAAAAAAATGAAAAGAAATACAAACACTTGACGCAAATTTAATTAAGATAGTTACACACTTGAATAAATAACAAAGGCGGATTAAGATTACTTACGATAGTATTATCGACCGTACATGCCTATGAGTGTTTGTATCCAAAAGAACATCTCCACCATCTGTGGGGTCCCTTTTGGAGGCTCACCTTCTTTCGGTGCAACCATCAAGTGTTTGGGAGGCATGTGAGAATCAGTAGGTTTAGTGATCACCCTCTTCTTCGTTCCAGGTTGAAGTTGAAGCCGAAGCTTCGGTGGCTTGAACAATATCTAGAGTTTGTTCTCCTTCTCCATCTCCATCTCCTTCTTCTTCTTCTTCTTGTTCCACTTCCTCTTCAACAATTTCATCTTGATGATATTCTTACCTTTATCTCCATTACCATCACCATCATCATTACCTCCTCGACCCTCGAGCATGTCTTGATCACCATCATCATCATCATCATTGTTACCTCCTCCGGCAGCGGTTGGTTTCATCAACATCATCATCATCACCTCTTCTACGGATGGAATTGATTGGTCTTCATTTGGAGTCTCGTCTGAATTATTGGGTTCAGATAGTGGTTTTAAGACCTTTGTCGTTCCCGGCACAACATATACCCCTCGATGTTTTGAAGACAAGAGTTTATCACTAACACGAGGAGGGTTTGAAGGAGAACTAAGAGCTTCTTTCGAGTTGAACAAGAACAATTCAGAAAAAAAAAACATTACAGGCCGGCAGGTTAGACATATACAACATACCGCCGGAGGAACAATGGCCGAAAAGCTCTACCAAAAGATGAGTGCCGGCTAAGACAAAGCCAGCGTGTATCATCAAAATAGCCTTCCGCACAAAAAAAATATAGGATTTTTCACTAAAGCGGTGGAAAGGTCCATTTCCCACACATCGCGGTTGACAAACAGCAAATGGTTTTATATAAATACCCTTCCCGGACTCAAAAATTCTAGGCATCAAGAAACATTCTAAACAAGTAGCTCGGAAGGGTAAACAATAATAAGATGCCGGCTTCATTAAAAAAAAAAGCCGGAATGGTATACAGATGAATAACTGCAAGCCTGTAATGCTTGATTACAAAAACTATACATCCCAAGCAAGTTCTTCAACCTTATACCCTTAGGCAAACACTAACTATGAAATCCCGGAAAGGTCGATAAAAAAAAACTTTGCAAAAGTCCAAGAATTGCCAATTCACAAATTCGAATTTTCGACCTAATTTGACATGCAAACATGAAATCGAAGTACTAGAGTGAGTTTAAACAAGCCCTTACTTTCTTAAGCGCACCATTTCACGTGTTTCAAAAGAAAGTTAAATTTCTTCTTCTTCAACCGTTTTTTCTTCACTTTCTTAGCAACCAAACTTGCAATTCCGTGGTTATATTCATTGGGTTTTGATTAGTTTCTTTCATACGAGTTTCCTTCTTCGTGGTGGATCCATTGATGAAGATTAATCGGAGTTTTCAAATCGACGATTTTAACGAATTGATCGGCGAGTTTTGGTGGTGGTGGGGGTGATGGAGCCGGTAAGGTTGTGGAGGAGAAGAAGAAGAGAAAGAAGATGAAATGAAGAGAATGAAAACTGATTTAGGTAGTAATTAGAGTTATAATGGGAAAGGGTAATTTTGTAACTTTACCCATTGACCTCCCCTTTGCTCTTAAAAAGAGTCCCTTTAAAATTGGGTATACCCCAATTAGTTTGAGTATAACCCAATCAAGCCAGGTTTTTTTAAGTCATTTAAATTTTCTAAAACTCCATGTTATTGGATTAAGAATTCGTAAGAGTCACTTTAACACCCATGTTATTCGAATAAGAATTGAAAGTCATTGATTTGTTGTTTTTAGATTTGGGGAGACTTTTTTTTTATGAAAATAGGCATGGTTGAAATCTCTCCTCAAGAGGTGATATTTTGAGAGACTTGAAAATTTGAAAAAACTTGGTAAACATGAGAGTCAAGATAACAATGCTTCCATATTAACCAAATTATGGAGGATTGCATTCGACCCAATTATCGATTTTTTTGTCATGGATATCCAACAAACAAGTGCCACTATTGCATTCTTATCCAACCTAGTTATCATCGGATTATCCAGTATAAATATGGGACGAGTGGGATAGAAATCTCCCAGGAAGTCACTCAAATTAAAAATCTATGGAAGTCCATAGAAATCTTGTTTGACTACCTCCATGTTAGATTGTGTCGACATAATCATCTAAATTTTGTAAAAAAAAAAAAAAAAATTTGGCGGGAATGTTATAAATACCCTCCATTTTTGTTGATTTTGCACAAATACCCCTGAGGGGTAAAAAATAATTTTTTTGGAGTCAACTTGAGAGTCCACTTATGGAAGCAATTGTGCTAGTTGCATCCACTTCTGAAAACAACTTGTGCTAGTTGCTTCGCTTTTTGAAGGGAGGGGTATTTTCAAAAAATTGAATAAAAGTATATTTTAAGGGGAGAATTTTGAATGGTATTTAAATAATATTCCTTTTTTTTTCAAATATTTAGACTAAAACTAAGAGGAGTGATCCATTGACATGCTCCATTTAGACAGGTTTTAACAGCCTTTTATCATCCTTTAGATGTAAAAAACAGAGACGGTAGAGATCTTTCCGCAGGAATCCGGGTAATGGATACCCGCAATAAAATCTGATGGTCTTTTTAGCATCTCATATTTCTTTTCTCTCCAATCTCACTCGCATACAGAGAAAATAACTAGGATCTAGATTTGGTTTGGAGTAATAATCAAAATTTTCTATATAAATATTAATTAGTGTAAAACAACGATACCGAGTGTAAATTGGGGCCTATAGTGATTATTTGGGGCCTATGACTAAAAAACAAAAAGGGTCATTAAGAAGTAATCTCTAGAAACCCTTTATCCTCCTATTTATGTTAATGCCCAATATGCCCTTATTCATTAGTGATGATTAATTATGTTAGTATTAGTTAAATTAATTAGTGTTTGAGTTTGATTATATTGTTAGGATTAGATTAGAAATTCATTTCCTCTTTTAAGGTTTGGAGGGAAAGAAGAAGTAGAGGGGAAAAAAGAAAAACTAGGGTCTATGATTTTCTTAGCAAAAATGAAACTTTATAGTGATTGATGAAGACTCTAGTAGTGACGAAGAAGTGGGTGCATCGGATAATCTTGATTTCGATCCTACACGAATTGGATAATTTATTGAATGAAGAAGAGAATGTCAACCAAAGAATGCTTGAGGATATTATTCAAGCACAAGAACAATATCGTAGGGAAAAAGAAGGTGATTATGCTTCTAATAAACAGGTATGAGTTGTAACGATCTACAAACATGTATTTGCATGTCTCGATCGCCCAAAAAGGAAAAACTTTTCAAAAAAATCCAAATCGGTTTATTCGATATCACCACGTAAATCGATTCTCGTAAAATCCCAAATTGGGTACCATAATCGGTTGTTGTTCATCACCATGTAGTCCGATTGTAGTAAATTTTTGGCGCGATTGATACGTGACCAAAATCAGTTTTGTTGGTGATGTACATATGTCGATTCCTTCACTTGGATGTTCCAGTAAAATACACAAAGTTCTGTCAATCGGTTCATTTACCTATATATGTAATCTGATTGTGAAGACGAAATGTCTCTAGAAAAAAGAGGACAAAAATCGGACTACATGTTATGCAACGTAAACCTATTTTGAAATATGGAAAATTTTCTCTGAAATCATCAAGTCCTTAATCGGACTTTATAATTGCTCATACAACCCGATTCCTAACAATCGGTCGTCTCGACTGTGACACATAAACCGATTCTGAATCCTCAACTTGTCGATATATAGATGAAGAGAAGACTTGATATTTCCTTGAGAACCCTTTTTATTTTTGATCTCCAAAGTTGATTTAATGAAGGAAGAACGTGAACCCTAGAAAAGTTCGCGTACGCGGACAAGAATAAGGTATAAGAAAGGTATGCGTACAACTACCTTTATAGACCAACAGATGGGCTTGGACACGTTCCTGAACCGTGACCCGCAAAAGAAAGGAAAGATTTCTTATTCCAAGGTTCGCGCACTGAAAGGATCAGTACAGTGTAATAAAGGAAAGTGGGAAGCACTTCAACAATTTAAATTCCCTTGGAAGAAAAAGAACAAAAATTTAACCCAAACACAATTATATTCCCGAAGAACAGCCTAGAAATATCAATCACCTCACAATAATCTTAATCGTATGGAGCGAAAAAAGATATTGTGGAATCACAAATGATGAGACGAAGATGTTTGTGACTACTTTTTATCTTGCCTATCGGAGATTAAATATCGAGCCAATCTTAGAAAGATAGTACTCAAATACGATAGAAACATCAAGATCGGATCACACAACTACGAGAAAATAGTTTAGGTCTTTACGTCATTAACCTATAGGGTTTCGTGAAAAACCTAAGGTTAAAGGAGAATCAACTCTAGCTTGTACAACTAGTATCACACAAGAGGTGTGGGGATTAGGTTTCGATTGCTATAATTATTCTTTATATAATTTTCAAATCAAGGTTTGCAATCTAAGTTACCTTGGTAACAAAGCATTCAATATTCACCGTTATATGAAAACGATTAGATTCAAGCTAATATCTTTCAACCGTTAGATCGAACTTACCTTGTTATACACAAATGAAATATACACTCATTTAGGTTTAGTAACCATACCTAAACGTGTACACCATGTTGGCTCAACCATAGTTAGCAGGAGTTAGCTATATGAACACTCTCATATCAACCTTAATCATCTTAACCATAAGTAGTTCAAATGACTCAAATGAAACTAGTTAAAGAGTTATTCAACTTTATATTCTCATAGAAGTATACAAGAACACAATTGAATAAAAATTGGTTTGATTCACTCGAATCAATTCATGAACATTATAGCCACGGTTTGCAAAGAATGTATTCCTTAATATATAAATGTATTAGTTCATGAGCCAACCGATTTTAGAACTTTAACCACTCAAGTATGCAAACTTGTACGCATACTTAAGTAGCCGGTCTGAGTTTGGGTTCGCCAGTATGCAAACGTGTACGCATACTTAGTACACCCGAACCTATACCTTACGCAAGTATGTGTACCGGTATGTGTACTTGGTACGGAATTTCACAACTACAAGTACGCATACGGGTTTGCATACTTTAGTTCCGGTCATGGATCACATACATACAAGAATGCACACTATGTTTATAATCTAATGATGGTTAAGTATTCTAAACTCTTATTTCAATCATTGAAACTTTCTTAGAAGATGACAATAGCCGTTTTCACACACTATTAGCATCAAAGCAATTTTCAAGTTATTCAAATAATCATAACGAAACATTCAAAGTCTACACCAAATGATTATATCTCACAAACTATATAAGATGAACTTGGTTGAAGCGAAAGCTTACCAACACATATTCGAGAAATATGTAACCGTGTTAAACTCATTTCGAAATCTCAAATGTGTATAATCGACACCTATATAGTAATACGACTTTTGTCTCAATATATGAGATAGAGTAGAAATAGACTTTCAAGTGATAGATGATTTTAGTCTCCACATACCTTTTGTTGATGAAGTTCCACAAGCTCTCCTTAGTTGTTCTTCGTGTTCAATTGATGAACGCCGTGAATTTTAATGCTCTACTACACAATTTATCCTAGTCCGAGACATTACTATAAGTAGACTAGAAATCAAGACTTATAGTTACGATCACTAATATTGACAAACAAGCTTGAGATAGCAACGCTTGCGAGTTCGACCGAGCAGTCCTCTAACAATCTCCCATTGTTTGTAGGTGAAAATGGTTTCTGCTGATTTCGGTAATTTGGGTGTATGGTTGAGAAACAATTTAAACCCTATACAATGTACTGCAAGTGAGTACTTTAGATTCGAGATATCAATCTATACAAGTCCGGCCTAAGCCAAGAAATGGCCGTTCCAGACTTGCTTCGGTCACAAAGTGAAGGAGAATGGGTTGGTTTTGGGGAGGGAAGCAAGGAGAGTGATGAGACCAGAATAGTTGATTCTGGAAGAGTAGTTGTGTTACTACGACTTGTATCAAAAAAGTGGGAAGGCTAACAAATGGTAAGCTAGCAAGTATTTTTTGAGTTTTGTATATTCCGAATAAACTTGTTGTTACGTGGAAATAGGTAAGACCTATTTATACAAGTCGAAGTTAAAAGTACCACTGGTCTCATTAAAGAATGGAAAAATAGGTAAGTAAATAGGAGGAGGTGGTAAACGTATGCATGGTATTGATGTTCCATAAAATTGTTAACGTATGGAATTGATGTCCCATGAACGTTTCACCTTTAACTCCTGTATTTACTAACCGCCTCACCCTATGACACTTCCTTATGGCGGTCGCAGATACGCCACACGCTATAAACCGCCAAACCAATACCCAAAGAGGATCCCCCGGTTTGTGATATGTGTTGATGTCTCAAATGTTTTTGTGGAAAAATGTGGCATGTTGTTCTTGCACAGTAAAGTCGTACTTGGGAGACTTGCTAGCTTATTGACCTTCGACGGTCGATATTTTTGCATCTCAAGAGGAAAGATAGTCGTTGATCGTTACACGCTTTCGTTTTGGTAGCCACGTAGGGAAGTCCAGCATGGTGGCGCGGCTAGGTTGGCATGCCGTTGGCATGGCATGGTTTGGCATGTCAAACTTAGGTTTTCGGCCAAGGGTTATCATGCGTTGTCTGGTAACCTTGGATGGCTAGAATTTGCTCCCAGGATTGAAGGGCAACCATTTATTGTTGCACGCCTTCGCTTCGGTAGCCATGTAGGGAAAGCCAGTATGGTGGCGCGGATATGTTGGTTAGGGCCAAGGCAGGGCGTGGTTTGGCTTGGCATGGCGGGGCCAAGGGTTTGTCGTGGGCACATGGTGCGGCTAGCTTGGCTAGGGCCAAGTCAAGGCGTGTTTGGCTTGACATGTGGGGCCAAGGGTTTGCCATGGGCGCATGGTGCGGCTAGCTTGGCTAGTGCCAAGGCAAGGCGTGGTTTGGCTTGGCATGGCGGGGCCAAGGGTTTTGGTGCGTCTAGCTTGGCTAGGGCCAAGGCAAGGTGCGTTTGGCTTGGCATGTGGGGCCAAGGGTTTCCCATGGGCGCATGGCGTGGCTATTTTCGCTAGGGCAAGGCGCGTTTTGCTTGGCATGTGGGGCCAAGGGTTCGCCATGGGCGCATGGCGTGGCTAGCTTGGCTAGGGCCAAGGCAAGGCGTGTTTGGCTTGGCATGTGGGGCCAAGGGTTTGCCACGGGCGCATGGGTGGCTAGGTTCGCATGGTTTTGTGTGGCCAAACTTAGGATTTCGGGCCAAAGGTTACCATGCGTTGTCTGGTAACCTTGGATGGCTAGGATTTGGTCTGGGATTGAAGGGAAACCGTTGATTGTTGCATGCCTTCGCTTGAGTAGCCGTGCGAGAAAGCCTGACATGGTGGCGCTCTGTTAGTTAGGGCCAAGGCAGGGAGTGGTTTGGATTGGAATGGCGGGGCCAAGGGTTTTCCATGGGCACACGGTGCGGCTAGCTTGGCTAGGGCCAAGGTAAGGCGTGTTTGGCTTGGCTTGTGGGGCCAAGGGTTTGCCATGGGTGCATGGCGTGGATAGCTTAGCTAGGTGCGGTTTGGCTTGGCATGTGGGGCCAAGGGTTTGTCATGGGCGCATGACGTGGATAGATTGGATAGGGCCAAGGCAAGGCGTGTTTGGCTTGGCATATGGGGCCAAGGGTTTTCCATGGGCGCATGGCGTGGCTAGCTTGGCTAGGTTCGTGATCAAGCTAGGGTTTTGGGCCAAAGGTCGTTTGGTAACCTCGGACGGCTAGGATTTGCTCATCGGATTGAAGGGCGACCGTTGATTGTCGCACGCCTTCGTTTTGGTAGCCGCATAGGGAAGGCCAGCAAGGTGGCGCTGCTAGGTTGGCATGTGGGGCCAAGGGTTTGCAATGGGCGCATGGTGTGGCTAGCTTGGCTAGGGCTAAGGCAAGGCGTGTTTGGCTTGGCATGTGGGGCCAAGGGTTTGCCATGGGCGCATGGCGTGGCTAGCTTGGCTAGGGCCAAGGAAAGGTGCGTTTGGCATGGCGCGGTAGGTGTGGTTGGCATGGTTTTCCATTGGCACTGGGGTGCGGCTAGCATGGTTGGCATTCCTTGGCGCGGTAGGTGTGGCTGGCATGGTTAGCCATTGGCACAGGGGTGTGGCTAGCATGGTTGGCGCGGTAGGTGTGGCTCGCATGGTTTGCCATTGGCACATGGGTGCGGCTAGCATGGTTGGCATGCCTTGGCGCGGTAGGTGTGGATAGCATGGTTTTCCATTGGCAAAGGGTGCGGCTAGCATGGCCGGGCACGCTTTGGCGCGACAGGTGTGGTTGTCATGGTTTGCCATTGGCACAAGGGGTGCGGCTAGCATGGTTGGCATGCTTTGGCGCGGTAGGTGTGGCTGGCATGGTTAGCCATTGGCACATGCGGTGTGAGAATTAGGGTTTTGCTGCAGCCGAAACCCTAATGAGCATTAAAAAAAGGTACCCTGGTAATTTTATCGCAGACAAATTAAAGGGTTCAATGGATGTTCTTGGTTTGGACATTATTACTCAAGTTTTGTGACGTCACTGTATGACTAGGGTTTTACGATTCTACCCCTAAGATAAAAACCACCATCAACATTAAGTCCCCTGCTTAGCTCAAAACAGGTGCCTTGTTGCGAGGTAAGCATATGATGGTGGTAGACAAGGACGCAATCAATATGTAAATCATTGCAAAGATGGTCAGGAAAATCCGACTAACCTTTTTGAAGGGTGAAGAGAGTTCTTGCTTCCAGTGTTGGCGGCCCTGCATAAGTTGTACTGGGGATGCAGTCCGTGGAGTGGTGAGACAAAAGTTGCTAGCTTGGTCTGGCCATACATCACCGAGGCAAAGCGGGTGTGGTCTTAGAAGTCAAAGCAAGCGCGGCTTGGAGAGGCAAAGTATGGTGGTCGGTTTGGCACGTGGGGGCCAAGGGGTGGCGCAGTCTTGGGAAGGAAAGCATGGTGAATGGCTTGACACGGTTGCTATTTGTGGTAAAGAGAGTTCATGATCCCGCGTTTGGCAGCCTTGCCTAGATTTTATTTGTGTAGACCGTGAAGCGGTGGGTGAGAGACTTCGACTTAATCTGGCTACTCATCGTCTTGGCCGGGTTAGGGAACATCATGATGCTGGCTTGACGAGTTGTTGGTGTCGGCGTGGCAAGCCATGGCATGGACAGCCTGGCATGATAGGGCCTGCGGTAATGGAGTGGACGGCTTGGCATGGTACGGCCATGGCAAGGCGCGGTTTTCTTTGTGATTTGTCTTCAAGGCGTGTACGGACGGTGTGGCGTGGTGGGACCAAGACGTTGCGCGGTTAGCTTGGTGATTTGACTACAAGGGCCCAGCTGCCTCTTTTCCTTACTTGGCTCAAACATGAAGTTCTTTTCTCTTCAAAAACCCGAGAGTGTTATGCCCCACAAAAAGGGCGTTACTCGTTCGCTTCAGGTTACGTTAAAGGTTTTGCTTCCGAATCTCGGTCTTTGGCGGCGGGAAAGCAAAACACGAGATAGCGTGTCTCAAACACGTTCTTCTACATTTTCTCACCAAACCCTAATTATTTTTGCACAAATCGGGCATGAGGCTTTCCTTATATTGATCGGTGGGATGAAGTTTAATTAGGATCAGATATCATGCCTTAATTCACGGATAGTATAAAAACTTTCCTTTTCGAGACTGCGTCGTTCTGCCGAATATAAAAGGTGATCTTGAACCCTCCATTCACATAGTTCGTCCGCACCCATTCTCTTCACAGGTATCGTCTCGTTTTTTCTTCCGATTCTCATTTTATCCTCTTTCTTATGTATGCTTTAATTCTTCGGAGAAAAACTTTGGAATCGGCGAAGACCAGTTTTCTTCTCATGAGGAGGCATTAGGTAGAATCGAATCTATGTTCCATGAAACTGGTGGAATTTTCAAGAACCTTCCTTCTACCATATCTCGGTGAAGTACGGGCGCGTGTTCGGACTTTCTTGGGTTCGGTGAACATGGAGGAGGAATGAGAAGGTGGTGAAGAACCCTGGTGTGTTGACAAGCTCCAGTACAGCAAAACTTTTTCTCAGTCCAGTGCTAAGGCGGATTGGTCTGCTCCTAGGTTGAAACAACGGAGAACTGAGCCTTTGGAACTTTTAGAGAAAATCCAACGTAACTTCTTCGTTCGGGACGGCGTTATAATTCTCGATCCTAATGCAGACGAATCAAGAAATCTTCCTCGAGAGGTCGCTGAGAAGACCTTTGAGGAAGACGTTGTGTTTGACAAGGCTGAAGCAGCTTTCGGAGTTGGCGTCGGAGATGTTTGTTGCTTAGTCGTCGTGATGTTTTTTTTTTTGTAGACTCATCTTTACCTTCTTCTTCGTTAATTAACGTTCCACTTTTTTTTTTTTTTTTTTTTTTTTTTTAATAATTGAATAAGGTGTTTCTGGTTGTGATATGATGGCCAATGGCTTTTTCAAAGGTTTTGGGTTAGTTGGGTGTATTTATCTGAGATCTGGAAAACCCATTCGGAAAGAGATGTATGTTTTATTTTAATGAAAATGAAATTCCGGAGAAGAATACAAACGGTGTATTCATCTTGGGGAAATACATATATCAAGAGAAACTGTCGAAGGAAATATTAAAGGGAGAGTGGTTGGAAAAGTACAACATTTTAGGGATGGGAAATCTTGAGCCATCGCGAGTGGACTATCATGCCTTCCGGCTTGTCTGTGTTGATGAGCTTGCGGTATCCTCCAAAAAGAACATCGCCACCGGATCGACCTCGTCTTCTCTTTCATCGAGAGAACCAATTCAAAGGGCTATTTTTACCGTCATATTCCCAACTTGAAAGCGAGTTTACCTTAATCACTATATCTCCGATTGAAAACGGGTTCAGGCGTTGTGTAGCCGTTTGAATCTTGGCCACGTCGGTTTCGGTGGCTACTTCTAAGTTTCTTGCAAAGTGTTTGAATGACCCAGCACCCCATTCACATCTTTTGACGGTGTTTGTGCCAGTAATTGCGCCGAGTCACCATGATAGAATAGGGAAGAAATGACTGGTCGTAGAGAAGATCGCTCGGCCAGGCTTACTTGCGTTTGGAATCCATGAATTAGAGCCAAAAGGTCTTCTTCTGGCGTCCGGGTTCCCTCGGTAACTCGTCGATGCGGTAGCAAATGAGACGGTTTGTTGGAGATTCTTTCGGGCGTTGTCATTGGTAGACGGGATGTACCTAATTTTGCTTTGTTGTCGAGTACCCATAAGTGCCCCAATATCATGTCGTAACTTGACTTTTTGACAATGTGGAATCTGCTTTATGCATTATAGCGTCTCTATCTTGACCTCGAGGTTGATGTAGCCATGCGCGTTCAAGGCTTCTCCTCCCGGTTCTTAATCACGAGACGGGGAATGGGTAGCGTCTTGTTTAAGTAAATCCCAAAACTTTCAGTGTCTTGAAAGTAATAATGTTGAAGTCAGAGGCCGCATCGATGAGTGTGTTGTTGAATTCAATATCCCTTAAATGAGATGTGGTCAGCAGTCCCCAGTTGCCTCTTTTCGATTCCGCCCGCTGGGAAAGCTTGGGCCCTTGGCGCGGTTTCCATGGAGGGAAAAGTCGTTGCCCGATACAACGCGATTGAGAGCCGCGAAAATATCTTCCGCTGCACCTTGGAAAGTTAGAGAATTTCGCATACGTGCTACATCATGGATGGTAAAGTCTCGTATACGGAGTCCCCAGAGACCCCGCAATTCCTTACTGGAAGTGGGTCTCGATGTACTCCCTCGTTTCCTAGTTGGAGCTCCCCTGTTTCTATCTTCTATTTAAAGATATGCTTTAGTTTGTTGTAATCACTAGTTGGGTGGTGAACAAATGTGGTAGTGGCAAAGATTTGGGGTTCGCCGTCTCGGCCTCGATCATTTGGACGCTTGGGAGGTGGCGATATGATAACATCGTCTTGAATCCATGCTTCCAAGAGATCAATCACCTCCTCGATGAGAAACGGGAATTCTCAGGGCATTCCCTTCGGTTTTGTGATGACATGGGAGCTTTAGCGGCGACCTTTCGTGGCGGAGTTGCCCGTTGTGCCGGTGCTTCACGTTTAGGGGCGATGGTCCATAGCTTCGGCCTTCCTTTTCCCTCTCTCATTTACTACGTTCACGAGGAGGGGCCAGCGTTAAATTGCTTGTTGGTGAGGCGCCTATTCTCGCGAGTTTTGTGCATGTCTTCGGTTCGAGTCGGTCTAGCTATTTCCAAGAACGTTGGTGCTGTCGTTGCGGATCGTATGGTAGCTTCATGGAGTTCGGAGAATGTCTGGAAACGCAAGTTCTCTAGCTGGGCGCGGTAAATAGGAGCCATACCATTGATGCACATGTTCACCACCGTTCTTTGCTCGGTCACGTTTGGGTCATGACAGTCCAGTGATTGAACCCTGAATCTCTTAACAAAATCATTCGGATGTTCGTTGTCCCATTGGTACATTCTTCCTAGGTCTGAGAAAGTAACTTGTTCAGACACGAAGAAGTACTTCTTGTAAAATGCGGTAACCATGATATCCCAGTTGGAATCTTGTTCGGCAGGATATTGTTGTACCATGCATCGCCCCTTCCTGTGTGATTTTGAAAACTCCCTCGGGCGAAGAACGTGATTGTATTCATCCTCGCCTAGGGACTCCAAAAGGGGAGACATGCTCACGTGCATTTCCGGTGCCATCGTCACGAGTGAATTGAGGAGAGAGGAGTACCCTCTTGGAAGAGGGATTCTTTGTATTTCGGATGGGTAAGGAGGTTGATCTTTGGTGCATGTCTACTTCATCATTCTTGACTCGGTTGCGGAGAAGTTGCTCCAGATCCTCTCGCGTAACGAAGTCGAGACGGCTGGTTTCTTTCTAATGTGGTTCTAACGCGAATCTCCTCATCCGCAGAGACATGTTCCGCCGAGGTGCTAGCGTCGGGGTGTTGGAGGCGTTTCTAAACAACTGCGGGGCGTGACTCACGTGGGTAGCCGCTCTGCTAGGGCCTTGAGAAAGGTGAGTACTTCTTTCGTGTTGAAACCATATCCGTCTGGGCTCTAGCGAAAACTTCTTGTCACTCCATCAAATCAGCGATGGTGACATAGGGTCGGCTTCCTCTGGTTTCTCGTCCCGTCGGTGGGGTAATGGAGTCTTAGTGGTGGTTGGAGGTGTCATGCTTGATGAAGCGTTAGGAGCGGTAGCGGTGGCCACAGCTCAGTGACCGGTGGCGTAACGCCCGAAGGGGTGCTTCGGCACTTTGCCCAGTGGTTAGCAGGTCGTGCAGGGATATTAGAGACGGCGGCAGCTCTGACCCTGGTGATTGGAGGTGTTACACTTAAAGGAGTGATTTCGGTGTTACCGTGGTCAGTAGGTGACACGGCGACGTTGTTGGAAGTAATGTTAACACCAGGGATGTGCTCTGTGTTGGTTTTCTCGGCAGTTGATCCAGATCTGAGTTCTACCATGTTGGGATCGGTGTTCGAAAAATGGAATCGGGAATTGAAAGTTGATATTATAACCGATAGACCAATCTCCCACTGTGGTCGCCAATTTTTTGTAGGTGAAAATGGTTTCTGCTGATTTCGGTAATTTTGGGTGTATGGTTGAGAAACAATTTAAACCCTAAACAATGTACTGCAAGGGAGTACTTTAGATTCGAGAGATCAATCTGTACAAGTTCGGCTTAACCAAAAATGGTCGTTCCCAGACTTGCTTGATCACAAAGTGAAGGAGAATGGGTTGGTTTTGGGGAGGAAGCAAGGAGAGTGATGAGACCCGAATAGTTGATTACGGAAGAGTAGTTGTGTTACTACGACTTGTCGAAAAAAGTGGGAAGGCAAACAAATGGTAAGCTAGCAAGTATTTTCGAGTGTTGTATATTGCCGAATGAACTTGTTGTTACGTGGAAATAGGTAAGACCTATTTATACAATTCGAAGTGAAACGTGCCACTGGTCTCATTAAAGAATGGAAAAATGGGTAAGTAAATGGGAGGAGGTGGTAGCTGTATGCATGGTATTGATGTTCCATAAAATCATTAACGTATGGAATTGATGTCCCATGAACGTTTCACCTTTAACTCCTGTATTTAATAATAGCCTCACCGTTATGACACTTCTTTATGACGGGGGTAATGTACGCCGCACGTATAATAGCGCCAAACCAATACCCAAAGAGGATCCCCTAGTTTGTGATATGTGTTGATGTCTCAAATATTTTTTGTGGAAAACATGTAGCATGTTGTTCTTTCCTAGCAAGTCGTACTTGGGAGACTTGCTAGCTTGGTGACCTTCCACGGTCGAGATTTTGCATCTCAAGAGGAAAGATAGTCGTTGATCGTTGCACGCTTTCGTTTTGGTAGCCGCGTAGGGAAGGCCCGGCATGGTGGCGCGGTTAGGTTGGCATGCCGTTGGCATGGCATGGTTTGGCGTGGCCAAACTTAGGTTTTCGAGCTAAATGGTTACCATGCGTTGTCTGTAACCTTGGATGGCTAGGATTTGCTCCCGGGATTGAAAGGCAACCGTTGATTGTTGCACGCCTTCTCTTGGGTAGCCATGTAGGGAAAGCCAGTATGGTAGTGCGACTATGTTGGTTAGGGCCAAGGCAGGGCGTAGTTTGGCTTGGCTTGGCGGGGCCAAGGGTTTGTCGTGGGCACATGGTGCGGCTAGCTTGGCTAGGGCCAAGGCAAGGCGTGTTTGGCTTGGCATATGGGGCCAAGGGTTTGCCATGGGCGCATGGTGCGGCTAGCTTGGCAAGGGCCAAGGCAAGGCGTGTTTGGCTTGGCATGTGGGGCCAAAAGTTTGCCATGGGCGCATGGCGTGGCTAGCTTGGCTAGGGCCAAGGCAAGGCGTGTTTGGCTTGGCATGTGGGGCCAAGGGTTTGCCATGGGCGCATGGCGTGGCTAGGTTGGCATGATTTGGTGTGGCCAAACTTAGGATTTCGGGCCAAAGGTTACCATGCGTTATCTGGTAACCTTGGATGGCTAGGATTTTCTCCTGATATTGAAGGGCAACCGTTGATTGTTGCACTCTTTCGCTTGGGTAGCTGTGTAGGGAAAGCCAACATGGTGGCGCGGCTATGTTGGTTAGGGCCAAGGCAGGGCGTGGTTTGGCTTGGCATGACAGGGCCAAGGGTTTGCCATGGGCAGATGGTGCGGATAGCTTGGCTAGGGCCAAGGCAAGGCGTGGTTTGGCTTGGCATGGTGGGGCCAAGGGTTTGCCATGGGCACATGGTGCGCCTAGCTTGGCTAGGGCCAAGGAAAGGCGCGTTTGGCTTCGCATGTGGGGACAAGGGTTTGCCATGGGCGCATGGCATGGCTAGGTTGGCTAGGGCAAGGCGCGTTTGTCTTGGCATGTGGGGCCAAGGGTTCGCCATGGGCGCATGACTTGGCTAGATTGGCTAGGGCCAAGGCAAGGCGTGTTTGGCTTGGCATGTGGGGCCAAGGGTTTGGCATGGGCGTATGGCGTGGCTAGGTTGGCATGGTTTGGTGTGGCCAAACTTAGAATTTCAGGTCAAAGGTTACCATGCGTTGTCTGGTAACCTTGGATGGCTAGGATTTGCTCTTGGGATTGAAGGGAAACCGTTGATTATTGCACGCCTTCGCTTGGGTTGCCGTGTAGGGAAAGCCAGCATGGTGGTGCGGCTATGTTGGTTAGGGCCAAGGCAGGGTGTTATTTGGATTGGCATGGATGGGCTAAGGGTTTGCCATGGGCACATGGTGCGGCTAGCTTGGCTAGTGCCAAGGCAAGGCATGTTTGGCTTGGCTTGTGGGGCCAAAGGTTTGCCATGGGAGCATGGCATGACTAGCTTGGCTAGGTGCGGTTTGGCTTGGCATGTGATGCCAAGGGTTTTCCATGGGCGCATGGTGTGGCTAGCTTGGCTAGGGCCAAGGCAAGGCGTGTTTGGCTTGGCATGTGGGGCCAAGGGTTTGCCATGGGCGCATGGCGTGGCTAGCTTTGCTAGGGCCAAGGAAAGGCGTGTTTGGCTTGGCATGTGGGGCCAAGGGTTTGCCATGGGTGCATGGCGTGTCTAGCTTGGCTAGGTTCGTGATCAAGTTAGGGTTTTGTGCCAAAAGTCGTTTGGTAACCTCGGACGGCTAGGATTTTCTCCTGGATTGAAGAGCGACCGTTGATTTTTGCATGCCTTCGTTTTGATAACCACACAGAGAAATCCAGCAAGGTGGCGCGGCTAGGTTGGCATGGGAGGCCAAGGGTTCGCCATGGGCGCATGGCGTGGCTAGCTTGGCAAGGGCCAAGTCAAGGAATGTTTGGCTTGGCATGTGGGGCAAAGGGTTTGTCATGGGCGCATGGCGTGGCTAACTTGGCTAGGGCCAAGGCAAGGTGCGTTTGGCATGGCGCGGTAGGTGTGGCTGGCATGGTTTGCCATTGGCACTGGGGTGCGGCTAGCATGGTTGGCATGGTTAGCCATTGGCACAGGGGTGCGGCTAGCATGGTTGGCATTCTTTGGCGCGGTAGGTGTGGCTGGCATGGTTTTCCATTGGCACAGGGGTGCTGCTAGCATGGTTGGCATGCCTTGGCGCGGTAGGTGTGGTTGGCATGGTTTGCCATTGGCACAGGGGTGCGGCTAGCATGCTTTGGCGCGGTAGGTGTGGCTGACATGGTTTTCCATTGGCACAGAGGTGCGGCTAGCATGGTTGGCATGCTTTGGCGCGTAGGTGTGGGCCGGCATGGTTAGCCATTGGCACATTCGGTGTGAGAATCGGGGGTTTTGCTGTCGAAACCCTAATCAAAGATTAAAAAAAGGTACCCTGGTAATTTTCATGAGACAAATTAAAGGGTTCAATAAATGTGCTTGGTTTGGACATTATTAATAAAGTTCTGTGACGTCACTGTCTGACTAGGGTTTTGCGATTCTACCCCTAAGCTAAAAACCACCATCAACACCCATTTGTCAATTTTAGTGATAAAACTATCAACACATATGGATTACAAAAATAATAAACTTTGTAGCTTCTCATCCAAATGCTTGATCTCCTTGGTTCTTCAACATTTCTCGAAATCTTCATCACTTCCAAGTACTCCAATGATTCCAAATGTGTTCAATTCCACATCATTGTTGTTGAAGATCCGTAGCTATAACAATGAGAAAACAGTTGCTCTCAATCATTGTTATACGGTGTCATAGTATCATTATATAGCATCAAAGTCCAATTGTATCACAACTTTGACAACAATACTATGGTGATATGTATCACTCCCCCTTAGTCAATACTTCATCTCAACATGAAAACCACTCTCCCTTACATAATGATCCGTAAACCATATGTATTTGTAGCGTGAAATGCACATTAATTCTCCCCTTTTTGTCAATATAAATTAGCAATGGTACGAAAACTAGTGGGATCCTCATGAACTTTCATATAGATACTTCATGACCAAAAGATAACACATAAGAATATGAATTTGTATCCAAAAATCTCAATTGAATTAAACACAAGGAAAATGATCAATTCAATTGGTCATGCTCGACATAAGAAAACTTACGGAGCAACACAGTATATGCACAAATATGTGGATCAGGGAAAGACCAATACTGCGGAATAATCAAAGATTCATTCTATTTTTCATCACTATTTGCACAATGACATATAATAGACTTAATCTTTGTAAACAAAAGTTCATCCTTTCTTCCATACATATTTGCATAATGACATATAAATGGCTTAACTTTTGTAGTCAAAAGTTCATTCTATCTTTTATCAATACTTTCATACCGACATATAATAGAGTTAACTTTCGAACAAGTATGTGAAAGTCAAGGTTCACGGACGTAAACAACATATCCCATAAAAATTTACAATATATAAAACTATAAAGATTATGCAAAATCATCTTTCAAATAAACTTTAGAATTTAAAAAAATAAATCTAAAAACATTGCAAGATAAAAACGTTGACAATAGCTATGTGTACTCACAATAATGGCTATTCCAAACCCTAGTTATCCTTCTTAAAAACACAAGAATAAATTCTTATAAGAAGTTTCCTAGACAAGATAGATAGAGCATGAAAGTCTAATCATCATCGGAGACCATAAATGTGGCACGGACCTTATCCATGTCCTCCTTGATTTCTGGAAACTTAGTGGCAATCACAAGTAATTGTTTTTGTACACATTTTATCTTGGCTATCAATTTTACAAACACCCTTGTGAATTTGATGAAGAAGATTCACGGTGGAAGAATCAAATGACTCAACAAGAGTGTCACGTCTTTGTCTCTTGCAAGCATTTTCCTTCATACGTTTAAAAGTACAAGGGAGAACAAGCTTGCGAGTTCCAATAGAGTTGCCAATGGGTGCAATGGAGAATGTACGACAAATACGCTCAATCAAGCAAGGATAGCCTAACTTCTTGTTGGAGGAAGTCATCGACAACATTTGATAAATGATAAATCCACAAATGTTGAGACTTTGAGTTCCCAACTCAAGGAAATAGACCAACTCCGAAAACTCATGACCCCAACGAGAATTCTCAATCATGGAGTGACAAAGATTAGAGATACCAAGTTTTCCAAACGAAATCAAGGCAACACTAAGATGAGAAGTAGGAAATTTTCCTTCATTCCAATCAACATTCTTACCACGTACAAAGACCATTAGATATGGTTTCATAAGATGGTCTTTCATGACTAGGTCTTGGAAGGATAAAACTCCCTAAAGGAATTTTAGTGATTTTTGAAATCAACTCTCTATTAACAAGAATCCTATGTTTATTTACCATGGTCTTGAATTCCATGTCCACATAATTAGCATCATAGATGTTAGCATAAAAGATTCTGGTAAGAGTGTTAAAACCTTCACCAAGATCATCAAAGATGTTTCCAAGATTAAGCTTTTCAAAACATATCAAATCTTCTTTATGTCCACTAACAAAATCCAATTTCTTTTCTAGAATAAACCCATTAGAAGAAATCCTTTCAAAAACCTTGCCACAAGAATCATTGACAAATATAATCCTAATAGAACTTTGATCTATAGGTAAGTTCACGCTAGAAGAAGATGAAGAACCCAAGTTTTTTGAAACCTTGAAATTCCTCATGAGATCTAGAAACTGAGAGTGATTAGAGAAAGAGAAGACTTACTTGATATGTTCCTTGAAAACCCTTTTTCTTTTTGATCTCCAAAGTTGATTTAATGGAGGAAGAACATGAACCCTAGAAAAGTTCACGTACGCGGACAAGAAGGGAGGTAGAAGAAAGGTACGCACGTACCACTACCTTTATAGACCAACAAACGGGCTTGGACCCGTTCTGAACCATGACCCGCAAAAGAAAGGAAGGATTTCTTATTCCAAGGTCCGCGCACTGAAAGTATCAGTAAAGTGCAATAAAGGAAAGTGGAAAGCACTTCAACACTTTAATTTCCCTTGGAATAAAAATAAAAAAGAAAAAAAATTTAACCCAAACACAAAATTAATCCAACCGTTACTTGCCCCATCTCAAGTTATATACAACTGGGGTGAAACCAAGCTTGTTACCCAGAGGCAACCAGTGCAGAGAGATTCTCATGCAACTTTTCCGGTTAAAATTTGTAGAATGTACTAGTAGTATAATCATAGTAATGATGATACTAAGGGTTAACAGAATTATTTGAATCCTTTTCCTTATAACAAAGAAAAAACATTTTCTGATAATTAGAACCTTCACCGAACTCAATAGACTTCTTTTTATTGATTTCACATGAGTTGCTAGAAGTCCTAGTTCGTACATCACGAATACATGATTTGACAGGTATAGAACTTTTATCAGAACGATTCTTATTCTTAATTGAATTAATTTTTTCTAAGAATCTAAAAACGTTCCCAAAAGCTCTAAATAGATCCTTGTCAATTAATGCATCACGATAGTATTCCTCAAAAAGATTAAGAGTTAATCTAGTGAGATTCCATATCTTTGAGCTTTGACTACGTTTTCTCAAGCGTCCTTTCTTAGAAGAATATTTAATTTTTCCTCTAGATTGTTTCTCATCATCTAAGTTTTCCAGAGTCTTAGATGGAACGAGATCATCATGAGAGACCATAGGTCTACTGCATAATAAGCTCTCGAACAATCTTGGAGGAGTTCTCAGGCGTCAGACAGATGCCTAGAGAAAGTTTCCAAAAGAAATTTCTCATGGAGACAATCCTTAAGGATCAGTCAAACACAAACTTATTAGGTTCATTGTGTTTGCCTTCTATGATACCAATTGAAAAATCGGGGGTCTAACAACCACACCCAATATTTTGTTTGGCAATCTAAATAGACAAACTCCAATATACTTTCAAGAGAATCAACTAGACAGTTAGACTCAATCTAGAGAAATGTATATCAAAGAGTTTTATATCTCTATCTCTCAATTCAATCCGCAATCAGCAAATAGAAGTTTGCGAGCCCGATTGAATATAAGAGAAATAACTTTAACGCTACAAAAGACCAATGTTCAAGGATCAATCAATTTCAATCAACAACCAAAGGTTGGGTTTCCCAATTGATCGATTCAATGCACAACCTTGTGATATTTCAATTATATAACAAAATATAATGCGGAAAAGAAATAACGTAGACACCAGAATTTTGTTAACGAGGAAAACCGCAAATGCAGAAAACCCCGAGACCTAGTCTAGCTTTGAACACCACACCGTATTAATCCGCTACAAACACTAGCCTACTACCAATGAACTTTGACCGGATCGTAGTTGAACCCTAATCAATCTCACATTGATTCAAGGTACAATTGCGCTCCTTACGCCTCCGATCCCAAAGAGATACTATGCACATGATTCCCTTAGCTGATCTTACCCACAACCAAGAGTTTCTACGACCCAAATTACTTGATAAACAAATCTGTCTCACACAGAAAAGTTTATTGGAATAGATAAATTTGTCTCCCACACAAATACCTACGAGTTTTGTTCTGTATTTTGATAAATCAAGGTGAACATGAACCAATTGATATACCGAACTTATATTCCCGAAGAACATCATAGAAATATCAATCACCTCACAATAATGTTAATCGTATGGTAGTGAAACAAGATATTGTGGAATCACAAACGATGAGACGAAGATGTTTGTGACTACTATTTATCTTTCCTATCGGAGATTAAATATTGAGCCAATCTTAGAGAAGATAGTACTCAAATACGATAGAAACAACAAGATCAGATCACGCAACTACATAGAAAATAGTTGGGTCCGCTTCACAATCCCAATGAAGTCTTTAATTCGTTAACCTACAGTGGTTTCGTGAAAAACCTAAGGTTAAAGGGGAATCGACTCTATCTTATACAACTAGTATCACACAGGAGGTGTGGGGATTAGGTTTCCCAATTGCTAGAGTTCTCCTTTATATAGTTTTCAAATCAGGGTTTGCAATCTAAGTTACCTTGGTAACAAAGCATTCAATATTCACCGTTAGATGAAAACCTTATTAGATTCAAGCTAATATCTTTCAACCGTTAGATCGAACTTAGCTTGTTATATACAAATGAAATGTACCCTCATTTAGGTTTAGTAACCGTAGCTAAACGTGTATACCATGTTGGCTCAACCGTAGTTAACCGAGGTTAGCTATATGAACACTTTCATATCAACCTTATTCATCTTAACCATAAGTAGTTCAAATGACTCAAATGAAACTAGTTAAAGATTTTTTCAATTGTTATATTCTCATAGAAGTATACAAGAACACAATTGAAGCAAAATCAGTTTGATTCACTCGAATCAATTCATCAACATTATAGCCACGGTTTGCAAAGTGCATTCTTTGATACATAAATGCATTAGTTCATGAGCCAACCGATTTTAGAACTTTAACCACTCAAGTATGCAAACGTGTACGCATACTTAAGTAGCTTCAGTCCGAGTTTGGGTTCCCAAGATGCAAACGTGTACGCATACTTAGTACACTTCCAAAACCCAACAAAATTCCCGGACCTATACCTTACGCAAGTATGCGTACAAGTATGTGTACTTGGTACAGGAATTTCACAACTACAAGTACGCATACGGGTATGCATACTTTAGTTCCGGTCATGGATTACATACATGCAAGAATGCACACTATGTTTATAATCCAATAATGCTTACATATTCTAAACTCGTATTTCAATCATTGAAACTTTCTTAGAGGATGACAATAGCCGTTTTCTCACACTATTAGCATCAAAGCAATTTTCAAGTTATTGAAATAATTATAACGAAACATTCTAAGTCTACACCAAATGATTGTATCACACAAACCATTTAAGATGTTATTTGGCGATTTTCACATGATTATCCTTTGACTTTCGACAAGAATATAAGATGAACTTGGTTGAAGCGTAAGCTTACCAATACATATTCCGAGAAATATGTAGCGAGTTAAACTCAAATCAAAATTTCAAATGTGTATAATCCTCAACTATATAGTAATACGACTTTAGTCTCAATATAGGAGATAGAGTAGAAATAGACTTTCCAAGTGATAGATGAGTTTTAGTCTCCACATACCTTTTGTTGATGAAGTTCCACAAGCTCTCCTTAGTTGTTCTTCGTCTTAAATTGATGAACGTCGTGAAGTCTAATGATCAACTACACAATATCCTAGTCCGAGATATTACTATAAGTAGACTAGAAATCAAGACTTATAGTTTGGATCACTAATATTGACAAACAAGCTTGAGATAGAACGCTCACATAGTTCGAACGAGCAATGCTCTAACAAATAGTTTAATTCTATACGATTGTTTTTATCTTTCGAACAACTTGAGTTTCTTTAGAATTTGTCATATATTAATAGAAATTATCATTGTTTATCAATGGCCGATAAAGCGGCGAAATATTGTCGAAGGAATTACATTGCTGGTGAATGGATAGTCATTCTACCTTATTTCATTCAGTCCGTATAATCTTCTCTTTGGTAATTAATGTATTTCTTTTTTCTTATCAAAACAAAAAAACTAGTTTGCCTCTCGTACGTGAAAAAAATCTAATCTAAGAAGATACTTGTTGTCGTATAATTTGGCTTGTGCACTCAACAAGCTGAAAACTTCTTCTTCTTTTTTTTATCATAAAAGCAAATTCATTACTCAAAGAAAACATATTACTCAAACTTCGTGCAACTCTTGATAAGGTTTATATTGCATTTTGTAACTTTGGCAGTCTATATGCACGTATCATCTACGGGTGCCCAATGAGATATTTATTTTCATTAAATCAGACTTCTTCTTGTTTTCGTGTTCGGACTTTTACCGTTTTAATTGGAAAACGATAGCACAACATCATAACCATTATAATGGCCGTGTTGTAGACTTTAGAATTATGTGCATGTATATTAATCATTTTCGAAGACCTACTATGTCGACCTTAAATGAAAGTGTAAAGAAGTTTTAACTAAGATATAATATTATACTTTAACACTAAGTGATAAAAAGTAATCAGAACTCTTTTTATAAACAGAGGGAGTACCATATTTTAATCGAAAAGTTGTTTGTTGACTAATGCAACATAGTCATGAAAAACAAAAGTAGTCTCACTAATAGATCGATTAATGAGAATCTCTGAAAACCGATAATGATTACCCAGGATAATGGGTTTCATTACCTTTTAAAATTTTCACCATTCTACTAGATTTTGGAATCAAACATAGTCATGAGAAACAAGATTAGTGTCGTATCACACTAAAATTGGACAACAAGAAAAACGAACACCTCATATCTTACATTACGGGGATGCTAATAAGTTTTTTTGAATAACTAAGAAACTTTACTAATAAGCAGCATAGATAAACCAACGATATTTTCCACTTTCAGATAAGTTGAAGTTTGTGACTAAAGACTCACCGAAATTGAAATGTAAGGGGAAGTCCCACAAAACTACAAAGGCAAACCAACCGAAAGTGATTGCAGAAAAAAAAAACACATATACATTTCCATACCACATTAGAATGTTTTCTTGATATTATCAAGAATACAATGGCATTCATCACATAAACACTCTAGACACTGGGTAATCGGTTCCATTCCCAGTAATAATTAACACTAAAGAGGAAAAACATATTATTGTCCTTGATAACTGATGGTGCATGGGTTGTAAATTAAGGGTAGCCACACAATTGAACAAAGATTGAGAGAGAACAAAGGATTCTCAAGAAGGTAAAATTGATCGATCTGCTTTGGGTAACTAGTAATTTTCCTATAATGTGTATGTCTCTGTTATCTCAACTGTAATTGTCACTTTTGCCAAACAGATTTCCTTGATGAGTCAATATTCACACATTCCATTATCTATTGGTTTGTGTGTGTGTGTGGGTTGTGAGAGTCTTTATCAAGAGTATATAAACTCTTGTGCCGTACATTGTGTCTTGTAAGTTGAGATCACTTCTTTTATCGAAGAATATTGTTCTACTATGGTACCAAAGCTAAATATTGTTCCCCGCTTTTACTACTTTTACTACTACTACTACTACCAAACTTAGTGTTCATGATGGCTTTGTTCTAGATAACCTGCTGAATATAGATCTTTAGTAGATGCACTATAATATCTCACATAGACAAGGCATGAAATCATCTTTGCAGTTAATCAAGTTTGTCAGTTTGTGCATTAACCTACTACTGCACGCTCATATACTTGCCTAAGAGAATCTCGAGATACGTAAAAGGTACTTTAGATCATGGTCTTTTCTTCTCCAAGGTTTTACACACTTTGCAAGGTTACAGTGATGCAGATTGGGCTGGATCTCCAGATGATAGAAGGTATACTAGTGGTTTTTGCATCTTCTTTGGTCATAATCCTATATCTTGGAGTGCTAAGAAGCATTCAACAGCTTGCTAGGTCTAGCACTGAGCAGATTATAAGGCTCTTGCTCATAGTACTTGCCCGAAGTTGTGTGGCTATGTCAGTTTCTCAGGGATTTGCATATCATATGTGGAGGTTTTATTTACATTTTTTGGTTGTGGATCATTTACTACATGACAAAAAAAATAAAGGTAAAACTTTCTACCTAAATTTCATTCCAATCCCCAAGGTCTTATTTAACACTTTTTATTTAAATCTCCTCTCTATATTATTTCTCTTTATCTTCCCTTTCTTAAAAAAAAAGAAAAGAAAACAAACTCAAGAGCTGTCTTGCTCATATTTGGTCCTTTTGGACCATATCTGAGCAAAGATTCTTTTCTTTTAAAGTCTTGATAGTAGATAACTGAATAAGATGTTTTTATATCAACAATTTATCACGACATCGCGCATCTGTGTTCATGTGGATCGACAATTTTATGGGCAAAGTACTCCTTCGTTTTAGGAGCATCTCTTAGGAAGCAGAATACAATTAGATTAAATGGTCGGAAATTATTTCCGGATATACCATCATCTCTCCCTTATAAATAAAGTTTTTTTGGACATCTTTGCGGTTTATCGCTCTTTTTCTTCGCGATCTACTTGTAATTGATGTCCTTATTTGTATTAGGGTTTTGATTATCTCTTATTTTGATGTTTTTGTTATTCTTGTAAGCGAACATGTAATCACTATTTTGATTTGAATGAATTGAAATATGTTGATTGTCCAAAAAAAATAAAATAAAATAAAATAAAATTTAGAGACAGAAGATGATGTGGACTTAAGACCAAGGTAATGAAGAAAGTCTTATTTATACTTTCTCCTTTACCCCCACCTAGCCATGTCATCCTCTTTTATAACCTTGACCCTTGGATTGGAGAATAAAATTGGGTAAAGAATTAAAGGTCTTAAATCTTATGTGTCATGCTATTTTAAGACCTTGAACCCTTGCATTGGAGATGCTATTATAAAAATCGAAAGGAAGGTGGGGCGAGGGGGTCCCATGAAAGTACAGTGCAAACTAACTCCGTTATACACAAAGCCAAATTATCCATTTGGAATGATTTTTAATATGATTTTGGTTTCATTATCATTTTATCTGAATTCGGTAATTGGTGATAAAAAAGTAAAAGAAAAAAAAAAGTATGAACATACCAGGAGAAAAGCAAATATGGTAATCCTATTAGAAGAAAATACTAGGAGAAGGAGCAGCAACTCGTGAAGTGTGGCTAAGGAATAAAAACACACCACAATGAGATTGCTATTAGAAATAAGAAAAAAACGACACTCAGAAACCGTTTGGCACTATTTACACCTTCACGGAAACTCGTGAAATGTAGCTAATGAATAAAAACACACCATAATGAGATTGCCTTGCGACTCACATCTCTTCTTTACAAATGGGGAATATAAAAGGGATATAGCACACCGTAGTATTCGGGCTTAGTGATAAGATCTAAAGACTCATAACTCGTATGCTCCGCCGTAGTCATGTAAAAAGATCAACTAATAAAATAGCCCATGTAATAGCTAACAAAGCTAGAGCTAACAATTCCTCCTTTGGTTTTTGGTGTAACATCCTACGAAATTTGAAAATACGATAAGAGATGAAAGGAAAGTTAGTAATCGTTACTAATATTATGGCTTAAATGAAGTAGTTTTTTGCATAAGAAAAAAGAAGAAGTATTCTTACAGTTCTATTGCAGGGTCCATACTCCATAGTTAAACCTAGAGTACGTGTGGCCATGCCAAGGTGTACTTGGCCGGTACGTACTATCATTTATTTGACACTTGAACTGAAAAATTCATTTAGACATGAAAAGAGAACAAAAAGGCTATTTTAGGGACAAATTGATTTTTCTAATTACTATCCCCTTTCACATTTCTCATGTACTTCCTGATAATCTACCTGGGCCATACAAACAGTGGTATGAAACATTAATCAAAGAAGATGATGCTAAATTTAGAAGATGGGTGCCATTAAGATTTTAGACCATGAAAAATTGAAATGATTTACTCTTACATAATGTTTTTAGACCATGTGCCTGAGACATCTAGATTTGAGTTTACATGACTCATCCGGATCTGACTCGAGGCATTTGTTTTGAGTCACTCGACTCACCGACTCAAAAATATGTAAGTCGTTGGTATAGTCCCATAAATCAGGGTATTTTGTTACCTGACTCAAATGGGTCCGAGTTAGGGGTTATGTCTGAGTCAGAGATCGAGTCAGATCTGACTCAAAATAGAAAACAAACGGTCATCAATGACTTGGCCCGAATCGGGGATTGACTCGGATCCGACGCTGAGTCACCGCAAACAAACAAAGTGTTAGTGGAATTTTCTTCGAAACCCAAAAAATGACTTCTTGGCTACTGTGATGTTTTAGACTAGTCAAAATGTATGTTTAAAAAACACTTTTACCAAAATGAAATTAAAATTATACTGTTGCAACTTCCAAGCACCAACGAGAACTTGACTACAACATTGACTCAAAATGTATGCGGAAAATTAAGCTAAAATGCAGCTGACGGAATTATAAATCACTCAGACTATAAAAATAGATTTTCCATTCCTCCCGATATATTAGTATTACCATGGGATTGGGGGACTTGGGAAGATCATATCAGCTAAACCCATTTAGATTATTCTAGTAGTGAAATTTGGTTAGAACAAGTTCCTGGCTGGTTAAATGAATGTATCCAGCATGATCTAAACAATATTCTTCATTAAGATCAATGAATTAATCTTCCTTTCGTATTAAAAAAAAAAAAAAAAAAATTTAGATTATTCACGTACTTAGACCTCATTTACACCATTACCCCCATATGGTATTTGTATCAAGTGTTGTTCAATAATCTTTTCTATCTTCAGAAACTTACTAATAGTTATTGGGACATTGTTGGTTTACCAGACCATCTTTGTGTTTGTTTTACAAGGCAATTTTGGAGATATGCTCTAGCTAGGCTGACCATGGAACATATTTTGATGTCTAGGGGCGCATATTCTACCACGAGACAAATTTTAAGCACTGCGCAGATTTGATGTTTGCACCTAATGAATGAGTCATCTAACAATAATGTTGATATGGCCGAGTTGGTTTAAGGCGCCAGCTTAAGGCGTGGGTTCAAATCCCACTGTCAACAGTTGATTTTTTGTTGTTTTTTTAAAATCAGCCGTTTTTATCTTACATGCACACTAGGCCATCCCATAGCAATGACCTTGAGCAATAAGAGCAAGACTAATAGACTCTTGTAATCTACAAAAGCAGCACAATACAGCAGTCTGTTCTCTAGTTAATCATTCATTTTACTCATGAAACTTTAGCTTGTGCAGAAAACTGTCAGGTGGCAAATGCATGGTTCCAAGCTAATGCAGCGGCTAGCCATGTCAAGAGCATACTTCGTCCCTTCGAGCAAGAGTTTTAGCAGCAGATTCATGAGCTAGCCTATGCAGAGTTTAGCAGTTAACTAATAAACCTATAGAAAGAACATAGCATTGGACCTATTGTAAATGCAAGCCAACTTGAAAAACAACATGTTGCAGGGATATGTGAAACATAGTCAGCATAATCAGAGCTAAACAGATGTACTTCATTTTTTCCAGTTTAACCGACAATGGAACCCAATTATGCCTAGCTCGTATATTGATGATTGTGAAGACATTTAGTACATTGAAACGCATCTGCATATATGATTGCAATTTATTTTACACACACTGTAGTTTCTATTATGCT
Organism: Papaver armeniacum; assembly: GCA_023531295.1. Lineage (NCBI taxonomy): Eukaryota > Viridiplantae > Streptophyta > Magnoliopsida > Ranunculales > Papaveraceae > Papaver > Papaver armeniacum. The sequence goes on along the minus strand of JAJJWW010007339.1, from coordinate 418,763 downwards.
TACAAGAATTATGCCGGTAATTCCATGTTATGATGTCCGACTCTGAGCGCTGGTTGAAGAAGAAGCTGATGGCTGGAGTGATCTTGGGGGAGATGAAGCGCCGGTTGAAGAAGAAGTTGATGGCTGGAGTGATCTTGGGGGAGACGACAGAAACGGTTTTGGTGGAATCTCCAAGGTTTCCAGGCTTCCTTCCAACATTTCCAACACTTTACTCATCGAAGGCCGACTTAATGGATTCGTCTGTATGCACCACAAACCCACAATAATCATCTTCTTGGCAGCCCGTTCTCTTTCATCAGTCATAATCCCATGCAACCCAAGATCCTGGTTTAGCTTGATACGATCATAGATCCGATGTGGAAAATATAGTTGAGAAGGATGGTCTATACCTACTTTCACATCAATGTTCTTTCTGCCGCCAACCATTTCTAATATCATCATTCCATAGCTATACACATCTGACTTGTTAGATATGCTTCCAAAGTTTCTATTAAAAACTTCTGGAGCTATGTAACCAGCAGTCCCTCTAGCCCCTGACATAGATATGAATCTCTCTTTTTCTAAACAAAGCCTGGCTAGTCCAAAATCTGCTATTTTTGCATGATACTCCTCATCTAAAAGAATATTATGAGGTTTTATGTCAAAATGTAGAATTCTCGTTGTACAACCACGGTGTAAGTACTCAAGTCCACGAGCAATTTCAATCGCGACTTGGTAAATTTTTTCCCATCCAAACGCAAAACCTGATCCAGATGTGGCCAGTTTTTCACCAAAGATAAATTTTTCAAGAGATCCGTTAGGCATAAATTCATAGATAAGAGCTCTTTTGTTTCGCTTGTCAAAACAAAACCCAAGTAGAGTGACAATGTTAACATGTGAAGTCCTACTGATGCTTGCAACCTCGTTGATGAATTCTACGCCGGTGTTATCAAATTTTAAATTGCTGAATAAAAACTTGACTGCAACCAGACGGCCATCATGAAGTTTGCCTTTGAATACAGAACCATAGCCTCCTTGGCCAAGTTTTTCTTTGAAGGAATTAGTCATTTTCTTGACGTCTTTGAAGCTGTATCTCTTTGGAGCCAAAGACCCATGAGTTTTGAAGAAAGCCTCCAAATTTTGATGATTATCTTTCCAAAAGCTTGGGGATGATAAAATATTGTGTAACAAACGTTTCTTTCTTGAGAAATGTATTAGCATGGAAATAGATAGAATGATTGCTACAATACCGATTGCACTCCCAACACCTGTAAGCAAGAAAGATCTAATTAGATAGATGTGTTGGTTAAAGCTCATCTGCGAGGTCGCTTCCATTACGAACATACCACTTGGATTTATGATATAAACACGACGAACAATCAAACAGTAGTTTGTTGAATGATGCAACAGTCATGAATAACAGGAACAGTAGTTCCATAGGTGGATCGATCAAAAATCTGTGAAAAGTGAAAACTGACTATGATTACTACGAATGATGGTTTTTATGGGTTTTGTTTTACCTATAAAAAGTTTCACAACTCTTCTAGACTTCGGAGCCACCGAAGGAGCCACTGAAGGAGCCGCTGAAACGTAACGATGAAAAACAAGATTAGTCCCACATCATACTAAAACTAGACAATAAGACAATCAATAACCTACTATCTTATATTACAATTGCTCTTGGCTGATAAAATTTCATGTAGATAAAAATTACTTCTAAAATAAAACCGGGGCTTCAAAATTTTGGTTTTGAGGGCTCACAAGATGACAAAAGACTGGGTCATCAAATAGTAATCTCCACCGTTATTATAATGATTAATTAATGCTAATGATTAATTTAACTAAACCTATTATAGGGGCTCCAAAATTTTGGTTTTTAGGGCTCACAAGATGACAGGCCGGGTCATCAAATACTAATCTCTAAAACCGTTATCATAACGGGCCGCGAGTTATAACCCAAAGGTGTCACTATCCATGCACAAAAACTCCAACAAAACAAATTGTTCACAAAAACCCCATTTAACATAAATTGTCTATATTACCCTTTTAGTTTAAATCACCCCAACAAAAACAAAAATCAACCTCATTTTTAAATTTTTATTATATTATCACTAACAACAACAAACCACCACCAGCAACTAGCACCGCAGCCCACCGCAGCCCACCGCCACCAACACCACCGTCGTCGCCGCCACCACCAGCACCGCCGCCCACCACCGCGCCACCGCCGCCGAGCAACACCACCATTATCGCCGGCCACCACCACCACCAACCAGCCCCCACCGCCACAAAAATTAAGTTTCATTGATCAATATTCAACAAAATGAGAAAAAAAATGATGAAACCAAACTAAGAAAATGATGAAACCAAAATTGGTTTCACCAAAATTAAAGAAAGGAGAAAGAAGAAAGAAGAAAAAAAGAAACACAATAAGATGAAACCTACCATAGTCAAACGCACCGCCTTATCAGCATACAACCAACACTACCATTACCTTCTCAACTAAAACTAGTTTCAACAAAAAACAATCCCCATGTGTCTCACCATAAAAATTGGTTTCATAGAGATCAATATTCAAAAAAATGAAACCTAATTAGGTATCATCATCTTTCCACATATTGTCATTTCACCAACATAACTTCAATGATGAAACCAAACACGACGACCATGCCGAATAAACTAGGGCAAAAATTAGGTGAAACCAAAATTTGGTTTCATCATAAACTTAATTTTCATCATTGAAATCTTTGGTTTCATGATAGAAAATAGGCAAGTTTATGATGAAACCAAATTTGGTTTCATCATTAGTTTACTGTTTTCACCAACCAAAACTGTCAGAATTTGATGAAACCAATTTTGGTTTCATCATAAATCGGTCATTTCACCAATACAATATTGATTTCGACATTGAAGATGTATCATCATTTGCTGGTGATGAAACATCAGAAGGTGGTGGTGGTGATTGTAGAGGATTGAATGAGGAGGCGGAGGTGCTGTTGGGAGCGGATCTGCAAGTACTAGTGTTGATTGTATATGATAAAAGGAGGAGGAGGTGTTGTTGGTGGCCGATTTGAAGGTATTGGTGGTGGTTTTAGATGGTAGAAGGAGGAGGCAAAAGTAGTGTTGGTGGCGGATCTGATGTAATGGTGGGAAAAAACAAAAATAAGAGGAGGCGGTGTTGTTGATTGAAAATCAGGACGTAGAAATAGAAGAAGGTGATGATGGTGTTAATGGAGGAGACGGAGGTGATGATGGTGTTAATGGAGGAGACGGAAGTTCTGTTGGTGGCGGATCTGGACACATCGGTTGGTCTGATGGTGGCGGAGCTACTGTTGGTGATAGATCTGAACAAAAATAGAAGAAAAAGAGACGGAGGTGATGATGGTGTTAATGGAGGATACGGAGGTTCTGTTGGTGGCGGATCTGGACACATCGGTTGGTCTGATGGTGGCGGAGCTACTGTTGGTGATAGATCTGAACAAAAGTAGAAGAAAAAGAGACGGAGGTTTCGTGGAGGAGACGGAGGTATTGCTGCTGGTGGTGACGGAGGTGTTGTTGCTGGTGTTCGTGGAGATCTATCTTTTCTCACTAACAGAAAAAATGTTTGTTGCTGCTCGTGATGATGGTGGTGGAGAAAATGAGGCGGAAGAAAGAAGAAGAATAAGAAGAAGAAGAAATCAAGATAAAAAGGGTATGTTTGGCTTTATTTTAGTAATAAAAACTAAATTTTCTTATTTTTATTTGACCTGGGGTTTTTGTGTCATTTTTAATGAAAAATTAGGTTTGACCCCCCTATATTAATTAGATTTATGTTTGGGGTCCCTATGTTAATTAGATTTAGGTTTGAAGCCCCTATATTGGGTCTCCTTTCATCCACATTTAGGATAGTTAAATCTAGAAGAGCCCTCAAAACCAAATCCCTAGAGCCCCTATAATAGGTTTCTTTAAAATTCAAGGGGAGGTCCATAAAACAACCGCAAACCGACCAGAAATAGATATAGAAATTGATTAAAGTTAAAAAACAAAAGTTTTATAAGGGCTGATACCAGTCTTACTAAGGGGATATCATACGGTCGATCCAACGGCCTGGAATGCTTCAGATCATTTTGTCTTATATGGTAGGGTATCCCCTTAAGACTGGTATCAGCCCTTATAAATCATGAAAAAATTGGTCTATAAATTCCTTATAAATTTTCCAGCAAATTTTAGAGGGAAGGATCCACCAAATACCATGGAACCATAAACTACCTTTAAAATTCTACATCCAAGTCCACCGTAAAAAAAAAAAAAAAAAAAAAAAAAAAAACCATATTCATTTATATACATACGGCAGTTGACTGTTCCTTTAATATAAAAATTGGTATCAGCCCTATTTTTATCCGAAAATGATATATGGCGCCCAACTTTCTGCACCCAATGCACCCAGTGTTAACGTGGCGTTTCAACCGTTAATACTCCGTTTATTGCCCAACTAAATCTTGTTTATGAGTTGTTTCTGTTTTGTTCTTCTTCTATCTGTTCTTTTATTATTTTTGTTCAGTTCTTTTAATTAGTCTCTCCATTGTGATTTTTTGTGGAAGACGATACGCAAACTAATGTTGATAAAGACGGTGATCTATCTAGACGAAAAAGATTAGTTTATAGGATTGAATGAGCTACGTTCGAAACTCAAAGGACAAAAACAAAATCAAAACTAAGAGCTGAACAATTAAGTGGTTGATTGATGGACACTCTCTCTGTAAAGTATGAACTGCAACTTCCAATCCTCTCTCAAATTACCAAAACTAATATCTAGAAAAATCACTTAGATCAATACCACTAACTCATCGAACATTCATTTGGGTACTTGTTCATCAATTAAGGAGTCCCTGTTTTTGCAAATCTTAAATGTGAAATGATGATAATAAATTATCTTCACAGTCAATACTTTGGGTAGTTCTTCTTTCTAAGATCTTTTTTGATCGGTAGTTCTTGTTTCTAAGATTTAACCCACGAGTAATACTATCTGTAAAATTCAATCGATTTCTTAGGGTTTTCAAAGAATTAGAGGAAGAGGTTAGAAGTTAATGGACAAAATTGTCCAAGTGAACGCCACGTAACATTGGGTGCATTGGGTGCACTGAACTTGGGTGCCATATATCATTGTCGATTTTTATCGCATTTTACAAAGGTGAGATTAGAGTTTATTAAATTGAAAGAAAAAATTGAAGAAATATATAATGGATATCTGGAACTGGCTTCACAGTTTCCCGAATCAATTGTTGTTGAAGAATTTGATCATGAATAAAATTGTTTTATTCCGCCAAAGATTTTTGACTTGATATAATCTCCCCCTCTTCGTCGATGAGCATCGGTGTTTCTGTCGTACAATCTATTGGCAAAGCCCCACACTCAGAATGCCTAGTATTGGAAGAGTAAGGAGGAAGGATTCTACATTCAAAGTTTTCACATTTTGATTGTTGCTCGGCCAAGATGGTACTGTTGATTAAAAAGAGAAAGATGAAGAAATGGATAACAAGAAATGGGATCATCGTGTTCCTAACCAAATGATTACCGAATAATGAATAACTCTTTGCAAACCAATAAAAAAGGTTATTAGTAATAAGCATGAAAGATATGAAGGCTGTACTCAAGGGAACAATGATATTTCCCAAGTTGATACGTTAAGTTGACTTGTGACTGCAGACTTAGAAAAATTGAAAGGCAAGGAGGGGTCCCATGAAACTACAGCGCAAACTAATTCCACCATCCGCATTTGTTGAATAAACTGAATGTGGTTTCATTATCATTTCATCTGAATTTCGTAATTGTCTAATTGATGATCAGAAGTAAAAACAAATTAAGTATTAACATACCAGGAGAAAAGCAAATATGGTAATGCAATTAGAAGAAATTACCAGGAGATGGAGCAGCAGCGCGCGGCGGAAGGCGAACCAGCACATATGTATCCCCGCATGTTCCACCAACACCACTGCAAGTTACACACAAGCCGATGCTGTCGCCTTGAAACCCTGCTTCCAAACTCTTCCGAGTGTTTTTTTCTTAGTGGTAAGAACTTTGAGGCTCATAACCGGTATTATTTCAGGGTGTAAAGTGGTTAAACCTAGCGTGCGTGTGGCCATGCCGAGGTGTACTCAGGGGCGGAACTATGCCCAGACCTAAAAACCCAAAAATCCTTTTTTTCACTACCTATTTTACTTGGGATGATAAAAATAAGCCCAATTAACAGGATTAAGCCACCCTAAAAACCCAAAGCCACCCCCAAGCTAAATTTCCAGTTCCGCCACTGGGTGTACTCCACAAGTACTATCGTTTTTTGGACACTCAGAACCGAAAAATTGACTTAGACCATGTGCCGTGGTGAAATGATGTTTTAGACTAGTCAAATGTATCTATAAAAATCCATTTGTATCAAAATGAGATTAGACTGTTGCAACTTCCAAGCACTAACAAGAAATTGACTACAACATTGACTCAAAACGTATACGGACAATTAAACTAAAATGCAGTTGACGGAATTATAAATCACTCGATCGGACTACAAAAATATGTTTTCCCCGTAGATTTTCCATTCCTCCCGATTTATCACCATGAGATTGGGGGACTTTGGAAGACCAAAAGTAAATCACGCCGCAAAAATTTAGATCACAACGATAAAATTTTTATTGATCGGAGAATAAATCGGGTCACCAGAGCATTTTTATGTTTGTTGCAAGGCAATTTTGGAGATATGCCCTAGGCTGGGACATGAGATGACCGCCGACAGATCACACGGTGAGTCATTACTTGGTGTAGTGGATGGGTGAGTCAAATAAAGCAACAACGTTGATATGGCCGAGTTGGTCTAAGGCACCAGCTTAAGGCGCTAGTCCGAAAGGGCGTGGGTTCAAATCCCACTGTCAACAGTTGATTTTTTTTTTATCTTACATGCACAATAGGCCATCTCATAGCTTATCTATTTTGGTTGCCCATGAGCTTGAAAACATTTTATCTTTGGAAATTTCTTGTGTTTGGAAGCATAATGACTCTTGTAATCTAGAAAAGCAGCATGACATAATCTGTTCTCTAGTTAATCATTCAATTTAAACTTCACTCATGAAAATAATGCTTAAACTTAAGCTTGTGGAGAGAACTGTCAGGTAGCAAATGCATGGTTCCAAGCTAACGAAGCGGGTTCAGGAGCATACTCGGTCACTTCGAGCAAGAGCTTATTTCCATGAGCTAGCCTGTGCAGAGTTTCGCAGTTAACTAAATTATGCCGCTTATTTCCATGTTATGATTCTGACTCTGAGCGCTGGTTGAAGAAGAAGCTGATGGCTGGAGTGATCTTGGGGGAGACGAAGAGCTGGTTGAAGAAGAAGCTGATGGCTGGAGTGATCTTAGGGGAGACGAAGCGCTGGTTGAAGAAGAAGTTGATGGCTGGAGTGATCTTGGGGGAGATGATAGAAACGGTTTTGGTGGAATCTCCAAGGTTTCCAGGCGAAGTGATCTTGGGGGAGATGATAGAAACGGTTTTGGTGGAATCTCCAAGGTTTCCAGGCTTCCTTCCAACATTTCCAATACTTTACTCATCGAAGGCCGACTTAATGGATTCGTCTGTATGCACCACAAACCCACAATAATCATCTTCTTGGCAGCCTGTTCTCTTTCATCAGTCATAATCCCATGCAACCCAAGATCCTGGTTTAGCTTGATACGATCATAGATCTGATGTGGAAAATATAGTTGGGAAAGATGGTCCGTTCCCACTTTCACGTCAATGTTCTTTCTGCCCCCAACCATTTCTAGTATCATCATTCCGTAGCTATACACATCTGACTTGCTAGAAATGCCTCCAAAGTTTTTATTGAATACTTCTGGAGCTATGTAACCGGCAGTTCCTCTTGCTCTAGACATAGATATTATGCTCTCTTTTTCTAAACAAAGCTTGGCTAGTCCAAAATCTGATATTTTAGCATGAAAGTCCTTGTCCAGGAGAATGTTATGAGGTTTTATGTCAAAATGTAAAATTCTTGTTGTACAACCACGATGTAAGTACTCAAGTCCACGAGCAATTTCAATTGCAACTCGGTAAAATCTTTCCCAGCCAAACACAAGATCTTCTTCTGACGTGGCCAGTTTTTCACCAAAGATAAATTTTTCAAGAGACCCGTTAGGCATAAATTCATAGATAAGAGCTCTTTTGTTTCGCTTATCGAAACAAAAACCAAGTAGAGCGACAATGTTGACATGGGAAGTTCTACTAATGCTTGCAACCTCATTGAAGAATTCTAAACCGGCGTTCTTAGTTTTCATATTGCTGAATAATACCTTTACTGCAACCAGACGACCATCATGAAGCTTACCTTTGAAGACACAACCATACCCTCCTTTGCCAAGTTTCTCTTTGAAGGAATTAGTCATTTTCTTGACATCTTTGAAACTGTATCTCTTTGGAGCTAAGGACCCATGGGTTTTAAAGAAAGCCTCCAAACCATCGCGTGATGAACGCTTCCTTCTCAGGAAATATAGCATTAGGGGAATAGACAGCAAGATTCCAAGAGCACCAAATGCACCCACTACACCTGTAAGCAAAAGGAAATTAATTAGATGGGTGTTAATTGCTCAGAGCTACAATAATTTGCCAGATTGCTTCTCTTACAATATACCACATGGAGTTATATTATAAAAACGGATACCATTCTGGAAATTATAACCGAAAGACTATACAGTAAAACCTCTATCTATAACGGAATAAACTCCATGATGAATAAAAAACTCTAGTCCCGATTTGGCTTCATCTTTGTAAAATTTACCTGTATATAAGAATACGGTCCCTATAATATTCTCAAACAGAGATTTTACTGTATATGACTAGTCTAGTAAGAAATGTGATACAGATAATTACCTATAGAAATTTTCTTCAATTTCTTAAACTTGGCAGCTGAAATATAACAATGAAAAACACAGGATTAGTCCCACATCCTAGTAAAACTAGACAATAAGATCTGACAGTATAATTGCACTTGGCTGATAAACTTTTCAGGTAGCAAAATTACATTCAATTCTCATTAGCTAGCTAGCTAGCTAAAATTACTGTTAAAATGCCTAGCAGGGTGTTTCGCTACTAGTAAAAAGAAGAAAACCCAAGAACACATATGAGGATAAGTGGCAGGTATTCTGCACTACTAATAAGATATGAGAACATACCAGGAGACGTTGCAGAAGGTGGATCGACACATGCATCTCTAATGCTTCCATCCGGACAAAAACAGGTTGGGATCTTTTCTGTAGTGTTGGATCCGCATGTTCCACCGGAACTTGTGCAACGTAAACACAAGCCGATGCCGATATCACTTTCAGCATTAAAATAAGTCACATCGAAGCCCTGCTTTATAACTGCAGGGAGTATTTCCGGGTAAGTGGTAAGATCTCTTAGAGCTGTAAGCATAACTGGAGTTTTCACAGTTTTGTTGCAGGATGAGAAATCTGGAGGAACACCGGGAGCCATGCCGAACCAAAAGTAAGCATCTCTTGTTGGTGAACCGTAAATTAGACACTTGAACCGAAAGGTAAGCTGATCTGGAATTTTAACACAATCAGAGTACAGAGTCAGCTGATCAACATCTTTAGCCAATTTGAAATCGACCGAATGAAAATTTGGGATCGGATATTCAAATGGGCAAGCACCATAAGATTCATAACCCACGAAAGCAGTATTTGTAATATTCATAACTTGGGTTTGTGTGTTAATCTCTAAGACACGATATGATTCTCCTGAAATTTCTATTTGTGCTACATCCCCATCTAAACAATCCAGCCTATAATTTAAAAGCCCGCAGTATTCAGGCCGAGACTTATCACCGTTACTATAATGGCCTCCCCAAAATGGATAGCCTACGTCTAAACTGTCTCCACACACAAAATTTCTTTGACATTTCTCGTATCTTTCCAGATTATTCTCCTGTGCAATACAAACATAGGTGTGGAATATTAAGATCAAGAAAAAGATGATGCTAATTTTAGAAAATGGTGCCATTATGAAGTTCTTGAATTGATGATAAAAGATTGGCAACATATAATTCATTATCGTAGCTCAACTAGTCAACTTAGATTATTCTAGACCATGTGTTTCAGTCAAATGAATTACTCATGAGTTGAATTTTCTACCAAACAAAGAAAAGGACTTCTTGGCTAAATGTGATGTTTTAGACCAGTCAACAGGGAATTGACTGTACGACTGGTCCCACCTTCCAAGCACCAAATGGGAACTTGACTACAATGTTGACTCAAAACGACCTCTGTGAAGATTGTGGAGGAAAGAATGGAAAGGTACAAATGATACTGCTGGCGTATCAGAGGTTATCTAGTTGCAGTCATCCCAGCGACCTGTATGGCTCTTTATCTACATTTAATTCTTTAACTACATAACCAAATGAATTGGTTTTAAGACATCAACAAGGAGGAGTTACTGAATGCACCAGTGAGATCTACTAGGATAAAATACTGTCAGGCGAACTTTAACTTCCTATACGAAAGGGAAATTCTGAGGGGTCAGAAGGTAATTCATAGTACAATAAACTTCCCAAATTACACAAGCAGAAACAACACCACTTCGAAACGGAAGTCATACTAACTATGGTGCGCACAAGACAGGCATAGAACTAAAATGTTTCTGGACTTACCGAGTTAGAATCAGCTTCCCCCAGAATTGGAACTAGAAAAGAACAACAGACACCTAAACAAAGATTAAATACCTAACCTTTCAAAGGATCTGTCATACCACGTGAAGCTGGAGAATTTGGAAAGGTTAATCTTGAATGCCCAAAAAGTTTGCGTTTTTCTGTCTAAAATACAGAAAGAACTACATTCTTCAGAGCACAAACACAATATGCACCCAGAAGTTTGACAGAGTTTCTAATCAAAACTCAAAAGCTGAATATGGATCGCAAATGAAATTGAGATACGAATGTCTCATCAGCCTTATGTTTTTACAGCTGGTTGGCCAGGAAAAATTTACCAAGAAACACGAAAAGAAGACATCAAAAGTGCATCAACATGACCGCAAAGCACTGCCACTAACAGATTATCTACTTCATGTAAGTCCTTTAACTATCCGGTGGCCAAATTCCTAATGCATACCCACATCTCAACCATACTCAATTGTTACATTACTCAAAAACTAAGGGTTCACTAAAACTCCATATTGCCTGGAAAGAAACAACAAAATGGACTAGTTTCATAATACTTCAACGTTATATAACTGAATGAATTGGTTTTAAGCCATCAACAAGGAGGAGGTCACTGCATGCACCGAGTTATAACTGAATGCACCGGTGAGATCTAGTAGGCTAAAATACAGTCAGATGAACTTTAGCATCCATTATGACAGGGAAATTCTGAGGGTTCAGAAGGTAGTTCATACCCCGCCTAAGACGGCATAGAACTAAAATGTTTCTGGACTTACCGAGTTAAAATCAACTTCACCCAGAACCGTAACTACAAAAGAACAAAGACACCTGAAAAAAGATTCAAGACCTAACCTTTCAAAAGATCAGCAAACTACTCTGACTTTTTATTTTGCCTCATTCTCATACGCGTAAAGCCGGAGAACTCGGAAAGGTTATCTTGAATGCCTGAAAAAATATGATCCAATGTCAGTCTCCAAAAGTTGCCTGTTTCTGTCTAAAATACAGAAAGTCATACATTCTTCACAGAATAAATGCATATGCACGCAGAAATTTGACAGAGTTTTTAATCAAAACTCAAAACGCAAAAGCTGAATATGGATAGCAAACGAAATTGAGATACCAGTAGCTGACCAGAATAGTTATGTCATAAACTCAATTACCTTCATTGGCCTCCCAAAGAGCATGAAATGAAGCATTTTGAATGTCTCAACAGCCTTATGTTTTCTCAGCTGGTTGGCCACTAAAAATTTACCTAGAAACACGAAACAAAGACATCGAAAGTCTGAAATTCCAAAGTTACAATATACATAAAGAAAGTACACTTAAGTGCATGAACATGACCACAAAGCACTGCCACTAACAGATTAAAATCTCCATCACTGCAGTATAACTCAAAACCATGTCATAACTTTATATATATAGTTGCAGATAATTTACAAAATGAAGAGTTCATTCTCATAAAGTATCATCCATGGGAGCTTCCCCACGAGGGCCTAAACATAACATAAGCTAATGGTGTCTGCCAAAAAAACATATAATAAGATAAAAACTAAGATCAAGGGGTCTTGGGTTGAGTCAAAATTGAAATTTGGTAACTTCGACCTGGCCAGCTCTCTTTAAGGATATATCAGGCTACAGATGCCAACTCCCATATCTTTATAGTCCCATCATCACTTGCAGAAGCTAGTAACCTGGTTTCCTGGGAGCTCCATTGTACTGCATTTACGTCCATTTCATGAGCCTTCTCCTTCCCCAGCAGCAATTTATAGGACAGTCCATCAACCTCTTCATTCTTAACAAAAAGACGTATAGCATTATCAGCAGCCCCACTAGCAATTATGCCCTCCCTCGACCAATGAACTGAGAATATTGTCCGATCATGATATCCAGCGAGAGTGGAAACATGTCTCCATGGAACAAAGCCATCTTCAGCTGGTGGTGTTGCTTTGGGGTCACTTTCCCATATTTTCAAGGTAAGATCGTCACTACAGGTGACCATTCTGTCCCCTGTAGCGTTAAAAGATAATGCCCAAACTGTAGACGAGTGCCCATTGCTAGCTTGGTTTAATGTTTGGACACAATGCCAGTCATCGCCATCACCATCTTCCGCCCAAATCCTAATAGTGTTATCATAACTGCAAGTAAACAACAGGTCCAGAAACGGATGCCACTGAACCATCTTCACATCCTGTGTGTGTCCTTGCAAGATTGAAAGACACTCACACTCATTCCCGGGTAAGACTTCCCAAATCCAAACAGATTTATCTCGACTGCACGTTGCAAGCAGGTTACCAGCTGGATTCCATGAAACACTTTTGACTTCATTCTCGTGACCCTCAAGAGTGGAAACACATTCAAAATCACCACCAACATTAGCCCAAATCGAAGTAGTAGCATCGAAACTGGCAGTAGCTAATAATTTCCCACAAGGTGACCACGCACAAGACCTAACTGTTCTTGTATGTGTTTCATCCAAAACCGCCTTGCATTCCCAGGAAGTGCCAAATGAGTTCTGTTGCCATATCCGAACAGTTTTATCACCGCTGCAAGAAGCAAGCATAGAAGGAATTCCAGAAATTCCAGTAGCTGGATTCCAAGCGAGATTCCAAACCCTATCAGTATGACCTTCAAGTTTCTGAATCTCTTTAAGTTCGAAATTTCCCTCCAACAAATCCATTATCCCTAGAAGAGATTGAAAGAGAATAACAAAAACAAACTAAATCAAACGTCAATGATTTCATTCTAGGACTAAGCCAAATCTATATATTTCTTCAATCATAAAAGAATCTAATGGGTTAATTATAACCTAGAAACATGAAAAAGCAAAAAGATTAACCAACCAAAAGAATCGATTGATAATAAATTATTCAAATCTACAATTCAATCAAATAAAACTAATCAAATAAAATCAAGATTTCAGAGTTTCAGAATTTTTTTTTTTAAAATCAATCAAAACAAAACCCAGAAAGAATCAGGAACGAAAACATTCCATGAGTGCGAAGAAATTAGTGATGGAGGAAATCCGAGGAAGAAGAATACCTTGAAGAACGAGTGAAAGAGCGGTCGGCCGGAGCTCTGCCAAAAGGGTTTCACAAATTATAGAAATGGGACAAAGAGGAGTGAGTGAGGGCTTGAGTCGAAACCTAACAGAGGGGTTTCTCAGTTTAATAGGGGATTCTCCCGGACACTCAATGAGCTGCACAAGACCCGGTCTGGAACCGGTGTACCGGTCCGGAACCGGAAAAACTGGACTCGTACCGAACCGGAACCGGAGTAGCCGGGACAGGTACCGGTTCCTAAAATTGAGAACCGGAGTAGGCCGGTACTGGTACTGGTTCTGGGGTGAGTCCCGGCCTGTCCCGGCCCATATGTCCCGGTTAATTATAGCCTTAGATTTTTTTAGGAATCTTACATCCTGACTGTCCCTCTCCCTCCTAGGTATAGCGTATCTCTAATTCCTATCGACTTTCATTTCAGTTTTATTTTTTTCTTCTTCTCTGAAGAGAAGCAGTCGCTCACTACCATTCACTAGAATCACCACCATCATCGATTCGTTACTTGTTCTTCTTCTTCTTCTTCAAAGCATCTCCTAGGTAATTCTTCTTTCTTCTTCTTCTCACTTACACTAGTGGAAAATAGATTTTTAACCACTTCCCCGGGCTTCACCGGAAAGGACTTCTGTATGGTGTAATAAATATTGGTGTTGTGGCCCACGGTAGTTTTATAAAAACTTGTTTCTTTCACAGTCGTTTTAGAGATGGGTATTTTTGTAAAACGAGGAGCTCCCTAATAGGTTCGGTAGAGTTGTAAAACCACTTTGCGAAAGAAAATACTTTCTATAAAAAAATCTTTTTATAATTAAAGTATGTTTGGTTCTTCTTTTTTCTTATCGTTCTAACCTGTGCAATTGATATATGCCTCTTTCTTCTCCGTTTTTCATATCCTTCTTGAAGCCAGAAACTAAAAAGATCAGAAGTAATCACTTCGCCTAAACCCAAACCCCTTTCTCATCTTCTCCAAAAAGCCCAAATTTAATCCGAAAGATAACAACAGTAGTTTGTTTATAACTAAACAAACCTCTTACATCAGCGTACGATTCTCCTTCTTCTTCAACTTCTTCTTCTTTTTCTGTTGTTTAATTTGGATTTGGTTAGATCTATTTTTCTTGTAAGATTCTAGGATTTTCACAAAAAAAAAAAAAAAAAACTGTTTTGGAGACGATTATCGTAAAGACTTTACGGTTTCATCTGAAATTAGGGATTTTTGAATCTGGAATTTGTTAGGGATTTTAATTTGTAAATGTTTGTTAACGATGCTATTATACCTGTTTTTATTTAGGGATTGTTATTTGAATTTGGAATTTGTTGGAGATATTGATTTGTTCATGTTTGTTAATTTAACTTTTATAACAAGAAATAAAGCTAGGTAGATCTTAATCGATTCCTAGGTATCTTGAAGCTCAATCTCAGTGCTTTGGAAAAAATTATTTGATTGCTCTTCTTTTGTCAAGATTAAGTTTAAAGTACTCAAACCCTTTTGTTTTTAGTTTGATTTTTAATTTCAATTTGGGTTTTGTATGGATCAGATTTGCTTTAGGGGATTATGGTATTCTGTTCATTAAAAGTTGTAGGTTGTGGGCGGTGGTTCTTGCAATTGGCGGTTGTAGGTGGAGGTGTTGGTGGTTGACATTGTGAGTAAATGTTCAGTTTGGTGTTGGTGTTTTTGGTGGATGTTGTTGGTATACTGGAAACACCTTTATTCTTTCTTTTTATTTGGTCTCTTTCCATGAATTTCTTAATAAGTTTGAATCTTTGATTTTGTTTTTAGGTCTCTTTCTTTGAACTGCTCATTAAATTTGGACCTTTGAATATGTATTTAGGTTTGCTATGTTAGGGTATCAAACAATTTTTGTTGTTGTTGAACAGAAAGAACGAAAGTTTGATACCATGTGCAATCTTTATGATGCTCTATACAGGGTCTTACCAAGGTAAAATCAGTTTCGTGTTTCTGTTTGAGTTTCATATATCTTCATATAGTTTTAAACCTTCAATAGTAATTGTTTCTGTTTGAGTTTCATATGATGCTCTAAAGTCTGCTGGGGTGAAACAAAAGTTGGAATGGCTTAAGAAATTAAATCAGGAGAAAAAGCTCCATGTGAACAATTAAAACTGGGTTCAACTCTTCTCTTAGCATTTCTAGAATCCGGTGAGTACTTTGTCGTTCGGAGTGAGGTTCATGTTGTTTTTACATTGTGTAGATACTTAATGATGAAATACTTTTGCTATGTAGGAGATAAAACTAGCTGACATGTTAGGATCCTAGTGGAGAAAGGAAGAGCGTACATGCTTTTATGAAGAGTATGGAAAAGACTGGAAAAAGGTTTGTTTATAATATTGTACCCTAGGTACAAGGCCTTTCTTTTTGTGCTAACCATGATTGACACAGAAACTCAAGAAAATTCTTTGTTAACTCGACTTAGTGTCCGAATATGAACTCACTTTACATTGTTGGGTATGCTATTGCTGGCACCAAACGACAAACGCCAAATACCAATCAATGTATTCGTTGTATTACTTCCTTAAGATTGTTCCTTGTCATTTGTCATTTGGTAGCTGTTAAGATTTTTTCAAACATCCTACGTGGCTTTTTTAGTATTTCTTAAGAGAGCATTATTCTATTTGGTTTTATTTCCTCATCATAATTAATAAACCACTACAGATTGGGAAATATGAAATATTAGTGCTCATTTAGTGTATCATTCTACCTCTTTTCCCAATTCTTGAAGTCAATATTCAAGTTGTAGTTTATATTTTTGGCACTATTTATACTAAATACTAAAATATTGGTAATGTTGGTCATCTGTGAGTTGATCAAATACACAAGTTTTTATTCTTTCGTATATTTTTCTTAGAGTGCAGCTAGGAATACATAAATGTTGATATCAAGAAAAATTAAGTTAATATTCTCTTGATGTTATTGCGCCTTAGACAAGCTTGTGACCATCCGCTTCTCGTAATGGGATATAATTTTAATTTTGTTTGGGTTCCCCCGAAACTAATGAAAATGTTGCTCCCTGAGATTGCTAACCGTGAACTTGCTGCCGTATGCTCTAGACGGATGATATTTGTGTTCAATACAATGGAGCGGAGAACTTTGCACTTTGTTCACGAGATCGAGTCTCGGGTGTGTTAAACTTTTTCTTACAAACTTCTCTGCGTTATCGTTAAAGCATCTTGGTTGGTTATGATGTTTTTTCTTGGTACATGCAGATTGTTTGACATGAGGATTGGCCACCAGCTTCAGTTTTATCAACAACCAGGAGGTAGTGATGTTGCTACTTTGACTTCTACCACGTTCTCATTATCGGGCAGGCTCTTGTTTGCTGATATTCCAATGGGGATTGCTTCATATGGGATACTTTTTTAGCAAAGGTATGAAGTTGGATAATGATGAGCGTCAGCTCTATGTCCCTAGGCCCAATCTAAAATGCAATATGTTGGGAGGGAGTGGCTAATCCCAGCTCCTATATAACCCGAGAGGAAGTCGTTTAACATTATATCTCAAGGTCTGTTATGAAAGTTACTTCTTCCACTCCTGGAAGGTGATATAATGATATTTATGGTTTGTTTCTTTTACCTTTTCATGTGATCAGCATGATGACAAAGGTTTTGCGCATCCGGAAGGGGTCCAAAAACTTGTGAAGAACTACTCGCAGTTCGTATCGTTCCTTATATATACCTGGAAATAAAAGAGATACAAAAGAGGTTTGGTTTCCCTTGTTTGTTCTGTTCGCATTTAGTTAAAATGTTTTATCATGAACAAGTGGGGCTTCTTGGTTCTTTTCGTTCTTATTTGTTATCCTAATTCTGCATTTTTTGATCTCAGGTTGAGGTCAATGAGGATCCGGCTGAAGTAATAAGGAAGATGATATCCAAATCGAGTAGCCTCTTATGTCTACATTTCTTGTATCCCACTACTAACATATTTTAGAAATCGATGCTGCGATTATGAACTAACTCACAAAGAGATATATCAGTTATTATTGTTGAGTTTAGTAGATGGCCGATACATCTATTTTTTTCATTACTTGAATGTTGCATTTTTAATTCATCGGTCTTATTATCTTATCAGTTACGTATATGTGATTGCAGCTATGCCATTGAAGTCGGAACTAATGTAAGTCATTGATATGGTCAGTAACACATCCATTTACTGTCTTATTTTGGTCACTGTCTTGATGAGTTAGTAGTTTCATTCCTCCATGTTGAAGGCTATTGAAATATTATTCGTAAAACTGAACAATACCTTCCACATGTTGTACCTCTGGCATTTGCATCGTGTAATCTTGTTGATGGGTCTTCAGTGGTAGCTTTTCATTTGATAGCTTGTATCAGAAAGTAGAATAGGACGCTTGCCTTGCAGAAGGTGCTCACATCTAAGACCTTGATTAGAGACAAAAGCAGGATTTAAGAATAGCAAAAAATGTTATGTGAGTTATGCATCTCGTTGAGTCACTTATATGCTTTCTATTTATGTTTCTAAAACTTAGGAATTCTCTTAAACATTAAACCGCTTGAATATAAAAAGAGTGTTTAGGAATTCTCTTAAGTTCTAAGTCAATGACTTAGTAAAATCCATTTAAATAAGCTCTTTGAACCGGCTTATTTTAAAATGAAACGAGTTTAGGCTAAATGAATTTGTCTTGATAACCTTCCTAATAATTTCGGGTGGTAGAAATTCCAAGAGGGAGCGAGGTGGAATTAAAGGTTGATCATATAAATGGGAATGGATGCGGTATGGGCCTCCCTACGAGTGTCAAACTGCAGTGCAGCTCAAGTTAAGGATCTCGGTTGGTGAAGTTTGTGAATTTTTTCTCCCAAGACTTCAACCAATTTCACTGTGTGCTTTTGATCAAGAAATTCGGGATCTCAATTTCTTCATGAGTTATGGACGGGATATTTTACATATGAAATTTATCTGCAATCATATGTTTTCTTTAAATTTTCAATTCGGTGGATACTTGTATGTGTTTAAGTGGTTCGGTGCTTGCCTCATTTCGTCTTTTTCTTTGTTAATTGATGTAGTCTTGGTTGGTTTTGTTTACTGACTTAGGGGCTGGAGCAATGGACGTGATTTGAGCTAGGTTGTCGAAAAATGAAGGCATAGATGGTGAAGCCCTACCTTAAACTTAGCGTTGAAATTTTATGGTTTGTTAAGCTTGTAATAGGATATTGGTCAGGTTTTCCAAGCCCGAGTCTCCAACTTTTGCAGACTTGGAACTTCCATTATTTTAGAAAGTTGAAATTGTAATTGTAAACTGAATACACTTATTAATACAAAGTCATTTATCAATTTAATTTTGTTAGATCCAGTTTGAAATCATTATTTATTTAATTGCGATTCGGCTTTTAGTAATTCGATTGAATCGGCTTTGGATTTCAGTTTGAATCAATATCATTTTTAAATTAAAATATCACTAGTAAAACCATTGTGTCCATCAGCATCTCTCGGTAGACTGTTGAAGAAAGTCGTTTTCTTAAAGAATTCAACGTTCGCCAGAAACAGTCGTTCTGGGAAAAACCACTTCTAGATTCACTGGCATGGACATAGTCGTTTAGTGATCGATATTACTTCTTTTCTGATGCTGGTTTAACTTCCATTTTCCACTAGTGTTAATTAGATTTGTAAGTTACTTTAACTTGCATGGGATTTGAAATTGATTAAGGAATAAACTAGGATTTGAAACTTTGAATCATGTGATACATCGATCTCGGGATTTGAAATCGATTTAGGAATAAACTAACGATTGTTCCGTTACTATTAAGAATCTAAGATCGAATTAGGGTTTGATTTGAAATTGAATTAGGGTTTGATTTGAGATTGAATTAGGGTTTTATCTTGTGTTGTGTTGGTTAAGTTAAATGGGTAGTTTTTGCCTGTTGGTACAAATTCATGAATCCTCATTGTTTGTGACTGTTGTTGTTGTGTTTTCTTGTGTTTATGTTCTGATTTGTTTTTCGTTTATGGTAAAATTAGGGAAAGTATTACTCCTAGAACAGTTTTGATTATCTTAATTGGAAGGTTCAAGGGTAAAAGGGTTGTATTCTTGAAGAAGCTCCCATCCGGATTACTCTTATTCTTGGTGAGGCTTTTTCACCCATTTTAATTTATCATAGTATTGGGACATGACAAAGTATTCAACTGATTTAACATTGTAAAAGTTCAGTTTATTCATATCTGATTTGGGAAGTGTTGTTCTAAGTTTTGGTTTATGAGCATAGAAAGATTAGTTCAAAGCTTTCATTTCAAATGTTAGAATTTTTTTTCTAAAATTATGTTGTTAGTGTTTGATTGACATTAACCTTTGATCGTAAGCCAAGTGATGAAAATGCTTGTCCATTGAAGACTTAAGTTGGTGTAGATAAATTTGTATGTGGTAATTGAATTTTTGTCCCTACTTTTGATGGTCTATACAATTATCCTTATCACACAATAAATATATCCACGATGGCAAAATTGAAATTTTATCTAAAAGATTTATTTTCATGTGTTTCCATTTTTAACCTTTTATACGTTATATATACTCTTCTTCTTCTTCACTTGATGAAAAAATGAGCAACACAGGTTTATCATGGCTTCGCCACCACTACCATCTCAGATGCCACCACAACCAACACCACCCAGTACCATCACCATAAGTACCACCAACATCTCCTTAATCACGATCGACATCTCCATATTTTCGGTCGAAATTACTTTCTCATTCTCTTCTTAAAACAACCATCGCACCACCACCACCTCTGCAACTACGACCACCTTCTCCGCCGCTAACGGATTCAGATTTAATCGAACTATCATCAACAAACATCTTCACCACCACCTCTGCAACTACGACCACTTTCTTCTTCTTCTTCTTCTAAAAACTGAATTTGATATCGGATTCAAATAGATCGAGATCTGTTTTTATGTTGCAATTATAGATCGAGATCTGGTTCAGGTTACGATTTATGGTGGTTGTGTAGCAGCGATGGCGGATGAGGTATGCTTCTTTTCGATCTTGGTGGTATTGTGAGTGATTGTGACGTAGATTAGAATAGTTTAGAACTAAGAAATTAATGATGTAAATGGAGGTGGTTTTGGTGGAATGATAAAATTGGTGTTGGATTTTGGTTACGGTTGTTTTGGTGGTGGTGGTGGTGGTGGTGGTCTTTGGAGATGTGTGATTTGTTGGTGGCGTGTTGGTATGAGTTGTTGTTACAAAGATTGAAGCATGTTGTTGAATGAAATATGGTGGTTATCTAGGTTGAAGCATGCAGTTATATTGGATCAACTATGGTTGTTGATCCATATATTTTGGATCAACTCCTGTTGTTGACCCAATTTTTTATTGGATCAACTATGGTGGTTTTGGTTGGAATGATGAAATTGGTGTTGGATTTTGGTTGTGGTTGTTTTGGTGGTGGTGGTGGTGGTGCTGGAGATGTGTGATTTGTTGGTGGCGGTAATGGTGGAGAGGTACGAATGAGAAATTAGTCATGGAAATAGTAGTAGAATGGTGGTTCTGGTTGCTTATATGTTTTTATGTTGTTGATCCATTTTGTGGGATAAACTCCTGTTGTTGACCCAATTTTTTATTGGATCAACTATGGTTGTTGATCCATCTATATGGGATCAACTGCTGTTGTTGATCCTTTGAACTCCTATTGTTGACTGATATTTCATTGGATAAGTATAATTATGCTTGTAGTTTAAATCATGCTTTGTAGTTTAAATCATGTAAATTTCTTCCAATGTTGAACTTGTGGTGCAATGGTAGCATGAATGACTCCATGTCGGATTATACGTGTTCGAATCACGCCAAGTTCACTCCATTTACATGGATCGGCTTTCATTGTTGATCCAATTTTACATGGATCAACTTCATTGTTGATCCACTAAAATTGGATCAACTTCTAATGTTTATCCTTTTTCTTGGATCAATTATCGATCTCCTAAACTAGATAAAATTCTACTTTTGGTTCTATTTTTATTTGGATCAACTATTGTTGTTGATACAAAAATATTTGAACTAGTGGCGGTGGCGGCGGTGACGGTGGCGGCGGCGGTGGCGAAGAACTAGTGGTGGTGGCGGCAACAAACTAGTGGTGGTGGAAGACTGGTAGTGGTGTAATGGTGGTGGTGAAGGAGTGGTGGTGGAATATTAGTGGTGGTGGCTGTTGGTAGGTGGTGGTTGTTGAACGGTGGTGGTGGAATGGTAGTTGAATGTTGGTGGTGGTGGTGATGCTAGTGGTGGTGGTGAAGTGGTAGTGGAAGAAATTTGTTCCATTTTGAAATGAAAAAAAAATTATATGGGTGAGGGTATTAAGGTAATTTAATATTAAATGGATAAGGTTATTAAAAAAGGAGGGACATATTTATTGTTGCATAAGGATATATATGTAGGGAGTTAAAAGTAGGGACATATAATTAATATACCTATTTTGTATCTTGTATATCTTTTCGTATGGCATGGCTAATATATCTGCTTTAAAATGTTGAATGTATCACTTTCTTATAATATGTTGTTGGTATTACTAAGATACCCTAATGGAGAAAGTAGACCAATTGACATAATCTACAGGAATCTCATGTTGACATAAGCTAGGTTTAGCTGTTTAGCTTCACTAGTTCATAATGAAAAAGAGATTGATTAGTTTTTTACCTGTAATTGGACCAACAGTGGTGGATAAACACCTAACCTCATATTAATTTCGATAATACTTAATCTGAATCTGTTCATAATTATGTTCTCTTACGAGGCCTCGGTTTAACTTAAACTAGTATACTAGTGCTTGAAGTCTTGAAGGCTAATATGCCGCATATGTTCTCTTGCGGGCCTTTGAGGTGCTAAATGGGAAGCGCAAAGCGGGTTGGATCATCCTCTCAAACCGCATCTAACACAGATGGAGGCGAACCTCGCCAACAAGTACAAATCGAAGTTGGTCACAACAAAAGAAGCATGGCAAAGTGAGATCTGAAGTTTGGTTGGAGATGACAAGGATAAATGACACTCAAGCTCAATGTCATCATTGCAAGGGATTATATGCTGCTAAAACTGACGTACATGGAACTGGTGGATTACGAAAGCATTTGAAGAGATGCCTTAGAAATCCTAACAGTGTTACAGGAAGGTAGACAAGGGATTATATGTTGTTTTTAGTACTATGTTGTAATCTTGAACTTTGAACTTAATTGTGTGAAACACTGATACTGTTATGTTGTTTTAAACCTTTGTTATTTTGAACTTAAGTTGTAATGTTGAACTTTGAATAGTCGACGTTTTAAATGTTGGGTTTGTTGTTAGCCACTTAGTCTTACCTATTCTATGTCATCTTGTATGTTTCAAAATTCGTAAAAAACCAAGATCGCAGTGGAACCGGACCGGTCTTACAGGTGCAATTGCAAAGTCCAGTCTGGAATCCTCAAATTGAAGAACCGGTCAACTCCGTATACAAGTACCGGTTCCAACAGAAAACCGGACTGTACAGGTTCATGTGCAGCTCTACCCACTAGGGACTTGGTTAGAGCAGTTCCTATGGACTCAACAAACTACAATTTTCTTGATTTTGCTCCCACTATGGACTCAACAAACATGAAAAATGGATGTACAAACCAAAAAATTAGCGCGCGCTTGGGAGACCTTGGCAGAAACGATGGTGCTTGTCCAAAAAATGCTGGCGCTTGTATTCCCAACGTGCGCTCTTACTACACACGCCAACGTCTTTCCTAAAAGCTATTTGAAATTTTCATAAGAACCCCAATCTGTTGAATCTAGACTGACTTAGACTTCTTGTGATCTAATGGCTATAATTTTTGAGTTCTATAAATACTCTCCATTTCAACTCCAAATTCATATTCACACATCTAGTCTTCTTTACTCTTTCTACGAGCTTAAAAATTCTTCAACTTCAACAAATTTTTCGATTCTTGAATATGTCTCGGCCCTTGTTAGTTCTACGCGCTCCGTATACTAAAGAAGAAGATGAATCTATTTGCGAAACTATGTTTTTTTATTTACTCGGCTTGTTCAACAAACTATCCATGAGTGAATTTCTCTGGCGGTTATTCACGACGGGTTCCGCAATGACACTCGTAATCCGAATTAGTCGTGCTATATGCGACATAGAAAATCTTTTTAAATCTACAATTAAGAAAGAAGTAAGTGAGTTTGTATCTTTAACCATACAAGACAATCGATATAGACCGAGAGGTGAACGATGGCTTTGAGATCGTAACAAGATCTTTAGGTCGAATGGCGAAGATGGAAAAATGTGGCTTTTCCTTTCGAAAAATATTTCGAAATCCATAAGGTGTTGAACAGTTTCAATCCCTTCTTTGAATATAATGTAGTCCGTCGTAATTCAGTGAAGCTTATGTAAAACGCCTAATTTTAAACATATGTAATTTCATTTAATTCAGACCGTCACACTTTTAAAACTAAAATTACAAATGTAGCAGAATTAAAAATTACAAACAATCTCTCTAACGACGCTCATCACTAGCTCTCCCATTGTGATCTTCTGGACTCAAGAATTCTCCAAGACCTAGGATATCCCTGGGTTGCCAACATAGATAATAAATTTCCATAAGGAGATAAAGATGGTTGAACAATATTAGGCGATTGGTAAGCATTCGGTCCTCCAAGCAAAGAAAATAACCTCAAATTTTGTGCAGTAAATAACCTAGATAATCATGGTTTCATTAATTTTATGCAGCAATTAACCTCAAATTTGGAAGGTTAATGTCGTAGAATGTCTGGAAATTTTGAAAAACTAAAACTACATCTTATGTGATTAAAATGGGTTGTCATATGAAATGGTTTAACATGTTATCATATAATAGCTTAAGTATAAATGAATTAGTTTTCCTTAACGTTATCGAAATAGTAAGAACATATGATGCGATATGGATTATTAAGTCCATTCATAGTACTCTTCTTAAAGGGGATAAAATCAACAAGGATCTACATTGTTAATATCTACATAATTATTTTCGAGACGAATTGAAGTAGTTTTTACAAGTGGTAAGTAGAGTATCGTTCGCTCGGACTTTTTTTTAAAGATTTTGATTTTAGACTTAATGAAAGAAATACTAAAACAAACTAATTACAATTGATTTTTGTTATCAAGGAGAGAAGAGTCTAGGGCTTTGGATTTCACTACTTCTAATGATGGTAAACTCAATAAATAAAACTTTGACATAATACTCCGACTTTACTCAAAACAATTTTCGAACTCAATCTCATGCTTTGGAAGATATAACAATACATGCTCTTTTTTATGACTTTTGTCGCTATTCTAAGGCCTAATCCTCCTTCGCTTATAAAAGAACGGTAGAAACTACCCAAAACAATTTTCACGAAGCATGTAAAGAAGAGAGAATTTTTAGACAAATTAAAACACAATTTTTGGAGTAAATATGCCAAAGAAATTAATTACTAAATATTACCCATCAAAAATAGTTTCCTCCAAAACCCTAGAAAAGAAATTTATCTGCTCATAGATCGAAGATTGGAGAAAATTTCATTAATCATTGTATTAAAAATATTAATAAAAGTGCTTACAATGATTTTCAGGAATATAAGACTGTCTCTGAGGGTCTTTATTTTCCACTGTTGAACAACGATAGTTAGTGAACTTTGTCGTTGTTTTTAAGTCTGCTCCTTTACGACTGCTTTTGATGGTTTAATGTTCTTGATGTTCTTGAGCAACACCAGCAGAAACAGAATCCTGCAACTTGTGATTTTGCCTCTCTGCAACTCTCCAAACTTCCCCAAACTCTTCCTCGCCCTTCTCAGACCTCCAAGCCATCTTTTTATACACCACAGGACAATATTTTTGCGAATAAATCCTTCCCTATCTTCTCCGTTTCTTTCCACTCAAGTTACGGGATTTCATTCTATTTTTATTCGCTTCTTTACTTTCTTACGCGGCTTCCTAGTCAACCCAGGCTGTCCAAACTCTCTCTGTGACTTGAATCAAATCTCACAGAAGAGATTCTTTCCTCTTCTTCACGTATCTTTCCGAGATAAGCTACTCCCTGTTTTCACGAGAGCTATAATTTTCTTTCCTTTTTTTTTACGTAAACAATTATATTACCAACCCTGGTTCGATAAAACAGGATTAATCCAACCAAAATCAGTAAGAAACTCCGACTAAATCTCACTTCAACCATTGCCAGAGGACTACGCCGAAGTAAACATAATTTTCCATGTTTCATCACCAAACTCGATACCCAGTCCATTCCACGCTGTCAAATCACTTGCACTAACCCTGTTTAGCCATGAGAAGTCCAGCCCATAAAAATCTCGAGTTGAATCTCCCTGAAAAAAGCTTCAATTATCCAGCCCTAAATCTGTCCGTGAGTATCATTTTTCCCGCCAAAACTCGGTTCAAATGGGGAAGAACATGGATGCCCCTTATCCTGATGTCGGGTGCCTTTAACACCTGGGTGTCTTGGAGTGTAAATAACAATTAGGGTGCCCCTTATCAATGGTGTACCCCTTAGTAATTGAAGCGCCCCTTATCCAAATGAGGGGTCCGAATAGTAATTTTCTCCCACGAGCGCAAATACCGCTTTTCGAGCCCGATTTTTCCCGCAAAAGCTTATTTCTCCAAAAACACCTACAAAGACATAAAATAACCAAATAAGTACAAAATCGAGCACTAACAATATACATAATTGAGATCAATATAGACACATAAATGTGTCATCAAATACCCCCAAACTTATTATTTGCTAGTCCCGAGCAAATCAAAAATAAAATCCTAACTCACCTGTCGCAGATCGTCGATCGATGCATTTAGCGTATGCAATAAGCCTTTAAACCCTAGGTGGCCCTAGTGGTCGAGTTATAGTCTCGGGAGGGTTTACCAGAGGTGTACCCACAAAACCTTTACTCCAGACCCTAACTATCTACGCAGAATCTTGGAAGGCACTAAAGAATCTCCTTGGTTGGCATACTTATTGACTACAGGAGGAAGTACCCTGATGCGAAATTCCAATTGTTGTACACGAGTTTGCACTCAAGCATACTAAAATTCATATATAAGTCACATGAGCTCTACTCGAGATAGTTTCACTATGGACATCAATATCCTGGAGTCAACAAATCACATGGATAGATTAAGAAGATGGATATAGAGAAAAACATAGATGGTTTTGATGTTTACTAAGTGAACGGTGTTTCCCATACTGCCTCAAGGCCTCCGCCAAAATGAACCTATCCTAATGGATCGAGATATTGGTGCGGACTAATATCAACACATTGGCATATACAAGGGAACCAATGGTCGATAATCCTAACTCTAGGTCAACACAACCGGCATATACAAGGGTTCCGGAGTGGTCGACTTTATTTAATTTATTCCTATTGGTCGATGGTCCAGTCTCACTTTCTTTTCTTTTTTTTTCTTTTTCATTTTCTTCATCTTTTTTTTTCATAATACTTTTTTTTTTTTTTTTTTTTTTTTCCTGGATATCTCAATCACTCTAATTCACCCCGGCATTGGTAACAACTTGAATCGTGAGCCCCATCGAATCACTTAGAGAAACATAATTTAAAAACAAAACAAAATAAAAACAGAAGTGAAAAGGACTCAACGAGATATGGTGAAACTCTCATGTTATTTCTAACACCCGAGCTATGTGCTTTTATGAATAGACTCTTTAGATGTTTCCATCTAATCATTGGTTCCTCAACTCCTACAACCAAAATGCTTCCATCCACTTAGATTGGTTAGTGCCATCCTTAATAAACATAAATTTCTAGGCTCGGAGTTTATTTATTGCAACTAAAAAGTTTCTCCCATACCCCAAACTTAAATCTAACATTGTCCTCAATGTTCTAAAGATGAAATTAAAAGCATGAACAAGGAGAAATCAATTTACCATTTGAAGCAAAAGAGTTTAAGGAAAGATATTACCGTGTTGCAAGAGCATGGGTTACCTCCCAAGAAGTGCTAAATTTAAAGTCTTGACCAGACATAAGAAAGAATTAATCACTTCATATCATAAAGCAATAACCGAAACAACCTGTGGATCATCTCGCATCAAAAAGTGTTAACACGATAAAAGGAACTATGCAACAAACCAATAATAAACATAGCACACCCTTGCCTAGTTTCTGTTTAAGACAACTACATCTAGTTGTGGTTCTGTGTCTGTGTTCTATAAAGGGGTCTAAATAAAATATTTTCTTGGGTCGCACCTCCTCATAAGTAAGATCCGAAATATCGTTCTAAGGTCTGGAAAATTTAGAAGCACATAATAATAACCTGAATAATTGAGGATCCTCTAAGTCAATCAGATTTGACTTACATAGTTGACCATAATGAAAGTGGTGGCCATTTTCAAGGAAATGTGTCGCGATTCTAATTTCCTAAAATAATTAGGTTTAGTTCTAAAAACTATATAATTTGACACATTTCAAATTGAGATACTCCCACATTTGGTAAATAAAATCTTGGTGGGACAACAAAGTCAATTATGGTATCATAGACTCTGATGTACCACATCAACCAAAGAGGATGGGTTTCTATCAATCCGAGTTTCATTCTCGACATAACTAGGTTCGGAAAGCGTGCATGAAGATAGTCTCTTAAGTCGGTAGAGGCACATATGTTAAGTCCCAAATTAGGGACCTTTGTAAGAGTCGAAGGTAAACCAGGGAGAATGATGTTCACCCCCAAACCTAGAGTTGTCAATATCCTTGGATAAACTAGTCACAATTTCCTTAATTTCTAAATTATCGATTTAGGAAAATGGTATTTTATTTCTTCTAGGTTGAAATTAGGTGGTTCTACATTTGTATAATCTCGGAAGAGACTATTGTTTCAATCGATAGAC
This sequence comes from Papaver armeniacum, assembly GCA_023531295.1. NCBI lineage: Eukaryota > Viridiplantae > Streptophyta > Magnoliopsida > Ranunculales > Papaveraceae > Papaver > Papaver armeniacum. Next base: position 390,228 of record JAJJWW010007339.1, on the reverse strand, counting down.
TCTAAAACCCTAGTCTCGGGGATAAACTCTTTCCTCTAAACCATCATCGGCTTCGTAATCACAATGATATACTACACCGTCTAAAACTATGGTATCTCTAGTCAAATCCACTTCCTTTTTGAATAGGTGAATAATCAACAATATTATTAGGATTTAAACTACATACACCATTATAATCATCAAGGATCACTTGGTGTAACAATTTCCTCGCCATTATGACTACGCATTTCAAATTCTTCAACCACACTATCCTCATCATCATAAAAATACGAGGATGGTTGAACCTTATCAAAACATGTAGTGTATTCGAGATCTAACCTCTTCCTCTAAATTAGGTGAATAATTATATGTATTATTAGGGGTAAGATTGGAAACACTATTTTGGAATTCAAGTTCATTATGAGCAATATCCTTAGGTGCACATCGTTCCACATATATATTAACGGTCTCACACATTCTATCCAGGATTATTTGAGATTGACGCGCAGATTCACGTGTAGTTTCATTGAACTTCTTAAGTGATTCCTCTAAAGAAAGACTTGAATATTCACTAGGTGATATACGGGTCGCTTGTTGAAACTGTTTGAGTGCATCTTCTAAGGAATTAGTTTTATATTCATCGAACCGGTGGAAATTGTTTGATTAAATCCTCTGCGGATGGAGAAATCTCATTTTTTCATTATAATATTGCTCATTCGCCCGTTCGTATGATTGGTGGACGTGTGAATAGTAATTGGGATCACTATGATATGAACCATAACCTTGAAAAGGTTGGTGTTCCCAACCACTATGCACACTTGTGGTCAAAGTAGTGGTGTCCATTTTGAAAATCAGTCGGATATTCATTGTATTGGCTATTGTAATACCGCTCGACATTATTTTTGTGCAAATGCAAATGCAAGGTCGACTAAAATGGGTAGGCTCAGGTTACCACAGCAAAATATACCCAAAGGTACGAGGCTGGGGTTTGTGGACTTTCACTGGTAACTCCCATAAGGCCCAAGGCACGGGTTCACTTACTAATCCACGAATTTTCCTAAAATCTTTAGAGAGTCCCGACGATGCAATTGGTGTGTGCACGTGTTATATATATATATTTTTTTAATAAATAAATAATATAATAAAAATAAACAAACAATATATACAAGTCCAAAAGAAATATAGAAAAAAAAACAAACTAACAACAATAATATCTCTGGTTTTCTCCTTTTTTTTTTTGGCAAGTTCGACTTTCCACTTTCCGTTTCAAGCAAAACTCCGCACAACAAAAACAAAAACACCAAAGACGTAAAATAGAACAAAAAAATTAAATAGAAATAAAATTTATACAAAACCTAAAAAAAAAAATGCAAAACCTAAAACCTAAACCTAATTACAAGTCCGCGTTGACGGCGCCAAAACTAAAGTAGTTTTTACAAGTGGTAAGTAGAGTATCGTTCATTCGGACTTTTTTAAAGATTTTGATTTTAGACTTAATGAAAGAAATACTAAAACAAACTAATTACAATTGATTTTTGTTATCAAGGAGAGAAGAGTCTAGGGCTTTGGATTTCACTACTTCTAATGATGGTAAACTCAATAAATAAAACTTTGACATAATACTCCGACTTTACTCAAAACAATTTTCGAACTCAATCTCATGCTTTGGAAGATATAACAATACATGCTCTTTTTATGACTTTTGTCGCTATTCTAAGGCCTAATCCTCCTTCTCTTATAAAAGAACGGAGAAACTACCCACAACAGTTTTCACGAAGCATGTAAAGAAGAGAGAATTTTTAGACAAATTAAAACACAATTTTTGGAGTAAATATGCCAAAGAAATTAATTACTAAATATTACCCATCAAAAATAGTTTCCTCCAAAAACCCTAGAAAAGAAATTTATCTGCTCATAGATCGAAGATTGGAGAAAATTTCATTAATCATTGTATTAAAAATATTAATAAAAGTGCTTACAATGATTTTCAGGAATATAAGACTGTCTCTGAGGGTCTTTATTTTCCACTGTTGAACAACGATAGTTAGTGAACTTTGTCGTTGTTTTTAAGTCTGCTCCTTTTCGATCTGCTTTTGATGGTTTAATTTTCTTGATGTTCTTGAGCAACACCAAAGAGAAAATGTAACCGCAACTTGTGATTTTGCCTCTCTGCAACTCTCCAAACTTCTCCAAACTCTTCCTCGCCCTTCTCAGACCTCCAAGCCATCTTTTTATACACCACAGACAATATCTTTTAATAAATCCTTCCCTATCTTCTCCGTTTCTTTCCACTCAAGTTCACGGATTTCATTCTATTTTTATTCGCTTCTTTACTTTCTTACGCGGCTTCCTAGTCAATCCAGGGCTGTCCAAACTCTCTCGTGACTTGAATCAAATCTCGCGAAGAGATTCTTTCCTCTTCTTCACGTATCTTTCCGAGATAAGCTACTCCTGTTTTCACGAGCTATAATTTTCTTTCCTTTTTTTTTTACGTAAACAATTCTATTACCAACCCTTGCTTCGATAAAACAGGATTAATCCAACCAAAATCGAAGAAACTCCGACTAAATCTCACTTCAACCATTGCCGTAGGACTAAGCCGAAGTAAACATAATTTTCCATGTTTCATCACCAAACTCGATACCACCATTCCACGCTTGTCAAATCACTTGCACTAACCCCCCGTTTAGCCATGAGAAGTCCAACCATAAAAATCTCGAGTTGAATCTCCCGAAAAAGCTTCAATTATCCATACTAAAACTGGCCCGTGAGTATCATTTTTCCGCCAAAACTCGGTTCAAATGGGGAAGAACATGGATGCCCCTTATCCCGATGTCGGTGCCTTTAACACCTGGGTGTCTTGGAGTGTAAATAACAATTAGGGTGCCCCTTATCAATGGTGTACCCCTGAGTAATTGAAGCGCCCCTTATCCAAATGAGGGGTCCGAATAGTAATTTTCTCCCACGAGCGCAAATACCACTTTTCGAGCCAATTTTCCCGCAAAAGCTTATTTCTACAAAAACACCTACAAAGACATAAAATAACCAAATAAGTACAAAATCGAGCACCAACAATATACATAATTGAGATCAATATAGACACATAAATGCGTCTATCACGAATGAGTTTGAGTGATGTAATTTGTTATATAAACTACATAGTTTAACGTTTGGTTACATCTGGTTACTAAACTGAGGAAGATGCATAAGGACAATACCATTTTAAATTATCGAAAAGATATCTTTGTAAACTATAAAACATATCAAATAACGTTTTTTTTTTTTTTGGGAAACAGTATGTGAAAATTAATTTTGATATAATTCCATGGTTGGATTGAGGATACAACTCGCGCAGGAAGCAACATTATTTAGGAGAATGTCAAAGTGTCAAACACATTAGAAAGGAATTATATATGAGTACATGAGAAAAGATTTTTGGACTTGAAATATCTACCGGTCTTTCGTTTACTTTTATAATAATAAAAAGGTAAATTCGAAAATTAATAAATACTATATATAATATATATAAACGTTGGAAATATATAACCAAATAAAAAACTATACCCGTGCTGTTACGGCACGGGTTAAGCCCTTGCATCATCTCAAGCAAATAAGTAGATCCTTAAACGCCTCTAGGTTTTATGGATGTGACTCTTCCGTTACATAAATAATTATGCTGAAAAATAAAAAGCACTTCAATAGATTTGATACCATGCAACCTTTCACCTTCTTTTCCATTCAATCAGAAACGCAAGAAAATCTAATAAGATTTAATAAAACGTTCCGACATGATGAGACATATTTGCGAGAGGTTATGTCTGGATTATTCTCAAAATAAAAAATGGAAGTGTATATTGAAATAGGCAAAGCTTTACTGCTTCACGAATTGTGTTAGAAATTAAAACTCGATTTCATCAATAAATATAGTTTGCGATGAAATGATGTTGTTAGAACTTCATTCATGAGTAAATTTGGATGTTAAGAGGTTTTGTTAGAGAACAACAAATGGTAGTTTTTGGTCAGGAACTTGAGAGCAACAGAAGGTTCTTGGACACGAGAAATTGAACTGGAGTACGTATCAACATTTTCATGTGAAATTTTCTGTTTTTATATGCATTGTATTTGTGTTTTTTTTTTTTCAGGATGAAAGGAAGACAAAATGGTATTCTCAAGCTTTCAAGACTAAATTAAACCGCATTGAATATCCAAAGCGGGGGCTTTCTCATGCACATATTTTGTTGTTCCTGCTCCTACATCACAAATATAAAAAATAAAGTCGTCTTCAGACGATGATACGTCAAAGGAATACCAAATAAAGATGAAGACTCACAAGATATATAAGGTTGTAGTTCAAATTAATAATGTCGGGTTAGTTAATGAAAATTTAGGCACGAACATATATCCGGTGCGTATGCACCGGGTTAGACTTAGAGGCTTGTTATTTAAGTACTTGTTATTTAAATCAAAAACTACATTGCGCTAAGTGATCGACCATAAAATATGAAACGACCCAAATTTATTCAGATGCCCAAAATTCACCATATGACCTAAAAATTGCCATGTGATCTTAAAATTACCAAGTGAACTGAAATTAGTATATTGTTGTTAGCTAAAAGCTGCTTGTGTAAGCCAAACATATATGCTTCATGATCATCGTGATTCAAAATCGACCATAAATCAAAGTCAATAACAGTAACTAAATAATCGCCCAATGACCTAAATTTTGTTTAGTAGCCTAGAACTTAGAGCTTTTCTAATGATATGCGGATAAATGTCTAAGACCACGAAGGATGCATGTCTATTTTTCTAAAATATTTTTCCAACCCTGATGTGTATAGATGACTTTAGGTAGACATTGGCTAGACAGTCCCCTTTGCAATTCCTACCTATATACTACACAAAATTCAGGACTGTGTCACAGGGTATATCTATTATTGATAAGATTTGTAACGATTGTTGCGAGTACGATGTTATCAATAATTGTTGTAGTGTGTTGCAACGGTATTTACTATGACAATTATCAATTAAAGTCAAACTAAAGAACCGTTATTAATTAATAATATGATTTCAGGTGAATTTCTTCTGCTGTTGTTAAAAGCTGAATCAAGCTCTCTTCATAGAGTTTCTGGCTCCACCAGCAAAAATTTAAACCAATAGGAATCTACTGTTTTTTCACACCACCAATATTTTGTCCGGGAACGCCACCAAAGCTATTTTATTATTTACGATATTTTGTTTCACGGGAATATTAGTCCTAGGAAAAAAAACTAAAAAAAATAATAATGATAATGAGACTTGCGTCTCAATTTCCCTATACAACTAAACCCTAATCACCAATGGTTTACCGAAACTGTGGTAGGAGACTTGCGTATCTTTTGATTTTATTTTTTTTTACTATTGTTTTACTGGTATTTAATTTTTATGTTTGGATTGCATGCTTAGAGGGAAAACCCTGATTTCATCTATAATCGGATGCGAGAAACATACCAGGTAAATTCAATCGTGCTCTCTGGATCTACTGAACTTTTTTTTTTGATCTACTTGATTTGTGCGCATAATCTGAGAAAAGCTGATTTTCCCTAAATGAGGAGTTCTTGGTCGGCAAAGATGGTATTGATATTGGATTTTTGATTTCCAGGACTTAACTTTGTCGATTGCGTTGTGCAACGATTTGACATGGCAAGCGTCTCAGATTTATCAGGAATGATTCAGATAAATTACTTGCCACAATTGAATTTTGAAATTCTGCTATAATGGTGCTTCATGGATGCGTAATAGGGTATAGTATGATCAAGTAATCTTTTACGCGAACCAATTTATATTTTAAGTTGCAAATTCATTTTACATCAAGTACTAAGTTTTCTTTTTGTTACTGATATCTTTTTTTATTTGCTTACAGGACATCGTTCTACATGCAGTAAAGTAGAGACGTTGTGCTACCTAGAAGCCCTACCTTAGGTATGAATTATGATGTTGGTGTTACTCCGGAAGTTTTCTAAAAACCCCATATGAATATTTGAACTGTAATTATGTTTTAAGAAGACAACGTTCAATCTGACGCCAGTTCATACATTATTTTTTGGTAGGTAATATAAGAGAAATCTGCGAGTCTAGTTGAATATAAGAGAAAACACTTGAACGGTACCAAAGACCAATGTTTAAGGATCAATCAATTTCAATCAACAACCAAAGGTTGGATTTCCCAATTGATCGATTCAAACGCACAACTTGTGATATTTCAATTATATAACAAAATATAATGCGGAAAAAAATAACACAGACACCAAAGTTTTGTTAACGAGGAAACCGCAAATGCAGAAAAACCCCGGGACCTAGTCCAGATTGAACACACACTGTATTAAGCCGCTACATACACTAGCCTACTACAAACTAACTTCGGTCTGGACTGTAGTTGAATCCCAATCAATCTCACACTGATCCAAGGTACAGTTGCGCTCCTTACGTTTCTGATCCTAGCAGGATACTATGCACTTGATTCCCTTAGCTCGATCTCACCCACAACTAAGAGTTTCTACGACCCAAAGTCGAAGACTTTAATAAACAAATCGTATCACACGTAAAAAGTCTACAAGTAATAGATAAATCTCTCTCCCACAGAAATACCCACGAGTTTTTGTTCCGTCTTTTGATAAATCAAGGTGAACAGAACCAATTGATAAACCTGTACTTATATTCCGAACAACAACCTAGTATTATCAATCACCTCACAATAATATTATTCGACTAGCGAAAGAATATATTGCTGGAATCACAAACGATGAGACGAAGATGTTTGTGACTTCTTTTATATCTTGTTTGTTGATGGTGGTTTTTAAACAAGGGTAAAATCGTAAAACCCCATGACCTAGTGTTACCCGCAACACATTAACTAAGAGCATTTAACTCGTGTGTAAATAATTAATAGGAGTATTTTTTCAAAATGCAGTTAGGGTTTTTCAACACAGAACCCTAATTCCAAAACCAAGCGCATATCTGCGCACCATGGAAACAACGCAAAACCAAGCCGCACATCATGCACCATGGCAACAATGCCAAACCAAGCAGCATATCTGCGCACCATGGCAACAATGCCAAACCAAGCCGCATATCATGCGCACCATGGCAACAATGCCAAACCAAGCGCATATCTGCGCACCATGGCAACAATGCCAAACCAAGCCGCATCTTTGCGCACCATGGCAACAATGCCAAACCAAGCCGCACACCCACCATGGAAGCAATGCCAAACCAAGCCGTACATCGCGCACCATGGCAACAATGCCAAACCAAGCCGCACATCAGCGCACCATGGCAAGAATGCCAAACCAAGCCGCACACTCACGCACCATGGCAACAAGCCATATTTCCAAGCCGCTATGCCATTGGCCCACGCCAAATATAGCGCCCTAGGCTTGCAATACTTGCAACTAGGTCAACATGGCCGTACGTGCCATTGGCACATGCCAACACGTACCGCAAGCCATATTTCCAAGCCGCTATTCCATTGGCCCACGCCAAATATAGCGCCCTAGGCTTGCAAGACTTATGACTAGGTTAACATGGCCGTCGTGTCATTGGCACATGCCAACACGTACGCAAGCCATATTTCCAAGCCGCTATGCCATTGGCACATGCCAAATATAGCGCCCTAGGCTTGCAAGACTTGCAACTAGGTCAACATGGCCGTACGTGCCATTGGCACATGCCAACACGTACCTCAAGCCATATTTCCAAGCCGCTATGCCATTGGCACATGCCAAATATAGCGCCCTAGGCTTGCAAGACTTGCAACTAGGTCAACATGGCCATACGTGCCATTGGCACATGCCAAACACGTCTCGCAAGCCATATTTCCAAGCCGCTATGCCATTGGCACACGCCAAATATAGCGCCCTAGGCTTGCAAGACTTGCAACTAGGTCAACATGGCCGTACGTGCCATTGGCACATGCCAAACACACACGATGGTAGCCTAACTTGCAAACCGTGCAACCTACCACCAAGGCATTCCGCACATGCCATTGGCACATGCCAAACATAAACGCTGGTAGCCTAACTTGCAAACCATGCAACCTACCACCAAGGCATTCCGCACATGCCATTGGCACATGCCAAACACACACGCTGGTAGCCTAACTTGCAAACCGTGCAACCTACCACCAAGGCATTCCGCACATGCCGTTGGCACATGCCACACACGCCACTGGCGGCTGGCATTACCACTTACGCTCGAGGTGCAACTCGCAACGAAGGCATTCCGCACATGCCATTGGCACACGCCACATGCATCCCTAGCAACACCACTCGCACTCAAGATGCAACCAACACTCGAGACATCAACACAAACTGGGGATGCTTTACAGGGTTTTGGTTTGGCGGTCACAAAGATGCGGCGTACACTACGCTCACATTAAGAAAGCGTGAAAAGGAATAAAGCGGTCAAATAAAAGAGGAAATAATGGTAAAAACGTTTTCACCCATTAACACCATGCGGTTACCACCTCCTCCCATTATTTCACCCTTTACTCTCTTCCTTCATGAGGCCAGGGTACGTTTCAATCTCGACTTGTATAAATAGGTCTTACCTATTTCCACCAGAAACAAGTCTCGGTCAGGAGAAAAATACTACACTCTCGTAAAGGCAACTTTGCAAGCTTTCCCAAAAGCTTCCACCTCTGCAAGCTTCCGAAGCTTTCACTTTCCGATACAAGTCGAGACGCTACTCTCCTAGAATTATTCTCGGTCTCAACACCTTTCTTTGCTTCCTCCCCAAATCAACCCTTCTCTTCCACTTTGTGACCGGGCAAGTCCGGAACGTCATTTCTTGGTTTAGGTTGGACTTGTGCAGATTGATCTCTCGAATCTATAAAGTGCTCACGTGCAGCACATTTGTTTAGGGTTTGAACCAGCCACTCACTCACCTACCGAATTTACCGAAATCGCAGAAACGATTTTTACCCATAAACAATTGGCGACCACAATGAGGATTGATCTATCGGCTACAATGTCAGACTGTCGATCTCGTTCTTCGACCCAGATATCAAGATGGTAGGGGAAGGCGACTCAATCCGACTCAACTGCCAGACAACCCGGTTACTAGTTGTAAAGACTACACAAGAAAACTGGGGACTCGCCAAGATGCTACTGGCGATTGGGGACTTGTCAGCAATGATACCAAAGAAACCGCCTTTTACATGGAGAGGGGCGTGCTCGCAAAACCTATGAAGTGAGTAAATTCGAGATTTGGGCAAGATATACGATCTGTTTTTAAGTTTTTAGTAAAACTACCATACTACCGAGTCTTGTGCCTATTGCTAGCACACACACTTTCATAAAAGCAATATTCCTTTCACAAAACATAATCGTAGTTATATTATCAAAACCATTCACCCCGAAATAATCCAATATCCTCAAAAGCTACCAGCTGTCTATCAAAGCTGGTCGAACTTTGAACCAGACATCCAGTACGCTTTTTAAAAAAAAAAAAAAGAAGAACCTCAATGAAAGTTTAACAGAGAAACATTCAAGAAAAATCATCCGACGTAAGTCTGATCTTCTTGGATAAAGTCAACTTTGCATCTTCAAGAGCCGCTCTCTTCATAGTCAACATCTTGGAAAGCTTTTCGAGTTCCACCTCCTGTCGTGCAATCTCCTCGGCGAAAAGGCTTTCGATTGCTGCATCTTTCAACTTTTGGATCTCAGCAAGGCCTTCGACAAACCACGAAGTGTTGAACTCCTTTTTACGCACATGTCACGATGGTGCTCCCATTCGGCAATAACGTCTTCCGAAACGGTGTGACCACGCATATCCTCGATGGAAGATAAAGCCTCTTCCACACGCTTAACCAAATAAATCGACTAGTGACTTTCTTGGTTGTGGCCATATGTCCGTACTTCTCCTGCATTCTGTGTACAACGCCTAATGCTTAGCCAAGCACGCTTGAAGCCGCCAACCAAAGACATGACCTGGATAAGGAACCAAGTACACGGATCAAAAATGGCGCTGCAGACCCGGCCTCACGAATCGCAGAGGGTCTTCTTCCATGCCTAACCAGCGTCCACACCAAGTCATCGCCCATTCCAAGACGATCCACCAAAGTGCTTCCCGGGATGCACTTACCTGATGCGCTTACCGCACGCACATGCCGGCGCTTGCGCACGCGCTTACCAGACGACATGCTGCACACATGCGCACGCGCATGCCACCAAGCAGATACCACACTCTCAGGTTAACAGCTTGCATCCTTCCTTCACGCTAACATCTTGCGCCTTCCAAAGACCATCCTTACCATTCAAACAACACCATGGATCCAAAGACTTCGTGATCAAAACCGTGTCATCTCTCGCACGATACACTTACGATTACGTAACCAGCATCCGCTCCGATACCCCAACGGTTCTTCAAGCATTGCGGCTTCAACCGTCACCAGGACGCCACTCCACCATTAGGGCAAGATACTCGAAGATCCCAAGAAGCCTTTAGCACCGTTGATTTGATGAAAAGACAAAAGATACTTCAGCAGGACGTGCGTTTATAGATGAAGAGGTTTGCGTTGCTCTTGACGCCCAAGAGAAGGGGATAAGCAATCCAATTTCACACATGAATATCGGAAAGACTTCTCAAAAATCGAAAGCAAGGGAAATCAACAACTCTCCTCGAGTTCACGGAGACCCTTCTCCGTCAGACCCGCACAATGGAAACTTCACCACAAATTGCATGACCTATGATGAAACAAGATTATGTGAGATTCTATATTTCTCCAAGGCGTAGGCCAAGAAATATTTTCACCCTCAACCAAGACCGCATCGTGAAAGCGTGCGTTTCCAGCCGGAAAAGCCGTTCCCAAACCCCAACCTCTCCTAGAAAGCACGATCGATAGATGTAACTGGGGACTCCTAACCTCTGTTCTCTTGAGGGATGTTGAGTTAGACAGAACGTGACGCAGCCCTCCGACTTCAAAAAATGGTATCCGTCAAGGCTCGAGTTTCAAGATGTCATTTCAACGTTTTTCCGGTCTCAGTAGCTCGCATCAACGTTCTCTCCGAGTAGCTACACATCAACATTCTCCGTGCCAGCGGCTTCGCTCAACGTTCGCTTCAACGCCACTCCTTCCCGCAAAGGGTCGTGCGCCACACTCCTCATATCAAGGAACATAGTCACAGCCAGCCAATCTTCGTAGTCATGGACACCTTTTAATCCATCTCGCCAAAACTCGTGATCATGGACAGTTTTCTCGCTTACGCATCCAGCCAATCCTTTTACTTCCACGAAAGCCCATAGAACATTAGTCAACTTACTTTGTTACCACGACAATGTAGTTTCTCCTGATTACATCTCCTACCAAGAACTGTTGCTCCTCATTCGTTGATACCGGCCCGAGCTTCACCGCAACAAAGAATTACTACAAAGATGGAAACACGTAAACCATACTTGAGGACGGAAGATATACATGGGATCCCTTCACCGTCAAAGCTCCGAAGACACAATCTACCAAAAATCCTTACCCACAACAAGGTCCTCTACTCTTCAAGGGTGCGGCAAGAATATCATCACCTCTCTGTGCAGAAGACGCCTCAACACTTTACGAGGCCGCGGAGGATCCCGAGCTGTATTTATCGAATATGTCATCATGTAATTTCGAGCATCCCAAATGTGTCACATCCCAAAAAGATGCATCGGCAGACCAAGTTTTCTCCCAAATGGGAAGGGCCGTACATAATCACTAAAGCGTATGACAAAGTGGTTACTACAAGATTATCAAAGAAGATGGGGAAAGCTAGAGACAGTCATCAACGGAAGGTGGCTTAAGGCATACTACGCCTAATAACTTCCCTACAACATTCTACATCAAAAATTCCTACTCTTCAAGTCTCGAGTTAGATCTTCAATCCTCCGAGACTCCAAGGCCAAAGCTTTCTCCTCTTCCGGCATGGTTTCCGTGGGCGGGGATCACACCAGCAAGAATACCGGCTCTGTCGACTTTCACAATATTGAGACGATGCGCAACCACCGATATTAAACTCCAAGGATTCGCAGTGGACACCATGTTCTCCCACCTTTGAATGGCTAACCTCGTAGCGGCACGGATGGACGTATTCTTCATCTCAAAGAATCATTGGCAAAAGACAGTTCACTACGAAAAACCAAGGCGGGACGAACATCACTTCATCAAGGCGCTCCGGGTAGCGATATGGCCGCATATCTTCCATATCCTCGTATAAAGGACCACGAACTCTTTCCGTACCAGGAAACCGCTAACATTCTGATAATTAGAGGAGAGACACCTCATACGAGTCCCAAACGACGAACATGCATAGAGGATATCTCTGCACAAAGGAAAATTTTCCATTCATCAAACAAGCGGTAAAGCGTACGTCGGTCCACTAAAGAAGAAGAAAACATACCGGGTATGATTTTCTTAACCCGAATAACCTTTGTTGGGATGCTCCTTCCAGAATCGACCTCGCGCCTTCACCGGAGAACCCGGGCTGGTTAGAAGATGGTTCGCCTCTCGTGCGACATGACAAAGAGAGAAACTCAACAAGAAGAACCCTTTCTCAAACGAGGGAGATGATGCAATTACGTTGGGTATGAATACGGAACCTTAAAAAGGGAAAGGAAGCAATGAGGGACATAACGCTTCCAGATTTTAGCATGGATAATGCCCTAATTGAAAGCCGCACGTGAAGGAAAGGAAGATAAGGAAACTTTGCTATATCAAGAAACTCCTCCTTGTTTACATCGGTCACGCCAAAAGCACGCACAACTTCCACACCTTGCGCCGGTCCCACCAGCTAGCACAATCAGTTTCCCAACTCACGCCAACTTCCCAATGGCCGCCCAAGTCACGCCTGCAAGCACGCACAACTTCCACATCTTTGCGCTCGGTCCCACCAGCTAGCACACTCAGTTTCCCCAACTCACGCCGACTTCCCAACGTCGCCCAAGCTACGCCGGACCCACCAATTGTGCCAGCCTCCCGATTTGTGCAAAACTACCAGAGGCAAGGTTCCAAATCCTATTTATAAAAGGTCAGACAAGCCTCCTTCAATTTTCTTTACGATTTGCTGTTAATAGTTTGTCACCATCTTATGCTTACCTCGCAACAAAGCCCATGTTCCGAGCTAAGCAGGGGACTTAATGTTGATGGTGGTTTTTAAACAATGGGTAAAATCGTAAAACCCCATGACCTAGTGTTACCCGCAACACATTAACTAAGAGCATTTAACTCAGTGTAAATAATTAATAGGGTATTTTTTCAAAATACTGCATTAGGGTTTTTCAAAAATAACCCTAATTCCAAAACCAAGCCGCATATCGCGCACCATGGCAACAACGCTAAAACCAAGACGCACACCGCACCATGGCAACAATGCCAAACCAAGCCGCATACTTCAACCATGGCAACAATGCTAAACCAAGCCGCATATCTAATGCCAAACCAAGCCGCATACTGCGCACCATGGCACCAATGCCAAACCAAGCCGCACACTTTCGCACCATGGCAGCAATGCCAAACCAAGCCACACACTGCGCACCATGGCACCAATGCCAAACCAAGCCGCACATCGCGCACCATGGCAAAGAATGCCAAACCAAGCCGCACATCTGCGCACCATGGCAACAAGCCATATTTCCAAGCCGCTATGCCATTGGCCCACGCCAAATATAACGCCCTAGGCTTGCAAGACTTGCAACTAGGTCAACATGGCCGACGTGCCATTGGCACATGCCAACACGTACCGCAAGCCATATTTCCAAGCCTCTATGCCATCGGCCCTCGCTAAATATAGCACCCTAGGCTTGCAAGACTTGCAACTAGGTCAACATGGCCGACGTGCCATTGGCACATGCCAACACGTACCGCAAGCCATATTCCCAAGCCGCTATGCCATTGGCACATGCCAAATATAGCGCCTAGGCTTGCAAGACTTGAAACTAGGTCAACATGGCCGTGACGTGCCATTGGCACATGCCAACACGTACCGCAAGCCATATTTCCAAGCGCTATGCCATTGGCACATGCCAAATATAGCGCCCTAGGCTTGCAAGACTTGCAACTAGGTCAACATGGCCATACGTGCCATTGGCACATGCCAAACACGTACTGCAAGCCATATTTCCAAGCCGTATGCCATTGGCACACGCCAAATATAGCGCCCTAGGCTTGCAAGACTTGCAACTAGGTCAACATGGCCGCACGTGCCATTGGCACATGCCAAACACACACGCCGGTAGCATAACTTGCAAATCGTGCAACCTACCACCAAGGCATTCCGCACATGCCATTGGCACATGCCAAACACACACGTCGGTAGCCTAACTTGCAAACCGTGCAACCTACCACCAAGGCATTCCGCACATGCCATTGGCACATGCCAAACACACACGCCGGTAGCCTAACTTGCAAACCGTGCAACCTACCACCAAGGCATTCCGCACATGCCGTTTGCACATGCCACACACGCCACTAGCAGCTCTCGGCATTACCACTTATGCTCGAGGTGCAACTCGCAACGAAGGCATTCCGCACATGCCATTGGCACACGCCACATGCGTCCCTAGGGGCAAGACCACTCGCACTCAAGATGCAACCAACACTCGAGACATCAACACAAACCGGGGATGCTTTCTGAGGGTTTTGGTTTGGCGGTCACAAAGATGCATCGTACACTACGCTCACATTAAGAAAGCGTGAAAAGGAATAAAGCAAACAAATAAAGAGGAAATAATGGTGAAAACGTTTTCACCCATTAACACCATGCGGTTACCACCTCCTCCCATTATTTCACCCTTTACTCTCTTCCTTCATGAGGCCAGGGTACGTTTCAATCTCGACTTGTATAAATAGGTCTTACCTATTTCCACTGCATAAACAAGTCTCGGTCGGAGAAAAATACTACACTCTCAGAAAGGCAACTTTGCATGCTTTCCCAAAAGCTTCCACCTCTTGCAAGCTTCCGAAGCTTTCACTTTCTGATACAAGTCGAGACGCTACTCTCCTAGAATTATTCTGGTCTCAACACCTTTCTTTGCTTCCCTCCCCAAATCAACCCTTCTCTTCCACTTTGTGACCGAAGCAAGTCTGGAACGGCCATTTCTTGGTTTAGGCTGGACTTGTACAAATTGATCTCTCGAATCTATAAAGTGCTCACGTGCAGCACATTTGTTTAGGGTTTGAACCGAGTTTCTCACTCACCCACTTAATTTACCGAAATCGGCAGAAACGATTTTACCCATAAACACTTGCCTATCGAAGAAATCAATCTCAAGCCAATCCTTACGATTGTACTTTGTACGATAGAAACTGCAAGATCAGATCACACAACTACGAGAAAGTAGTATCGGTCTGGCTTCAAAATCCCAATGAAGTCTTCAAGTTGTTAACTGTAGGGTCTCGGTTTAAACCTAAGGTTAAAGAAGAATCGACTCTAGCTTATACAACTAGTATCACACGGAGGTGTGGGATTAGGTTTCCCAGTTCCTAGAGTTCTCCCTTATATAGTCTTTCAAATCAGGGTTTGCAATCAATGTTAGCTTAGTAACAAAGTATTCAATATTCACCGTTCGATGAAACCTGATTAGATTCAAGCTAATATCTTTCAACCGTTAGATCGAAACTTAGCTTTTTACACACAAATGAAATGCACGTTTTTAGGTTTGTGTAAGTACCCAAACATGTACATTTAGTTGGTTAAACAGTAGTTAACCAAATGGTTAGCCATATGAGCATTTTCATATCAACCATATTATTCTTTACCACAACTAGTTCAAATGACTCAAATGAACTAGTTAGAGAGTTGTCTGCAATGTCACCCTCTGAGAATCATAGCCAAAATCATGGTCAATCGATTAAGGCCATTACTACCTTTCCTTATCAGCCCCTACCAAAGTGCCTTTGTACCTCATAGATCGATCCAAGATAACATAGGGATAGCTGGAGAATTTTATCACTATATCAGAACCTCCCCCGTAACCAAAGATCCCAAAATAGGTCTTAAATTAGATATTCAGAAAACATATGACAGTCTGGATTGGGGTTTCGTGAAGAGGACTTTTACAGAACTCGGCTTTCCCGAAAAGTTTATCCAATATATCATGATATGTATATCCACAGAACGTACTCCGTCAACGTCAACGGCACCCCACATGGATATATTTCACCTTCTCGAGGCATAATACAAGGAGACCCGCTATCACCATATGTTTTCATTATCTGTGCGGAAATCCTTTCAACAAACTTGGCACATCTGGAACACACAAAACACATTACATGGCTAAGCATCTCCAAGAAAGCACCACCAATACTTTATTTAATGTATGTTTATGACCCGACGTTCAAAGCATCCGAGAAAGAGTTGTACTCATCTCAAACAACTACTCGATGCCTATTCCGTCTCAGCTGGACAACACATCAACCCCAGCAAATATATGACTAAATTTTCTTGTGTCTTTTTCACCCATACTTATATTTTACAAGTCCATTATTCCCGCACTTTATAGATTTTGGACATATGTCCCATTTCCGGATTGCTTGTATGGTCTATGTCAAGTGTTTGGATGTTGGGGATGAATGGATACTTTAGAGTAGGCAACATATAAGCTTCCATGTTCACGAATATAGTGAAATTTGAAGTAAGCACAAAATAGACAGCTGCAATTTTACTATTCAACATATCCACATTTTCAGATTTTAAAGCTTTTTTATCACCGCCCATAGAATATATACCTCCCACTGTGATTAATTCTTCGTTGTTCCCTTTCAAAAAAAAAAAAAAAGTCTTCGTTGTTGATTTGGCCCTGTTATCGCATTCTATAAACAAAAAAATTATTTTCTCCTTTGCTGGTGGGACTCCTTTGCGACGATGGTATTGAATTTCTATATTATTCTTCCCATTGTTTTGATTTTTTTGAGGTAATAGCTGCCATATTTTTGTTGCAGGGTCTCAATGGAACTGAAGCTATGACCTTTGCAATATGTGATGAATGTGACTACATCATTAATGACGTCTTTTCATCATTTTGGCTATTTTTGAAACCATTACAGGATTGAATTTGAATCTAGACAAGAGCACCATGATTAGTGTGGGTTTCGAAGGAGTGATTGAAGATCTTGAAAGAGAATTAGGTTGTAAGACAGAGAAGCTTCCTTTTACTTATCTTGGCATGCCAATTGGAGCCCATTGGCGAAGCACTTCAGTGTGGGATCATGTTTTGCTTAGAATGGAACAAAAGCTGGCTTCGTGGAAGAAAAGGCAACTAAATAAAGCAAGTAGGTTAATTCTTATCAAGAGTTGTCTTGCGAGTTTACCTATCTATTATCTTTCACTTTTTCATCTGCCAGTGAGTGTGGAAAAGAGAATGATTAAGATTATGCGAAACTTCTTGTGGGGTGCGGTGGAAGGTAGAAGGAAAATGGTTTGGGTTTCTTGGAAGAAAATTTGTATTCCAAAGGTGAATGAGGGTTTAGATGTGAAAAACCTTAGGAAAACAAACCAATCTTTGCTAATCAAGTGGATTTGGAGGTTTTCAAAGAACAAAAATAGACTTTGGAGGAAAATAGTGAATGAAAAATTCTCTTATAATAATGTTCTTATAATTCCTGATGTGGATAATAATCCTCAAGGAAGGAGCCTTTGGAAGAATGTTACTAATATGGTTCCTTTAGTGCAAAACATGGCGACTTTCACGGTAAGGAATGGGAAGGGCATTCGGTTTTGGAAGGACCATTGGCTTGATAGGGGAATTCTTCAGGACCTTTTTCCAGTTGTTTTCAAGGCAACAAGGATGAAGAATGCTACAATTTCGGACATGATTCTGAATGGAGAGTGGGTTTGCGATTTAAGGAGGTCTTTAAATATGAATGAGCAACTAGAATAGGATTTACTAAGATGTTATTTACATCATGTTCCAGTTTTAGTGGAAGAGGATGATAAAATGGAGATTATGGAAAATTTCAGCAATTCGAATTGTTATGAAAAACTCATAGGTGATTTAGATGAATGCGGCTTCAACTCTTTTCTGTGGAAATCTCATATCCCCAACAAGGTAAGTTTTATTTTGTGGGCTACTTTTCATGATTCTCTCCCAACTAGAGATATGTTGCTCCATCGCGGTGTTGACATAGAAAGTGAACAATGCGTCTTATGCAATTATGTTAGGGAATCCGCGAACCATATGTTTCTTCATCGCACGTATTCCTTTGTGATTTGGAAGTACTTCATTGCAGCTTTTAGAATTCCAGGGCCTTTACCAAGCACGTTGCTTCAATTATTTGAAGCTTGGGAAACCAATGTTTTGCGTGGCAAAGGAAGACTTGTATGGCAAATTTTGCACTATGCGATTTGTTGGGTTTTGTGGAAGGAAAGGAATGGCAGGGTCTTTGGAGGTCGTCATAAATGTGTGCAAGAAAGTATTGACTTGGTTAAGCAGTTGGTAGTTTTATGGTCTTGCGATAAGGATACATTCAAGTATGTTGATCCTAGTTTAATTTGGAGTGATCGGGAAACTCTAATATGTATGTAATTCTTTAAACCATTGATTTTTCCTTGGTTCTCTTTTTTCTTTTTAATATAAACTTCTCTTCCAAAAAAAAAAAAAAAAAAAATGAACATTTTATTGAAGTAAGCCATTACAAATATGTATTTATTTCTTGTTGTTGGTCATGCATGCATGCGATTCAATTTTATTTTGTTTTCTTGTTGTTTGTCATGCATGGAATTTTAAATCCCTTAAAAATCAATGGCTCAAAAATTTACTTAGCTCCACAAAATTGAACCCGTGTGTTGCTAGTTAGCAATTCGGCAAATAGTTCACGAATAATTCGGGAAACGAATAATACGCGTACCGAACGCGCACTTTACTGACCACGAACAGAATTCGCGGATTTTAAGTCTCTACCGATTAAAGCGTGAATTTGACGAATTTTCGAATTAACCGTCCTATTAATTCGGCCATTTAATTTAGCCCATCACCTTCGGCCCACTTTTTAAATTCGTTGGACTTGTTTCGTAAAGCCCATTGTATAAATCCATACTGTTTTCGAGTAATTTTAGCAAAAATTGCTCCCTAACCATTAAAGCACACCTTAGTTGTTGGCTAGATTGCATATATTGTACATATAGTTTATCCAGACTATAAAATCATTGCATGTCTTGCTAAAATCAGTTTTTTAACTAATTAATATGTGCCGAATTCATATATAGAGAACGCATTATATGCGAATTAACGTATTTCCCAATTTTCCCCGAATCCCGCATTATTGACCACATAGTTGACCGGATTTACAATTTGCTCAAAAGAATAATGCGCGCACTTTTGCCGCACCGATTTTTTACCGACCGCCGAATTGCTAACTAGGGTTGCAGTTTTATTAATTGACTACTTTCGATACTATCATTTTTAGTAATCAAATATTCTTATTACCTTTTTTTTTTTTTTTTTTTTGGTTTTCTGTTTTACGTTTCATGCCTAAAAATTCATTAACGTCAAAAAATAGTAGGAAATACCATATGGTCTTAGAAATAATATATTAGAGTGAGTTTGGTCCAGTTGACCTAGTCAAATGTCGGTTTGGTCCTTTTTTTTAAAATATATATTATTATTTGGTCCTAGAAATAATGATTTGGTCATAAGGTGACGTCATGGATGATGCAATTGTCACTAGGTAGTAGGGGTGTGCAACGGACGGACGGATGCGGATTAGGGGTCACCCGCGTCCAATCTGTCAAAGTTGCGGATTCGGAAAATCCAACCGTGTCCGGCCCAATCACCCGCGGATTAGCGGGTGATACGGGCCGGATGAGGAATAACCGCGGATTTAGTTAAAAAAAACGTGAATAGCAAAACATGAATCATTAGAACGTCTTAAGTCAATAAGTGAGAACAAATGCGAACATAAAGCCAACAAATAAGTTCCCTTTATTGAACTTGTATCATAAAGCCAACATGAGCATTTTGACCCCATCTCTATGTGCAAACCCGGTGACAAAAATGAAACACAGGAGAATACTTAAATTAGACTACGGCAGTATGAATAGAAAGTGAACGATACAGCCTTGTCGCCTTAAAAAAAGAGTAGAAATGAAACATTTGTAAGTGTGAATTCGTGCACACTCCTTAACGAGTGTGTATTTCACATTTTATTCTCTACCCTTGATTTAATCTAAGGAGTTATGTAACGAGGGTCGTGATTCTAAACATGGAGGGTAATAGGGCCATCCGTTAAGTAATCAACCAATCGAGAAGAACATGTGAAATATACACTCGTTAGAGGAGTGTGAACAGATTTGGACTCAACATTTGCTACATACCCGAATATTTGAAGCAATCAGCCCTACAAACCATTACGAGTAATCTTTTTGTATATCTTAGCTGGTGAAATTTAACAAGACCAGAAATGTAGAAATCATTAATTCCACTGTTATGATTGTTTGTTTGAGCCCTTGACATGGAGCCACATCCAATCAATTGTTACGCACATAAATGGACCTCCAGGAACACAAATTGTAAGCAAATTCCCCAATCACTTCTCTCTGCCTGACAATTCCTCAATTTGGCTATTAGGCTGTTTGATGAAAATGAAAACTAGGAAAAGTTTGATTTATCAAATTCCTACAGCGCGGATGAATCCGCGGATTTCAAAGTCCAACCGCAACCAAACCGTTAAAAGTGGGGATTTGAGAATCCCACCCGTGTCCAATCCATAGATCTTGCGGATTGGGTTTCACCCGCAATTTTGCGGACGAATACGGGTGAAATCCGCGGTTCCGGACTTTTTGCTCACCCCTACTAGGTAGTAGCATAAATACCCTTTTAGGACCATATATATATAAAAAATCACTATAAAATATCTTATTTTCAGATTTACATTATCACTCCTCCCGTTTTCAGATCTAGTTTCTTTTTTTTTTTTTAATTGCTGCTCATGAAAACGATAAAGAACAACGATTAAATTTTGGGTTTTTTCTTCTATGTTGCTACTGTTGTTGTTGAATATGATGATGAAAACGATGAAGATGATGAAAACGACAGAGATTTTTGTGTTTCTTCATCATCATTCTTTGCTTGTTGTTGTTGAAGAAGATGAAGACGACGATGATTTTATGTTTCTTTATTCTCTAACTCTATCTCGCTTCGTTGAAGATGATGGAGACTATGAATATGATGAAGATTTTGTCAGGTTCTTGTTCTTTGGATGTGTTTTTATTTTATTTTTATTTTGATGTTGAAGATCTTGATTTTTTTTTTTTTTGTAGATCTTGATTTTAATTTTTGATTTTTGTTGCTCGTGTTAAAGATGAAGTTTTGCTGCTGTTGAAGATGACGAATACGATGATTTTGAATAAATTCAAATCTGCTGCTGTTGAAGATGATGATGTTGATGTAGTTCATTTTGACGAATGAACTTTGGTTTATATAGGTTTTTATTAAGGCTGTCAATGGGTCTGGGTCCTCCCGGGTATCACTATACCCGAACCCGTACCCTACTTATAAAGGTCGGGTCCGGTTACTAACGGTTCCAGGTCCGGTTCCTAAATTTGTGGACCCAAACCGACCGTTTAAAGTCCCGGCACCATCGGTTAAATTCCGTGCACTTGGGTATTAAAAACTATAAAGAAAATCTTAAAAACTTAATTTCTTCTTTTTAACTTGAATCTAAATTATTTTTATAAAAAATTATTATTATTTCTTTATTAATGTACTAAATAAAGATTAAATGTAAGAAAATATGAAACATAGAAAAAAATCAAAGCCCAAACAAGCAAAATACCCATAATTTTCGTAAAAATATGAATTAAAGAATAAATAACCGGTACCCATTACCATGGTACCGACGGGTATTACCCGTTTGGACCCGTTAATATTCGGGTCCAATCGGGTAATTACCCATCGGGTCCTAATTTGCTAATGGGTCCAACTTTAGGACCTGAGAATCGGACACGAAACTAGCGGGTCCGCTCTGGTTCCTGTAATGGGTACCCGTTGACACCCCTAGTTTTTATCGAGTTCATTTTTGGAATGAACTCGGTTTATATAGTTTTTATCGAGTTCATTTCTCGAATGAACTCGGTTTATATGTTTTATTAGGAGTTCATTGAATGAACTCTGGTTTATATAGGTTTTTATCAGGAGTTCATTTCTGGAATGAACTACGGTTTATATATGTTTTTATCGGAGTTCATTTCCTCGAATGAACTCGGTTTATATGTTTTTATCAGGAGTTCATTTATGGATTGAACTCTGGTTTATATATATAGGTTTTTATCAGGAGTTCATTTCTGGAATGAACTCTGGTTTATATGTTTTTATCAGGAGTTCATTTCTGGAATGAACTCTAGGTTTATATAGGTTTTTATCAGGAGTTCATTTCTGGAATGAATTCTGGTTTATATAGGTTTTTATCATGAGTTCATTTTGACGAATGAACTCCTGATAAAAGGTGATTTATGAACAATTAAGTAGAAATTCACAGGAGTTCATTTTGACGAATGAACTGCTACAAAAAATAAGTAGAAATTAACACGGAAGGGTACTTTGGTCCATTTAATATTTTTAAATAATTATGGAGCAAATGGAAAAGGTGATTTCTAAAAGCACTAAACAAACATGGGACCACCTAAAAAAAGGACCAAACGATATTCTTCCCCAAAAAATACTCCTCTCTGCAAAATATCTTGGCCCGTGCAACGCATGGGCATAAAATCTAATAATGATTAATAGCAGCAATTGGTTTAATATTTAGGTTGCGACACGTGTCTTGCAATCCAACTGTATAATTGTTATTACATGTTTGCAACTATTCGTAAGAAGATAATGTTACCTTTTGTAACGATTACAATAACAGTTATAATTGTTACCACCATTTTGCAACGAATCATATAACCTGTCCCGCCGGTCGTAGAACTTATATTTTCCACTACTGTGTGCAATAGTAATGTTTCGTAGTAAGCGCTAAATAGCGACAATAAAACAAAAATATTCTAACATTTTAGACTTAGTTCGGTGCTAGTTACTCTATCTCCCCCGAGCCATGTTCTTCTTGCTGAGTCCTAGGGCTTCCAATGTATTAAACTTTTCCATGAGCAGGCAGTTGGCGCCAGCGCTTAAGATTCGCTCTTGCACGGAAAGCGCCAGCGATGATGTCATCAAGGCAATAATAGCATCGATTCGTGAAAACTGCGGGTTTAAAAAATGGGAAAAAAACAGTTCAGTCCAAAACCCCCCGAAATAGAACAGATTAGCCCACCCCGTTCCAACTAGGAACAGTTAGTCCATAAAATGTATAATGACGTGTTGACCTCCACACGTGTTTCATAAAGCACACGTGCAAACGAGTGGGAACTATTTTGTAACGACACATTCAACGTGGACGTGACACGTTAGCTTAAAAAAGAAATTGTGTGGCGTAATCGACAAAACAATAACTACATTTTGTTTATTTTGCGAGACTAAAAAAGAAAAAAAATTGAAAGGAAAATCCTCAAATCTTGCGAGAAAAACCCTAGAATCAAAATCCCTCAAATCTTCATAATCAACAAACATAGATGATTCCAGTATCATTAACATCATGGTGAGTGGAAAAAACGTTGCTTCAAAGAGAAAAGAAAGTCAACTAGAGGAAGAATCATCCTCAACTGACGAAGAAATGCAATCAATTGCAGTAGAAGAAAGTCGAAAATCACCAGCAACAAGGACAAGATCAAAAAAAACAATACAAGATTCAACATCAGTTTCAGTACCAGAAATTTCAAAAAAATCACAACCTAAGAAGAAATCAAAGACAACAGCAACAACTAAGAAGAAATCAAATCCTTCAAAGACTAAAGAAGCTTCAACATCTGTTCGACGAGCCAAAGGTAATAATTTACTGACTGTTTTGTTTGATTTTGAGCAATTTTTCATGAGAATTTTTATTGGTGTGTACAGATCTGCACACCAACATGTTGTTTCAGAGATTCAAAAGCATGTTCTATCTGATTTTGAGCAATTTTTGGTAATACCTATTGTTGGTGTGTACAGATTTGTACACCAACATGTTGTTTCCAGAGATTCAAAGCATGTTCTATTTGACTTTGAGTGTTTTTGGTGATATCTCATTTACCGGTATGTACAGATATGTACACCCACATGTTGTTATATTGCCCGATGGTTATGTTTTGAAACTGTTTTTTCATCACCACTGTACAGATCTGTACACCAGCATGCCATTTCATCTTCATATTGACTGATGGTTGCGTCTCAAAACTGTTTTTTCAGCACTTGTGGTACCAGTGTACAGATCTGTACACCATCATGCTAGTTCATCTTCATATTGCCTGCTAAGTGTGTTTTGAAACTTGTTTTTTGTTAGATTTTTGTGGGAGTGTAAAGACTTTTACACCTGTATTATTCTTATTTGATTAGTGCTCTGTTAAGTAGTTTTACCCAATTTGGTGTGTACACATATGTTGTTTCAGAAATTCAAAGCAACATGTTGTGTGTGTTATATGAGTGTACAAGTTTTTACACCATCATGGTGTTATAGTGATAAGTTGTTGCTCTTGTTATATTTTTGTAGGAGTGTACATATTTGTACACAAAGACTTGTATGAGTATTATGTGTTATGCTTCTCTCTTCTTATTCCCATTTGTATATTTTCGTTGATAAACCATATAGATCAAGTTTTCATGCAATCGATGATTTTGTGAACAAGAACTTTGAGGAGGATGAGGAAGTAAGAAAGAAGAATCGTGATAAGGTATGAAGAAAATGATCTCAACTTATTTTCTTCATATTGACACTGATGGTTGACACATGGTTTGTTAATTGTTGATTGTTAGGTTTCTTTAGGTGTGTACATAGATGTATACCAATATGCATCTATGATTGACACATGGTTTGTTAATTGTTGATTGTTAGATTTTTTTAGGTGTGTACATAGATGTACACCAATATGCATCTATGATTGACACATGGTCTGTTAATTGTTGACTGTTAGATTTATATAGGTGTGTACATAGATGTACACCTATATCATACATGGATATACGGTCTGTTTTCAGGCCTACAATGTTTGATTTGTTAGTTTTCTGTAGTATTGTACATGCTTGTTAGTTGTCTGATTAAGGTGAAGCTAATTCATTTTGTGTTTTCTAACAAATTATTAATTGCAGTACTATGTCAATTATAATATCACCAGGTGCAAAAGCTTGTGGGATTGCACTAGTCACTTTTGAATTTTGATTTCGAAGCTCAGGAATGGAAATGGTATAACTCGTTGAACTCATAAAACGTTGAGGACTATAAAGAAGATGCAAAGCGACTAGCAAATGTGGTGCAACTGGAACTCAACAAGAAGAGCATTGAAGGGTGACCCACCTATAGAAGAGCATGAATTAAACATCATGACATGCCCTTCACAAGGAATCAACCTGGACTTCCCAATATACACTTGTTACTTTATGAAACGAAGTATGAAGATAAAAAAAGGTATGGAAAGAGATCAGCAGAGGTCCGAAGACATTTTTCAGCAAATGAGATCGAAATTGGTGGCCAAGATGATGAAAAAAGTTGGAAATTATGAAAAGGTGTGGGATATAGCAAAGGATGAGGATCATAAGGAGTGGCACAAGACTATAAGAAAGCAGCCATTGAAGAGAAAGAAGAGTTTTTAATCTTCATACAAGATCACTTTCTGAATTTCTTCTAAACATTTTTAATCTTGAGGCAACTTTTAAAATTTCGATTTTCAACTTTCTATTTAAGACTTATCACTATTACAAAGACCTTGAATTAATATTTTATTAGTTTTAATATTGATGTTTCGAAAATAGACTTTTGTTAGTACTAAGGTGTGTATTAAAGGTTAGAAAATATCAAGGTGTACATGATTGTGCACAGTTTGAAGTGAAAATCGACGGAAATGGTACGGGAAGGAGTACACAATGGTACACATGTACTAACAAAAACATAGAATATAAAAAGTAATAACCCAATATCAGTCATTGAACAACAAAAATAAAACCTAATTAATGGCATTAGAATTGAAAAGATAGAACATTACTAAACAAAATAAACTAGTAGCATCCATTGTACAACAAGGTGTACATAATGGTACACATGTAAAAAGACAGGTAAGAAAACTGAAGTGCTCAGGAAGGTGTACATAATGGTACACATCTCCTAACACTAATTATCCACGCCTAGAAAAATGAAAATACATTACCAAAAGTAAAAACCAAAAACATAGAATCTTTCGAACAAATCAAACATAGTAAAAAGCATCAAGGCATGGGGCAGGTAGCTCTGTTGTGGTGACCAAGGTTGAAGCACTTTGTGCACATCATAGGCCTCTTTTGCTTCTCCAAAGCTTTCTTGAAACGCTGTTCTCTTCGTCTACCAGGTGGAGGAACAGGAATTGGAACAATAATCCTATCACTAGGATCATAAGGCGTCGCTTGTCATAATTGGGGATTGGCAAGATGATCTCATGGTATGTCTTGTTGTACCATTCAGTGGTGAAGTATGGCTCAACAAATGAATAAATGTGCCCCCTCGTAGCTTGAATGGCAACACAAGCATGTGCACACTGATGAGTACCAAACAGTGCATATTTATACACCTTTTTATTGGCATTTTACTCATCTTTTGCGCTTATAAATCAGATATTATCCATATTCGTATTTTCCTTGTTTTCAAGAATAAATATTTGTATTAATTAATTTTGTGTTTTTAGGTAATAAATAAAGCTCGGAGAATTTGAGGAGCCAAAGAGCAAAGAATTGGAGTTGAGCATCTATGGAGCGGATAGCCAAAGCATGCGCGCGATCGGTTGCAACCCAACAAGGAAGACATGGGCTAGAGCTACCCACGACCCGGATCCGAACCCGCTCATCCCAGAGCCGTTGAGATCTCTCCCCGGATGCATCATACGGTCGCTCCATCGCTCGCATCCTCTCTCGATGTCCACTGCTCCACACCAAATCGCCCAGGAGACCAGGCTACCATTCTTGTCCCGTTCGGATCAACACGGACTTCATCCTACGCTCGGTGAGGCCTTCTCATCGAGTTTCTTTGTCCACTCTTCACGGCGAAATCTCCATACACCTATACCCCTATTCGATCGACCCATTCCTCCTTCCACCTTCTCTTTCCTCTCCCACTCCTCTCTCCCAAAACCCTCACCTCCTCCCCTTACCCACGACGGAGCGAGCTCTGCTCTTCCACCACGCGATCGCCACTTTCATCATCACCTTGCCGGTGACAACAACTCCGTAGTACACACTTCCCCCTCTCTACTTCGAGTTATCTCTTTCTTAGCCTCTAACAACCCTAGAAGCTAATTCAAAGATAACTAGAAGCTAGGGTTTCCACAACAACCAAGCATGGGTTGCGGAGCGATTAGACAAGAAGGAAGCTCGAGTCGAGAGGTTACAAGAGTATGGGTACTCTGTCTCTTCATTTAATTTCTATTTTTAATTGATTTTAGGGTTTGGATATTTTGGGTCGGTGCATGTATAAATTGAAGAGATGGGTGTGTGTTTTTGAGTACGCTTTGGATTAGCCATTTGTCAACTTTAGGTTTAATTTGTATTGTGTTTATCTCAAAGCATGTTCTAGTTTAATTCTCGCTAGGGTTTGAGATGAAACCTAGCTTATCACCGTGTTCTTCTTCATGAATGTTCTTGAATGATTGAATGTTTTCTAGATAGGATTAATTTCGGTGTGATAACAATTTGCTCTCACGGTGCATACCAACGCCATGGATGCAGCGTAGTTTGATCCCCTCTTTGTTATGTATCTGCAACCCAAGCTTAATGAATTATTATGATCCTCGTGTTATTTGTACCTTAATCAGACAAGTAATACTTGGGTAGTAAACTTAGTTGTGATTAATCTATCAAGCGGAGAAACAACCTTAGGTAAGTGGAGACTTGACACTCTCCCTTGACCTGTCACAAGGATAAGAGTAATTTCATGAAGTGAAAACATAGCATAGGTTAGTGGTGGAATCGATAACCTTAGCAACCCCTTTACACTTCTCATTTACCTTAGCTAGAGTTACTTCGATTCATAACTTGGCGTATCGGCATCCAAACCATTCTCCCACTTGTTGTCACTCGAACTCGATCGTTAGCAAGCATTGATCACATATAGGGCACCACAAGTCTCTGTGGTTCGACCCGCACTTGCTCAGTCCTACATCACGACACCGTGCACTTGCGGTATAACCGTAGGCCGTAATTTAAACATCTTCTCGGGCCTACCAAGTTTTTGGCGCCGTTCTTGCGGGGACTTGGCGCGTGCCTGTGATTTGATTGCTTGCTTTGCTTTACTCAGTTTCCCACTGTACATATTCACATTTTTTGTTTTTAACCCCTGTACATATTTACCTTGTCTTAGCTTTTAGTCCTTTGCTTTGCATTGTTGCTCTGCATTGCTTTTAGTCTTTCATTGCTGTTTAGCTGTTTTCATTTCACCTTGTACATAGTTGTTCTGTGTTATCCCTTTTTGTTATGTTTTAGTATAATTTAGTTTATTTTGCCCTGTTATTAGCCCTGTTATCATTAGCCCTGTATCTTAGTGCTACCTTGTAACTCTTGATCCCTATCAGTCCAAGATACCCTCAGTGCATATCCTGTCACACTGAGAACTGAGTTTGACATTGAGCTCTGAGTGCTTAGCTCTATCATTGTAGTTCTGTTGCTTACTGTGTAATTATAGAGAACTAAATCTCTTTTGTTGAGCCAACGTGCTACTGTGTTCTTTACTTGGCTGCTCTTCTGTTTTGAGCAACCAAAGAAAGAAACTGACTTAGAACTTGAGGAAAGACACGGGCGAGCATAGTTGCGGCGACAGCCATCTTGGCTGCACAAGTGCAAGTGGCAAAGCCCCAGCCAACCCAAGGCGGACAAGCTGTGCTGCAGACCTTTGAGGTTAGTAAGTGCATATTGTAATCCTGTCTTTGGTGTGAACCATGTTATGCATGATGCCACAGAAATTGCATACACACAGTTGTAAGCCATTGCGACGCAGGGCTAAAACCTTGAATGATTGATAGGATGTATGCTTGTTGAATGACCTGAGAATACCACTGAGCATGTTGTTACGAGTACCACAATGATAGTGCATCTGCAAACCCCGAGCTTAGGTTTGACGCAAGTCTCTGTAACCATCTGTGCATACATCTGTGAACCCCTTGGCTGTAACCAGTGACTTGTGTGCACTGAACTACCCTGAATCTGTGTGTTGAGCCATTGTCTGCTTTGTGCTTAGTGCAGTCCCCTGAAGCTGCTAAGCTTGAGTTATAACTTTGATCGCCAGACTAGTTGCACAACTCTGCCCTGAAATATTTGCATGCTTGTGATACTTGCAAACCTGTGACAAATCTATGCTTAGCACATACCTTGTATGCCATTAGCACTCGATTTGAGCAAGCGGAAGCTCTCGGTTATGAAATGAAAATCTCAAAATTTTGCTTGATGTCAACTACACTTGTTGACTCACAGTGGTGAGTTTAAAAGTTGAATAGAAAATTTTAACTCAGGTGAGTGAAAGTCGAGTGGAGAGTGAGTGAGTGAGCCCAGTGCGATCACCGAGTTGAGCCGGTAGAGTTGAGTTGACTCCCTATATCATTTGAGTCAATCCTAACTCAGCGATTCACCGAGTTGATTCGATTTTCATTTTTAATAATTTGGGCTTACACCAAACCAGCCCACTGAACCCGATCTGGGCTGAAACAAACCGAACTGAGCCCAACTCAATCCACTTCTGGGCTTACACCAAACCAAGCCCAACTCAACCTAATCTGGGCTGACTGACCACACTGCTGGGCCTAAACAAAACTGAGCCCACAGTTCCACTAGGCTATACTTTTTCAAACACCTCTGGGCTTAACAATTTCAAATAACAACTTGGGCTTCCCACATAAACCAAAGCTCCCAACAAAACCAAATGAACCCCATAAAACCAAACTTTCCCATTTAAACCAAAATTTTCCACCAAAAACCAAACTTAGTCCACTTCATCTCGGACTTTGAGTTCAATTTGAGAGCTAGACCATGTCGAGATTTTGGTCGCATGCGGGGATTCAAATAAATCCCTTAGAGAGCGTGCTTACGGGCACGCTTCACAGGATGAACCCCCCACATACCATAGTGATTTTAGAGAATTTTATGCGCCTTCTCAGGGCCCTGACCTCACATACCCTAATCACTATGAGCACATGTATCATCCATCACAGGTTGAGAATGAACACTCTCCTCATACCCGAGTCATCACTTTTAGATCAATTAGAGGCTCGACTATGTTTGCTTTAGAAAGGCAATCTGTCGAATCTAGTTTTTCTAGGCAATATGAAACGCATGCTTGCACCTTATGTGGTGGCTTAGACCACCCTGCTGAGTACTGTGATATTTTGCATGCTTTTAGACAGTCTAGGGAAAACCATGATAATCCAATGAGCGAAGTGTCTAGAAGTGACTATTGGGACCATAATCAACCTGCACACATGCATCATTCACCACAGTGGGGAGATGAACAATTTTATACTCCCCCAACTCCTAGTTTGCAATCAGCAATGGAAACACTCATGGAGCAAAATGCTAGGCTTGAAATGAATGCAATGCATGACCATCCATATAGCAACATGTCTGAATTTCCCTTCTCTAGTGAACCTCATGCACAACCATACAATGAATATCCATATGAGGAATGCATACCCACTAGTGAAGACTCTCCTTCAATGGAACAACTCAAGATGATTCTTGAAAGGAACCGATTGAGTTACAAAATGATAGGATTGAAAATAGTGTTTCTAGTCTTACTCATGCAACTAACATTGAATATGAACCTAATCTAGAGGTAGATGAGTACACTAAAAAATACTACAATTTTGAATGGAGAGATGGATTTTTGCTATGATGATGATGATGATGATGAATATGAAGAGCATGTGTATTTTGAAAATGTAATAGAATTTTTAGGTTGAAGCGACATTAAGTGTCTCTCCTGTGAACCCTATGAATAATGCTTCTTCTGATATTCATGCATGTGACATTGATGTGGAACCTGTGCAATTATCCTGTGAAAAAGACCATGATTTACCCACTCCTGACTTTAGGAAAGTGTGTGATGGTACAAATGATTTTAAAAATGAAAACAACCTAGATGTACCTAACCTCTCTCCTGAGTCACAAATTGAAACTCCTTCACCCAACCTAGGTGTAGTTTGTCACAAAATTGCAAAACCAACTTTTCTAAAAATGCCTAACTTAGGCCTAGAGCTTTGTGCTTCCCAAGTCCTCTTGGACTATTTTGCATCAAAGTATAACACTCTTAAGGAGCCACGGTTGGAATGTGTATGCACTTTGTAATTAGCAAAACTCATTTGAGTTAGACCTTTTGCATGATGTACCTTTAAAATTGCAAGATTTTGTTCTCACAAACACACCCGTTCACAAGTTTAGGTTTGGGGAAACTCATTCCCATTTGCGGTCTTACGTGCACTCTCATATTATATTTGTGTAAGGCTTGTTAATGTGTGTACATATTTTCTATTGGGTTGATCCTCAACTCTTTAGATTGTTAGTTTATGGTGAATTTTTGTATATAATCAAGTAGGACTTGTTAAATTTTCTTTTTCTTGATTCGGTTGAGTCTTCTTGCACATATATTATGCTAATCCGATATGATCTCCGTTGAGAATATTGGATTCTAGCCTTGACGAATGAAGCTCAACCTTGCTCCTGCCGACATCCGGTAATCTCTTCCCTTTTATCTTTTCAGCATAGTTCTCATGGTATGTGACTGTTTAATTTTTCCTATCTGTTGACACATTGAGGACAATGTTTGATTTAGGTTTGGGGGTGCATTTAGAGTTTTTAGTCTTTTATTTTACCTTTTATTTTCAAAAAAAAAAAAAAAAAAAAAAAAAAATTCAAAACTCTTTTTGTAAAAACCTCCAACTTTAGAGATTTTAGAGTCACTAGCATGCTTTTAGCTATGTTTACATAGAGAATCGAGAAATAACAAAAGTTAGAAGTGCTTGGGAACGCAATCGGGTTTCTTAGTTGATTAGAGCGTTAAAGTTGGATTTAACCATGGGAGGGCGGAGTAGGTCTTTGTTTAGATATTCGGTAGTAGAATTGTGATCACCCATAGTGGAGACTACCCATTTTACATCAAGCGAGTACCGACCTTCACTCTTTGTGACTTTCTAGAAAAGCTTTTAGAGTGTGTGTCAGCTGTACGTCAATTAGGTTAGGAATGGTGAGCTACCCAACTTCGCACCACTTTCAGCACTACTTTTGATCTCTTGAGTGCTAATTCCGTCAATCATGAGGGTGACGTTTAAAGATGAAAACTCCTTCTAAATATCGATTTGCAGTTAGCATCTCTCTCTCTCTCAATCGACAAGACCCATAGAAACACCTCATCGTCGACAACTGGAGCGAGAATCGAATATTGAAAGAAAAATTGATATAGTCCAAGGTTTATGTGCAACAAAGAAAAGAAAATAAGATGAGAATTAATGAAGTTTGTGAAAAATTGAGTTTATAGTTTTATTGTAACCACCAAAAAAAAAAATAAAAAATAAAAAATAAAAAATAAAAAAAAAAATAAAAAATAAAAAATTGTAGTTTATTTTATGTGTCTAGTTACCACAAAGTTAAAAAAAAAAAAAAAAAAAAAATAAAAATAAAAAATAAAAAAAAAAATATTAAGTTTTTGTGAAGTTCAGAAGTTCGTCATCAATAGTTGAAGACTGAAGACCGAAGACCGAAGATTGAAGACGTTTCTATGGTTCTTATGAGAGATTGATGTTAATTGCCGATCGGGTGAGAAGTGAGTGAGTACTCCCACCCCTTACTAATGGTTGATTTTCCCTTCTTAGAGATCATTAGAAAAAGATTCTTTTTGTCCACACTTTTGTGGAGTCTCCAGATTTATTTCGGAAGGTTATCCTTCTTACCTACAACGTGTGCAGGATTTCTCTCTTTACTCCTGCCTGCACACATGAGAGACTAAAAAAGCGATCTTTTTGAGTGCAATTATCATAAAACCCTAATGGTGAGGCAGAAGTCGAGGCTTATGATCACAATCGAATCAGAATTCTTTCATATGGTATGGTTACTTCTCGCTCAGCACTTAAGGATGAGAATGCGTTCTTCGATAGTTCTAACTTACGTTACTAGCATGCGAAACTCTATGTCCTCATAGCTTCTTGGAGGCTTGAGACTCTTTTACACTCGAAGTTGGAGAAGGTTTTGTGGGTACACCTCGGTAAACCCTCACGAGACTACAACTCGTCCACTAGGGACACCTAGGGTTTAAAGGCTTAGTGCATACGCTAAATGCATTCGAGACTGCGACGGGGTATAGTTAGGATTTCTTATTTTACTGTTTCACTTGAGGACAAGTAAAATTCAGGTTTGGGGGTATTTGATGAGTACCAAACGGTGCATATTTATACACCTTTTTATTGGCATTTTACTCATCTTTTTTGCGCTTATAAATCGAGATATTATCCCATATTACGTATTTTCCTTGTTTTCAAGAATAAATATTTGTATTAATTAATTTTGTGTTTTTAGGTAATAAATAAAGCTCGGAGAATTTGAGGAGCCAAAGAGCAAAGAATTGGAGTTGAGCATCTATGGAGCGAGATAGCCAAAGCCGCGCGCGTTGTCGGTTGCAACCCAACAAGGAAGACATGGGCTAGAGCTACCCACGACCCGGATCCGAACCCGCTCATCCCGAGCCGTTGAGATCTCTCCCAGATGCATCATACGGTCGCTCCATCGCTCGCATCCTCTCTCGATGTCCCTGCTCCACACCAAATCGCCCCGAGACCGGCTACCATTCTTGTCCGTTCAGATCAACACAGCTTCATCCTACGCTCGGTGAGGCCTTCTCATCGAGTTTTGCTGTCCCTGCTTCACAGCGAAATCTCCATACACCTATACCCCTATTCGATCGACCCATTCCTCCTTCCACCT
This sequence comes from Papaver armeniacum, assembly GCA_023531295.1. Classification (NCBI taxonomy): domain Eukaryota; kingdom Viridiplantae; phylum Streptophyta; class Magnoliopsida; order Ranunculales; family Papaveraceae; genus Papaver; species Papaver armeniacum. The sequence goes on along the minus strand of JAJJWW010007339.1, from coordinate 356,268 downwards.
TCTCTTTCCTCTCCCACTCCTCTCTGCAAAACCCTCACCTCCTCCCTTACCCACGACAGAGCAGAGCTCTGCTCTTCCACCACGCGATCGCCACTTTCATCATCACCTTGCCAGCGACAACAACTCCAGTAGTACCTGCTCCCCCCTCTCTACTTCGAGTTATCTCTTTCTTAGCCTCTAACAACCCTAGAAGCTAATTCAAAGATAACTAGAAGCTAGGGTTTCCACAACAACCAAGCATGGAGTTGCAGAGCGATTAGACAAGAAGGAAGCTCGAGTCAGAGGTTACAAGAGTATGGGTACTCTGTCTCTTCATTTAATTTCTATTTTTAATTGATTTTAGGGTTTGGATATTTTGGGTCAGTGCATGTATAAATTGAAGAGATGGGTGTGTGTTTTTGGTACGCCTGGATTAGCCGGGCTGTCAACTTTAGGTTTAATTTGTATTGTGTTTATCTCAAAGCATGTTCTAGTTTAATTCTGCTAGGGTTTGAGATGAAACCCTAGCTTATCACTAGTGTTCTTCTTCATGAATGTTCTTGAATGATTGAATGTTTTCTAGATAGGATTAATTTCGGTGTGATAACAATTTGCTCTCACGTGCATACCAACGCCATGGATGCCTTTAGTTTGATCCCCTCTTTGTTATGTATCTGCAACCCAAGCTTAATGAATTATTATGATCCTCAGATTATTTGTACCTTAATCAGACAAGTAATACTTGGGTAGTAAACTTAGTTGTGATTAATCTATCAAGCGGAGAAACAACCTTAGGTAAGTGGAGACTTGACACTCTCCCTTGACTGTCACAAGGATAAGAGTAATTTCATGAAGTGAAAACATAGCATAGGTTAGTGGTGGAATCGATAACCTTAGCAACCCCTTTACACTATCTGTTACCTTAGCTAGAGTTACTTCAGTTCATAACTTGGCCGTATCGGCATCCAAAACCATTCTGTCACTTGTTGTCACTCAGAACTCAGTCGTTAGCAAGCATTGATCACATATAGGGCACCACAAGTCTCTGTGGTTCGACCCGCACTTGCTCAGTCCTACATCACGACACCGTGCACTTGCGGTATAACCGTAGGCCGTAATTTAAACATCTTCTCGGGCTACCAAGTTTTGGCGCCGTTCTTGGGGACTTGGCGCGTGCCACTGTGATTTGATTGCTTGCTTTGCTTACTCGGTTTCCACTGTACATATTCACATTTTTTTGTTTTTAACCACATGTACATATTTACCTTGTCTTAGCTTTTAGTCCTTTGCTTTGCATTGTTGCTCTGCATTGCTTTTAGTCTTTCATTCTTTGTTTATTGTTTTCATTTCACCTTGTACATAGTTGTTACTATGTTATCCCTTTTTGTTATGTTTTAGTATAATTTAGTTTAATTTGCCCTGTAATTTGCCCTGTTATTGCCCTGTTATCATTAGCCCTGTATCTTAGTGCTACCTTGTAACTCTTGATCCCTTTCAGTCCAAGATACTCTCAGTGCATATCCTGTCGCACTGAGAACTGAGTTTGACATTGAGCTCACGAGTGCTTAGCTCTATCATTGTAGTTACATTTATTCTTTGTGTAATTATAGAGAACTAAATCTCTTTTGTTGAGCCAACAGGTGCTACCTGTGTTGCTACTTGGCTGCTGCTGCTGCTGAGCAACCAAAGAAAGAGACAGCTTAGAACTTGAGGAAAGACAGCAGCTGAGCATAGTTGCAGCAGCACAGCCATCTTGGCTGCACAAGTGCAAGTGGCAAAGGCGGAGCCAACCTAGAGCGGACAAGCGTCTTGCGGAACTGAGGTTAGTAAGTGCATATTGTAATCCTGTCTTTGTGTGAACCATGTTATGCATGATGCCACTGTAAATTGCATACACGAGATTGTAAGCCATTGCGCCTTGGCTAAAACCTTGAATGATTGATAGGATGTATGCTTGTTGAATGACACGAGAATACCACAGGCATGTTGTTACGAGTACCACTGTGATAGTGCATCTCGTAAAACCACGAGCTTAGGTGACCGCAAGTCTTTGTAACCATCTGTGCATACATCTGTGAACCCCTTGGCTGTAACCAGTGACTTGTGTGCACTGAACTACCCTGAATCTGTGTGTTGAGCCATTGTCTGCTTTGTGCTTAGTGCAGTCCCCTGAAGCTGCTAAGCTTGAGTTATAACTTTGATCGCCAGACTAGTTGCACAACACGCATACAAAATATTTGCATGCTTGTGATACTTGCAAACCTGTGACAAATCTATGCTTAGCACTGTACCTTGTATGCCATTAGCTTTTTGATTTGAGCAAATGAAGCTCTCGATTATGAGCTGAAAATCTCAAAATTTTGCTTGATGTCAACTACACTTGTTGACTCGAGTGGCCGAGTGGTTTGAATAGAAAATTTTAACTCGGTGAGTGAAAGTGCGAGTGGAGAGGCGGAGTGAGTGGCTGGTGCGATCACAGAGTTGAACCGGTAGAGTTGAGTTGACTCCCTATATCGCTGAGTCAATCCTAACTTAGCAATTCACCGAGTTGATTCGATTTTCATTTTTAATAATTTGGGCTTACACCAAACCAGCCCACTGAACCCGATCTGGGCTGAAACAAACCGAACTGAGCCCAACTCAATCCACTTCTGGGCTTACACCAAACCAAGCCCAACTCAACCTAATCTGGGCTGACTGACCACACTGCTGGGCCTAAACAAAACTGAGCCCACAGTTCCACTAGGCTATACTTTTTCAAACACCTCGGGCTTAACAATTTCAAATAACAACTTGGGCTTCCCACATAAACCAAAGCTCCCAACAAAACCAAATGAACCCCACAAAACCAAACTTTCCCATTTAAACCAAAATTTTCCACCAAAAACCAAACTTAGTCCACTTCATCTGGACTTTGAGTTCAATTGAGAGCTAGACCATGTCGAGGATTTGGTCCGCATGCGGGGATTCAAATAAATCCCTTAGAGAGCGTGCTTACGGGCACGCTTCACGGGATGAACCCCCACATACCATAGTGATTTTAGGGAATTTTATGCGCCTTCTCGGGGCCACGACCTCACATACCTAATCCCACTATGAGCACATGTATCATCCATCACAGGTTGAGAATGAACACTCTCCTCATACCCAGTCATCACTTTTAGATCAATTAGAGGCTCGACTATCTGCTTTAGAAAGGCAATCTGTCGAATCTAGTTTTTCTAGGCAATATGAAACGCATGCTTGCACCTTATGTGGTGGCTTAGACCGCCTGGCTAGGTCTTGTGATATTTTGCATGCTTTTAGACAGTCTAGGGAAAACCATGATAATCCAATGAGCAGAAGTGTCTAGAAGTGACTATTGGGACCATAATCAACCGCACACATGCATCATTCACCACGGTGGGGAGATGAACAATTTTATACTCCCCAACTCCTAGTTTGCAATCAGCAATGGAAACACTCATGGAGCAAAATGCTAGGCTTGAAATGAATGCAATGCATGACCATCCATATAGCAACATGTCTGAATTTCCCTTCTCTAGTGAACCTCATGCACAACCATACAATGAATATCCATATGAGGAATGCATACCCACTAGTGAAGACTCTCCTTCAATGGAACAACTCAAGATGATTCTTCAAAGGAACCTGATTGAGTTACAAAATGATAGGATTGAAAATAGTGTTTCTAGTCTTACTCATGCAACTAACATTGAATATGAACCTAATCTAGAGGTAGATGAGTACACTAAAAATACTACAATTTTGAATGGAGAGATGGATTTTTGCTATGATGATGATGATGATGATGAATATGAAGAGCATGTGTATTTTGAAAATGTAATAGAATTTTTTAGGTTCGGCGACATTAAGTGTCTCTCCTGTGAACCCTATGAATAATGCTTCTTCCCGATATTCATGCATGTGACATTGATGTGGAACCTGTGCAATTATCTATGTGAAAAAGACCATGATTTACCCACTCGACTTTAGGAAAGTGTGTGATGGTACAAATGATTTTAAAAATGAAAACAACCTAGATGTACCTAACCTCTCTCTGAGTCACAAATTGAAACTCCTTCACCCAACCTAGGTGTAGTTTGTCACAAAATTGCAAAACCAACTTTTCTAAAAATGCCTAACTTAGGCCTAGAGCTTTGTGCTTCCCAAGTCCTCTTGGACTATTTTGCATCAAAGTATAACACTCTTAAGGAACCACAGGTTGGAATGTGTATGTCTGCTGTAATTAGCAAAACTCATTTTGAGTTAGACCTTTTGCATGATGTACCTTTAAAATTGCAAGATTTTGTTCTCACAAACACACCCGTTCACAAAGTTTAGGTTTGGGGAAACTCATTCCCATTTGCAGTCTTACGTGCACTCTCATATTATATTTGTGTAAGGCTGTTAATGTGTGTACATATTTTCTATTGGGTTGATCCTCAACTCTTTATATTGTTAGTTTATGGTGAATTTTTGTATATAATCCTAAAGGACTTGTTAAATTTTCTTTTCTTGATTCGGTTGAGTCTTCTTGCACATATATTATGCTAATCCGATATGATCCCCGTTGAGAATATTGGATTCTAGCCTTGACGAATGAAGCTCAACCTTGCTCCCGCCGACATACCTAGGTAATCTCTTCCCTTTTATCTTTTCGGCATAGTTCTCATGGTATGTAGTGTTTAATTTTTCCTATCTGTTGACACATTGAGGACAATGTTTGTTTTAGGTTTGGGGTGCATTTAGAGTTTTTAGTCTTTTATTTTACCTTTTATTTTCAAAAAAAAAAAAAAAAAAAAAAAAAAAATTCAAAACTCTTTTTGTAAAAACCTCCAACTTTAGAGATTTTAGAGTCACTAGCATGCTTTTAGCTATGTTTACATAGAGATCTGACCGAAATAACAAAAGTAAGAAGTCTTGGGAAACGCAATCGGGTTTCTTAGTTGATTAGAGCGTTAAAGTTGGATTTAACCATACCCGGGAGGCGAATTAGGTCTTTGTTTAGATATTCGGTAGTAGAATTGTGATCACCCATAGTGGAGACTACCCATTTTACATCAAGCGAGTACCGACCTTCACTCTTTGTGACTTTCTAGAAAAGCTTTTAGAGTGTGTGTCACCGTACGTCAATTCGGGTAGGAATGGTGAGCTACCCAACTTAGCACCACTTTCGGCACTACTTTTGATCTCTTGAGTGCTAATTAGTCAATCATGAGGGTGACGTTTAAAGATGAAAACTCCTTCTAAATATCGATTTGCGGTTAGCATCTCTCTCTCTCTCAATCAGCAAGACCCATAGAAACACCTCATCGTCGTGAACCGACGAGAATCGAATATTGAAAGAAAATTGATATAGTCCAAGGTTTATGTGCAACAAAGAAAAGAAAATAAGATGAGAATTAATGAAGTTTGTGAAAAATTGAGTTTATAGTTTTATTGTAACCACCAAAAAAATAAAAAAATAAAAAAATAAAAAAAAAAATAAAAAATAAAAAATAAAAAATAAAAAATTGTAGTTTATTTTCTGTGTCTAGTTACCACAAAGTTAAAAAAAAAAATAAAAAAAAAATAAAAAAAATATTAAGTTTTTGTGAAGTTCAGAAGTTAAATCATCAATAGTTGAAGACTGAAGACCGAAGACCGAAGATTGAAGACGTTTCTATGGTTCTTATGAGAGATTGATGTTAATTGCCGATCGGGTGAGAAGTGAGTGAGTACTCCCACCCCTTACTAATGGTTGATTTTCCCTTCTTAGAGATCATTAGAAAAAGATTCTTTTGTCCACACTTTTGTGGAGTCTCCAGATTTTATTTCGGAAGGTTATCCTTCTTACCTACAACGTGTGCGGGATTTCTCTCTTTACTCCTCACACCTTGCACACATGAGAGACTAAAAGCGATCTTTTTGAGTGCAATTATCATAAAACCCTAATGGTGAGGCGAAGTCGAGGCTTATGATCACAATCGAATCCGAATTCTTTCATATGGTATGGTTACTTCTCGCTCGGCACTTAAGGATGAGAATGCGTTCTTCGATAGTTCTAACCATTGCCTAGCATGCGAAACTCTATGTCCTCATAGCTTCTTGGAGGCTTGAGACTCTTTTACACTCGAAGTTGGAGAAGGTTTTGTGGGTACACCTCTGGTAAACCCTCACGAGACTACAACTCGTCCACTAGGGACACCTAGGGGTTTAAAGGCTTAGTGCATACGCTAAATGCATTCGAGAGACTGCGACGGGGGTATAGTTAGGATTTCTTATTTTACTCGTTTCACTTGAGGACAAGTAAAATTCGGGTTTGGGGGTATTTGATGAGTACCAAACGGTGCATATTTATACACCTTTTTATTGGCATTTTACTCATCTTTTGCGCTTATAAATCGGATATTATCCCATATTACTTATTTTCCTTGTTTTCAAGAATAAATATTTGTATTAATTAATTTTGTGTTTTTAGGTAATAAATAAAGCTCGGAGAATTTGAGGAGCCAAAGAGCAAAGAATTGGAGTTGAGCATCTATGGAGCAGATAGCCAAAGCCCGCGCGCGAATCAGTTGCAACCCAACAAGGAAGACATCTTCTCGGGCCTACCACACACGGAAAACAATCGGACGACCATCGACCACTTGTTTAAGATTAACGAGAAACCAAAACCAATTATCTTTGTTTTCAGCAGAGACAATAGCAAATGCATATGGGTAAAAACCATCATTATCCAGAGGTCACTTGTTTAAGACCTCCACTGCTTACAGGCAAAATGCTTCAATTCATCAATGGTGCTCAAAGTATTAACACGAAAAGTAGCAAAATGCTCACCATGATTCAAAACAACATGAATAAACTTCTCAGACATATTTGATACCCCAACATATAACAAAATAAATAATAACAGTTTCAGATTTGCATAACCTAAAACTTGAACAGTGTACAGGAAAGTACACATTTAATCGAAGCCAAAAATCAAATAACAGTAAACCTAAAATCAAAACTACTCCATCGATTAATCGAACATATAAGCTTCAGAATCTTACTAGAACACATAATTGAATAAACCAAAAGCCTATGATCTAATATCATTTCGATTTCATATCATGCATCATAACACCAACACCAAAAAACAGTAACCAAAATCATTTAACGAAAATCAAAAGCTAAAATATAACAAAAATAAAATCAAGAACATACAAACAATAAGATGTAACAGATCGAGTTCATACCATCAACTCATAAAATCAAAAAAAAAAAAACAACTAAATATCAGAAACTAAATTCAACGATGAAGCAAAAAGAGAACTAACTTGAAGTTGAATTCTGTTAAATATCAGAAACGATCAAATCCAACCTAACCTCTATAAATCTGTTAAACACATCCGAAATTTATATCCGGATCGATCTATCTACGAATGCATCGTGAATTCAAATATGACATAAAAAATAATCAATTTCAAAACACTCCAATAGCAACAGTTGAATTATGTTGAGGAAACGATGAATTACAACGATTTCTCTACGAAGCGTTAAATCGCCTCAAAATACTTCTACGACCGGCTCCACGTCTTGAATTCATGTTTGAGATCCGAAATTTTCGATTTCAAATCCGATTATAAATATGGAATCGGTTCAAGGGTAGTTATGGGATATTGGAATTCTGAGGAAAATCGGGATCTGGTTGCTTTTGGACTAACTCGTCCATATTTGGGCCGAACTTTTGAGGCGGGGAATTTTTGGACTAGAGAGTACTAGGCCTGAGATGAGTGGACTAAAGCGTCCCAAGCCCAGTAACTTTGGGACTAAACGTCAATTTCTACTTAAAAAATTCGTCCGCGTCCAACCCTTCGAGAGGCGAATCGGATGCCACCCACCAAAATAGGAATTGGGTCGCATAAGAGTGTGTTCGGGTCAAGAAAGTTGTAAGCGTGTGACTTTCTAACTTGGGGCTTGGATATGTGATGGGCCTATATGATAGAAATGAGAACACAGTGAATAATTAGCCACCGCTTTCATTAGTCCCATACTTTCATTTAAACTTAAATTTCAAAAAACTCGGGTGCATCAATTTTAATGGAATTCTTCAAAATCAACAAAGATAAATCATAAGTATCCCCGTGAACCCTAATTAGGTTCCTAATAAATCTGACACTTACTTCTCGACATCTATGTAGTTGCAGGAAATCCTACAACCACACTCCACTATATTTAGACAAGATTCTAAGTGATCACAATATAATTCTTTTATTATTATTTATCAAATTCTATATTTGGTTACAAAATATTACAATGACTTTACTTTCTCTCCGAATAATCTTTCTCTCTCCTAATTTCTTGTCTAACACACACTAAGAGATCTCTCATGTGTGGTAACTCTTTCCCCTTATATAGGGTTCTACATTATGGATGACAGCTAAGAGATCCACTATTTTCGGAATCCTTTGTGCGTTACATTCGCTCATATATATACTCACTCATTCTCGCCTTTGTTTATACTTCGCATAGACCATCACACTATATTCGTGACTTTGTTGACATCATCCAATACGTCACCTCGATTATACCACGTGCGATAGTCCTCACTTACATTAGATAGTCTTCGCTTCGCATACTCATTATATGTGCGATATTCCACTCCTACAATCCACTTGGAGATATTATATTCTTAGTGGAAAAGGAGGTTAGTTCTCTATCACGTAGCGCAACAACGTTAGCAGGACAATTATTTTTGTAATGATATTGATGCTCTTAAAGATAGAAGTCGAAAGAAATAAGAATTGTTAATGGTGGTTAGAGGGGAGACTTTCAGAAGAATTATTAATTACTAGTGATGGTGACCCAAACATGGGCACCATGACTTCACCTTAAATTAAGTTTGGTACATTGTGTTAATCGAATCAATAGGTTGATTCGATTTTTAAGTTAATGAATCAATATTGTGAGCTTATTAAACTTAGCCTCAGGTTGACTTGCCAATTGAGTTCGTGAAACCATGTTCCCTGTCTCTTTCATCAGCTCTGGACACTTTTAAATACGTTTTTTTTTTTTTTGTTCAAGTTGCCATTACAGCGGATATCACCCTGTACCTGTAATATAACATGGCAAGTGTGAATGTGGATTATTAAAAGTCACAATATGATGCACAGATGGGAAAATATTGACAAAGACGTAGTACCGATTGTGAATAAATTTATATATTGAGAAAAGGATAGAATATTAATTATAATCCAGGTTCAGCATTCAGGTAAATCCCTGTATGTTCTGGCCGGGGCTATATAATAATGGATGCATACCACGTACCAGTTGAGTTACCAAACACCTTGTCCCTAAAAAAAAAGAAAGAAAAAACAAACAACAAAAAGCTCCTCGACCACCATGTCTGCTAAACAGTTGAGTGATGATTGTGATCACCCATCTCTAAAAGATATAGGTAGGCTGCTACTGGAATCTCAAGAGCTGATGTTTAGTAAGCTTTCGAACGTACTCTTCGAAGCACAAGCGAAACTAGTAGAATCTCAAGCTAAACTCTTAGAATCCCAATTAGCTAAAGTAGTAGAATCCCAAGCTAGTGTTCTAGAATCTCAATTAGCCAAACTAGTAGAATTTCAAGAAAACACTCAACGCCAAGTGTCAGAGATATTAAGAAGCATCAGTGGTGCTGATAATAATAACTCTAAAGAAAAAGAAAAAGAAGAAGAAATAGTTGACAAAAACCAGGCATCAGAACAAGGTTTCTTTTTTGAAGACCAAGGTTTTCCTTTGGAAGCATCAGAACAAGGTTTGTTTTTTGAAGACCAAGGTTTTCTTTTTGAAGCATCAGAGCAAGGTACGGTTATTGATTCAGTAAATTCCTTTTTTTTTTTTTTTTTTTTTTTTTTTTTTTTTTTTTTTTTTTTTAAACCTGGCTTGATTGGGGTATACCCAGATTAATTGGGGTATACCCAATGAGACAAAATAGGGCCATTTTGAAGTAAAAGAGGTTACCCCTTAACTAAATATTTTCAAAATGGCAAAAATATCCTTTTATAATTAACACTAAAAAACTGATTAGGCTAATTAATTGAGTTTAGATAAAAATTTTGAAAATGAAAATTCGGTAGATTAAACCTTTAATCTGTCTTGTGAGTTCGATTAAGATCAAAAAATTTGGTTGTCAAAAATGTCAAAGGTCGGCAAGGTAGAGGTTTGAATAAGGTGCCGGCTATATATGGCCGGCATGGTCTTTGTTTGAATAAAATGCGACCAACTTTAGCCGGAAAGGTATTTAAATGAAGAACATGCCGACTTAATTTTTTTTTGACACACAGGAGATAGCTATTGAAAAATATTAGTCTGCAAGGTCTACAAAAAAACCCCTCCGGCTGGTGAAAAAACCCCGCCGGCTGGTGAATAATACCCCGCCGGCGGTATAAGTCGGCAAGGTATTTAAATGAAGAACATGCCGACTTTTTTTTTTTGACACACGGGAGAGGGCTATTGAAAAATATTAGTCGACAATGTCTACAAAAAAACCACGCCGGCTGTTGAGAAAAATACCCCGCCGGCGGTATAAGTCGGCAAGGTCTTTAAAAAATACCCTGTCGGCTGTTGAAAAAAATTTACAGTCGTCGCCATGGATGTTATGAAAAGTCGGCAAGATATGCATGTTACGACCTTGCCGACCAAAAACACAGAAATCAAAATTTTCGATTTCCAACCTAATATAACAATCAATCACACAACACAATGATGGGTTTGAGTTTAAACATCATTTATAGTCTTCTTTTCGCTGGTAGAGTCAACAATTTTTTTGGAAAATCAAAGTTGAAAATTTTTATATGGCTTTGGTTGATGGAAGATGAAAATTGAGAAGAAGATGGAAGATTAAGAGTTGTTTAGTTTTTTAATTTTAGGGTTAATGAAATTAAGAAATGAGTTTATTTTTAAGATTTAATTAGTTCAAGGGTATTAAAGTAAAATCACCCTTTTTAATAATGACATATCATGTCCCCTTGAAATTGGGTATACCCCAATCAAGCCAGGTTTTTTAAGACAAAATTCTCTATCTCCGTTTTTGTTTGGAATTTGTTCTTTCAAAACGTACAAGTTATGATTTGCCAATTTCTAAGATATGTTATATATTTTTTTTGTTCTTTTTTGACAAAGCAAAGGGCAAAATAAATTAAAAATAACTCTCATCGAAAAGATGACAAGTTATAAGAGTTACAAAGCGGCCATAAAAGACTAATTGCCGCTCACGGTGCATCCAGGTTACATATTTGAGTGCTTAAAGAATAACCACTAAACAAATTGGTATGCACAGACCAATTGTACAAAGTGCATTTGACCAGAAATAATCGGTTGGTCTGAATTCCTTCGAGATTCCTATAAAGTCTATTGCTTCTCTCTGTCCATATAGTCCACCAAATCGCAAAAGGGAGTAAACCCCAAATTTTCTTGATAATGTTTGTGCTTTTTTTGTTTGACCACTCGCATAGATTAGCTTTAACATCCTTTGCAAACACCCATTGAGCTCCAAAGCTGTCCAAAAAATAGTGTCAAACTTTCCTTGTTTCTGAACAATGCAAGAAAAGATGGTTGTTTGTCTCCTGTTCAGACTGACACAATAAACATAAGCTATTAGTAACTTTCCCGGCCTTAAGTAGATAGTCCATAGTAGGTGGTCCTTTGTAACATAATGCCCAAGCAAGAAAAGAAACTTTGAGTGGAATTTTTGGGTTCCACAGTTTTTTATATGAGAACCTTAAAAAACCATATATATCAAAGAAGAATAACAGTTTGCAACTGTAAATTCAGATCCAAAGTTCCATTTTAACTCATCTTATTCTACTGCACTAAGAATGCCACTGATAAGTCACCTATTAAAATTAAACAGTTTGCAACTTCACCCACTTCAGTTTCATTTAGGGACCTCTTAAAATTGAAATTCCAACCTCCATCCTCAGTGAGCATATCCTTAACTGTTGCCTTTTTTGATCTTGAGAGTTTATATATTGCAGGATATTTTTCTTTTAGCGATACATCACCAACTCAAATATCTGACCAGAAAAGTATACTTGCGCCGTTCTGCAAAATTAGCTTAGAATTTTGAACAACATACCGTCTAGATTTCAGGATACCTGTCCATAAGATGTATTTTAGAGATTTATAATAAGCAGAAGGATAGATAGAGTTTGCATTTCCGCCAAATTTCTCATGTACGATAGATCTCCAGAGAACCTTCTTTTCTCTACCATATCTCCACAACGACTTACAGTGCAAGGCCTTATTAACCAATTTTATTTTCTTAACTCCAATGCCTCCTCTGGATTTTGAAATAGTAGCTTTGGACCAAGCTACCCAACTTCTTTTCTTGTTTGCTTGAGAAGAACCCGGATGAAATTTTTTCATTATCTTCTCTATTTCCATAACAAACCAACATTGGCATCAAACATAGAAAGATAATAAATAGGCAAGCTTGCCAGAACACTATTTACTGGAATCAATCTTTGTCCTTTTGATAAGTGTCTTCTCTTCAAAGTACTCAGCTTTTGGAGGAGATATGTTATATTGTTTGATTAATATTTGACGATAAAAAATACTCCTAAACGAAGGGAGTATTTTTATCCTTTCTATTGTTTTCAAAAAGTATAGATATAACACATAGATAAAAGAATTTTTTGCCGATCAAAAAAAACATAGATAAAAGAAATCTGTAGTTTAAACTTTCTTCGATTTGTTGTACATATTATGGACTGTGCAGAATAATTTATATAATCTAGTTTTAAGTTCGGAGATAACTATTAATCCTTGCTTCTTCTGCTATGTTGTTATTGTAGAAGAAGAAGATGATGGAGTTGCAATATACGTTAATGATCGAACCGGACGCAAACTCTTAACTGCAGTGATAAACAATGACGGGAAAAGGCTAAAGAGGTTCTTGAAGAGAATCCTGAAGCTATTAATCGAGGGCTTACGGAAATCTCATCTACAATACTACATTTAGCTATTGGTTATAACGCCGGGATGACTTTCGTGGAGGAAATTGTGAAACGCATGACACCAGCTGCAATTGAATATAGATCAACTGAGATGGGTGACACAAAGACTTCACAGTCTTTGTTTTGTACTCTGGCGAACTGAAGCTGCTAAATTAATGGGCAGGTGCGGCAGCCTTTTCCACTTCTTTTCCACAAGTGTATGCCATAGCTTCCACTAAGAATTGGACGGTCAAGAATTGCGCTACTAGGCTTGAACAAGGAGGGGCTTGGAATTTGGGCCTGGATAGGAGGCTAACGGAACAACAAATTGTCGAGGTATGTGCTTTAACTTCGATTCTTGAAGGATTTTTTCTGGGGTCAGGGTCAGACACCATTAAATGGAACATTAACAGTTCCGGTGTCTTCTCGGTTAAGTCGTGTTACGCCAATTTAGAAGACGAACAAGCTTCTCCAAACCTTCATTTGAGTATTTGGTCTAGGTCTTGGCCTCACAAGATTGGGTTTTTTCTTTGGCTAGTGTACCACAAAAGACTTGCAACAGTGGACACCCTTTATAGGAAAGGAAAACTTATCGTGAATGGTTGCTTGTTTTGTTGTAAAGATAGCGAAACTGTAGAGCACCTTTTGTTCAATTGCAGCTTCTCGTTTCAAATTTGGAAACATTTCAAGGACGCCGTTCGCTTCATTGGGCCTTTGCCTAATTGTATAGATCTCATTATCAAGGGGTGGAGATCTCATCTGCTTCATCCAATTGGGAAGTTGTTTTGGCCTCTTATTCCTGCCTCCATTTGTTGGTCCATTTGGAACTGTAGGAATAAAATTATCTTTGACGATGGAAATGCAGATATTCAAAGGGTTATTGAGCAAGTTAAAATCCAAGTCTACCTATGGAAGAGAAATGCAGATGAATTAAAGGGTTTCAATCTAGACTTTGTAATGGGGAGTTGGGATAGCTTCTTCGTAATTTAGTTTATTTTCTTTTTGTTTTTCTTGGGTTTCTGTTTCGACTCTTGTCAAGCGGTTGGGTCTAATAAGCTCTTTGAGCTCTTTCTTGCTTACCTCTGGTAAGCCATTTATAACATCTTCCAAGTTTGCCGATCAAAAAAAAAAAAAAAAAAATTAATGGTAAATAAAAACCCAGGGTTGACTCAGATACGTAACAAGGAAGGAATGGTACCGCTCGAACTTGCTCTTCATCATGTTACAATTGGACAGAAAGATATAGTTGAGTATCTTTACTCGGTAACTAAAGATGAATACCCAAGTCCCTTTGAGGGTAATGTTGGTGCTAGGTTATTATGCAGTGCGATTGATGCCAATTTTTATGGTAGGTAAATAAAACCTGACTTATTATTTTGACAAATTCTGAATTAATCATAAACCCTGTTGTTAATTGTAGATATAGCAGTGTCTCTTGTTGACCGGTTTCCAGATTTAATTATGGAGAAATCATTAGCACATGATATGTGTGCATTTGAGGTTCTGGCTAGAAGGCCTTTCACATTCCGGAGCGGAGCTAAGTTGACGTGGTGGCAGAATTGCATATATTCAAGTCAGTTAGCAATCGCCCAAACCATATATATGTGTTATGCATGAAAAAAAATAAATTTATTAATCAACCTTTATCATAAAATATTTAAATGTAAATGTGGTATCTGGTGCAGTTATTCAAGTCGATCCTATGCAAAATCATGATACTGATAATGAAAGTGACGAAGAGAACCCTTTAGAAAACTCAAGATGCACCAAAGCAGTTAATGGATTAATTGGTTCATCAAGAAAAAAAGTTAAGAAAATTGTAACCAACTTGGTTTCAGTGCATCTCATGCCCTGCTTAGAACGAGGTATTTTATTATCTCAAATTAATTTAGTTTTACATCGAAGAGCCTTACACATTTGCTAGATTCTCTTTTTTTTTTTCAGTGCTTCGTATCAAGAATCTGAAAAACAAAAAGTCGATGCATGAACAAGCTACTTCACTGGTTAAACAAATGGTAGTGCATATCGGTGAAGCAGCTAACAGGTCGCAGACGATAGAATTTTTTGAAAGATAATCCCAACATCATGAAGGCAGCTATAAGGCATGGAATCACAGAATTTATGGTGGAGTGTCTAGAAGAGTTTATTTACCTGGCTGATTATAGGTTACCAGAACAGAACATTATAGAAATGGCTATTGCGGAACGAAATGAACTGATGGTGAATCTTATATGCAAAAGCACAATCAAGAAGATCGATCTGGTTTCTAGAATAGATAATGATGGTAATACCATCTTGCATTACGCTGCCAAATTAGCGCCTCCGGCTCAACTCAATTTGGTCCCAGGTGTAGCTATTCAGATGCAACGAGAATTGCAGTGGTTTAAGGTAAAAGTCATAACTTCATTTTCCATCTTAAATTTATTGCATCAGTTTCTAATTAGCTGCAATGTTCATGCCGATTAAATGCCTTCCTACGTGGAGTTGATTTTCCCATCTTAAGAAAATATGGTACCTAGCTAAATGCATTCGGCTTCCTTAACTATTTCATCTACTAAGTGAAATATATATTTCAGTCTCTCTCTGTCTAGCGCTCACTCCGTTCCACTATTAAGTGACCTAGTTCGGGTTTGCACAATTTTTAAGGCAAGCGAGGGAAAAGTATTTTTAAATACTTTTTACAATTATACCCTATGGATAATAAATAGTAAAATTTTGAAATGATTTATCTCGCAAACTACACCATGCACGTTCGCAAACTTCGTACCATTGTAAAGCATTTTAAAACACCTACGTAATTTTAATATAAACATGAATATCAAATTATGCATATTTTTTATATTTATTATAATCAATTAAAAGGATAATTTTAGGAATATCTCCTTGTTTAGTGATATAGGTCACTTAATGATGGGACAAAATCTAAAAGTAACTAGGTCACTTATTAGTGGGACGGAGGGAGTATTTGATTTTCATGAAAAACTAAAATGGTTATTCTCAAAGCCTAGATTGATAAAGTGAATAAAATCAGGGGCGGAGCCATATGGAGAGGAGGGTGTGCAATTGCACCCCCTCAAATATGAGCTCCCAAGCCTAATTTGGTCTAATTTACCCCATTTTTAGTCAATTTAACCATTTTGCACCCCTAAAATATGTGTTGATTGGCAACTTGCCCACCCATTTCTCAAATCCTAGCTCCGCCCCGGAATAAAATAAAAGAAATTATCCAAAAATTCTCCAATAAAATACATACTTTTCTAACCCAATATGTTGAAAATGGAAACCTAAATTGTAATGACATTATAAGCGTGCAATTTAAATAAGATTGTGTTCGTCACTCGTGATTCATTCAGGGGGTAGAGAGTATTATGTCCGAAAATGATAGGTTCAAGAGGAACAAAAAAGGGGAAACAGCTCAATTTGTATTCAGCGAAGAACACAAAAAATTGGTCAAAGAAGGAGAAGATTGGATGAAGGATACATCTGGATCGTGCATGATAGTTACTGCCATGATCGCTACAGTAGCATTTGCAGCTGCTTTTACTGTTCCAGGAGGGTAATATCAGTGACAGCAATAACCCTAAAAACGGTAGCCCAGTTTTCTTGGGAAAGGACACATTTACTGTGTTTGTGGTAGCAGATACAGTAGCTTTAACCTCTTCCGTAACATCGGTACTCATGTTCTTGGCTATTTATACCTCGAGATATGCGGAAGTTGATTTCCTTAGGTCCTTGCCACAAAAATTAATTATTGGTCTTGCCACTTTATTCATATCTATGGCGGCAATACTGGTAGCATTTTGTGCATCACTCTTCATCGTGGTTGGAGACAAGTTCCCCCTATTACCTATAGCATTGTTTGTTTGTGCTCCTGCAGCATTGTTTGCATGGCTGCAATTACCATTGTTTTATGAAATGGTTCGCTCTACATATTGGGGCAGCGTCCTTGTAAACCATATATATATTGATCCTAGGCTTGAGAAGAAGAACAACGAAAGGAAAAATAGTAAAATAAGTCGAGTCAAGAAGTTAATTACATCATTTTGGCAATAACAAGTTGAAATGTGTCAGCTTATTATTAGTATTATTTACATTGTATCGCATATTTTCTTAGCTATTATTTATTTGGAAAGGGTGATGAAAAATTACATGCACTGCTCAATTTTTTGTTAATTGTATATGCCAAAGATGAAATCACCCACCTTTTCTTTTTTAGAGCAATCCTCACACAAATCCTAAGGTTTGAGTCCAATCTTATGAATGGACAAGGTATCCGTCAACTATTATTGTCGGACTAAGTGAAATCGGGTGCCTTTACTAATTTTTTACAGGGGCGTAAATGTCACTTTTCGAGGAACGTTTTCCAAGTGAGTTTATTTTTCCAAACACCTATAAAGACATAAAATACAGTAATAACTATAAAAATGAGCCCTCATAATTGAGATAAATCGAGACACAAAAATGTGTCTATCGGTATGCATCACACATGTGTTTTCGCTAGTTTCAAATAAAGATTACTTGTAAAATCTTGATGGGACTAAGGAAAGAATCCACCGTTGTTATGATGATGCTATAAAAAGCTAGTAACGGTGTCCCTTTGGATCAAATATTGTTATCACTTGGAAATGCTTGCTGACCTCAGACCTAACCTGTCAAGCAGTCGATATATTAGGTGGGCACTGCTAAATAAGACGCCAAAAACGATTTATTTTTTGTGTTCAATATTTCTACTAAATATGTAAAGATTTTTCAGGGAGCAACATCAGTAAGCACATTTATTCGTTTATTTAAAATAAACTATGAGAATTTATTTGTTTATTTTTCTGAAAGTGAAAATTTATCTTTCTATATAATAAGAGATCCCAAAATCCCCGCATGGTGAAACCACAATAACTCCTGAATTTGGTGGTTCCACATCAGCAATAGGTTTCTAGTCATCGCAATCTGATTCGCTAATCCAAGAGTCACTGTAGTTTGAGACACAACCCATTAGGCCAACGGTCACGTTCCTCAGAAACAATTTATTCGTCTACTTCAAAGGTCACGCATCATTTCATTGGCCATCAACAGTTACGTCATTAGAAAAATCAATTTTCACGTGTCTCAAATATTCAAAAGATGGGATTTTTGATATACAACACGATGATTGACCAACAGTCACTAGGAAAAATATTGCCCTATTTAACCATCGTCACCATGCAACTGATCTTTTTTTTTTTTTTAGATAAACTAAAATTTTATTGATTAAGAAATTAGCCAGCTGAGAAGTTTTGATCTTTGGCTAAAAGATTACAAATACTTAAAGGGGAATTACTAGTGCATGACAAGGTTGTTGCATCTGTTCTGACAAGTTTTGAAACAACATCATCAACCTGATTGTCATGTCTGTTAACATAAGTGAAGATGCATAAATCAAAACTATTCCTAAGAAGTTTTGTTTGCTTAATAATGTTCCTATTCTTCCAATGAATGTAGGAACAACTCTCATTAATGGATTGGATGACCAATTTAGCATCACCCTCAATCTGAATTCTTTTCAGCTGCAAAGCTTTAGCCCACAAAAACGCCTCTCTGACTGCTTTGCACTCTGCATCTTCTGGACTCAAACAATTTGATGTGAAGGTCCCTTTGATTCCTCCACAATGACCTGCATGATCACGATAAACCATACCAGTTCCCGCAAGGTTCGTAACCAAACAAAAAGAGGCATCAATATTAAATTTGATGATCCCTATATCGGGTGGTTTCCAAAAAGTAGCAAGAGGAATGCGATGAGTGATATTAGGATTAGAATCATTGTGCAGTAAAGAAGCAAGGTCATAAAAGTTCAGATGGTAAAGAATTTTATGCATAGAATTAAAGGGGTTTAGAGATACTCCCTGAAAGACAGACACTAGTACAGAAATGGCCTTTAGCCACGCCCGATATAAATTTCACTGTCACGCCTTTTTGGTTTTGGCGTGTCTATAGGGTATAAGTATACCCTATAGACACTCCATGTTCTATGGGCGTGTTAATATAATTGCTTTCAGCCACGCAGGGCTAGTAGCGTGTCCAAATATCAACCGTTTAGTCACGTTAACTTTAAAATTTTTGAAGGGCGTGTTTATAGACCAGTCCATGGCCACTTTAGGTAGTTGTGGCGTGTCCAAAAGGTTAGTCACACCATTTAGGGTGTGGTTTTAAAGTTGGTTCATTAGACACGCCAGTATATGCGTGTCCATAGTGTACGATTGATAGACATGCCAGTATATGCGTGTCCATAGTGTACGATTTATAGACACGCCAGTATGCGTGTCCATAGTGGGCATTTTATAGACACGCCAAAAATCTGAGTGTGGCCAAAAAGTTCTTTTTTGGACACGCTAGTATATGTGTGTCCATAGTGTGCGTTCTATAGACACGCCGGTTTTATAGCGTGGCTAAAAAGTTCGTTTTGAAAAAATTAATAAAAAGCTTTTGCCCATATTCAAATGCATGATCTCGAAGGAGGTAGGTAACAAATCAATCCACCAAGCTTCCCATCTTTAACTGTTTAAAATTAGTGTTTTGAAAAAACTAAACTGGTTAAACTACTCCACATTTTATAGACACGCCAAATTCAAAGTGTGGCCAAAAAGTTCCTTTTTTGGACACGCTAGTATATGTGTGTCCATAGTGTGCTTTTTATAGACACGCCGGTTTTATTGCGTGGCTAAAAAGTTCGTTTGGAAAAAATTAATAAAAATCTTTTGGCCATATTCGAACGCATGATATCGAAGGAGGTAGGTAACAAATCAATCCACCAAGCTGCCCATCCTTAACTGTTTAAATTTAGTGTTTTGAAAAAACTAAACTAGTTCTGCTACTCCATATGGACCAAAGACACAGTTTTTTGGTACTGCTTATCTCTTGGGCATCAATCTAGCTTAAAATCTAGTCTACCACAAGCTCTAAAATTTTTTCTAAGGAAATTAGGCCACAAGCTAAAATGGGTAAGATTCGTGGATTCCCCTCCACTCCTTCTCGGTATGTTTCTCTATACTCTCCCTACATCCCTACTGCTATGTTTGACCTTCTATCTTAGTAACGCGCACCCTCAAAATCATCCTCAATGGTTCCTTTATACCAAAAGACTTCTTGCTAATTTCACCCCAATCTAAGATATTTCAACATAGTCAGAAATACCTACAGGGTTATGTGCAAATCAACTCTAGTCATTACAGGCAAGCAGTGCTTTAAATACTGAAACTATAATAATGTTAGCATATGCAAAATTTCATATTAAAGACCAGAAAAATAACATTAAGATTAAACACCATCATTATGTTTACCAACAAAATAATTTTGTCTACCCAAAGAAATCATTATCCAAAATAAAACTTTAGTTCTATACAACCAACATATTACTCACATCACTCGGATCTATGTTTTGAATCCTACTGTTTAGACAAAGATCTCGCTTCTCCGGATACACTTGTAGTTCTCCGGATTCTCGGTTTTGGCGCAAAGGCTCTAGATACTTGGCAATGGAAAAGGCTCATCAGCTGGAACCTCTTGAGGATGAGTCACCTCCCCAAATCCTGCATTAGCTATCACCGCAACATCCTCAGCCATCTGTCGTATTTCAAAAAGCCAACATGATCAAATTAGGAAAGGTAACTACTTCATCAGAGAGTGGGATGGTATCATTTTCATGAATCAGGGATCTGGCCTCCTCATAAATTGGTGCGAAAAAAACCCTGCCGTGTACCTGCACAAACAACCCGCGGATCCCCTACCAAAACTACACCGCCATTGACTACAAATCGCCTCGTCGGGATGAAGCGCATACAAAACCCATCCGTCTTTAGCTCCCCTCATTCCATGTTGTTTCCTACCTCTTTGCGGATGAGAAATTAAGATAAGAGCGTCGTTGAAGTCCCTTAAAAAGTCCCAAGTAAGAAAACAAAAGTTCTTGGACATTGTTGATACTTTAGGAATGTCCTGAATAAAACGGGTATTCGTCAAGACGTAAATACAAGGTGGGATTCCACTTCTATTATGTTATAACTTATATAAAGTTAGAGAATTGTATTAATGTTTATTATATACTCACTGAATATTTGTTTTATACGGTGGAATTCAACTCATCTTATGTTAGATAGTTGTATCCTGTATAAGCCCGTTTTCATCATTTGAAGTTGGTGGATTCAGACTATGAAGACTGTCCAACTGATGAAGAATGGGAACAAATTGAAGTAGTCACAAAGTTTCTCAAGGTTTTTTATGAACTCACAAAGTTATTTTCTGGTAGTAAGTATCCTACTTCCAATCTGTATTTTGAAAGAATTTGTCATGTTAAGGTGTTACTAAAGAAAGAAAGCAGAAATGATATTGAATTCATTAGGAACATGGTAAAATAGATGCAAGCAAAATATGATAGTTATTGGAAGGAGTTGAGTCCTATATTGGCTATGGCATTTGTATTAGATCCTAGATTGAAAATGAATTTTGTGAAATTTACTTACTCCAAGTTGTATCCTAAGGTGAGAGACTTAGAACGTGAAGTTAATAAAGTGCATAGTAATATAACATCACTTTTTAATGAGTATTACACCTTGTTAAGTTCAAGAGCTTCCAATAGTTTTGCAACTCAAAATTTGGGTATTCAAAATGGTGGGAATTCTGCTTCCCAAAAAGGAAGTGAGTTTTTTCAGGTAATTTTAAAGCTTACTTAACTCTAATTCATGTTAGTGATGCCCAGTTATATTGTGAAGATTTTAGTCTTTTGAATTATTGATTTTTATCTTAAAATCCTTGTAGTAGAATATTGTTTGTCTTTTAAGGGTACTGTCAACTGTGGATGTAGTATGTGGTGGTGTTAGCTTGTTTCTAAGACTTTTAAGACTCATATATTCATAGTTCACTCACTTCTAGCTTGTTTGTTTCATGCAGGAATATGTTGCAACACAGGAACGTGGTGGTGATGTACTATCTGACTTGTCAGAGTTAGATGAATATCTTAGCGAGTCGTACAGAGGTTGTGTAAATTTACCACTCGACATCCTAAACTATTGGAAGAACCATGAACAACGATTTCCAGTACTTTCAAGAATAGCAGGGGATATTTTGTCAATTCATATTTCAACCGTCAGCCTGAATCCGCATTTAGCATTGGAGGAAGGGTAATTGATCGATTTCGTGCAGTTCCTTATTACCCGAAAATGCTGAGGCGTTGATAACAACTCGTGATTGAGAATGTGGAATTGGTAAGTAAATCGCAATATCTTCTTTTAGTTGAATGTCTAAATCTTATATATAACATTGGTTGTTTTTATCCATGTAGGAAAAGAAGATATGGATGAGGACAATGGGATTATTGAGGAAGATGTATTAGGATTTGAACTTGAGGCAGTGGAGGATGGGGAGGAAGTAAGTTCTTATGCGTCTAATTAGTATGCGTACTTCTTCAATATAAAGTGGGGTAATTATGCAAATTCCATGTTTTTGACTTGAATCTTTTCTTTTGTTTGGTTTATTTTTCTTGAAATTCTGATTCATATTGAATAGTTGGAGCAACTCAAAGATAGACATGGAATATGAGAATTTTTTTGGACAGACAGGTTATTTATCACTTATCAGTGTCTCCAAATTTTGCATAGAAAATAGATTGGAGATGTTTTTTTGGACAATTTTCACTTTTTTGATTAACCACACTATATATTTTGTGCAGGAAGTGGTTATTAATATCTTTATTGTCGCACTTGGTGATACAAATTACAAACAATGGTATTACTACAGTCTCGGGTTTTTTTTTCTTTGTTGAAAATTGTTGGGATATATATTTAAAAACATAGTTTTGTAATTTTATATCACAATTAGAGAAATAGTGTGGTGGTATAATTTTGGGCTCCCACACTATAGACTTGGGTTCAAGTCTCACCCCATGCATTTGAATAGGTATATTTATATATCTATAATACTTATTAAAATCCGGGAGAGCCTTGGGGCCTTGGGGGTCTTGGGAGGTCTCATGCTGATCCAGAAACTTATTTTTTGCTGTTTTTAACTCTTGATTTCCAAAACGTTTTTCAACTTAATGTTCCTAATTAATTATATTAATTTTTGGTAAATTTAATGTTGCCGTTTTATGACTGTTATGGAGGAAATTCATTGCGCACTTATTGCGAAATTTATTTTCATTAAAACCGAATTAATGTTTTCTGAGTTATATAAGAAAAGTTTGGGAGAAGATGAAATACGGTTTTTCATCTATTTCGAGTTAGCGAGCAAGTGTTAGATAGAGTTTTTTTGTTGGTTCGATTTCTCATAGTGCGAAAAATCGAATAAGAGAGTTATCATTGTTTTATCCCATAGGTGTTCGACAATTTTTTGACCGCTAGCACAATCAAGAGGCGAGTCGCGAAATACCTTAAAGATAGCGACCTAGTCCGCGACTCATTGTTTGAGATCCGATTTCATTATTTCTTCATTCTTTCCAACAATTTTAAGGTATTTGATTTTGCTATGGAGGTTGAAAGGAAGCGCGTTGATGATACCAACAAGCCATTCAAATTTGAAGGGCTGCATTTCGAAAGATGGAAGTCAAGATGTTCTTTTATCTCAAACTCATGAAGGCGCATATGATTGTGTCGAGTGTTCATCCACGAAACCATGGAACCCGCTTTTGATAAAACTTCTACTGCTGATAAGACTGTGCCGATGCTGATGTTGATGATGGTGCTGGCTGCACTCGATCCATCTTCTTCCGATGGTGCCAAAGATGTCTTTGTTTCTCAAACTGCGAGGAGAAACAAAAGGCCATTGACAAATGGATCGATGACGACTTTGATTGCAAAAATTACATTCTTAACGCATTATCGATGATTTATATGAGTATTATTCAACTTTTGAAACTCGCTAAAGATGTGTGGGATGCATTACGGAAAAAATACGACACCGGGAAGCTGGCTCAAAGAAGTATCTTTTGTGAGCCGGTATTTGAGATACCAAATGGTGGATGATAGGTCGGTTGTTGCACAGGCTCATGAACTTCAAAAAATTTACCACGAAATTGTGGCCGAAGGTATGAAAGCGATGAACAATTTCAAGTTTCGTAATGATTGACAAGTTACCACCTAGCCGGAAAGATTTTCGTAATACTTTGCGTCACAAGACTAAAGAATTTTCTCTTGAAAGTTTGATTGTTAAGCTCGGGGTTGAGGAAGAAGCTCGGAAACAAGATAAGAAGGAAGAGATTCTCATTGTTTCTAACAATAAGACTCATCCGAGTTTGAAACCTAAGAAAAGGGATATGAAACCTAACCCGAACCAAAAGAAAGGAGGAAGGCCTAATCAAAACAAGAACCAACACCCATCGAAAAATGGACAGAATTCCACTTAAGTTTCTTTGTTATACACTGTGGTAAACCAAACCACATGGCTAGGAATTGCTTGGGTTTAACAAGGAAAAGAATAACGCACAAGCTAATCTTTGTGGGTGACGTTATAATTGCCATGGTCTCACGATCCGAGTTCTTCATGGTTGGTGGATCGATGGGTGGTGGATAGACGGTGGTGCTTCCGCGTCATTGTTGTTTTGATAGGTCCATGTTTAAGACTTATGCTTTGAAACCAAGGATAAGAAAGTGTTGTTGGGAGACTCTCACAAAAGACTCTGTGGTGAAAGGTTACTGTGGTAGAGCTGAAGTTTACTTACGGGAAGACACTCATGCTTTGAAAGATGTCCTTCACACTCCGAAATGAGAAAGAACCTTGTTTCCGGCTATCTTCTCAACAAGGTCAAGTTGTATCAAACTATTGGGTCCGATGTTTACACTATAACTAAGAATAAGAATTTTGTAGGAAAAGGTTATGCTACGATGGAATGTTTAAGCTTAATGTTGATGCTATGAATAAAATTGATTCTTCGCTTATATGGTTTGCAATTTTAATGTTTGGCATGGTAGGCTTTGTCATGTGGGTAAAAAGTTAGTAAATAACATGAGCAAGTTAGGTGTTCTCCCTGAATTTTCCGAAAATGAATTTGAAAAATGTGAGTCACCGTAGTCAAGCAAAAATAACCAAGACCTCACATAAATCGTCAGAAGAGAATCCAAACCTCTAGATTTAATACATTCGATTTATGTGAATATGAAGGTATCCTAACTAGAAATGGCAAGAGATATATTATGACGTTCATTGATGATTGTTCTAATTATACGTATGTTTATTTGTTGAGCCATAAGAATGAAGCTATTGAAAAATTTAAAATCTTTATTCTTTGAGATTGAAAATCAATTTGGTAGAAAAATTAAGAGGTTTCGTAGTGATAGAGGCACCGAATATGATTCTGCTCCTTTTCTTGAAATTTACCAAACTAATGGCATTATACATGAAAGAACTGCTCCATATAATCCTCAAATGAACGGTAAAGTTTGAAAGAAAGAACCGTACTCTTCTTGAATTATTTGTTGCTTGTTTGCTTAGTTAAGTGCCGCTTCTCATTGGTGGGGTGAATGTTTGTTGATTTGTTTGCCATGTTTTGAATCGCATTCCCAATAATAAAACCATGATATCTCCTTATGAAATTTGGAGAAATAGGAAACCTAATGTATCTTATTTTAGAGTTTGGGGCTGTTTGGCTTTTGTTAGGAAACTGATCCTAAAAGACATAAGTTAGAAAGTAGAGCTTATGAATGTGTTTTTATTGGTTATGCTCAAAACGGTAAAGCTTATAGGTTCTTTGATATTAATAATAAGGTTATTATTGAATCTGTTGATGTTGACTTCTTTGAAGATAGATTTCCTTTTAAATCTAGAATTAGTGGGGGTAATAGTGGGGTTCAACACCTAGCACTTTACCTAGTGTTGATTCTCGAGTCTAGATTAGAAGAACCTAGAAGTGAAGAAACTAGGATCACTTGAATTTGAACCTAGATGCAGTAAAAGAGCTAGGGCCGAGACAAAAGATAAAAATCCCGATTTTGAATTTTACGCTATAGAAGAAGAACCTTCTAATTTACAAGAGGCGTTTAGTTCTCGAGTGTAGTTTACGGCAAGAAGGCAGTAGATAATGAATGGGATTCTCACATGTCTAATGGAACTTGGAGTTATGTAGATTTACCTCACGGTTGTAAGCCAATAGGTTGTAAATGGGTCTTGAAAAGGAAACTCAAACCCGATGGAACAATAGATAAGCATAAGGCTAGACTGGTTGCCAAAGGTTATAGGCAGCGAGAGAACGTAGACTTTTTTTGATACTTATTCTCCTGTTACTAGATTAACATCTATACGTGTTTTGATTGCTGTTGCTGCTACTCATAATCTTGTTATTCATCAAATGGATGTGAAAACTGCTTTTTTTGAATGGTGAACTAGAAGAGGAAATTTACATGGAACAACCTGAAGGTTTTGTAATTCCTGGACAAGAACATAAAGTATGTAAGCTAGAAAAATCTCTTTATGGTTTGAAACAAGCTCCTAAACAATGGCATGAGAAATTTGATAATTTAATGATTTCAAGTAACTTCGAATAAATGAGGGTGACAAATGCATCTACTATAAATGAGAATGATGTATGTGTGATTGTTTGCTTGTATGTGGATGATTTGCTAATATTTGGTTCCAGGTTTATATCATTTGTCAATGAAACTAAAAGCATGCTTAGTTCGAATTTTGACATGAAAGATTTGGGTGAAGCTAGTGTAATCTTGGGAATCAAAATAACTAGAATTAATAGTGGTATTTGTTTGGATCAATCTCACTACATTGAAAAAATCCTAAAGAAGTATGAATATTTTGATTATAAACCCGTTTGTACTCCTTTTGATCCTACTTTGTGAAATTGTTAAGGAACACCGGAGAAAGTGTTAGACAATCTGAATATGCTAGTATAATAGGCGATCTGCGTTATGCGGTGATTGTACTAGACCCGGACATTGCGTATGCGTGGGAGTTCTATGCGGGTTTACTAGTAATCCTAGTTTGAAACACTTGGGATCTTTGTTGAGAGGGTTATGCGGTATCTCGAAAGAACCACAAACCTAGGATTACACTATCAAAGGTATCCCGCGGTCCTTGAAGGATTTAGCGATGCTAATTGGAACATTCTTTCGGATGATTCCAAGTCCACCGGTGGATATGTTTTTACTATTCTTTGGGGGCGTATCTTGGAGATCAAAAACAGACAATTATAGCCCAATCTACGATGGAGGCTGAATTGATAGCAAGAGAAGCAGCTAGTGAAGAGCGGGATGGCTGAAATGTCCATTGTCGGACATTCCAGTATGGGAAAACCGATACCCGCCACTTTGATCTACTGCGATAGTACCGCGGCTATCGGAGTAGTAGATAATTGTTATAATAACAATAAGAATCGACATATACGTCGAAAGCACGACACGTTTAGAGAATTTCTCACAATCGGTGTTGTAAGAATAGATCATGTAAGATCGAAGGAAATATAGGCGACACTTTGTGAAAGGGTTAGCTAGAGAAAAAGTATGGAAATTTTCTAGAAGTATGGGACTTAGGCCTGTGAGAAGTTGAGTCATTTGTAATGGATACCCAACCTAGATAGGTTCAAAGGGACTAGACGAAGTTACAAATGATATGATAGAGTCATGCACTCCCATAGCATGATATCTGAAGTGGGAAACGAGGTTGAGTATTTAACTCTTAATGATTCTATAGCTCTTAAGTTAGAGTGGGATACACGGGAGTATTCTTGATAGATTCACCTATACGAATGTGAAGGTATGGCCGCCTTCTATGAGAAATTAGGCATTTCTCTAGATCATTTGTTAAAAAGGGATAAGCACATGGCCTTAATGTGCGAACTTAAGGACTTTACTCTAGATATAGTTGTGTGTGTTAAATAATCTAATATTAGTTAGAGTTCAAGACGCAAGTCACTCTAGTCACTGGTACTTAGAAAATTTAACACTATGCGAGAGGTTCAAGTCGAAAGGCACCTTTGCGGATGCACAACTATACAACACTTGCTCAATGTTTTTAAAAATATAAGTGGGGATTGTTGGGATATATATTTAAAAACATAGTTTTGTAATTTTATATCACAATTAGAGAAATAGTGTGGTGGTATAATTTTGGGCTCCCACACTATAGACTTGGGTTCAAGTCTCACCCCATGCATTTGAATAGGTATATTTATATATCTATAATACTTATTAAAATCCGGGAGAGCGGGGCCTTGGGGCCTTGGGGGTCTTGGGAGGTCTGGCGATCCGAAACTTATTTTTTTTGTTTTTAACTCTTGATTTCCAAAACGTTTTTCAACTTAATGTTCCTAATTAATTATATTAATTTTTGGTAAATTTAATGTTGCCGTTTTATGACTGTTATGGAGGAAATTCATTGCGCACTTATTGCGAAATTTATTTTCATTAAAACCGAATTAATGTTTTCTGAGTTATATAAGAAAAGTTTCGGAGAAGATGAAATACGGTTTTTCATCTATTTCGAGTTACGAGCAAGTGTTAGATAGAGTGTTTTTGTTGGTTCGATTTCTCATAGTGCGGAGAAATCGAATAAGAGAGTTATCACTGTTTTATCCCATAGGTGTTCGACAATTTTTTGACTGCTAGCACAATCAAGAGGCGAGTCGCGAAATACCTTAAAGATAGCGACCTAGTCCGCGACTCAGCTGTTTGAGATCCGATTTCATTATTTCTTCATTCTTTCCAACAAAAATATCACCATGAAGTCATGACTGATGAAGTACTGTAACTAAACTACTGATGACTAGTATCTGTGTTCCTTTAAATGCAAAATTAGTTTAGTTTTGCAATTTTGACTTTTGAGTTTTTGAATTGAAATATCAAATGAATTAGAAGAATGTTAGGTTAGGTACTTAAGTTTTAGGGAAGGAGCTTTAGATGGCCTGAATGTGTCCGGAAATAGCCCAGAAATCGATTTCTGGCGAGTTGACTCAACAAAAACCAGCTAACCCGTGATCCCCCGTGAACCTGCAAGCTTTAACGGGGACGGGCGCGGGTTGGAGAAATGACCACCCGTGAAGAATTTCAACCCGCAGGCTTAGGGCTGTATTAACCCGTAACCGCGGGTTGGTCACAAGCCAGCCCGGCCCGCCCGTTTGCCAGCTCTAGCCGATAGTATTAAATAACATTTAATATTTCCAAGGAGGTGGGAAAAATCTGGCCGTCAATTTTCATTTACGGCAGGAAGTTTTATCGTTACATCCGTTAGTTCTTTTAATGGCTGCAAGTTCATCAAGAACGAGTCGTTAAACATACGTACGACCATGAGTTCATGGTTTTCCAGCCGTATTTGGACCTTGCGGTTCGAAACTGTTTTTGGAAAGAAAAAACCGAAACTTCTTGCAATTCCAAGCTTGAAAACTGAAATCAGAATTAAATTAGAAGTATACCTGGTAATCTTGAGCATTTGTTTCTTCGATTTCTTCTTCTTCTTGTGTTGGTCCTTCGAAATCATAGTAAGGTTCATATTGGTTATATTGAGTTTGAGAAAAAAATTTCATGAGCGAAAAATCAGCAAAGAACGTCTTGTTCGAATCGCTCATTTCCAATTTTTCTCTTCTTCTTCTCTTCCCTCAGATTTTTTTTCTGGTTTTGATTTTCATCTTCATCACTTTAATAAAGAAATGTGTTAGATTGATTGAATCACTAATCATAATTAATGAAGTTATCACTTTTATTAGCTCAAATGATATGAGGGACATATTAACAATTGCGGAAAATATCATGATATAAGGTGTTGGCCATTACTATTTTATGACCCTATACAACCCCAAAAAGCCCGGTCATTTAAAGCCTAAATAATATGATTTCACATTTATGCGCTTTGGTTTGGCGAGGTTTAGGTTTTTTGTCCATATTAAATTTGAGAACCATCAAGTGGCCTGATGGTTCTCATGCTCCCTCCCTCGGAGGAGGTAAGGGTTCGAACCATGGACCTTGTAATTGCTAGTACTAGTATTTAGGGGCCACAACTAACCGTTGTACTAACTCATAAAAAAAAATCATGAAATTTTAACAAACTATCCTTTTCGCCCATAAAATGAGCCACGGTCATAGTTTCTGGTCGTGCCCAATCCCCACGGCCATAGTCTCTGGTTCCATGTAAATAAAAAAAAATAGAACGCGGTTTCGTTGTTTCACTATCGATCTCTCTTTCCAGTTTCTCCCAAAATAAAAAATCAAACCCCATTTCTCCGTCAAAACCTAGAAATAATAAGAAAATTTCGATTAGATATACTCTCTATCTCATTAATCATTTCTAATCAAAGGGTTTCTTTATGGAGGGGATTAAAATTCTACCGAAAGAGATTATGTTTGAAATTTTAACTTGTTTGCCAGCGGAATCAGTTTTGGAGTCCAAATTGGTATGCAAGCCTTGGAGAGATGTTGTTCATCATCCAAACTTCTCTCAATTGCACTTGAATCATATTCTTGATTCTTCTGATGATTCGGGTAAGTTGGATTGTATATTCCTTTGTCGTGAAAAAGGGTTTAGCGAATTTTATTATACAGAGTATGATGATGAGGGAACACTCTTTAGTAGGAATCGAAAGTTGAATTTAAGCCCTGCATTTAGAGATTGTATTTTAGTCGGCTCGTGTCATGGTTTAATTTGCTTCAATTCATGGTATTCGCTGGATTTGTCTACCAACATTGCTGCTTATGTCTGTAATCCAATCACCAGAGAATACGTTATGCTACCAAGATCTAACAGAAGTTTGGTTTACTGGGGTACTGGATTTGGTTATGCTTCATCAACCAATCAGTACAAGGTTGTTAGGATATGCGAGTCTGGAGGAGACTCAAATGTGGGAATGGTTCAGGTATACACTTTTGGAAGTGACAATGAATGGAGAAATGCAGGAAACATGGATATCAATATGAAACATGTTAGAAAGTGTGCTGGTGTGTTTGCAGATGGCGCTCTTCATTGGATGGACATGGAAGGAACCATTATTCTTGCTTTCCATTTGGCTGATGAAAAGTTTAGTCAACTTCAATGTCCACCACCTTGTTTGGCACGAGCTGAGGTTCCATATAGGGGTGCACGGCTTGGGGTCTTAGGTGAATATGTAAGTGCTACTTATCATTACGAGGCCGGTGATTGTGACGTATGGGTACTGAAGAAGAATAAAGATACTAATGACTTCAGCTGGAGTAAAGAGTTTAGTTTTGACAATCACATATCACCACCATTTGGGTACACGAAGAGTGGTAGGCTTCTCTACTATAGGATTAGCAATATTTGTATTTATGATCCAAAAGCTTCAAATTCCATTATGAATGTGAGTTTGGGTAAGTATATTACTCAAGTAATCCTTCACAAGAACACCTTAATTTCATTAAAAGCACTAGGAGAAAAAGATGTGAAAATAATGGAATCAGGTGAAAGAGCTAGATCAGCTGAGGTGACAGAAAGCAGTGCTTTGCCCTGGAAGCATCAATAAGAAGCTAGATGTCTCTAGGTAAGCATAAAATGATACCCTTCATTGAGATTTTAAGCATTTTGAGATTAGATAACATGGAACAATTTTAGAGTATCAGTCCATTGAAAATGTAGAACAATGTTATAATATTTATGATTTACCCTTCCTTAAGATTTTAAGCTTTTTGAGATTAGATCACATGGAACAATTTCAGAATATCATGCCATTGAAAATGTGAAACGATGTTATAATATTATGATTTATTCTTGCACTCTGCTATAAGCGATGTTGCTATGTTAATTGCACAATTTGCTATTTACTCGTAGAATATACTGATGGAAATTCTGATCCTTACATTGGTAAAACTGTTTCATGTATAAAAACAAGTCTGAGAAGTATATGCAGGAACAAACTTAGGAAATGGAGAACGTTCCGGATGGCCCTAGCTTTCGCAAGCATCTATTTGGTACTTACTTCTCCACTTAATGTTATAAATCGGTCATTCAAGATTTAGTATGCAATATTGAAGTTGCTGAATTAGTGCAAATGAACATAGTGCTTCGGATAGGAATTACAGAAATCTCTTTCGTAGTTAGTCAGTGAATCTCGTTCTGAGGTTTGGTAAGATTTCTCATGACACACTATTCAATTACTCTTCCCGGGTCTTAGATAAACTATCAACTAGAAGTGCACTTAAGATTTTGGGAGTTGTTTGCCATGTGCCACCCTAGAAACAGTGGGGAAAATGCTGACATGCATTTAGTAAAATTAAGGAATTCATCTCCAGAAATGCCATGAATATAGATACATACATAAACATAGACAAACATATACTTTTATTTGAATGGTGTGTATGAAAACCCAATAATAATAAGGACAACGATCAGCGGGGATGTTCATACCCGTAATCATATCTTGCTGAAAACTATATTGATCAGAGCTTAATGGTACAGTATAGAGGTCTTGTGGCTCAAGCACGCTAGTTTTCTCTTCTTTGTGATTTGGTGGACAATCAGTCCCTGTGTGTGTCTTAAGCATCCTTCTTAGACCTTCCAACTCCGCTGCTACTTCTTTCATTCTAGGCCTTTCTTGACCCTTTAAGTTTAGACATCTTTTTGCAAGCTCCGCAGCTATTACAACTTGCTCCTGCTTGCCTTCCTTTGTTACTCGAGCATCAAGAAGGTCAAAGAGTCCTCCATCCTTAAGTGATGAAATGAAATATGTCACAAGATTTCTTTGCTCTTGAGATCTCTCAAGCGATAGTGGCTTTTGTCCAGTTAAAAGCTCAATAAGAACCACACCAAAACTATAAACATCACTTTTCTCCGTTAACTGGCTGGTGTGGAAGTACTCTGGATCCAAATATCCTGCTGTTCCTTGGACTAGTGTGGTTATCTGGGTTCGATCCAAAGGCACCAACTTTGATGCTCCAAAATCTGATACTTTTGCAGTGAGATTTTCATCTAATAATATATTAGTAGACTTAATATCTCTGTGAATGACTGGTACAGCAGCTGCAGAGTGTAAATATGCAAGTGCCCCAGCAGTTTCTGCAGCAATCCTCAAACGACCTTCCCAGGAAATGGATGATATCCCAGCAACTTTGTGATGTATATGCTCAAAGAGAGTACCATTGGAAACATATTCATAAACGAGCAACGGGACTTGAGTCTCTAGACAACATCCCAAGAGCCTCACCACGTTTCGATGGTGAACTTGTGTTAGAATGACGACCTCATTTATGAATTGCTCAATCTGACTCTGGACAATTATTTGAGACTTCTTGATAGCAACAACCCGGTTATCTGACAGAATTCCCTTATAGACTGTACCGTAGCCTCCACGACCAAGGATCCGACTCTTATCATACTTGTTTGTTGCTATTTCTAGCTCTTTTGCAGTAAAGATCTGTGTTGATTCGATGGCACCTTCATGTGAGCCTATTTGTTGTTTTAATAGCAAACCACCATTCTGTAGAAAGAATTTCTCTCTGAGTTTGAATAACTTTTTTTCTTTTATGCTCAAAAATAACCACGAACCACCAATGATTAAAGACAACAACGCTACGCCAACGCCTGCACCATCAATTCATCGGTGACATTGATTAGTTACAGTATTCAGTAGAAACGTAGTAATAATATATCTGGGACTACTTATTGAGGGAATTTAGTTATACCAACAACGATTTTTATTACTGTTGTAATTTCTTTGGGTGTGCAACCACTCCCATCTTTCCTCCCGTCCCGGTACTGCCTTTCGGACAAGAACATCTGTAACTTCCAACAAGATTTGTGCAAAGTCCATCACAAGGGTTGTTTGTTTCATCCTCACATTCGTTAGCATCTATTGAGCAGCTCCCGTCATGATTAAGTAATCGGCACCACAGTTCAAGAAAAAAGAAGAGAAACAATAGTAAGTTTACAGCTTAGCTATATAGCGTAAATGTACAGAAACTTTCATCGCAGAGTAGGGATAAATAGTCATGCATATATAGAGATACACAAAATAGATTGATCATGCACACATCATATATATGTATCTATACGATGTTACCTTGGCATCCAGGACTGATATAAGGGTTCCCTCATAACCTTTGTAACAAGAGCAACGGTAACCAGGACCATTGTCAGAATCGATACAATAACTATTGTGTTCCTTATGACATGCAAAACTCGTCAGGTTCTTCTGCGCTTCTTCGCAAGTCTTATTCCCGATAGCCCAATTAAGCACAACTGGTAAAGGTATATCTTTATTCCCTTCCCTATAAACAAGGGTAGTATTGCTGCGAATGTTTGGAATATCAGTGTCCGCATTGAATTTATAGTAGTCTTTCTCGGCCATGAAAACGGAGCTACAAGGATTGAAAGGCCACACATCAGAGTGATTACGCGGGCTGAACTCCATTCCGTGGAAATACGTTTGCCCCTTTGGGAATGCCATTTCACAACACCCACTGCCAGTGCAAGAACCCGCGTGATTGAACACGCTGTCCCTGTTAGAACATGTGGAATGACACTGACTTGTGTAATTCTTAACATTATCATCCATTATGATTGACGCATATGTTTCACAGCCTATGGCGTACACTCTGTTTTTAGTATCCGAAAATGTAAAAGGACTCCCGGTGAAATAATACCAAACTTCATTTGCTGTTGACGGCGTTAGCAAGGCACCAGACTTATTGTAACACGAGGTGGTTTGCAAGGTTTTAAGGCGAATCTCCGACTCTGATATACTTAGAATTTCAATTTCCTCAATGTCAGTCTGTATACGTGGACCCATACGAACACCCATCGGTTTGTTTTCACCTGCCGCGGCGGCTATGAGGGGTCTTGGAGGATTATAAGTAGTATTGCAGTTAATGCTGAAGCCGTAACTCCCAATTGATCCATCTATGGAGCAGTCGCCACCTGATGATGATATAATGCCAAACGGATAAGGAATGCTAATATCTCCGCATTTAGGTTGGCAACCTGGCTTCGTCTGAGCAAATGATAATGATGATGAAGCTAGTGTTATCCACCAGGAGATGATAATCACCAGCTGTAATAAGATATGTTGGAACATTATCATATGATTGATATCCTTTTGTCTTTCTGAATCTAGCTCCTTACTGTAGGTATGATCGAATGGTTGGATAATTAACCTTCCTCTAGTTACATACTATATAAGAACATCATCTTTCCTGATTTATGTATTGATTAACTTCTTCCATGTCAATTTAGAAAGGCCAACTGACCACCTGAGCTGACCAAGTAGTAGGTTATGTGCAAATTGACAAAATCATCGATTGTTATCTTATTGTTATCTTATTTCTATGGCACAAAAGTCAGAAAAATGTAATGCACCCCCTAATATCCTGTATGCACATGACTCTTGGATTTCCTCAAAGGTCGCAATGCTGTTTCCTCTGGACCTCGGTCAAAACAGAAGAAGCAGCAAAGAAAATGTAACAGTGGACTTTTGAACAACAACCATCAATCAGCATTACAAAAGACTAAAATGATTGAAGCCCCAAGCAATACAATAGAGTACGTAAAAGAATGCTTGAGACAGAATCATAGTAATTCTTCCTTCGTCAAAATAAAATATAATCTCAAATTTGCGTTCTAATCATTTCACATTAGTAAATTATTTATTTATGATATTTTACACTCTCAATTTTTGGAGCCGGATCACAAGGCCATAGATGATTTTGGGGTTACAAAACATATTTTGGATAAGTGGGCATTTTGCGCTAAGTGACTATAAGTGTAATGCCCGATTCATATTTTTGGATTGTGACTAGGGGTGAGTATGGGCCGGTATGGACCGGTTTTCGCCTCATCCGCATCCAATTCATTGCACTACGGATTTCAAATTTGGCATCCGCATCCAATCTATATCCAACGGATTTGCATCCAATAGATACACGGATGGACGGATTGGATGTGGATAATCCAATGGATTTGTTTTAGTTAAAATTTATAGTAAAGAAAATAAAGCTAACACAAATGACTCCTTATAAAACCTAGGTATCCTATATATGTATACAAATATAAAAATGTCATGTACAACACCCCAAGCAAACATCTTAAAAATTCCTAAATGATCCATAATATTTTCTAGAACTATATAAATGCCCTTAATTTAACGGATATGGATGTCCAACGGATTTTTAAGGTTGCATCCGGGCCCGATCCGTTATCCGTTGGATTTCAAAAATTCCATCCGCATCCAACCCATTAACGAACGGTCCGGGCATCCATCCGCAAATGAACGGTTGGTCCGGTTAAATCCGCGGATTACGGGCCAAATGCTCACCCCTAATTGTGAGACATATTTTGGGCTTGGGTTAAAATGATAAATTTCGGGTTATAATGCAGTTATTTTGAATCGCTAAGCATGTAGTAAAAGATGAACCGTTTTTTAGGGGACTACTCAAAATGGTGGGGACTACTTTGTGATAAGAATGTCTACCCTATATTTATAAGGGGTGTCCAAAAGTGTGGAAATGACTAACCTACCTTTCACCAATATATATAATCACCTCCTCCCATCACCACCACCTATATATATAACCACCACCTCCCATCACCACCGCAACTCACCACCACCAACCACCACCTACCACCACCGACCACCTCAAATCACTATCACCGCCACCTCTATATATAACTTAATTTAAATCATTAACAAAACAAAATCAAAATCAAAATTATAACAAACCCATGACTTTTCGTTCGTTTTCCGTTGAAAAGTTGAGAAGTAATCATCAAAATAAGTTGAAAATGGAAGTTACAGAGAGAAGTTCGGCTAGGGCATATGTGAAAATTTTTGTCGAACTAGCCGAACTCAACTTTAATGGAGGTTTTTGTTTTCAGAAAAAAATTCGGTTACATCGAAAAAAAAGATGTCCAAGCCGAACTTATAGTTCGGTTACTTCGCAAAAAGTTCGGTTACATCGACAAAAGTTCGGTTACGCCACAAAAAGTTCGGTTACATTGCAATTTTTTTCTCCTAATCGAACTTTTCTCTGAAAAACCTGCATATTGAGTTCGGTTACGTCGTAATTTTTTTTCCTAGACGAACTCCTAGTTCGGTTACGTCGCAATTTTCTTCTCCTAACCGAACTTTTCTCTGAAAGAAAAACTCCATTAAAGCCGAGTTCGGCTACTGTGTTTTTCGAAATATTAACCGAACTATACTTGCGGTGTGAGTTCGAATTTTTGTTCTTCGTATGTCGTAACCTAACTTTTTTAACCAAACCGAAATCAATTTGTAAATTGTTCATTTTTTAGGAATGTTTTGACCAATTCAAGCAACATTAACTAAATTTGAAGTATCCATGAGTATCCAAAACATCATACTCTTGTTGTGGCTCTTAAAGAAAAAGATCTTAATTTTTTTTCTTCCAAAACCCTCATCTTCATTATCATCTTCATCTTCTTCTTCTCCCTCTCAATAATTCTTCTTTTGAAAAAAAAATCAACTTATTAATTTAATCTCACTAATTATTAATTAACTCACTAATCATTATATTAATTTAATTACCAAGGGCAAGTTTGGTATTAAAAAAAACCTAGATAAGGGGTGACTCATTATTATTACTTCTAATATCCACCCAAAAAATGGAGAGTAGTTCCCCACCATTTTTGAGTAGTCCCCAAAAAATGGTTCTAAAAGATCTTAGCGCCACACTGCTTATGATGTCGTGAGATAATTTTGGGCCACTTAATAAATTTCAAGTGTGTGAGTGATTGAAGCCAAAACCCATAAGCATTACAATAAAGTAAAAGAATGATTGAGACTGAATCATAACAATCTTTTGTTTTATCCAAATAAAATATAATCTCGATTATCCGTATCAATCATTTGACATTCGTAAATTATTAAGTTATGATGTTATATGGACCTACTAGTATTCTAAACCACTACTCAATACACCACTTGATACAAATCGTTATACATTTTGCTTATAACCATATTATACGTAAAATAAGAATCTTTTGGCGTGTTAGGAGGATAACCAATTACCAAGTCTTGAGTTTCACTACTGTTTTGTAGAATTTCGTCGACGTAATCTTGTGTATTATTATGTTTACTTTCCTTCCACGTTATATTTTCATTTAACTAAAGAAAAGAATGTGATACAATGGGATAGAAAAAGCATTTAGGGTTTTGCTAATATTGTTCTTCCACCTATTATACTCGTTGAAAAAATTATTTTTATACATGAAATTATAAGAGAAGTTCATGAGAGTTGACTAAAAATCTTGTGGAACTGTAAATTATTCGTTTCTAATAATTTTTTTTCCTAATTAGTAAGTTTTGAGTTACAACGCATATTTCGAGTCAAATCACTAGGTCACAGGAGATTTTGTGGCACTTAACAATCTTGGGGTCACAAGACATATTTTAGGTCACTGGGCATTTTTGCGCAAAGTGGCTGCAAACTTCATGTCCCCGTTCATATTTTAGATGAACCCTAATTTGGGGCATACAAAAAAATTTGGGGGCATACGAGATATTATGGCACCCAATGCAAAATTATAAGGGCTGCCATAATGATGCTTAAGTTACTATAATACCCCTGCCTAGTTTAAATTACATTACTACCCTTCCACTTAATTAAATTCTAATCCTAAAACTCTCCCTAAATTAACACATCCCCTAATTAACTAACCACCCACTAATTAACTCACTAACCATTACTAATTAACCTTTCTCTCACACTCTTCTTCTCATCTTCTTCTCCAAAACACAAACAAAATTCTGAAAATTTCTTTGTTCGATTAAGTTCTCGATTAAACAAATTAATGACACCTCGTGTTAAGCGATGCCCCAGAAATATGGTGTCGAATCCTGGTGTTGCTTCTGTAGCATCTCAAT
Source organism: Papaver armeniacum (assembly GCA_023531295.1). Lineage (NCBI taxonomy): Eukaryota > Viridiplantae > Streptophyta > Magnoliopsida > Ranunculales > Papaveraceae > Papaver > Papaver armeniacum. The sequence continues at coordinate 317,556 of JAJJWW010007339.1, read as the reverse complement.
CTAGGGTTTTTAGAAAAGATGGTGATGAAGAAGATAGTGGATTGATTGGTATTGGAGAGCGAGAAATAGAGCCTGATTCTTTAAAATTGCACATAGAAAGGTATTTCCCACAAACCCATTGCTTGGTTTTTCGTATTTCGTTGATTTCTAACATGTAATCGATGATTCCTCACGGGTTTTGGAAGTTCCGGAGAGTAGTGTTCGGCTGAAATTTAGCAAATAACTTCTTTTTTTTTTTACGAAGAACGAACAGTCGGGCCGATGTTTTGAAAATCGATTGCGCCGAACCTTTGTGTTCGGCTTATAATATTTTTGTATGATAATGCGCCGAATCATTGGGCACATTGTTCGGCTCATTTTGATAAGTATCGAATGTGCCGAACTTTACTCTATATGGCCAATAGTTTCCTATAAACTTGTCCATTTATAGGTGACTTATCACATTGTTTAGTAGAGTCATATTTATTTAGTTTGGAAAATTAATTAAGGTGTATCATTTGTTTTAGCACCCATCCGGGAAAATTCAAAGAGAAGCTTAAAAGGAGAACAATGGAAGTGATTCCTTCTAATTCAAGAACTCCCAAACCTCGAGGTGGTGGCACCAAAACTTGCATGCAGGGAAAAGGCGAAATGACACGGGTGGATGTTTGCCTATAGAACAAGAGGTTGATAGTGACGAAAATAAGGGTGTAATATGAGGTGATGATGAAGATGGTGGTGGAGGGGGAGGACGGGATGATGAATATGGTGGTGATCGCGAACCTCTAACTTGATTTTTCTTCTCAAAATTGATGCATGTCGCTTTAGACCTTTGGATGTATTTTTTATGATGTGGAAGATAATATGAATGATAAAATGTGGTGTAAAGAGATGATAAAAATTGAAAGATCTCTTCTTAAGGATTTTCTTATATAGAGCTCTCAAAGTTAGGCTTTAGAATCCTTCCGAAACCGTTTCTCCTTGTGATAAAAGTCAATTTTGCGTCCAAACATGTCCTGCACGATTATGTCGAGTTCGGCTAATACCTTGCCAACCTTTCCCGGCCGAACCTAACAAGTGAAATTTACCCCAGGTGGTTGTCAGGTTCGGCTGACTCGATTAGATTACTTTTAAGCCGAACTTATCTCTGTAAACACTTCGAAAATCTTGATTTTAAGGCTCCAGGTTCGGCTAACTCGTGATGATGAGTTATCAGCCGAACTTATCTCTGTACACTCAAGTTTTTAGATTTTATTTTGGCCATAACTTCTTCGTCCGATGTCGGAATGGCCTCATTCTTTTTTGCGTTGGTTTCGTCTTTTCGTTCTCTTGACGATGACGCTAATATCTCATTGATTTGAATGAGTTTAATTTTGACCTTAATGTTCTCCATTGGTAGACTTCACTATCGTTTGGGGTTAGGTTCGGCTCATTCGCAATACTATTTGGAAGCCGATCTTTAAAGTTCGGCTCATTCGTGTTTGAATTGAAAAGCCGAACTACTTGTCATATATGCGTTCGGCTTATTGGGGACTAAAATTATAAGCCGAACTGTTCTTATTTATCAAGGTTCGGCATACAAATTATCTGCCGAACCTAACTCTGTTGCGCCGAACTACATAAAAAAATCAAAACTTTTGGTGAATTCAAGCTACAAAACGGACATTAAACAACGTCTACAACCATACCTATGTATTATTAGCATTGGGTTCCTCATCCATGTACTCATCTTCGGGATTTGGCTCCAAAAAGTCATCATCTTGAGCTTGAGAAAAAAGTTTGAGTTTGAAATTGAGTTTGGGTAAAATTATTTTCATAATCCAACAAATAAGCCATCTCCGGATCTCCATCGTAATTGATATGTTAGCTTTACGTGATGAAGATTCACCTTCCTCAGTCGAATTTGTATCACACATCTCTCAATAATCACAAAGATCACAAAGAAAAAAAAAAAAAATTTCCTCCTTCCCTTCTTCTTTCCTCCTTCTTCTTTGTCTAAAATAAGTCACCAATTATCTTTAAAAAGATAATTATTATCCTAAATTAACACTAAACTAACTACAATTATTAACAACTAATTAATCAAATTAACACTAATTTAACACTAATCTCAGAAGGGTATTTTCGCATTTTTGAAAAGAGGGGGATAAGGGCCACCCTAAAAATACTATTAGCACCCTTTTTTGTCTTATTCCGTATGCCCCCAAATTTTTGTGTATGCCCCAAGTTAGGGTTCTTTTGGATTTGAGTTACAATGGTAAATTTGGCTTGTGATGCAGTTATTTTGAATCGCGAAGCCTGTAGTAAGAGATTTATGGGCCACACTGTCTACTATGTCGTGAGATAATTTTGGGTCACTTACACATTATAATAAAGTATGATTGAGACCCTAGTTAGTAAGTTCGCAAATGATTCGCGAATCATTCGCGAATTTTTCCGTATCACGAATTTTACCGTTTTATTCGCGTACGTTTGCAACTCCGAACCCAAGTCGCGTATTATGTGGCATTCCCGGATTATTCGCGAATCGTTCACGAATTTTACGTATCCCGAATCCCGAATGATACGCCCGCTTAATTCGCCATAAATTCTTTAGCCTTTACGTTTTTAAAGGCCCCACTTTTTGGGGTTTACTGCCTCCCGGGCATACACGACCCAATATTAGACGTTGTTGTAATTTTTATGAAATAAAAATGACTGGAAAAGTTTGAAGGTGAAGGTGAGAGAGATCTCAAACTCACGGACCAAGCATCTAAACCACTATACCACGTCCTCTTGGATAACTAATGTTGTATATATTATTAATATCATCATATTAATTTTATTTTTTCTTTAAATAACTCACACATATGCATAAAAATTGGTCTATGAACTTATAAATATAAATTATTTAGTATATATAGATACCGAATTTTCAGAGCCGAACTCACATTTATAAATCGAATTATACACGTACGTATGCCGTTCCGAATTACTGACGAATCACGTCCCGTTGACCGAATCTTGGACCGAATCTGAATTTTACAAAACCGTATAATACTCGTACGTTTGCTGCCCGTACGTTTTCCGAATTCCGAATTGCTAACTAGGATTGAGACTAAATATTAATAACCTTTACTTGATCCAAATAAAATATTATATCAATTATCCGTTCCAATCATTTGACATTAGTAGATTATGAAGTTATGATATTTTATAGATCTACTAGTGGTCTGGACCACCACTCAATACACCACTTAATAAAAAAATTATACATTATGCTTACGACCATTTTATGTGTGGAATCAGCAAAATTTTCTGGTGTGTTAGAATAAGTCTTGAGGTTTCACTATTGTTTTCTAGGATTTTTCGCCACCAGAATCTTATGTATTATTGGGATTACTTCCTTCCACATTATATCTTTCTATAACTAAAGAAAAACATCTAAGGTTTTGCTAATATTGTTATTCAACCTATTACACCTATTAAAAAAATTTACACATGAAATTATTGCGTTTACTTTTCTTCCACATTATATCCATTTCACTAAAGAAAAACATCTAGGGTTTTGCTAATATAATTCTTCGACCTATGACACTTATTTAAAAGATTTTATACATGAAATCATAGAGGAAGTTCGAGTTACACTTATTCTTCGACCCTTCTAGGGTTTTTCTAATACACTTATTGATTGATTATAATTAAGAGAAACCTCTCTTAAGGCTATGACTACAAATCTTCTAGAACTGTAAATTCTTCATTTCTAATAAATTTCTTCTTCTGATAAAAAAAATAAGTATTAGTTACAACACATATTTCGAGTCCAATCACAAGGTTACAAAAGATTTTGGGGCACTTAATAAATTGGGACCACAATGCATAAATTGGTCACTGAGTATTTAAGTGGCGGGGAGTTTCATGTCCCAGTACATACTTTTGAATTATGTGACGTATTTTGGATTTAAGTTACAATAGTAAATTTCATGTTACAGTACAATTATTTCGGATTGCGAATCATGTAGTAAGAGATTTTGGGGTCACATTATTGCCCACTGTACTATGAGATAATTTTTTGTCACCTAGTAAATTTTGAGTCTGTGTGATTAAAGCCACAGCCATAGCCATAGGCATAACAATAAATTTGAAGAATGATTGAAATTGAATTATAAATTTTGACATTAGTAGATTATTAAGTTTTGATACTTTATAAACCTGGCGAGATTGGGGTATACTCAAACTAATTGGGGTATACCCAATGAGACAAAATAGGGTCATTTTGAAGTAAAAGAGGTCACCCCTTAACCAAATATTTTCAAAATGGCAAAATTGCCCTCGTTTAATTAACACTAAAAGTTTGATTAGATTAATTAATTAAGTTTAAATTGATTGAATAGATTAAAACTTATGAAATTTTGTTTTTGATTGACTTTTGTGGGATGATTTTTGATGATTTTTTTTTTTTTTTTGAGAATATCTCTTGCAACGAAAATGAAGCACACAACCAAAATACTTCTAAAAAGGGGATTGCAAATCTATTATATGAAATCATACTTAAAATCAAAGAATAAATCAACACTTTTAGTTCTGAAAGTATGAAAAGTCGGCAAGGTCGACTAATGAAGATCATGCCTACCAAAAAGTGGCCTAGCAAGATCTTCATCGTCGACCTCGCCGGCCAAAAGTGGCCTAGCAAGGTCTTCATCGCCCGACCTCGCCGGCCAAAAAGTGGCCGGCATGATCTTCATCGTCGACCTTGCCGACTTTTGTTTTTTGACATACGGAGATGACATAAAAAATTTATCGGGGTCGGCAAGGTATTCAAGAAATACCCTTCCTGGTTGTTTTTGGCCTAAAAGAAGGTATTCAAAAATACCCTTCCTAATTTTGTATTGGCCTAGCAAGGTCTTCAAAAAATACCCCGCCGGCTGTTGAAATTTTTGGCGATCGCCGCCATGGTCATTATGAAAAGCTCGGCAAGATATGCATGTCACGACCTTGCCGGCCGAAGACACAGAAATCATAAATTTCGATTTCTAACCTGATATAACAATCAAATCACACAACACAATGATGGGTTTAAGTTTAAACATCATTTATAGTCTTCTTTTCGCTGGTAGAGTCAACATTTTTTTTTTGGAAAATCAAAGTTGAGATTTTTATATGGGTTTGGTTGATGGAAGATGAAGATGAAGAAGAAGAGAAGATTAAGAGTTGGTTAGTTTTTTAATTTTATGGTTAATGAAATTAAGAAATGAATTTATTTTTAAGATTTAATTATTTCAAGGGTATTAAAGTAAAATCACACTTTTTAATAATGACACACCATGTCCCCTTCTCATTGGGTATACCCCAATTAGTTTGGGTATACCCCAATCTCGCCAGGTTTATAAACCACTAGCAGTCTAGACCACTACTCAATACACCACTTGATACAAATTGTTATACATTTTGCTTATGACCGTATCATGTGTAGAGTTAGTAAAATATATTTCAGTGTTAGGATAACCAAACAAAGTTTTAGGGTTTCATTACTATTTTGTAGGATTTTTCATCGCTGAAATCTTGTATATTATTGCGTTTACTTTTCTTCCACATTATATCTATTTCATTAAAGAAAAGCATCTAGGGTTTTGCTAATATGATTCTTCGACCTATGAATTTATTGAAAAGATTCTATACATGAAATCATAGGGGAAGTTTGGGACGTTACACTTATTCTTCGATCCTTCTAGTTTTTTTTTTTTAATACACTTATTGGGATTTTGGGGCACTTAACAAATTGGGATCACAATGCATAAATTGGATTACTAATCATTTAAGTGGCGGGAAGTTTCATGTCCCAATACATACTTTTGGATTATGTGACATATTTTGGATTTAAGTTACATTGGTAAATTTCATGTTAGGCCTCTTCCTATGCACATGCCAAAAATGGTGTTTGGCATGCCAAACCATTTGCGCCACTATGGGGAAACCGCGAGCGATCGACTCCCTAGCGGCGATATTGATAATATCGCCACTATAAAGTCTTTATCGCTGGCGGTATTGTCAATATCGCTCGAAATTCACTATATCATTGTCGATATAATCAATATCGCCACCGTTCGAGTTTCGCCGCCTATAAATACCACAACTATACTCCCACTTCTTCTAAACTCTTCTCAATTCTTCTTCGAAACCTTCTCAAACCACTGATTTTCTTCTCAATTCTTCTTCTGAAAACCTTCTGAAACGATTATCTTAATCAGATATGGAGAGAAGAAAAAGAAACAAAAAAGGGAAAGCATCTACAAGTACCCCAGGCGGTGGAGTAAGTTTTGTTGTGGATACAAATTATGAGTTTAATAATGTTAGACTAGTAGCCGGTGAAGGTGTATTCTCTAATCACCTTCGATAATGAGGGCGATGTAACGCCATACATCTAAGAGGTGGATGGACCGAGTTACGTAGAATTTTTGAATTACTTCGGTGCTGTTCAAGAGAGAGTGAGAATATATCCTTGGCTACATCTATATCAAATACAACTTATAAACCACAGGACTCAATGTTTTCAAGTTATATTAGAACGATGGTGGAAGACTACAAACACGTTCTTTTCAAGGACTTTGAATGCGGTAAGTCGGTCTTTTCTAGTTATTTAATTTTTAGATTATGTGTTTTGTTTCATAAAAATCAACAAATTCTAATTATGAATAATTATTGTTAATAGGAGTTACACCGATAGATTTATACATGTTAACCGGAATTCCATGCCAAGGGAACTTAATTCCATTTAATAGACTAAAGTGGGTATCAGAAGATAGATGAAAAGAAAGACTTCCTTTATACTCAAATGATTTAGGAGGAAACCCTACACATAGACAATTAAAAGCGTATGGGTTGAAGGTATCTGGGTTGAAAAGTTTTTTCCAAATAAGTTATCTTTGTAAGAATGAATGAAAACAGGGAAGTTGGTAATCAATATTTGATCCCCGACCATTTTGAGGAGCTAGAACGTCTGTTTGTATTGTGGACACTGGGCCAATGTCTGTTTCCAAATGCTAGCTCAGTAGTGTTAATTGGGTTTCTCGAAGCATTAGAAGATTTAGAGCAAGCACCAACATATGATTGGGGGACTGCGATTTTATCAGAGATTTACATTGCCCTAAGTGATAATTCGACGTGTGATAAAGATAGTTTTAATGCTTTTGGGGAGTTAAGGAGGTAAGAACCAATCTTTTTCACATTATGTATTTATTTGTCATTTTCATATGGAAAAGTTATTAACCTGGTGAATGTTATTTTTTTCAGTATTGGTGGTATACATATTTCCGTGTTTCGGAACCTTGTCTTAAGAATTATACGAATGTATTTCCGATCATACGAAAGTATGATTCTGAGAATTGGGAAGCTACACAGATTGAAGATGGTCAACATACCGCTATTGTTCATAAGATTCGGCAGTTGAGTAGAACAAGCCATAACCTTATCTCACGGCCATATGAAGCGGTTACTGAGTTCCAAGAAGAACTAGGTCGGACAATGGTAGAGTTAAGCCTTAGAAGGATGGTGTTATACAGCCCTATTTCGAGAAGGGTGTTTGGTATTATGGTGAAAGACAAACTTCTTCTCATTGCAAGGAGATCGGTGATAGCTATCAACCCTTATCCCAAAAGACGGATGTTTATTGACGATTACTTCAAATTGATAAGAGAAGGTCATAGTTGGCAAGAAGCCGATGAATTGATCCAAGGAGGAGCCGCTGGACAGAAATGAGTACCTATCTTGGTTTAATACTATTTTCAAGCCAAATATTTCCATGCAACCGCAAAGTTTGGGTCGGATGGATTTCCCATCTTTAGGTAGGTTGCCACTTAACAATGAATTTCTTCCTTCCCAACCTCCACCAGAGACGGGTGACGTATTTGCATATCCTTCTCAAAGTTCATCGTCATACATGCCACCATTTTCTTGGGAAGTAAAGACTATATCCAAAGACATCCGGAGAGATTGTTACTTATCCAATTGTTTCTAGTGCACCTACTCGGACTTATCCATACCTCGGGGTCAATGCTACGAGTTGGAGTATCGGACCCGATGTAACAATTATGAGGCTCTTCTTCGGGGATTTCGGAATATGCACTTGGAACAGATGCAAAGTTTGAGGGAAAGCATGATGTATGACATGAGTCCTGTTGGAGCCGGTAGAGGTTTGAGTCCCTGTTGGAGTTGGTACGGGATTGAGTCCCGTGGAAGTCGCAAAGTCGTCGAAGTCATCAAAGTCGTGGAAGTCGGCAAAGTCGTGGAAGTCGGCAAAGTGGTGAAAGAAGATTGAGACGTCGTCATATGGAGGAGGATCCAGAAAGTTCAACCCCAAACATGGTGTTAGATACTCAAGGAGTACGCGGTGGTGAAGAAAACATTGGCTTGGATACAACTCCTACACGTATGTTTAGTCATTCACAAACTGACATACGACTCCGGGTGGTGGTGTGAACATGGAAGTAGTTAGGCAAACAAATCCGTATACTCCAATTGCCTCAACCTCATCGGCATTTCAACCATTCCAAAGAACAATATCAACCACACGTATTTCAAGATTTGTATAATGTTCCCGTACCCCATACTCCCATTGCTTATCAAGGTTATGGTGATTCTCGATGAGACTCAACCACCAAGTCGAGTCTCAAACCTAAGCACCTTAACTAGTTTGTTGAACAACTCTATGGATCCGTAAAATGCGAGGCAATTGGATCTTTGGTCCTGGAGGAAACGGACAAGGAAATGAGTAGTTAAAATGTTTTCTTTTAGTTGAAATGTGAAATGTAATTTGTTTTTTTAGATTAATGGAAATTATCTTTTAAATTAATATTGATTAAAACCAGTTTACATTTCATTAAAAATTCACCTTCATAGTAGCGAATTAGACCAATAAAAAAGAAAAATTCACCTTAAGATGAATTCACCTTAACTATCATGATCCATGTTATTTCCTCCCGTAGTCAAATCCACTTCGGTTATGCACTATGCATGGTGAAATGAATTTGAAGTTGGGTTAGAATTGGTTGAAATCCGGGGGGAAATATTAGCCGTTGGATGAAGATCGATGAGCGATTATCATAGTACCGAGCGATAGATTGATCGTCATTTGTCGACTAAATGACCATCGAACGATCATTTGACCATCGAGCGACGAAGACTCTATCGCTCGTTGGAAACTCGTCGTGTATGCCTATATGCCGAAATAACATATGAGTTTGGCAGTTTGGCATACCCATAGTGGGTGCATATATGCCAAATACCATGTTTTGGCATGTGCATAGGAAGAGGCCTTACAATACAATTATTTCGGATCGCGAATCATGTAGTTTTAGATTTTGGGGCCACATTACTGCCCACTGTACCATGAGATAATTTTGTGTCACCTAGTAAATTTTGAGTCTACCTGTGATTAAATCGGCAGCCATAAGCATAACAATAAATTTGAAGAATGATTGTAATTGAATTATAAATTCCTTATTTTATCCCAATAAAATATGATCTCAATTATTTATTTTTATCATATGTCAAATCTGTTGCCACTAAAGGGATTGCTGATCAATTAATACATTTTGTATTTCATGACATATTTTAGGTCACGAGACATATTTATATTATATCATGAAACTATTTCTTCATCGCGTGCAGTGAGTCAGTGACATGTTTAATCTCTATGACATGTTTAACATCCCTTACCAGGCATGCGTCAGAAATTTCCACAAATAAATAGGTCAACGGCCTTGCAATATTTAGGTATGCAACTTAATTCAAACTGGATCCAAATATTGCATACCAGGAAAGCATATGAAAATCAAAAGGCAACCTCTGGTTTCTATTAAAATGGTTGCGTAAGATAGGAAATGTAGGAAATTCAGTAAGCAACCTCATGGCAATGGAATCTGAAACGAATAAGAGAAAATAGGTCATTTGTCCAAAAAAATTTAAAACACGGTTCAAATGGACGAGTAAAAAGTTTTATGGGTGAAATAGACAAAAAAAAAAATAGCAAGGATGAAACTGGAATCATCCCGGCTTAAACTTAAAAAATAGCAAGGATGAAACTGGATGCATCCTGTGTAAAATAAAAATAAGAAAAAATATTTGAAAATGGACAGGATGAAAGTGGTTACATCCTGCCTATTTTTAAATTTTTGTCCATTTAAACAAGATATCTAAATCATTGTCCTTTTCACCCAGGAAATTTTGATTTTGATCTTTTTAACCAATTTTGTGAACGAATAAGTACTCACATTTTCTAAAATATTTATTACAATAAGCATAAGCTGAACACAGTTCCATTTCATCCACAATAACAAACTTTTCCAACAGAGCCAGTTGGGACATGGTTCTCCAACCTAGCTAGGTTGATGGCTGGGTGCCGTCAATATAGCCACTTAAAGCTACTTAATTTCGATGGCTTGATGCTTTCAATATAGCCACTGAAAGCTCCTTAATTTCTTTAGTACACCGTTACCCAAAAAAGAAAAACACGCTACAATCAACAAACTTACATAGAATACTCCTGCAGACATTTGAATTGCTACATTATCGCGGGAGATTCATGTACAATAGTGTACTTTTGTTGGAACTAAATTGTCCAGAATCAAACTCTGGGACACTGTAGAGGTCTGTAGGCTCAGGCGCAGATGGTGTTGGCTTTGTATTCTTTTCATGGCTTAGAGACTTTTTCAAATCTTCCAGTTCTGCTACCACTTGTTTCATTATCGGTCTTTCTTCACTCTTCAAGGCAAGACATCTCTTGGCAATCTCTGCACAAGCAAGGATATGCTCAAACTTTCCCTCTCTTACTACTTGAGCCTCAAGAATTTGAACTATATCGGTATTTTTTGTCATTAATGAAATGAAATACGTCGCAAGATTTCTTTGCTCTTCGGATCTTTCAAAAGAAAATGGTTTCTCTGCCGTTAAGAGTTCTGCCAGGACTACACCAAAACTGTAAACATCACTCTTTTCTGTTAGTTGACTGGTAAGGAAGTATTCTGGATCCAAATATCCTAAGGTCCCTTGAACTAGAGTAGTTAATTGGGTTTGGTCCAAAGAGATCAACCTTGATGCTCCAAAATCAGATACTTTTGCTGTATGATTTTCATCTAATAATATGTTAGCAGACTTGATATCTCTGTGAATGATGGGTGTAGAAGCTGCAGAGTGTAAATATGCAATTGCACCTGCAGTTTCAGTTGCAATCCTGAGACGATTTTGCCAGGAAATAGATGAAAACTCACTTCTGTTGCTGTGTATATGTTCATAAAGGGTGCCACTAGAGACATATTCATAAACAAGCAAAGGAACTTCAGTCTCTAAACAACAACCTAACAGCTTTACGACGTTTCGATGATTAATCCGGGTTAAAATAACAACCTCATTTATGAATTGCTCAATCTGAGTCTGGTCAAATATTTTGGATTTCTTAATGGCTACTTCTCGATTATCTGACAAAATTCCTTTGTAGACTGTACCATAACCTCCTTCTCCAAGCACCCGACTTTTATCATAATTGTTGGTTGCTATTTCTAGCTCTTTTGCAGTATATATCTTAGTTGATTCAACACCACCTTCATCTGAGGGTACATTCTGTTGCAATAGCAATCCGCCGTTTTGCTTAAAGAATTTCGCTTTGAGCTTGATTTGTTCTCTTCTCGTTACGAAGAAGTATAACCAAGAACCACCAATTATTAGAAACAAAAGCCCCAAACCAATACCTGCATTAACTGATTAGTTAGTATAAGTTAATGAATTATATGGTTTTTTGAAAAGAATTTCTAGGTGAGAAGATGATATATCCCCGCCAAAAACTAAAAAAGAGCGCTGCATATACATTCTCATTAATTCGTCCCACAAAAATCATATTATCATCTATATAAGTCACAAACAGGCAAAGGAGTAAAACTTCATTACCAATAAGCGTGACAGTCAATGGTACTGATTTCTTGGTATAGCAGCCACGACCATCTTTCCTCCCATCGCCAAGGCTACCCTCTGGACAAGAACAATTGTAGCTCCCTTTAGTATTTGTGCATATCCCTTCACAGGGATTGTTGGTTTGGTCGTCACACTCGTTCACGTCTGTTAAGCAAGCATAACTACCAGCTTAGTTCATTTGGGTCTAACTATAATAACTATCGCAATTGGTCCATGATAAATATTATGACCGTGATTGAAACAAAAGTATCAGGTGCATACCTTGGCATCCAGGACTGAGGTAAGGGTTCCCCTCGTAACCGTTGTAACAAGTGCAACGATACCCCTCATTGTTTTCAGAATTAATGCAATTGCTATTCTGTTGGCATGCCAAGTCTGTCTGTGCTTCTTCACACGTCTTATTCCCTATCGCCCAATCAAGAACGAGGGATATATTAGCCTTTTTAGCAATAAAATCAGTGGAGGGAAGAAGAAAATCTGACGCATGAAACGTGTACTGGTCATGCTCAGCGAAGATTGCATAACTACATTTGTTGAAAGACCAGATTTTTGTATGGTTGTAAAGGCTGAACACGTTTGCCTCAAACCAGTTTATTCTTTTGGGGATGGTCAACTCGCAACAACCATGTCTTTCACTGCAGGACTTTTCTACAATTTCTGTTATGCTATTACATGATGACATGCACGACACGCCTTCATACGCAGTTTCATTCTTGTTACGATCCACAGCATAAGCTGCAAAACTGGTGAAACTGTCGCAGCCAATAGCAAACAACCTGTTTTTGGTGTATGAGAATGTAAAAGGACTCCTTTGTATGATGTACGACATTTCATTAGTTTTGGTGGAAGTATTTTCCGGTATCAACACACCGGACTCTGTGAAACATCTTCTGGCAATCTGGTAATTTCTCACACGAATTTCAGATTCTGATATGCTTAAAACTTGCAGGGAACCTTTGCCTAGAAAGGGCCTGGGAGGATCAAAAAGAAGTATTGCATGTAATAGCGTATCCAATCCCAACTCCATTAATGGAGCACCCTTCTCCACCCGCAGCATCAAATATTCCAAAAGGATAAGGAATACTAACATTCCCACACTTGGCTGGACAACCTGGTTTTGTCTGCATAAATGATGATGCGGCTGTCACCATCCCCAACCTTGCAGATATCAATACCCAGCAGGAGATGATCAGTTGAAGTAAGAGTGGAGGATACATGGTAATTAGTGCACTAAATGGATCTGTTTTGCTTCTTACAAGATAAGATATAAAAAGATAGGATGGTTAAAATGATTGATCGATCAGGCATATTTGTAGCAACTAGCTAGTACTACATATTTTATGAGTTTCGAAGAGATAGCAATCATTTACGATTAAACATATTATGATATTCAATCAAGTGGCGATTGACTTAGTTGGTGCGAATAAGTCCCATTTCATTTATGTACATAAATTTGGTTTTGCATGAAAATTGATTTATTAAATGAAAGAAAAAAACAATTAATTTAATTAGTTGAATCTTGGAAGAGCTCTTCTAATTTTCTTTCTGCAGGCAAATTTGGATCTGACCCTTCGGACAAGCTTGAAGGAGCTTCACTTGCAGATAGGATTTGACTTCTCCTTATTTATTAATTACAAGGGCTCCACATGGTACGGTTTTGGACTATACCAACCGAAACCGAAAATGAAACCTATTATTGAAATTGGGATATTATCTTGTAACAAGGTTTTGCTGAAAAGTTATTTTAAATGGTTTTTACCAAATCTAGTTTCCTCCATTCTCAAACGGATTGTACAACACGAGGCGAAAAAAATACGGGTTGTACAACATGTGCTGGTGCTCGATTTGCTCAGAAACCATTGTTTGCAGACCAGGCATGTTACTTGGATGTTCCTCTTTAATTATCTGCCTTAGCTATTTCTTTATTACATTAGTGGCATGGATACAATTATTTTGCTCTAATCTTTTCGGTAAACTTCATAAGAACTTGCTCACAACGTCTATTGAAACATCGAGGGAAGTTGACCGTTTATCGAACAATGTATTCTGGCAGAAACCGAAGGGGAAATGGAAGAGCCGAATATCAAAACCGTGCAAAAGGATAATTATGCCTTTATATCTTTTTATTAAATAACCAGTGGATTAATCTGTACCTAGTTGACTCGGGCTGGACTAACTAGCATTCACATAACCTTTGGTTGAGTAACTTGAGTTGTTTCACTGCTTTTAAAACCAAAACTCATCCATTGCTACAAATACCTTAGGACAAGGAAGGATCCAATGTACACTGGCAACCCCTGCCCATTGGGCTTCCAAGCCTAATTTTTCCTCCTAGCCTAATATTGCTTTCTAGATACCCCTGACAAAACGTTACTTCCCTTTGGTCAAGTATTTGCCTCCGCTGCTGCTCTAGAACGAAGTCAAGATTGGTGGAGCGACATACATATACATGGATTGCAACAATTCAATTTTTCCAAGTTAGACGCTTATACATGAATTCACCTTGCGAGTCCTTTTGTTATTGTGCCACCAGAATATTGCTACACTGTGACATGTCAACCCAATATCACTATACATGGATTAATAATTCTTTGGGCCTCTTGTGTAAGATAGACAACCAAGTACAGACGTATCCTCCTTTTGCAAGTACAGACGTGCACACCTGAAACGTGAAACGAGAGATCAGTTGGACCGATAACTTCAAAAGTATATCAGCATAAAGATGTTAATAATTTCCTTGTTATTTATTTTGTGTTAGTTTTTTTTTTTAGAGCTTTTTGAGTTATCTTTGCAGTTTTTTTTAACCCCTTTGGTCTATAGGGGTTGGGGGCCTTGGCCCTCCTTATAATTACATTTTTTTTTTTTTGCTTTAATAAACTATGGGACTTAGAAGAAGAAGAAGAAAAAAAAAAAAAAAAAAAAACGTATAAGATGGATCATAGTCATGAAAAAAACTTCCATAGATCAAATAATAACAACAAAAAAGAAATCAAGGTTCAAATATTATCCTGTATTCTATATTTATTCAAAGATAAATAAACTGCAAACAACTAAACCATATTCTTCAGAATCATCACCCTAAACAAGAGGAATTTCTAATTACCACCCCGGAGACGAAGGACGAGGTGAAGAGTAGATTCCTTCTGAATGTTGTAGTCAGCCAGAGTACGACCATCCTCAAGTTGCTTTCCTGCAAAAATCAACCTTTGCTGATCCGGAGGAATTCCCTCCTTGTCCTGGATCTTGGCCTTCACGTTGTCAATAGTGTCAGAGCTTTCGACCTCCAAAGTGATGGTTTTACCAGTTAAGGTTTTCACAAAGATCTGCATACCACCCCTAAGACGTAGAACCAGGTGAAGGGTGGATTCCTTCTGTATGTTGTAGTCAGCAAGGGTGCGGCCATCTTCCAACTGCTTTCCAGCAAAGATTAAACGTTGTTGGTCTGGAGGAATACCCTCCTTGTCCTGGATCTTTGCCTTGACGTTGTCGATCGTGTCAGAGCTCTCAACTTCCAAAGTGATAGTCTTTCCAGTCAGAGTCTTAACAAAGATCTGCATACCACCTCGAAGACGGAGGACAAGATGAAGAGTAGACTCTTTCTGGATATTATAGTCTGCTAGAGTTCTTCCATCCTCCAACTGTTTACCAGCAAAAATCAAACGTTGCTGGTCTGGTGGGATGCCTTCCTTATCTTGAATCTTAGCCTTGACATTATCGATCGTGTCAGAGCTGTCAACCTCAAGGGTGATTGTCTTCCCAGTTAGGGTTTTCACGAAGATCTGCATATTCACGGACGAAGAAAATTCTTTTAGATTGCAAGAACGAGAAAAGAGACTTAGAATTTTTTTAGGGGCAATAGAAAAGAGATCGTAGAACTCAAAGGGAAGGTGTGTGTGATAGGAGGATCTCCCAGAGCCTCTATTTATAATCTAAGCTGGTAAGGGTAATCCTAGCCGAGAATTGGAACCGACTTGGATGGAATGTTCTGGAAGCAAGTTGTAAAACGGAATGTAGTTGTGTTGCGACTACTTTCGGTTTTGTCGTCTTCTTCTGGAATGTTTCGACGCGTTACGCGAGAAACGCTGCACTGGTTTTGGAAAGTGTTTAAGGGAAGGAAGCTTCTAGAACAAGACTACCTTGTGCCCACTCGATTCTAGAAGGAAGCTCGGTTCTTGAGAAGACAGCTTCGTTCATTTACATTATCAGCAGCTTTACATATTCATTCTTATAGAATGACTGTGAGACCAATATTCATCGACAAGTTGCCAAAACAGCGATCCTTCATCGTTCATTAACTTCATGGGTTCATCATACTCTACGATTTTCCCTGTAGAATGAACAAAAGAAACTAATGGTTAAGACATCGAGTGAAACAATCATTACGGCTTTTGCATAAAACAGCGAACCATACCATCACTAATTGCGAGCACCAATGTACTGCCCATCATGGCAGGGATTCTATGAGCTACTGTGATAACTGTACATTTTCTGGAGAATGCAATCTGTTGCATTGTCAATCGAAGCTGTAGCTTCGTCAAGCACCAAAATTCGACTTTTCCTTAACAATGCTCGGCCTAAACAGAATAGTTGCCTCTGTCCCATGCTCCAGTTAGCGCCATCTTGGGCAACTGTAAAATCGTACATATTTTTATTTCCAAGACTCAAAATATGAATGCAAAGAATAATTCCGAAAGCTTCAGTTCTTACCTACACTTTCCAAACCCGCATCTTTATCTTGTACAGCCTCAAGAAGTTGACATTTACTCACAACCTTCACAGGTACAATTGCAGGACAAGTCACCGTGACAAACAAAAAACTTGCCAGGTAATAACAGCCATTACCCCAAGAATCGAATAAGTATTAAGCGTATTTGCAATTGCTAGTACAAAACTGAATGGAAAATCAAGGTCAACAATAGATGAATCAGAAGACACCTACAGTTGAGAAACGTAGAAACATCCTTTAGCTTCCTGTGCATAGTTGTTACTGGTCAGTAAAAATGTTATTGTGATTCCGTACTTACTAGACTCAATATCCTTCCCAGTGGTGTAGACTCGTAAAAAACTACGGGTGCATGAAAAAGAGATTTCAATAGCTTAGAGAACAAGGACTTAGATGAACGGATACCCAGACCAACTGTAGAAAGAGATCTAACAAACAACCAAAATATAGAGATAAACCCCATCAGCAAGTATATTTCGATCACACGCAGTTTGCTGACTTGAGGGTTCTCTACTTTGGCAGCCATCCAAGAATTCTGTACAATTTGGCTAACAACAAACATAAGATGGGAGACAGTTTCCAAAGAAATGTAAAAGAAGCCTTTGTCTTGATTAAGATATTGTAGGTACGGCTTCAAACAACTGTTTCCGGATTCTCGCTCTTCTTGCTTAATCAACTGATTCTCAAATGCAACTGGTTCTACAGTCTCTTTAGCAAGCGGAACGCAAGTTTGGCGAGAATTTACCTTAGCAGGTAACCTGTCACAGTTGACTGTATCTTTGTGTGCATTGACAAGGTCCGAAAATTCTTGGCTGGAGCTCATTAACACATCAAAAGAAGCTGCATGTTGGATTTTCCCATGTGACATCAACCGTAAGTGAAACAAAACGTTGAGCAAAAAAAGTTCTGACTGGAGGGAAATGAAAAACCCAAGATTGCAGAAGAAATTATACCGCAAACTTACCAAAACACAATCAAATGCAGGAAGGAAGTCGACTTGTTGAGTCACAAGTAACACTGTCTTTTCTGATAAAGCTCCCATTACATATTCCTGCATTATACAAATTAACTACTATATTCATGAACGCGAAATATACAGAAGAAAAATCATAAATTGCAATAAGTGAAGAAATGAAAGTTCACATTGAATAGGCTTGTAGCAGTAAGGGCGTCAACTGCACTGAATGGATCATCAAGGAGATATATATCAGCGTCTTGATAGAGTGCACGAGCAAGTTGAATACGCTGCTTTTGGCCACCGCTAAGATTAATTCCTCTTTCTCCAATTTCAGTTAGATCACCATAAGGTAGCATCTCAAGGTCCTTTACCAAGGAACACTTTTTCAGTGTTTCTTGGTATTTAGCTCATCCATTGCGCGACCAAACAGGATCCATGCAGTATGGGAGACATATGTCGATTTTCCATGAACTTAGATTCCAGACTAAGTTTTCCATGGGGATTGCAACACTTGCAGCGTTGATCGTTATAATACTCACCATTATTAACTGCAAATCATCTGGTGCTGAACTCATCCATGCCGAAGCAGATGTAACCCTGGACGATATTAGACAATCTTCTGCTTAGCTGTCAGTTGTTACAGCTGTATTTATAACTGGCAAGTGTTAACAAACCTGTACCACTCTTATTCGACACTTGTCCGATTCTCATAGGTTCCTTGGTTGACTATCCGACCGGCCTTCTCGTCCATGTCATCTGTGTATTAAATACTTATCTTTAATTCTTGTTCTTTGTAATGAAATGGGGAGGCAGGACTTTGGTCTGATTCTTTCTAGGGTTTCTCAATAACATTTTCTCGTGTAATTCATTTTCTTGCTTCATCAAGAACCGTAAGTCTATTATGGTATCAATCGTTGGTAAGATCCTTCTTCCGCTGCAATATTTAGCAATCTTTGATCATTCAGTTATTTTCTTTGTTTCTGATTTTTTGATCTACAATGGCCTACAATCATTATGATTATCGTATTTCTCAAATTCACGGAATTACATCTCCAATATTATTCATTTCAAACTCACAGAAGAGAATTTTCTCACCTGGAAGAGTGTTTTGTTTCCTTTATTGAAGAAATATAAGTGTTGATGGTGGTTTTTAGACAAGGGATAAAATCGTAAAACCCCATGACCTAGTGTTACCCGCAACACATTAACTAAGAGCATTTAACTCGTCAGTGTAAATAATTTATAGGGGTATTTTTCAAAAATACCCGTTAGGTTTTTAACACGTAACCCTAATTCCAAAACCAAGCCGCACCCCTGCGCATCATGGCGAAGAATGCCAAACCAATCCGCATATTGCGCAACATGGCAACAATGCCAAACCAAGCCGCATCTGCGCGCACCATGGCAACAATGCCAAACCAAGCCGCACCCCCGCACCATTGCAACAATGCCAAACCAAGCCGCACCACGCGCACCATGGCAACAATGCCAAACCAAGCCGCACCACGCGCACCATGGCAACAATGCCAAACCAAGCCGCATCTTTGCGCACCATGGCAACAATGCCAAACCAAGCCGCACCACTGCGCACCATGGCAACAATGCCAAACCAAGCCGCACCCTTCGCACCATGGCAACAATGCCAAACCAAGCCGCATCTCGCGCACCATGGCGTAATACCAAGCCGCTATGCCTTTGGCCCACGCCAAATATAGCGCCCTAGGCTTGCAAGACTTGCAACTAGGTCAACATGGCCGCACGTGCCATTGGCACATGCCAATACATGTCGCAAGCCATATTTCCAAGCCGCTATGCCTTTGGCCCACGCCAAATATAGCGCCCTAGGCTTGCAAGACTTGCAACTAGGTCAACATGGCCGCACGTGCCATTGGCACATGCCAATACGTGTCGCAAGCCATATTTCCAAGCCGCTATGCCTTTGGCCCACGCCAAATATAGCGCCCTAGGCTTGCAAGACATGCAACTAGGTCAACATGGCCGCACGTGCCATTGGCACATGCCAACACGTGTCGCAAGCCATATTTCCAAGCCGCTATGCCTTTGGCCCACGCCAAATATAACGCCTTAGGCTTGCAAGACTTGAAACTAGGTTAACATGGCCGCACGTGCCATTGGCACATGCCAACACGTGTCGCAAGCCATATTTCCAAGCCGCTATGCCTTTGGCCCACGCCAAATATTGCGCCCTAGGCTTGCAAGACTTGCAACTAGGTTAACATGGCCGCACGTGCCATTGGCACATGCCAATACGTGTCGCAAGCCATATTTCCAAGCCGCTATGCCTTTGGCCCACGCCAAATATAGCGCCCTAGGCTTGCAAGACTTGCAACTAGGTTAATATGACGGCACGTGCCATTGGCACATGCCAACACGTGTCGCAAGCCATATTTCCAAGCCGCTATGCCTTTGGCCCACGCCAAATATAGCGCCCTAGGCTTGCAAGACTTGCAACTAGGTTAACATGGCCGCACGTGCCATTGGCACATGCAAACACGGGTCGCAAGCCATATTTCCAAGCGGCTATGCCTTTGGCCCACGCCAAATATAGCGCCCTAGGCTTGCAAGACTTGCAACTAGGTCACCACGGCCGTACGTGCCATTGGCACATGCCAACACGTATCGCAAGCCATATTTCCAAGCCGCTATGCCATTGGCCCATGCCAAATATAGCGCCCTAGGCTCGCAAGAATTGCAACTAGGTCAACATGGCCGTACGTGCCATTGGCACATGCCAACATGCTCGCCGGTAGCCTAACTTGCAAACCGTGCAACCTACCACCAAGGTATTCCGCACATGCCATTGGCACATGCCAAACACACGCTGGTAGCCTAACTTGCAAACCGTGCAACCTACCACCAAGGCATTCCACACATGCCATTGGCACATGCCAAACACACACGCTGGTAACCTAACTTGAAAAACCGTGCAACCTACCACCAAGGCATTCCGCACATGCCAAACACACACTGGTAGCCTAACTTGCAAACCGTGCAACCTACCACCAAGGCATTCCGCACATGCCACACGCGCCACTAGCGGCGCCACTTGCACTCAAGATGCAACCAACACTCGAGACATCAACAAAAACTGGGGATGCTTCTTTAGGGTTTTGGTTTGGCGGTCACAAAGATGCAAACGTACACTACGCTCACATTAAGAAAGCGTGAAAAGGAATAAAGCGGTCAAATAAAGAGGAAATAATGGTGAAAACGTTTTCACCCGTTAAACCATGCGGTTACCACCTCCTCCCATTATTTCACCCTTTACTCTCTTCCTTCATGAGGCCGAGTACGTTTCAATCTCGACTTGTATAAATAGGTCTTACCTATTTCCACCGACAACGAGGTCTCGGTCAGGAGAAAAACGCTACACTCTCGGAAAGGCAACCGCAAAGCTCTCCCAAAAGCTTTCATCTCTTGCAAGCTTCCTAAGCTTTCACTTTACGATACAAGTCGAGATACTACTCTCCTCAACACCTTTCTTTGCTTCCCTCCCCAAATCAACCCTTCTCCTCCACTTTGTGACCAGAAGCAAGTCCGGAACGGCCATTTCTTGGTTTAGGCCGAACATGCAGATTGATCTCTTGAATCTATAAAGTGCTCACGTGCGAGACATTTGTTTAGGGGTTTGAACCCGTTTCTCACTCACCTACCGAAATTACTAGAAACGATTTTTACCCATAAACAATTGGCGACCACAAGTGGGAGGATTGATCTATCGGCTACAATACCAACTCCAACTCCCCGATTTCATTTTCCGAACGTCAAATCCCAACATGGTGGAACTTAGATCCGGAACAGTGAGAACACCAGCGCGAACGCATCCCCGATGCGGCGTCTCTCCCGATAACGTTGTTACTTCACCGCCGACAACACAACATCGAGTGCACTCCCTAAGTGTAACACCGCCTATCACGGGGCAGCCGCTGCCTCCTCTAGCGTCTTTACACAACCCTCTAATCACGGCAACGAGAATATCTCTTCAGGCGTCACGCCCCCAGTCACCAGAGCTAGGGCCGCCGCCACGACCCCGAATGCTTCTTCCAGCATGGCGCCTCCGACAACTAAGGCTCCAATTACCCCGCCGACGGGACGAGAGACCGGAGGGACAAGAGGAAGTCGTCCTTACGTCACCATCTCCGATTTGATGGAACCACGGGAGACGCTCGCCGAGCCCGGACAGACATGGTTTCAACACGAGAAAGAGGTGCTCACCTTTCTCAAAACCCGACGGAGTGACTACCCCGTGAGTCGCACCCTCCGAGAGACGCCTAGAAACATCTCCAACAACCCCGACGCAGGCACCTCGGGCAGGCACGCCTCCACGGATGAAGAAACTCGCACTAGAATCCCGTTGGAGAGAAATCAATCACCCAACTTTGTCACGAGACAAGATTTGAAACAACTACTACGCGACCGAATCAAGCATGATGAGTTGGATGTACATCATCACCAACCCCCTTACCCATCCGAAATATCTGGAAGAATCCCTCTCCCAAGGGGTACTCTTCTCCTCAATTTACCCCCATATTTATGATAGGGAATGCACGCGAACATGTTTCTCATTTCCTGCAATCCTTGGGTGAACATGAATATAATCACGTTCTTCGTTTAAGGGAATTTTCAAAATCACTTACCGGAAAGGGCGTATACATGACCTCGGGAGAATGTACCAGTGGGATAACGAACATCCGAATGATTTCGTCAAAAGGTACAGGGTTCAAGCACTCGACTGTCACGACCCAAACGTGACCGAGCAACAATTGGTAAACGCATGCATCAATGGTATGGTCCCAATATACCGCGCCCTGCTAGAAAACTTACGTTTCCAAACGTTCTTCGATCTCCATGAGGCCGCCAGACGATCTGCAACAACAACACCAACATTACTGGAAAGGACTAGGCCAACTCGGGCGAAGACGCACATGAAACTCGCGGGAGTAGACGCCTCATCAGCAAACAATTTAATGCCGGCTCATCCTCCGTGAACATAGTGAACGAAAGAGGAAAAAGGAAAGCCGCAACTAAGAGCCACCAGCCGAAACGTGAAGCGCCGGCGCAACGGGAACCCTCACGGCGAAAGATCATCGCTAAAACTCCCTTGCAGCATCGCGAGACCGAAGGAAATACCCTTGATTTCCCATTACCCATCGAGGAAGTGATTGACCTCCTAGAAGCCTCGGGTTCAAGATGATGTCATCGGGCTGCCGCCACTCGGACGTCCGCCAACCGAAGCCGAGATGGCGAACCCCAAATCTTGTCTATCACGGGTTCGTTCACCACCCGACTAGCGATTGCAACGGACTAAAGCATATTTTCAAAGAAAGGGTAGAAGCGGGGAGAACTCCAACTAGGAGACGAAAGAGTGCATCGAGACCCACTCCCCATAAGAAACTGGGTCCTCCGGGAATTCCGTGCACGAGACTGTGCAATCCATGATGCAACATATATGCGAAATTCTCTATCTTTCCAAGGTGCAGCGACAAGATATTTTCGCAGCTCTCAATCGTGTTGTGTCCGAAACGGCTTTTCTCTCCCCGCACCCACGCCGGGGGCCCAAGCTCTCCAAACGGACGGAACCAAAAGGGAGAACTGGGGACTGCTAACCACGTTCCGTTTAAGAGGTAACAAATTTGACGACACGCTCATCGACACGACCTCCTACCACAACATCATTACTTTCAAGACACTAAAAGCGACGGGATTTACAAAACAAGACGCTACCTATTCCCCTTCCGTGATTAAGAACTCGGGAGGAGAAGCTTTGAACGCGCATGGCTACATCAACTTAGAGATCGAGATGGGAGACGCTATAACGCATAGCAAGTTCCACATTGTCCAGAGAACTAGATCATGACATGATTTTGGGACGCTTATGGGTGCTCGACAACAAAGCAAAACTGGACGTACACCCTCTGCCGACATCCACGCCCGAAGGAATTCCAAACAAATCGTCCCACGGGTTATCGCATCAACGAGCTATTGAAGGAACCCGAGCATCCGGAGAGGATCCGTTGGCGCTAGCCCATGATTTTCAAATGCAAGTAAGTATGACCGAGCAACCTTTTCGCAACCAGACCTTTTCTCCCCCCATTCTCGTCATGGGGACTCGTGCGCAACAACCGCACGAACGCTGTCAAAAAATGTGAATGGGGAGATGGACCATTCGAACACTTTGCAAGAAGCTTGGAAGCATCTAGCGAAACCAACGAAGCCAAGGCTCAAATGGTCACACGACGTCTGAACTCGTTTTCAATCGGAGATGTAGTGGTTAAGGAAAGCTCGTTTCAAGTTGGGAGGATGACAGTAAAGATGGATTTGCCCGAGGAAGGTGAAGGCAAGCTGTACCTGGTTAGATATTGCAAGCTCATCAATCCGACACACCCGAAGGCGTGATAGTTCACTCGCGATGGCTCAAGGAATCCAATCCACGAAATGTTGTACTTCCCAATCACTCCCCTTTCGGTACTTCCTTTAAATCATTCCTCTTAATAGATGTACTTCCCAGGATGAATACACCGTTTGTATTTTTCCCCGGAGATCTCCCCCTTTGTCAAAAAAAATAAAATAAAAATAAATATATCTCTTCCGAGCGAATCCTTCGAGATATCGATATCGGAGAAATACATCGGAAGAACCCGAGAAAACCATTGCGAACCATCATACCACAACTTCTTTCAAAAATATAAATATGAAGCAAAAGGTTTACTGATGAAGAAGAAGGGAAAGATGTGTTTACAAAAAAAAAAAAAAAAAAACATCAGGGAACTAAGCAGTTAACAGAAAAACAAAAGAGGGAACTAGCCCTCAAAGGATGGAGCGCAAGTCCCTTCGGGCAAAGCTATCTTCAAGCACTTCCCCCCGCAATCCTTCGGGCAACAAAGGTTCCATTCAGCGGTTTTAGCAGCGTCAACCTCAACATCCCATCCCGAAGCGACCACACGGCAGCGGTGTCCTCCCCGACAACTATTCCAAAGATACGCCACCATGACCCCTCCGGTATCATCAATAACACCTTTGGCATCAACTTCAAAGGCTGTCTCGCTTCTATCATATACTCCTTCGAAAGTTTTCTCATCGACACTTCGAAGGAAGTTTTTTGATTCATCCACAACAAAATCAAGAATCATGGCGTTCTCCTCCGCGTCCACTGAACCCAAGAGAGTCCGAACATGCACCTGTTCTTCGTGAGGATAGATGGAAGGGAGGTCCTTAATAGTTTCGTTAGCTTCATGGAACAAAGACTCAACCCCAACCAATACCTCCTCAAGAGAACAAGATCGATCTCCACCGATTCTGAAGTCCTTTTCCAAAAAATTAAAGGCACGGCCGTCTCTGGAAGATCCCATCATGCACTGCAAAAAATGGAAAGATGATCAAGTTCCATCCTGTCTATACACATCTTATCTTACTAATATAAAGAAAAGAGGTATTTTCGGTGAAGCCTTTTCATATGACAATAATACCCTCATTAACTAAGCTTTTAATTAATATTTGTTTATTTACAGGAATGCCATTGTTTTAAAAATAGATCAAAAACTTTAAAACTTACATATCTTTAAAAATACACATCGGATTTTTGCAAAATTAATATATTTGGAAAGCTCTTTAAATTATCTACGTAATGAGTACAAACAAGGATATAAATTTTTTTTTTTAAGATTTTTTTTCCATTATTATTAAATTTGGTATTGTTAAAAGAATCCAATTCAAACATGTGCATCGCACATGTGGCCTTACTAGTATAAAAAGAGGATAGCGTGAACAAAAAAAAAAAAAAAAAAAAAAAAAAAGAAGAAGAAGAAAACGCACCGGCAAAGCAAAGGAAAAGGGGAATCAACGGGAAGAACCCCTTCTCAAACAAGGGAGACGATACATTCGCGTTGGGTATGAATACAGAACCTTAAAAAGGAAAGGGAGCAATGAAGGACATAATGCTTCCAGATTTTTTGGCATGGATGATGCCCTAATTGAAGCCGCACGTGAAGGAAAGCAAATAAGGAAACTTTGCTGTCTGAAGAAACGCCTACTTCCTCTTTATTTACATAAGTCACGCCTGCAAGCACGGTTTCCAAGTTGCACCGGCCCCACCAATTACGCCGACCTCCCAATGGCCGCCCAAGTCACGCCTGCAAGCACGCACGGTTTCTACACTTTGCGCCGGTCCCACCCGCTAGCACACTCAGTTTCCCAACTCACGCCAACTTCCCAACGTAGACCAAGTTGCACCGGCCCCACCAATTGTGCCAGCCTCCCGATTTGTGCAAAACTACCAGAGGCAAGGATTCCAAATCGTATTTATAAAAGGTCAGACAAGCCTCCTTCAATTTTCCTTACGTTTTGCTGTTAATAGTTTGTCACCATCTTATGCTTACCTCGCAACAAAGCCCTTGTTCCAGCTAAGCGGGGACTTAATGTTGATGGTGGTTTTAGACAAGGGGTAATATCGTAAAACCCCATGACCTAGTGTTACCCGCAACACATTAACTAAGAGCATTTAACTCAGGTGTAAACAATTAATAGGGGTATTTTTTTCAAAATACCCAGTTAGGGTTTTAACACGGAACCCTAATTCCAAAACCAAGCCGCACCTGCGCATCATGGCGGCAATGCCAAACCAAGCCGCATCTCTGCGCACCATGGCAACAATGCCAAACCAAGCCGCATACTGCGCACCATGGCAACAATGCCAAACCAAGCCGCACCCTGTGCACCATGGCAACAATGCCAAACCAAGCCGCACCCTGCGCATCATGGCAGCAATGCCAAACCAAGCCGCATACTGCGCACCATGGCAATAATGCCAAACCAAGCCGCACCCTGCGCATCATGGCAGCAATGCCAAACCAAGCCGCATACTGCGCACCATAGCATCAATGCCAAACCAAGCCGCATACTGCGCACCATGGCAACAATGCCAAACCAAGCCGCATACTACGCACCATGGCAGCAATACCAAGCCGCTCTGCCTTTGGCCCATGCCAAATATAGCGCCCTAGGCTTGCAAGACTTGCATTTAGGTCAACATGGCCGCACGTGCCATTGGCACATGCCAATACGTGTCGCAAGCCATATTTCCAAGCCGCTATGCCTTTGGCCCACGCCAAATATAGCGCCCTAGGCTTGCAAGACTTGCAACTAGGTCAACATGGCCGCACGTGCCATTGGCACATGCCAACACGTGTCGCAAGCCATATTTCCAAGCCGCTATGCCTTTGGCCCACGCCAAATATTTTACCCTAGGCTTGCAAGACTTGCAACTAGGTTAACATGGCCGCATATGCCATTGGCACATGCCAACACGTGTCGCAAGCCATATTTTCAAGCCGCTATGCCTTTGGCCCTCGCCAAATATAACACCCTAGGATTGCAAGACTTGCAACTAGGTTAACATGGCCGCACGTGGCATTAGCACATGCCAACACGTGTTGCAAGCCATATTTCCAAGCCGCTATGCCTTTGGCCCACGCCAAATATAGCGCCCTAGGCTTGCAAGACTTGCAACTAGGTCACCACGGCCGTACGTGCCATTGGCACATGCCAACACGTATCGCAAGCCATATTTCCAAGCCGCTATGCCATTGGCCCATGCCAAATATAGCGCCATAGGCTCGCAAAACTTGCAACTAGGTCAACATGGCCGTACGTGCCATTGGAACATGCCAACATGCTCGCATTTGGTAGCCTAACTTGCAAACCGTGCAACCTACCACCAAGGCATTCCGCACATGCCATTGGCACATGCCAAACACACACGCTGGTAGCCTAACTTGCAAACCGTGCAACCTACCACCAAGGCATTCCACACATGCCATTGGCACATGCCAAACACACACGCTGGTAACCTAACTTGCAAACCGTGCAACCTACCACCAAGGCATTCCGCACATGCCATTGGCACATGCCAAACACACATCTTTGGTAGCCTAATTTGCAAACCGTGCAACCTACCACCAAGGCATTCCGCACATGCCATTGGCACATGCCACACGCGCCACTAGCAGCGCCACTTGCACTCAAGATGCAACCAACACTCGAAAATCAACACAAACCGGGGATGCTTCTTTAGGGTTTTGGTTTGGCGGTCACATAACATGCGGCGTACACTACGCTCACATTAAGAAAGCGTGAAAAGGAATAAAGCGGTCAAATAAAAGAGGAAATAATGGTGAAAAACGTTTTCACCCATTAAACCATGCGGTTACCACCTCCTCCCATTATTTCACCCTTTACTCTCTTCCTTCATGAGGCCAGGGTACGTTTCAATCTCGACTTGTATAAATAGGTCTTACCTATTTCCACCCCGGAACGACAAGTCTCGGTCGGGGAGAAAAACACTACACTTACACTCTCAGAAAGGCAACTTTGCAAGCTCTCCCAAAAGCTTTCATCTCTTGCAAGCTTCCTCGGCTTTCACTTTCTGATACAAGTCGAGATACTACTCTCCTCAACACCTTTTTTGCTTCCCTCCCCAAATCAACCCTTCTCCTCCACTTTGTGACCGAAGCAAGTCGGAACGGCCATTTCTTGGTTTAGGCCGGACTTGTACAGATTGATCTCTCGAATCTATAAAGTGCTCACGTGCAACACATTTGTTTAGGGTTTGAACCAGTTTCTCACTCACCTACCGAAATTACCAAAAACGATTTTTACCCATAAACAATAAGGTTTCAGGATTTCTTGACGGTTCTATTCCTTGTGCTCGCAAACACATTCAAGATTGGATTGATGGTGATGAGAGGGAAATCGTTAATCAATCATGCAACCACTGGATTGATGATGATAACTCTAATTCTTTGGATTCAATCTACTATTTTAGATGATGTTCTTCCTTATGTTGTTGGTGCTACATATGCTAAAGAACTTTGGGATAATATTGAATTGCGATTTTCTAGAAGCTCCACTACACACTCAATTCAACTCCGTACCAGATTACAATCTTTGAATCTTGGATCTGGTTCTATGATCACTTATCTTGGTGACATAAAGAAGATTGCGGATCAATTAGCTGCATCTGGTTCTCCAGTTTCTGATGATGAATTAGTTGTTACTATCTTAAATGGAATTGGACAAGATTATAAGGCGTTTAGCACTTCAGTTCGTGTTCATTTTCCACCTGTTGATTCTAGGGAATTACACAATCTTTTGTTGTCTGAAGAAGTTGCAGTTCAAAATCGTTCTTCAGCTCTACTTTCTGAAGCTAATAGTCGTGCCTTTGCAGTCTTTCAAGCTTCTATGCGAAATCAATATGGATCTCGTGGTCGTGGTAGAGGTAATTCTTTTCATCCACCACCTAGGAGCAATTTTAAGTTTCATCCAAGATCTCCTTCTCATAGCTATTTCAATTTCAATTCTGTACCACCACCACCAACACAATCATCCACTTCATCAGCTCTAGACACTACTGTGTGTAAAATATGTATCAAACCTGGTCATGATGCTCTATCCTGCCGACAACGTATGAATTTTGCCTATCAGAATACCAAAACACCACATCATCTTAGTGCCATGTTAGCCTCTGCAAATATTTTGGGCGAAAATCCTTGGTATCGGAACACTTGGAGCTAATCAACACATTACAACTTGATGAATCGAGTTACATACTTCTAATCCATTTGATGGTTTTGAGGAAATTCACACTTGCTAATGGTTCGGTATGAAAATTCATCATATTGTTCATGCTCTTAAATACACTCCTGCCCAGCTATTTGCCTTGGATAATATACTTCATGTACCTCAAGCATCAGCCAATTTGTTGTCAGTCCACAAGTTTACCACAGATAACAAATGCTCAATTACATTTGACCCTCTTGGTTTTCTTGTGAAGGATCTCTTCTCTGGGAAGATTACTTTACAAGGCCCTCACAGTAATGGTTTATATCCAATCACTTTCAATGACAACAACTTAGCTAAAGCTTCACCAGCTACATGACATCATGCTTACTCCAGCACTTTCTCACCTTCTGCTGCTATATGGCATAGAAGACTTGGTCATTTTTCATTTTCTACAATGCAACATGTCAGTAGAAAACTTTCATTACCTAACATAGTTTAAACACCTATCTTTTGTCATGAATGTAAACTTGGAAGAAGTCACAAACTTCCTTTTTCTTCATCTTCTCATTGTAGTTCTAAACCATTGCATTTACTTCATCTTGACCTTTGGGGTCCTAGTCCTGTAATCTCCAACAATGGTTTTAAGTACTATGTAAACATCATTGATGAGTTTTCCAAGTATTGCTGTATTTTTCCTTTATATGACAAGTCATACTTCAAAACTGTCTTTCTTCACTTTAAATCTCAAGTTGAAACTATGCTTGGTCATTCTATTTGCATTATCTGAACAGATGGGGGTGGTGAATTTCTTCACAATGAATTACAGTCTTTCTTATCTTTAAGTGGTATTCTTCATGAATTTTCATGTCCCCATACTCCACAACAAAATGGAGTTGCAAAAGTTGAGCACAAACATTTAGTTGAGGTTGGTAGAACTTATCTTATACAATCTGGTCTTAATGATGCTTATTGTGTTGAAGCCTTTCAAACTGCTAACTATACTTTTAATAGATTGCCAACTAAGTATATTGCTTACAAATCCCCTTATGAGGTTCTTTTCAACCGGTCTCCAGATTATCATTTTTTGAAATGTTTCGGTTTTCTCTGCTATCCATGGCTCAAACCTTACACACCTCATTGAAGACGGGATGCATGTTTTCGATCTTTGGATCCGCTCATGCCTTATAAGGTAAGCCTAAGCGATTACTCAATTTGTTAATTTGCAGTATTCGTATTTTCTAGTACTACGATAAATGCACAATTCACAGACGAAAATGCATGATCCACACACTTCGATACTAGCCAGAGCTGTTTCGCAATAACTCTCGCATAACTAGGATCGATCACAAACTTCGGGCATACTAGTCAGAGCTGTTGAACAATAACTCTCGCATGTCTGGCACGGATCCCAACTTGGCTTTGATTAGAGGAAATATTTCAAAAATATTCCTTGCACGGTCTTAGTCAATGCTTGAGAAAATTTGCGAGCAAGTTTAACCGATTTAGCGCACGCTCAAGAATAACACTGACCTTGTTCCATGGGTAATGGAACCCCATATCAGGGCATTGAGAAGCAAACCAACTTGAATTTGGTTAGAGGAAATACTTGAAAAAATATTCCTTGCACGGTCTTAGACGATACTTGTGCAAATTTGCGAGAAAGCTAAACCTAACCGGTTAGCGCAAGCTCAAGAATAACAAGGACCTTGTTCTATGGGAACCCCATTATCAAGGAAATGAGAGTTCATTATACGATAGAAAAAGTATATTTTATAATAAAGTTTGATGGCGATCGGAGCTAGAGCTAAAGAATATAAAATTGCATGTATAAGGTTTATCGAGCTTAGAACGAACAACAATTATTTTAGAAGAAGATTTCATGAAGAAAATTTAAAAAAAAATTCATGAAGAAACTTTGTTGGAGCGCGAATATATATATATGCAAAAAGCTTTTCTTGGAGCGAGAACGAAAGGAGATAAAAAATCGAACCAATTTGCAAACAATCTTTTATGAAGTCAAAAAACATATGTATGCAAAAAGAATCTTTCTTGGAGCTGGAACGTAGAAAAGAAATGTACAAAGTCATTTGCATAAAGAGGCACCATGGAGTTGGAGCGAGTGAGGAAAAATAATTAAAAAAAAATGCATTAAAAGCCTTTTTGGACATGGAGGAAAAGAGCGGCGGGAAAAAATAAAATAGGCGAAGGAGCGTAAAATGAAAAAATAAAGAAAGAAATGATGCAAACGAACAAAAAAAAAAAAGAAAATACAAAAGGAGGAAAAAAAGAAGAAAACAACACCTATATAATATGAAGATCTCAAAGGATTGAGTTTCATATTTACCTCATGCTCCCCTGGTTAGGTATGAGATAAAGTGAACCATCACATGAAAAAACAGCAGAAGAACATCACTTATCAAGCTCTCAATGCATGAGTAGTTGTGATATTTTACTACCAGCTAAAAGGTGTTGATCACATCTCGGCATCACCATCATCGTTGGAATATCAATTGGAGTTTATTCTTATAGCATTTACCGATTTATGCTAGTTTTTTTTCCGAACAGTGAAGGTATACTGCAACCACAGTACAGGCAAAAAGTTTTCCATTATGCAGGCATCAACAGCCTCACCTCACAAGTGGACACTTAACTCTTCCTCTCATCGAAAGCATAAAATTTCACCAATTCTTACGCTAAGGCAACCACGAACTCTTGGCTCAAGAACGAGACCCACCAGTTTTTGATCCAAAAGACCCATATATTATTCAAGAGATATTCCAACATGTTATAGAAATCGATGCAGTAGTCTTGTCACATTACAAAGAAAAGACTTTGTCGCAATGCAACAAAAATACTTGTTACAACAACAAGTAAAATCATCAAGAATCGTTCATATTAAGCTCCGAAAAACTCATCCCACAAAACCAACACCAAGTGCAACCTTGTTCAGAAGAAAACCTCATGTCACTGATCGCTTTCATATACGTCAAAAATAAATTACTTTCTCACTACTCAAAATATATTATTTGATTAATTTTCAGCTATTCGGCCACTCTAACCCATTGGTGTGCCAATTGAAGAGCACATGTAAATGCTTTCAGTTTCCTGGCATATAAAAGAAGCTAGCTATAAGGTTGAAGTCATCCCTATGATATTTAAATTTGAACTAGGCATCTGACCAATTTACTCATGCATACCCAACATCATTCAGGTTCAAATAGGTATAGTGCGGCGCAAGATCGTGGTGAAATCCGAATCAAATGCACTCTTGGAAGCACAAAATTCGGTCCATCAAAAACAATCTCTTAAACTTTAATCTAAAAAAGCGACAAAACCTCGTCATTATATTGGTTGTTACGTCCTGACGGGCAACTACGAAAATCACTTTATTTCGCGTTATATCCCGGTTCAGTACTTCATCTCCCATACAAACAATTCTATTGGATCAATGTAAGTAATCATCAGCAAGACAACTTTGCCATGTACATATTTTGACCCGACAGAGGAGATGGACTAAGTAAGCTAATTGCCCAGGTTAGCATCTTAGACTTTGCCATGTACATAATCTAAATATTGTGCAACCGGTGTAACCAGAGTGTAACAAAACATCATTTACCCTACTATTTAAGCACCTAAGCGAGTTAGGGTTTTATTGATTAGTTTCTCACTCTCTATCCGTCTCATCTTCTCTGTTTTACGCCGTCCGAAAACAACAACTTCAGATCGGATCTAGATAATGGCTTCCGATGTCCATGATGAACAAAAAGAAGAACAAGAAGATAGTAGCATAATGATTTCTCCTCTCACATGTAAGTAGGACTATATTTTAGTCTTCGGCTTTCATTTTAATTTTCCACGAATTAATACAACAAATTGCCTCTTTCTTTTTCTCATCCAAATTTCTTCTGAAAAAAAAAAAAATTCTTTTCTCTTTTGGATAGCAACAATGGTGGCGGTGATTTTGATGAAAAGCTTTGTCAAAAGGATTCACTAATCCAGCTGCCGCACAAACATCCGACGCAATTCTACATGGTAAGTTCAATTTAGGATTATTTGTTTTTTAATTATCATAATTTTTTTCTAACTAGTATGTATCATGTGTTTCGTATAGGCGTTGGTCCCTGTTTCAGCTGTAGGTGCAGTAAAATCAGGTACTGGTAGTGCTTTTGTAGGACAGTACTTCGGTTAAAATAGAATTGATTTCATTCTTTGTTCCTGTTATGAATGTCTCATGTCTAAAAATTGGAAGATAACATTCGTTGTTAACTGTGGTGATTTTCATATTGATATGAATGTCTAAGAATTGGAAGATAGATTAGGTGGATTTCTTATATCTACTGCTTGTCTCATGTTTATTTGTGGTGATACTCTAGTCTAGTCATTTGCTTAGATCTAAGGAAAAGAGGCTGTTGAGGAGGTTTAACATGAGACAAACCGGTAGCTGCACTGTCTATGTTTAAGGTGGCATACATAATTTGTAGATGGAGGAACCCATTTCATGTCTGAAGAATTTTTGAATCTTATTAACACCTCCCTGAAGCGTAGGAATTTTTTTTCACGAGCTAAACTTGAAGGCTTAGAGCAAACTGCTTGCTTATTGAATGTACCCTAGTTTTAATTGGTAAAATTTCACTTTTCCATCTTCAACTAAGGCTAGGTTTTGTCTCGGATGTGTTCCCTTGTAGATATCAACTATGGTATCCTGCCCCAAATGGATGTAGATCAACAATCTCACATGAATGGTGGCACCGGCAAAATAAGTTATTCTACCTACTTCTCTATGCAGGTTCGTGCTTATCACTATCTTCTTGTTTTACATACAATTAAGGTAAATGGCATTGATGGAACATTTTAATAATTGAGTTTTAGTGATTACATGATGATTGCAACAATTGTATCTTGATCTCTTAATCGCAGAAGATAGGTGTAGAGATGACAAAGCCCATCAAAGAGGAAACCATAAAAGAGCTTATTGGTTCCTTGTATTCAACTTCTCCGGCACCCGATACCACTAAGATATGGGTTATTCCTCAGGTCCCAAAGTCTTATTGGTTGTTCCATACGTTATGAATACTGTTTTCAAGACCTTGCTTCGCATTCGCAGTTCAGGTGGTGTGAATCTTGCTTCTCCACACCCTGAAATTCTCGTGTTACAGTAGATAATTCTCATGGTTTGCGGTGATTTTGCTGAAATGCATGGAAAGTATGCATGGAAAGTAGGATGAACTTGACCAAACTGCTCAACAAATATCTGAAGATATAGGGTAAGTTCCATTTATCTAGGACTAGTAAGGACACATGTGCGATGCACATGTTTGAATTTTACTCATCCAATAATACTAAATTTGAAAGTCATGAAATTTTTTTCAAAAACAAAAGCTTACTATTCTTATTTGTACTAAGTTTCGTAGATAATTGAAAGAGCTTTTCAAATGTATAAATTTTACAAAAAATCGATTGTACATTTTGAAAGATATTAAGTTTCTTAAATTTTGATATATTTTTAAAATAATGGTATTTCTGAAATATGTAAAAGATAGGGACAACTAAGTAATTTAGGGGGTCTACTACCAAAAGAGCTCTTTTCTTTATATTAGTATAAGATAATTTGTTTCTATTTATACTTCGTTTTATCTAACTAGTATCATGTGTTTCGTGTAGGCATTGGTCCCTGTTTCAAATTTCAAGCAAAGTAAAATCAGCAAAGTGGTAGTGTTTTCGCATGACAGCCTCAGTTAAAGGGAACTGACTTATTCTTCAGTCTTGTTATGGGTGAGATGTAAGTTTAATATTCTTGTTCCTTTTCATGATCTATAGAGGTGTAAACGTCTTGCTGCCCTAAGATGCAGCTTAAGACACGAAGTCGCGTGCTTCACGTGCCATGTCTTTGTCTTTGTCAGGCCAACGATTTAAACGTGATGTGCCGTCTTTGTGCTTTACTAGTCAAAAGCTAGGCACAACCCCCACGGCACAAAAGCACACAAAGAAACGTGTCGTGCTGTGCCGTCATGGACACGTGTTATAAATAATTTGAAAATCACTTAATGTATATATTTAATGGACATTATCACAAGAATTTAATTAGACATATCATTTGAAATTATTTCAAGTAAATTAACAAGTTTATTCAATAAAAAGAAATAACCCATCAAATATAAAATTGGATTATTGTCATGTAAATTAATGTTCTAGTTAAATATAGGTGACTTACATTATAATAATGATATTGAAACATATTTTCTAAATATTAAGGTATTATATGTGTTGTTATAAATAACCCAACATAAAATGTTAAAAACTAGCTAGAATAGTGACTTTTTTGTGAAATATACAAAAAGATGTGATGTATTATGCCTTGTTATATGGTGTATTTGTACATGTTATGACGTGCTCTCTTAACGCGTCTTTGTCTTTAGCCGGGCCACATGCTTATCCGTGCACGTCTGCGGCTTTGGCCGCTCATGCCAGTGTCAAACCCAAAGACGTCCCATTTAACAAAACGTCTTTGTGCCGTGGCCGGGCTAAGTCACGTGGCCGGGCCGGGTCTCAAATTTTAGCGTCTTTGTCTTGTGTGCTCGTGCTGGCACAGCCCAATTTACACCTCTAGTTGATCTAGACTTAAAATGTCATTTTAGAGAAATAAAAATATTTGTGGGTTTAATAGACTTGTCTTGATTCATATTTGTAAAATGCAGACGCCGGGACTGAAAAGGAGAAAATCTTTAACACCATTGCAAATACAAGCTATATATGATTGCTATTGTTTCATGTAACTCTCATGAATATTCTGATCTTATAGCCAGACATTTGTTTTGTTCAAGGAAAACAGCCTATTGATGAGAAGGTTTAACATGTTTAACTTGACATAATTTGTAGATGGAGGATTTCATATGATATGTGTGGGGATCCTCAATTGTAGGAGAAAGCTTTAATTTCATAGACTTAGAAGTTTAGAGCTGAATAAAATATTATTGTGCATTTAGCAGACTTGTTGTAATTTCATATTTGTCAATTTTAGTTTGCAGGTGCTTTGAAACAAGGTAAAACATGGAGTCATGGACAGAAGTTTTGGTTTCTTAAGTCTGTAGTTAATGAACTCCCTACTAAGGAGAAGAAAAGAGGCACCCCAGTACGAAACGAGGAACAGCTTGTCAGAACTAAAGGATTACTATTATTGCGACTTCGTCACAAAACAAAGAAGGGGCAATAATGAATCATTCAACGGAGTTCAGAAAATATTGGAACTGGATCTTAATGAATCATCTACTTACCTGACAGACGGGATGGAGGGTCGACTAGATAATTTGATGCAATTTTATTGTTGAACTAAAATGTTCACTTTCTGTTTGTGATCTGTGCCTTTTATATGTCCCATGGGAGAGATTCAAGATCAACCTGTAGCTAGCCTCACCTTATTCTGGCAGATGATCGATGGTGTGCATCGGTTTATGTTGGAATCAGGTGGTTTAGCATGAGCTTGTACTCACTTTCATGTCGGATTCTACGTTTGTTTTTCCTTTCTTGTTGATTTCTCTTGTGCTTTCTCAGGCACTTGGATCGGTTGATGTAATGATTCTGCTTTTTTATTTAGAAATTTTTAAAGTACGATTATCCTTGTAGATTATATGGCAATGGCTGTATACAGCCGTTATCAAATAGTCCTCATGGCTCACAAATGTGTTTGTGTGGCACCAATGCAAGTACGGCTACGTCTTGGTGTTGCATTGTAACTGTGATTTCATGCAAGTATTGTCATGTGACCAGAGGGTTCGACACAGGATCAAACACCCTCATTGATGGTATTATCTGTATGGCTGTGACGTCAATGACAACCCTGAGTAGCCATTAAGCTCATGTAGAAGTTGTAACATTTACTTGCATTTCTGAAATAGTTTCCAGCAGGGTATTAGGTAACTTATAATGAATCGTATTGAATATTGGACTGCAGGGTTGTGTTGGACTTCACCAAGTTCATAACGAAGCCATTTCAGATATGGAAGTTGATGAATAGACACGACGAGTTCTCATTGTTAAAAGCAACATAGAGTTTTGGCTCCAAAATTATGCAAAGTTTGTTCTTCTATTTAACACTGCCTCCTGTAGTGCAGTACTGTCTATTTGGATAATTAACTTAGTAGATAGATGAATTTTGATTCCATCACATTAAGAACTAAAAAAGGAACGTTAAATGTATAAAGGTGCTATTTCTCCGAGGAAATTTCATTTTACTACTTAAGTATATTTATTGTCTT
Organism: Papaver armeniacum; assembly: GCA_023531295.1. Lineage (NCBI taxonomy): Eukaryota > Viridiplantae > Streptophyta > Magnoliopsida > Ranunculales > Papaveraceae > Papaver > Papaver armeniacum. Next base: position 280,127 of record JAJJWW010007339.1, on the reverse strand, counting down.
CCATTTTTTGTCTTCTCTAATATGGAATCCAATTGATCTGCTTTTGTTTTTTTTAGATGTTGTAGTTTTTCTCACCATCATCAGTGCCTACTTCATTTGCATGTTCAGTTGGTTACTCTCATTATTCGTACCAGTTTGTTCAGTTAAAACTCACTGCAGCTCTCTCAGATTCAAATGTAACAAGGAAAAAATTAATTAGTCTTACATTATAATTACTGATCATGATTTTTTACACATACAAACTGGAAGGATGTTAACTAAAAAGGAGAACACTAGCTAGCTAAACTTATAACCGATCCCAAGGGATCGAAGAAGATGAGGTTGCTTCAAAAAACGCCGACATTAGCATTACCAAACCAGCAGTGTCCGAGCCAGTTCAAGGAGCCAACACTAGGGTTGCATGAAAGTCTAAAGTGACTAGTCTCTTCGCCAATGAGACATTAAGCAGCAAAAAGAAATGCCCTTCCAAATCTCTTACTAGTCCTAGTAAGATTTCAGCAGGTAATTTGATGGAGTTTGGTTCTATAATGGGGTTAAGTTTTCCCTCTTCGAAGGCAAACCGTCAAGAAATGTTCAGTGGTGTGGCCAAAAATCACAAGGGTTTAACCATGGAAGAGGTTCATGAAAATCCTACTTAAATGTAGCTTGCGCTCTTGGTTTAGTTCTCAAGTAATATTGATTATTTAGTTTCTAAGGTTTGTCAAGAGGCCTTTGTTGCTTTTTGTTTAATCCTAGAATTTGGTTGCTTTGGTTGGGGTTGCTTTCCCCTTTCTTTGGTGTATTCGCTTGCGCACGACTTGTGTGCTTCTTAATACAATTCCTTTTGATCGATCAAAAAAAAAAAAAAACTAGCTAGCTAAAATTAATTAGCTAATACAAAGATTAATCTTCAAAACCAGATATTAGTGCCATTTTATCGTAAAAGAGGCTGTCCGTTAAAAATTTCCTCACTCAATTCGAATATACCGATTCATCAAGGTCTCCATCCATGATCTATCAACTCATAAAAATTAAAACATCCACGGAGAAACCAACAAAAAGTATTGTGTTTGTGAAGAACAAGTAGAAAAGGATATAAAAGAATTGTAGAAAGTGAAGGCCAGAACATCTTAGTTTTGTGAGAGGAGAAATCATTCTGTGGGGAAATTTGTTATTGTTGATGGCCTCTTGTATTTGATTTCTGCTTCCATTTGTGGTCCATTTGTGTCCATTTGTGGCCCTTGTTGATTTTTAGGGTTAGGTTTTGGATTTTTTCTTCTTCTCTGTAGCTTAGATAGATGGAGGCGGTGAGGAAATGAGGGAAACTATTCTACTTATAAGGTTTAGATATGGATCTAGGCCGTTCATATTAGGGTTTTGTTCTCAATATTAGATTTAACGGCTCACACGAATTTTATGAATGATCGTAATTTATATAAGGTATAACGGCTGTGACCGTAATACAACGTCGAGGGAAGCAACTGCAGGGTTACTTACTACGTCTTTGTGCAAATGCTGATGGCTAACAGTTAGATCAGACTATCGTTCTCATGGAGAGAGATTATGGCACATATGGTCTTTATAATATTGCAGAAGATCTTGGATTCTAAAATAAATACAAATTGCTGAACCAAGTTATTTGAATTTGTAATTTTGTTCACATCTTTCACCAAACACTAGCTAGTAAACTACTAAACTATGTCGTATTTGTTACACTATACGGCAAAGCTAATAACAATATTGTCAAGTGATTTGGGGATGACGGTGACACTAAAGATATCATTTGGTTGATTTTTATGAGACTGTTAAACCCAAAATAAGTGGTGGGTTAGGCATCAAAAATCTCCATCTTATGAACCTGGCTCTCTTAATAAAGTGGCTTTAGAAATTTGATGAAGAAGATAACCCTATGTGGAAGAATCTCATTGCTGAAAAGTATGGTCTGGCTATGTTTGATTGGAATTCTAATCCTCCTAAACAAGCTTACGGGTGCAGCATCTGGAGAGGTATTCACAATCTCACTACAAACTTTAATTCGAACAACAAATTTGTGTTGGGCGATGACACTAGGGTCAGTTTCTGGACAGATATTTGGGTGGGCAAAACGCCACTGGCAGATCAATTTCCAAACGCTTTTCAGGCTTCAACAGCAAAGTCAAGCTCGGTAGCTCAAGTTTACAATATTCAAAACAACTACTGGTACTTGGGTATATCTCGGAGTGCAATATCATGTCATCATTGACATCGCGGGCTTATTATTTTTGCTGGATACCAACAATGTTTATCCTAACATCAACAATGGCGCCGATCGTAGGAATTGGATGAGCAACAACCTGGAGGATCCTTTTTCAGTCTAGAGCTGCTATAATTGGTTAGTTTCCGAAAACAATCCACCTTCTATAGATGTAACTACTGTCCACCCCAAAAGAATTTGGTCGAAATTGTGGCCCTCGAAAGTAAGCTTTTTTCTTCGGGTGGCCTCTAAAGATAAAGTCCTTAGTCAAGATAAGTTATGCAAGAGAAAATGGAGATTGTGGGTTAATCACTGTTATATGTCATCAGAGATGAGGAAACCTCCACAAATCTTCTCCTCCATTGCGACATACCCAGTAATGTATGGAATTTTTTCAAAGTTGAGTTTAAGATCATATGGATGTTGCCCCCTTCGATAAACATTGCTCTCAACTCTTGGCCTAGACCCAACGGTAAGTCAAGCAAAGCTCTTGTAGCGAAAGCTCTTCCAGCTGCAATCATTTGTAACGTGTGGAAAGAAATGAACAATCAAGTATTCAAAAAAAAGTCATGGGCGATTTCTAAACTCATTGAAAAAATCTGATTCACCATTGCTTATTGGTTGTACATTCAACCTTCTTTCAAAGGGGTGTCGCTGAAACCTTTCATGCTAAAGTGGAAAGATGTCGTGTTCGAACCTCCCTGATCGTACCTTTTCAATTCATTTTGGTCTAGTAGCGAGAAATTTGTGGTTGTTGTGCGTGTTTTAATTTTTCTTTTGGTTCATGCTTTTTGGGTAGATTCTTTGTATTTCCTTTTGGTCGGAGTAAGTTTGTATCTTGTGTTCATGCTTTGTGAACATCTTTCTCTTTTCTTAATAAATTTATTTACCGATCAAAAAAAAAAAAAAAATTCTATGTCCATGTACCGAATCCAATAATAACACCCCTAAGAAACTAAACGAGGTGTATTCAGATTTCCTGTGGAATGGTTTTACTATTGAAGGTGAAAAGTTTAATAATTCTTGTAAAGGAGAAATCATAGTGTGGGTCGGCCCTTCCATTCCATATAAGTGCGGAAGCTGTAGCGCTCGAGGCTACGCAAAGAAAGAGGCCACAAAATTGAAAATTTTCAAATAATATAAAATGGACTTTTGTAATGGAAAGGACCACTAGTAGAAGAACAGATTTGTGAGGGACCAAAAAAATTGACATTTTGTTATTTATAAACTTTAACAAGGGACCACCAAAAGAATTTGGCTTTGGGCGTCAAGAAACACAAGACCGGGCCTAGGCCCGATCAAGAACAAGAAGAACTTGGGAATTTGTTGTTGTTGTTTTGGATTAGGGTTTGGATTTTGACTCGTGAGTAAACTGTAAACTAAACTAGGCACATCTCTAAGAAAGTGTGTACTCTCATGTCAGAGGGCATGCCTATAAGAGCACCCAAAAATCATATCATGTTTTTTCCTTGTTGTTTGTTTTCTTTTTTTTCTTTTCTCAATAAAATCTCTATCTTTACCGATCAAAAAAAAAAAAAAAAAAAAAAAAAAAAAATCATATCATGATTCGAGTGAATTTACTGTGTTTCATTTTAAGGCGAGGGAAATGCATTTTATTACTTCTCATTTTATTGGGCCTGCTCTAATATGGTATGGTTTGAATGAATTCACGGAGCCGCATTGTACTCGCTGCAACTCACTTAGATTAAACGGTAACAAGGTAAAAAAATCATTAAAGGTACTAGATCTCACTGTATGTAAATGAAACAAGTAACAACTTCATTAGAATTTTTTTGACGTAGGTTTTAAATGAGAAACCTATTATAGGGCTCCATCCATTTGGTTTTGAGGGTTCTGATGGATTCAAATATCCTATATGTATATGTAGATATGGGGAGATCTAAGCTATGACATGAATACCAGAACACCCTTCACCAAATGGATGGAGCCCCTTTAATAAGTTTCTTAAATTAACAGTCAGGAATGGAGCTAGGAATTCAAGTTGGGGGGACAATTTTTTTTTTTTTTTTTTTTTTTTTTTTTTTTTTGACAAATACATAAATGTAGCATGATAGAAAAATAAAGCTCAAAGTACTAGTGTTTTCGATTCAGTAACCCTAAAATAAATAAAATTAACCATATGCTCCTGAAACATCTCATGTTTTATGCATGAGATCTCTAGGGTGCGTTCATATGCTCCTGAAACATCCCATGTTTTATGCATGAGATCTCTAGGGTGCGTTCATACTCATAGTCATAGGGCACAATCATATAACCAATCAAACTATTCAGAAACCAGAATACAACCAACCATGGATGCAAATAACAAACTTAAATTAGTTATAACTTACTCTGACTTGATTTTCACATACAAACCGAAGGGATCTTTAATTAATACGAGAATACCAGCTTGCTATAATGGATTAACAAATACAAAAATAAAATCTTCAAAACCCTGATATGTAGCAATTTATTGCAAAATAGGCTGTCCATTTAAGAAAATCCTCCCTCAATTGAAATCTACTGATTCGGCTATTTGAAATTGAGTCCCTGTCATGCATCCATAATCTGATAGTATAAAAATTACTCAAGAAAGAGAAACCAACAATTTGTTTCCCCGAGAAGCAGAAAAAGTGAAAGGATCTAAACAAATGGTAGCATTTGAATTCAACAATATCTTAGTTTTTTTGAGAGGAGAAATCATTGTGTGGAAAAGTTTTGCCGATGACCATGTGTGGGAAAGTTTTTGCAGTGACCATGTCTATTTGATGTTTAAGCTTCCAATAAAGGATCGTGAATATGAGAGTTTGGTTTTGTTGATTTTTAGGGTTAGGTTTCAGATTCTTTTTCTCTCTGCGCATCAGCTAAATGTAGGCGGAGTAAAGAAATGAGGCAACTATTCTACTTATACGATTTAGAGATCGATCCAAACCGTTCATATTAGGGTTGAGTTGTAGTCCTTGATATGATTTCTAGCTCTGATGGCCAATAGCTACAATATTGATGTAGCAGGAGATATTGGTGGTCTTATCTGAATGGTTATTGTGAGAGATTATGGCACATATGGTCTTTATAATATTGCAGGAGATCTTGGATTCTACTCCCTCCGTCCCTAATTAGATGAGCTATTTGGTTTTTAGTTTTGTCCACAAATAGATGAGCTATTTCACTAACCAAGGGGATATTTCTAAAACTACCCTTTTAATTGATTATTTTTATTATAAGAAATATGTATAATTTGATAGTCATGTTTATATTCGTTGCGTAGGTGTTTTAAAATGCTTTTCAACGGTATAAAGTTTATAAAAACCCGTGGTATAGTTTAAGAGATAAATCGTTTCTAAATTTTACTAATTATTGCTCATAAGGGTATAATTGTAAAAAATACTTAAATATACTCCACTTTCCTCCTTGCCTTAAAATTTGTGCAAACTACAAGTAGCTCATCTAATTAGGGACGGAGGGAGTATAATTTATTTGAATTTGTAACTCGTTCATATCTTTCACCAAACACACAACTACTAAACTACTATGTCAGTATTAGTTATAAGTTATATAAATTGTTTAAGTCATTACAACAAATTCTCGTTTCATTACAACAAATCCGTTAACAAATATAAAAGTCCATCTCTTATGGCATTTTAGTATTATTTTTCATTTACTCGGATGTATGCATTACCAAATACAGTCATCCAATTTTTGAGTTGATGATATAGGTATAATTTTGTTAGATATGATATAAGTAGTATAATTTTGGGGGAAATGTTTGATCTAAAGAGAAACCAACAAATGCTAGATGGTTCAATAGGTTCTAACGCCCTCATTGGTGGTCTTATCTGAATGGTTATGACTTTAGGGTTGAGTTGTAGTCCTTGATATGATTTCTAGCTACGATGGCCAATAGCTAAATATTGATGTGGCGGAGATTGGTGGTCTTATCCTGAATGGTTATTGTGAGAGATTATGGCACATATGGTCTTTATAATATTGCGGAGATCTTGGATTCTACTCCCTCAGTCCCTAATTAGATGAGCTATTTGGTTTTTAGTTTTGTCCACAAATAGATGAGCTATTTCACCAACAAGGGGATATTTCTAAAACTACCCTTTTAATTGATTATTTTTATTATAAGAAATATGTATAATTTGATAGTCATGTTTATATTCGTTGCGTAGGTGTTTTAAAATGCTTTTCAACGGTATAAAGTTTATAAAACCCATGGTATAGTTTAAGAGATAAATCGTTTCTAAATTTTACTAATTATTGCTCATAAGGGGTATAATTGTAAAATACTTAAATATACTCCACTTTCCTCCTTGCTTAAAATTTGTTGCAAACTACAAGTAGCTCATCTAATTAGGGACGGAGGGAGTATAATTTATTTGAATTTGTAACTCGTTCATATCTTTCACCAAACACACAACTACTAAACTACTATGTCGTATTAGTTATAAGTTATATAAATTGTTTAAGTCATTACAACAAATTCTGTTTCATTACAACAAATCCGTTAACAAATATAAAAGTCCATCTCTTATGGCATTTTAGTATTATTTTTCATTTACTCGGATGTATGCATTACCAAATACAGTCATCCAATTTTTGAGTTGATGATATAGGTATAATTTTGTTAGATATGATATAAGTAGTATAATTTTGGGGGAAATGTTTGATCCTAAAGAGAAACCAACAAATGCTAGATGGTTCAATAGGTTCTAACGCCCTCATTGGTGGTCTTATCTGAATGGTTATGACTTTAGGGTTGAGTTGTAGTCCTTGATATGATTTCTAGCTCTGATGGCCAATAGCTACAATATTGATGTAGGGAGATATTGGTGGTCTTATCCGAATGGTTATTGTGAGAGATTATGGCACATATGGTCTTTATAATATTGCAGAGATCTTGGATTCTACTCCCTCCGTCCCTAATTAGATGAGCTATTTGGTTTTAGTTTTGTCCACAAATAGATGAGCTATTTCACTAACCAAGGGATATTTCTAAAAACTACCCTTTTAATGATTATTTTTATTATAAGAAATATGTATAATTTGATAGTCATGTTTATATTCGTTGCGTAGGTGTTTTAAAATGCTTTTCAACGGTATAAAGTTTATAAAAACCCGTGGTATAGTTTAAGAGATAAATCGTTTCTAAATTTTACTAATTATTGCTCATAAGGGTATAATTGTAAAAAATACTTAAATATACTCCACTTTCCTCCTTGCCTTAAAATTTGTGCAAACTACAAGTAGCTCATCTAATTAGGGACGGAGGGAGTATAATTTATTTGAATTTGTAACTCGTTCATATCTTTCACCAAACACACAACTACTAAACTACTATGTCGTATTAGTTATAAGTTATATAAATTGTTTAAGTCATTACAACAAATTCTGTTTCATTACAACAAATCCATTAACAAATATAAAAGTCCATCTCTTATGGCATTTTAGTATTATTTTTCATTTACTCGGATGTATGCATTACCAAATACAGTCATCCAATTTTGAGTTGATGATATAGGTATAATTTTGTTAGATATGATATAAGTAGTATAATTTTGGGGGAAATGTTTGATCCTAAAGAGAAACCAACAAATGCTAGATGGTTCAATAGGTTCTAACGCCCTCATTGGTGGTCTTATCTGAATGGTTATGACTTTAACGGAAATTTTTTTTATCCCATTCAGCTTATGAAGAAGCTGCAACGTTTATTTGCATTTCTTAAATAGTTTCCAGCTAAGTATTTGATAATTTATAATGAAGCTAATTGAATAATGAACTGCTGGGCTGTGTTGGACTTGCGAAGGTAGAGTTAAGGATCTTTACAAAATTATGAACGAAGCCCTTCCAGATATGGAAGTTGATTAGGTTGATGATTAGTCATCCAGAGACAGATCCTTACGGTTTTGGACTTTAAATTCTTCTATTTTACATAATCTTCCCATTTGGATATTTAACTTAGCATATAGATGAATTTCGATTCAATCACATTAAGAACTCAAAAAAGAATGTAAATAGTTATAAAATACTTCAGTATATTGTTCCCTGCAGCCGAATTGAATTCTCTGTTGCTTATGTTTTTGTCAATGTCTATGGTTGTGGTTAAAATATTCATTTGGTTACTTCATTTTTCTCACCCATTAGTGCCTATTTGATTTGCCTCTTTAAGTTTGTTCATACACTTCAAATGTGAGATCTCATTATATGTAAATGAAACAAAGTAACAAGGTTTTAGATTTCTAGGGTCGCAGTGAACATTCTCAGGTCTGTAAATACTAAATCAAATTATTCAAGAGAGCATAATACAACTCAAAGAAAACAAACCATAGATGCAGATAACATACAAACTGAAAAGGGATCTTTAATAAAGATAGAAAAATAGATTAACAAATACAAAAACTAAATCTTCAAAACCCAAATGTGTAGTAATTTATGGTAGAACAGGCTGTCTTCCTCGCTCAATTGAAGTCCATCTATTTCAGTTGTTTGAAATTTTTTATGAAAAGACTCACGTCACCCATAATCGTACAAGATCCAGAGCTACTAATCAAGGAGAAACCAACAACTTGACGCTATCGTTTCGCAAGTCCAATTAATACAACCCTGCAGTTCAGTGTTCAATAAGATTCATTATGAATTACCATATACCTAGCAGAGTCTCGTTGATTATGGGTGAACAAATTGTTGGTTTGTCATGTATGGACTGGCAAATGGAGTCCAATTTTTGCATCCCTATACTCCTGAAACAACTCATGTTAGTGGTTACAATGTTGTTCATACATATAACCATTTAAACTATTCATAGACCAGAATACAAACCATATAGTAAACAAATAAAACTTAAATTAGTCTTAAATTACAATTATCCATTAAGTTGAAAGGATCTTCCATCGAAACAGTACAACACCAGTTTTTCAAAATTAATTAACAAATACAAAAATTAAATATTCAAAACCAGATATGTAGTTGTATTTTATGGTAAAATAGTCTGTCCGTTAAAAAATTCCTCGCCTAATTCAAATCTACCGGTTTGTCATTGTTATCAACAGGAGACCTTGTCATCCATCTAAAATCGAAGTTGGCACAATCAAGTGATAGTTATACAAAATCAAAAGATGGGTACATGATTAACTGGTAAGAACTGTTTTATCATTTAGTGATGATGATTTCTGTTCAAGGTCCGGTTGGTTACATGATTATCTCGGGTAAGAACTGTTTATCGTTGAACCCAAGTCCCATTAAGAGCATTATTGGTATTCTAGTACTTGGTTATACGACAAATATGGGTTCCTCCAGGTGTAAATCAAGTTTATCGTTGTCATGTTGGCTGAACATACACAAAAGAATGAGGACAAAAAGCTATAGCCTTTGTGATAATCTATAGTTGATTGAACTAGGAACGTTAGTGGAGTTTTTGGAGTTAGATCGATCTTGAACTTAAAGCCGAGTTCGATTTGCCAAGGGTAAATAATGAGTGTATGTTATTTATGGGTCATGCACAAATACCCATGAACAAATTATGAATAGGAAAATAATTTATGCCCCTACTATCCATGGGTCATGCACAAATACCCTTATGGGTCTTTAATAATACCTGTGTGTACCCAGTATTTCCCTATGGGATTGATTGAATATGGGTCCACTGGATCAAAACCGTGGCATCCTAAAACTCTTCATACTTATCGCGAATCAACTCGACGAGTTATTAGATAAGGCATCACAAAATAGGGAGCTCAATCCTTGTCGATTAGGTTCCACGCATATAAATACATGTGACATAAACCCAAAAGGTATGCCTCCAAACCCTAAAAACTCCCGTAGAAAACTCTATGCTAACTTGAGCGTCGGAGAGTTTTCTTTTGCAGTACCCACATTCTTGGAGGAGGAGATCAATCAGCTTCATTATTATTTATCATCAAGATTGTTTGCGGTGAAGATGGATCAATTTTTGCCCAAACATCTTTGGCGCCGACTAAGGGGATCATTGTTCTTGTACGTCCAAAAGTCATGCTACGAACGATCTGCTGGAGATCAACTTCAAAAAAATAGACGTCTTAATCTTCTCCTCCATCACGTCTAAACTCGATTCATGGCGATACTGGTTTACGCATCTTTTTTGTCTATGTATTTTTGATACACATGTCTTCCTATACATAAGCATCTCATACCCAGTAATCTTGGTTCATGTCTTTATACGGATATGTATATAAGAAAGTCAATAATGATTTCTTTTGATCAGAAAAGTTTCATGAACTGTTATTGGCTTTAAGAATGAGTATTCATTTAGTACTCAACTGGCCCGGATCCAACAATAACCATCTCCTACCAGGGGAAACTGTACTTTGACTTTCGTCAAATCAACTTGCAAATAGTCACTCTTACCTGACCTGTAACTTGTGACGTGGTCGCATATGTTAATTTAACTTTACACTTGCAACTCAAATACCCAGGGGACTGTCTCTGTCATGTTAGCTTCTCAATTTGTAATTATTTGATCTCGGTGAATTTTCCATTTTCACTATTTCATTAGCTGCATATACCGTTCTTGGCGTCTGTTAGCTAAAAAATAATCTTGTTTTGTTCAACGATAGACCTAACCTTTTATTGAGAACAGGTTACACCATGAGGTTGGTGACATCTTTTCTATATATGAGGGTGATTATATATCTACAGCCGCAGAACCTTCACTTGCGCTTTCTGCATCAATCAACCATAACAGTATCCGTCTAGATTACTGTATTGTTGAGAAGTCAGACCATATCCCACCAATTTACTTCATTAGTTAACTGCTAGTGGGGGCGAAAATTAGGTGTGTGTTGGAACTTATGTCTTTTCTGATTATGAACAAAAGATCCAAACTTGAAAACCACCTGTAAGTGGGTAAGAATTTATCTTACACATCTTTTTCAAGATCTTCTTGCCTCTTCCTTTTTGTTTTTACGAATTCCTCGTATCTACAATGTTTAGTCACCGGTATGAATCATGAAAGGTCTCTTGCGAGAGATGCACGAGATGCGGAATCGATACATAGGCAATGGCACGTACGTACAAATCTGCGTCCAACGACTGCTTACATATAGCCCATCTCGATGATCGTCTTGAAATGAGCTCCTTGATTGATTTATGTCGTTGCACTAAATTTAGTGGTTCATGTTTTTATAGTAACAAAAAGCTTTGTAGGAATGACAGCATGTCACATCATTCTACTGGATATCTTTACTCTTACACACACTTGTGTGCAATTTTGAACAACAAATAGGCCATACCCAAATGGGGGCGACATGGCTTGTTGCTCCCGGCTACATAACCAATGGGGAAGACTAAATCACACTTTCAAATTTCTTAACCCCTTAATCTATATTAAGGGTTAAGAGGGGGCGATGTGTGTACCCAGTATTTCCCTATGGGATTGATTGAATATGGGTCCACTGGATCAAAACCGTGGCATCCTAAAACTCTTCATACTTATCGCGGAATCAACTCGACGAGTTATTAGATAAGGCATCACAAAATAGGGAGCTCAATCCTTGTCAGTTAGGTTCCCTGCATATAAATACATGTGACATAAACCCTAAAAGGTATGCCTCCAAACCCTAAAAACTCCCGTGAAAAACTCTATGCTAACTTGAGCGTCGGAGAGTTTTCTTTTGCAGGTACCCCAACATTCTTGGAGGAGGAGATCAGCTTCATCATTATTTATCATCGAGATTGTTTGCGGTGAAGATGGATCAATTTTTGCCCAAACATCTTTCTAGATTACTGTATCAATCAACCAACCATAACAGTATCCGTAACAGTATCCTAAAACCGTGACATAAACCCTAAAACTCTTCATACTTATCGCGGAATCAACTCGACGAGTTATTAGATAAGGCATCACAAAATAGGGAGCTCAATCCTTGTCAGTTAGGTTCCCTGCATATAAATACATGTGACATAAACCCTAAAAGGTATGCCTCCAAACCCTAAAAACTCCTGTAGAAAACTCTATGCTAACTTGAGCGTCGGAGAGTTTTCTTTTGCAGGTACCCCACATTCTTGGAGGAGGAGATCAATCAGCTTCATTATTATTTATCATCAAGATTGTTTGCGGTGAAGATGGATCAATTTTTTGCCCAAACAACCCCCAATGGCAAAATCGAAATTATGAATAGGAAAATAATTAACATAATCACATTTTTAACCTTTCCATCTTACGCTTCATCTTCTTCTTTATTTCTCACTCGAGAAAATGATAGAATTCTCACCATCTTCATCTCCGTCGATCGCCACCACCATCTCCATCTCCATCTCCGTCGCCACCACAACCAACGACACCAACACCATCATCGTCTCCATCGCCTTCATCACCATCTCAGTGAACTATCACATATCTCTATGCTCTTTCATTCCGGCAATCACCACCAACAACAACAACACCGGCATTTACCACCACCATCTGCATCTCTCTCACCACCATCTCAATCGTCGTCGCCATCACCATCACCATCTCAATCACCGCAACTACAATTTATATGTTTGGATTTCAACAGATCTAGAAATCCAGAAAAAACATAGAAATCCAGATCTAGAAATCACCGCCACCATCTCTTTGTTGTGGTTCAACTGAGATCGAGAAATTAGAGTTGAAGAAAGTGAATATGTTGAAATCTGGATAGGTGATGAAGATAAGATGAAATTGAAGAGGGTTGTGGTTGATTCAAGATTAATTCGATCTATGAGCTGAGAAGAGACGATTGATGTTGCTGCTAAATGGTAGAACGGTGAGGATAAAGAAATGAAGCTACTATTGATGATTATGGCTTCGATTTTGGTAGAATGCGAGAATCGAGAGATGGGTTTAAGTTGGAATGATGGTGGTATTCATTGATATGCGAGAGAAGAAGATATTGAAATTCGATTTTGCGGGTGCGGAGGATTAATGTTGGTGTTGTTGCTACAAGCTAACGAGGAGCCCGAGTATGTCATTTCCAAGGATCTGAGTAGTTACGAGGGGATTATGAAGTTGTAGTGCGGTTTGTTGTGCAATGAACCGAAATAGATGAATGTTTTAGGACCGGTGCAGACACGGTGTTGTTTCCATGGGCCGAAATGAGGGACGGTTGAAAGGAAATGGCGGTTTGAGGTGAAGATGCACAAGAAGTGTTGAGCAACCACTAGATGGAGTATGGTGATAATGAGCTGAACTGGTGCTCTAGCTCGTGATGGTTCTGCTGTGATGGAGTGGTGGCGATATGTGTTGGCTTAAGAGTTTGCAAGGCCGAGATAGTATAGTTACGGTTATAGCAACATGAGATGAGAGCCGGGTGCGGAGACAAAGGGTGCTAGAGAAAGAAAGGGAGCAATGGTAATGAGACGGCTTACGCTGAAGGTGGCACTGTTGCCTGGAGTTGGATTGCGAGGCATGAGCTGAAATGTGCAGATTATGAAGTTGTTTTAGAAGCTGTAGATTGAGTATTGGTTCAGTCAAGAGGAATGGCTGGTGTTGATGATGATGCTATTGCTAGTTGCTTCCAACTTTGAAGACAACTTGACCAAGTTGCTTCCAACTTTGAAGACAACTTTGACCAAGTTGCTTTCACTTTTGGAGGCAACTTGAGCTAGTTGATTTCAGATTGGAGGCAACTTGAGCTAGTTGATTCGGTTCGGAGGCAACTTGGTTATGTTTTTGGGTCCATTTATTCATCTGAAATTATCTAAATACATATATCTTAGAGTATTTTGTGTCGAATTTGTGGTGCAATGGTAACACAGGGTTGTGTTGGGTTGCTGATGATGGTTGTGCTGCTGGTGCTCATGCTTTAAAGTCAAGAGAGTAGATGAATGCTTAGGAGGTTGAGAATGAACTCAATATGAATACAGGCATTGAAAGCAGAACAAGAAGTTATTCTTTTGCTTGTGTGTTGTGATGGTGTTTGAGTAGGGGCATGGAAGTGACTGCAGCTATTGGCTTATGTTGCAAGTGTGCATAGACGGTTGTGGTCATGAAGCTATTGCAGGTAGAGTTGCAGTAGCACAGATGGATGGTGTGGTGTTGTATGGTGATTGTTTGAATTGTTGGTTGAGCACTGATGGTGTGGCGAACCTGTGGTGCAATGGTAGCACAACTGACTATATGTCGATGATGTGTGTTCGATTCACACTAGGTTCACTTATTTGTGTATAATTTTTATTTTTTTTTGGAGACAACTTGTGCTAGTTGCCTCCATATATGGAGACAACTTAGGCCAGTTGATTTCACTTTTTGAAGACAACTTTGTGCTAGTTGCCTTTATTGTTGAAGACAACTTGAGCTAGTTGCCTCTGATATGGACACAACTTCAGCAAGTTGACTCCACATGGTGGTGGTGGTCGGCGGTGGCGATGGTGGTTGACGGCGGTGATGGTTGGCGGCGGCGGTGGGTGTCGGTTGTTGGCGGCGGCGGTGGTAGTGGACAGTGGTGGTGTTCGTTAGCGGTGGCGGTGGTTGGCGGTGGTGGTGGACAGTGGTGGTGGTTGGCGGTGGTGGTGGTTGGTGGTGGTGGTCGGTGATGGTGGTGGTCTTCGGTGGTGGTGGTCGTCGGTGGTGGTGGTTGGTGGTGGTGGTGGTCGTCGGTGGTGGTGGACGGTGGTGGTGGTGGTTGGCGGTGGACAGTGGTGGTGGTGGTGGTTGGCGGTGGACAGTGGTGGTGGTGGTTGGCGGTGGACAGTGGTGTGGCCATTAGAGATAATTTTTATTTTTTTTATATTTTTATTTTTTTTGAATAGTGGTGGTGGTGGTTTTGTATATACACTATATAAAAGAGGGTATTTTAGTAATGTAGTAGGCTTAGGGGTATTTGTAAAGTTGATAAGGGTATATTTCAAGGGGCCTCATAGTAGGGGTATTTAGATAATGTTCCCAAAAAAAGACAGTCAGTCCCTGCAATTGCCGTATCGTTTGTCCTTGTCTAAACCGGCCACATAAATGCTACATATACAGAACAAAATAACCAGACAGTATATGATGTTATCATAATGGACTTCAGTTACTCAAACTTGTTGGTCATCCCTTACTAACTAGGGATGTGGTCCTTTCAGTTTGTATTCGAGACCATTAACAGTGGCTAAAGCATTACTAGTTCACTAACCAATTTTCGCAACATTCCTCATACATGTATCATCATTTGTTGATGCAGTACCTTTAACATCTTCTTCCCCTAATCCCTTCATACATGTATCATCATTTGTTGATACATGTAGATGGTAGAAGATGGGTTGGTTACATGATTAACTGGTAAGAACTGTTTTATCATTTAGTGATGATGATTTCTGTTCAAGGTCCGGTTGGTTACATGATTATCTGGTAAGAACTGTTTTATCGTTGAACCCAAGTCCCATTAAGAGCATTATTGGTATTCTAGTACTGGTTATACGACAAATATGGGTTCCTCCAGGTGTAACTGTTTTATCGTTGTCATGTTGGCTGAACATACACAGTAACGCAGGACAAAAAAGCTATAGCCTTTGTGATAATCTATAGTTGATTGAACTAGGAACGTTAGCTGGAGTTTTTGGAGTTAGATCGATCTTGAACTTAAAGCTGAGTTCGATTTGCCAAGGGTAAATAATGAGTGTATTGGTGGTCATTCACAAGAATAGTTGATGATTGACATTACTGTCTCAACTTTAGTTCAGTAGTGTTCCTTTCCATTGGAGATCAACGGAAATTGAATTAGACTGCTTTTCCCCTTTCTTGCTACATCTTACAAGTCGAGATGGGCAGGTAAAATGAAACTTATACTCCCTCCGTTCCAATTTACTTGCTTTTTTAGGATTTTTTTTGTGTTCCAAATTAGATGATAGTTTTAGTATTTTCCCTCAATTCTCACTAATTTACCCCTGCTTTGGAATTACACCAGAGAATTAATACTCATCGTAATCAACACAAAAAATTACTTTAATTTTTAAATATACCCCCATGGAGGTATATACTCAATCTTGGAATATTTGGTAGTACATCCCAAGTAAATTGTTACGGGATTGATAACTTTCCTAGAATCTAGAAACACAAAACTAGGTTATTTAACTCTTTAAGTAGGAATTAATATGGGTATTATTGGAAAGATTTTACTCTCTCTGATATTTCTTAATCTCCGTGAAAAACTCTACAACGTCAAGTAAATCGGAACGGAGGGAGTATATCTTTATAGGATGCTGGAAAATATAATGAATGCGAGTAATTCCGGTTTACAAAAGATTGGGTGGTCATTCACAAAGAACGGTTCATGATTGACATAATCAATATCACATTATTACTGTCCAAAGGAGTCAAGGAGATCAATGGAAACTGAATTGAATTGCATTCCAGCCTAGGAGTCATGGACCGCTATAGCCAAGGGCAATATAGACTCTTTTTTCACAGTTTGGGAGCCTAATGGAATTCAAATAAGCTGGAATGATTGCAAAACCATAATAGCAATCTATAACATAAAAACACAAACTTTAAAGTGGGATATTGTGTCCTTCAATTGGTAAACCCGTCTCTCGGTACAAAATGCAATATACTACAGTTATCATTAGTAACCCATCTCTTGGCCCAAAATGGATTTACTATCACTACTGGTACAAAATTGAAGGAATGTGTTTTAGAAATATATATATGAAACTATATATTGATGACTGAGTTTGAAAATCAAAGATAAATTTAAAATAGAATCTAATTTTCATTGTTAAATCTCACCCCAAAAAAGTTAGAACTCTCAGGCATATATGGTACGAAGAACTTCATTCTTTGCATGCTATCTACTGATTCATCTCCTAAAGTAATCTCCTCCTCCAATATGCTCACGGTGAAGGACCAGGGGATCCCAGAAAGAAAGACACTTCAAGAATCCGTGGTAGTTACGAGGATGAAATACTCTCTATTCTTCAAGTTTACTCCTTGGTTAGATTGGCTAACTTCTTAAAATTCATGATGAAATACCTCACAAGAAAAAGGCAGATCAACAAAGAAAAATCAACCATTGGTGGTACCTGAGAGGATAAGTCATTATGACGTTGTAGACAAAGATGATTGTTGAGGGTTCCTATATAACACCAATAAACCATTCATAATCCTAATTTCTAACCAAAAACTGAGTTGAGTTTGGATTATGACTGAAGAGGAAGAATAGATCTAACTTGTAAGAGTGAGGAGACTGCAAGTTCAAAAGTAGTAGTGAAAGAGGCACTCGCTCTATTAGAAGAGATTGTTTATATATGACTGGATTTTACTGAAACCCTAGGTTACCGACTCTTATCCTGGGCCAAAATCTAAACCTAATGCCATTGGGCCGGATAATAGCTACTGGTTTTAGATGAACTATGATTTTGGGCATACCAAAATCTTTCTAGGCATACTGAATAAAAACAAAAAGGGTTGTGAAATAACAAAATCAGGTATCCCCTTAACCCAATTTTTTTTAATGGCAAATCTACCCTTTACGTATTAGTGCTAGTAATCTGGATTAGTGATTAATTATTTTGTTTAGTGATTAAGATAATTTTCAGAATTATAAAGGTTGTTTAGATGAAAAAATAGGGGAAAAAAAATCAAAGTTTTGTTTAAGAAGGAGAGAAAGAAGGAGAAAGTGAGAAAATTTTAATTCTTGATTCAATGGAGGATGATGAGGGTCATAATTCATATAAAAAACCTAGGAAAATACATATCAACTATGACAATGATTCCCAAATGGCTGATTTCTTAGATTATGAGAATGATTTTACACAAACTCAAACTCAAGCTCAAGCTCAAACTCAAACCCAAACTCAAGATGATGATTTTGATGAGCCAAATTCAGATGATGAGCACATATATGAGGAACCCAATACTTCTAATACACAGGTACACTTCTATCTTATGCTCAATCTCACTTTTATAGCTTGAATTATCAAAAGTTTGGATTTTTGCTTCATGGTTCTACGAACCGGTTGGATTCGGCTCACATCTATGAGCCGAATCAACCAAATCATGAACGGTTCGGCTCATTTGAATCATTTACGACATGCGCCGAACCTATAATTTTCAATTCACACCCTTTGCTAGTAAGCCGAACAACATCTCGCATTGCCCTAATAAGAAAATTGATGGTTCGGCTAATATATTAAAACTATTAAGAGCCGAATATGAATTTGTTAATTTTTGGGTAAAATATTGTTATTGGTTCGGCATATATTGATATTATCGTATGAGGCCAAACATAAATATTGTGTGCGGTTCGGCCAGTTGAGAATATCGTATAAGCCCGAACATAAATATTATGTGTGGTTCGGCACAGATTGAGAATATCGTATAAGCCGAACATAAATATTGTGTGTGTTTCGGCACATATTGAGAATATCGTATAAGCCGAACATTTCTATTAAATTCCTTTTCGGACAATTAACCTTGTGATATTCTCTTGTAGATCGTGCTTGGACCCATGGAAAATCAACTTTGATCCAGTAGATATGATTCACGAGGATACCAAGGATCACTTCCAAAATGATTTGGTATGTAAGAACTTTTGTTTATCTAATGTTGTCGGAATATTCCAAAGTTTTCTTACAAATTATTTGTTTTGGGATGAACGTAGACATGGAAAACTAAACCCAAGTTCTTGATTGGCTTGAGGAACATGCGATGAAGGTAAATTGTGTACTAGTTAAAGGACGGCAAGGCCGATGGGATCGGTTTGAAATGATTTGTGAGCGTAGTGGAACTGGCGCAAGCAAGGTTAAAAAGGGTACCGTATATGTTGGGAAGACCGGGAGAAAGAATAGGACGAAGACGAAGAAAAAAATTGCCCTTCAAGATCGTTTTCAACCTCAAGAATAAGACCATGAAGAAAGAAGATCAATATTGGATAATGAATAAAGAAATGGATTGTCGTCATAACCACCCACGTCCCAAAGACCTTCATGGACATGCGAAAGTAGCACGGCTCAAACCCGACGAGATGCTAGAAGTGGATAAAATGACACGAGCACGTTTGCCACCTTCTAGGATTCTTAGCAAATTGAAGGCGGACAACAAGAATAACAAGTCGACTATGCAAACTATCTACAATGCAAGAAAAAAGATTAGAAGACTCAATTTGCAAGGTAGGATGGTGATGCAACAAGTAATGTGGTTAGGGGTGAATAATAACTACGTTTGCCAAAAGAAGTTGGATGACTTCGGTCAAGTCACACACCTTTTCATTGCCCACCCGGAATGCGCCCAATTGGCTATATGCTTCCCACAAGTTATTATATTGGATTGCACGTACAAGACTAATAAATATGAGATGCCGTTGATGAACATTGTGGGGCATACTTCGACAAAGGCACCGTTCACCGTGGCTTTTTGCTTCATGAAAAACGAGAAGAAAGATAGTTATGTTTGGGGGTTAGAACAATTGAAGTTAATTTTCCGGGAAGGTGCTCTTCCTAAAGTGTTCGTTTCCGATCAAGATTCATCGTTGATGTATGGTATTAAGAAAGTATTTCCGGATGCATTCAATTTTCTTTGTACGTTTCACATATGGTGCAATGTGAGGAAAAATGCCAACCGATAATTCAACCACTTAAGTTGAAAGAATTAGAGAATATTGCTAAACTACCGTTGGAGACACGAGTAAAGAAAAAGAATGAATTCTTGAAAGCATATGAACATAATGAGATGTTGTGGGCTTATTTCCATCGCGAATGGGAAGCTTTGATATGGTCAATCACCGAGGATGTCTATGAAGAAAATTTTCGAATGCTTATTAAGCATTGGAAGACCGCCTACCCCGATGTCATTACTTACTTGGTCAAAGATGTGCTGGAACCTAATAAAGAAAGGTTCGTGAGTTGTTTCACAAATCGGCACAAACACTTCGAAAACCAAGCCACAAGTATGGTAGAGTCGGCTCATTATCGGTTGAAGAAGAACCTTTTTGGATGTGTTGACACTTTTGTCACGGTTTTTGATGAATATTTCAAAAGTGATGTTGTGAGAATTAAAGCCGCGTTCGAGCATGACCTTATGTTTAGACACAAGCATTATGGTAGTAATTGGCTTGGTGAATTAACTTATAAAGTCTCCCATCTATGCATTGACTTGTTGATGAAAGAAGTGGATTTGATTAAGACATTAGGCGCCAACTTGGAGGAAGAGTGTGTTTGTAAAATGAAGACATCTATGGGACTTCCATGCCGCCACGACCTACTTCGGTACAAGGATGGGTTCATACCATTTGAGGATATTGATCATTTTTGGAAACAATTAAGCTTGATCCTCTCCCAACCGAAGACAACGAGGATGATTTAGAGATATGGGACACGACAAATGGGAAAAAGTTAGCAGAGATGTATAGGAATATGTCCCGAACTCAAAAGAAATTCCTATGGGACAACATGATGCGGTCATGTATCCTTTCACCCAAGAAAATATTTTGGAACCGGAGAAGTGTGAACCGAAAGGTAGGAAGAGTAAGAAAATGAATAATTTTCAAACTAGACAAGCTAACAAGGAACTATTGGCTAATAAAAGGGATCCATCCGGCATTGAATACCATGATGCAATGTATGACAAGGCAAAGAAGGAAATTGAGAAGTTGATGAAGGAGGAAGAAGTCAAAGTTCCAAAAAAACGAGGTCGTCCGAGTAACAAAGAGGTGAATGATAATGATTGTTCGTCACAAGCAAAGGATAGCAAAGAGGATGCCAAGGGGAAGGCTAAGATGTATCCTTCACAAACTAAGATAAAGGAGAAAAGGACCGTACATGAAATTGGTAGGATGAGAGGACCCAAAAGAGATAAGTCTGGTAAGTATTTGAGGCCTATCAATTTTATATACGATAACTACTTGGAAGATCTATAAGCCAATAATCCATGAGCATATTATAGCAATGGACAACGTGCAAGGTGATGGAAATTGTGGTTATTACGTCATAGCGGAACAACTTGGTCCTTTTATGGATGGCAATATTCCGGTGCCCCCTGAAAATGAAGTGAACTATATTCGGCAACGACTGTTACAAACCCTACGTAAAAACAAAGAATTCTATAAGAAAATGATGAGAACAGTCCAACGAAGATGCGGGGTGGCAGCGGAGTACGTTGCATTCGAACGTCGTTTGCATGGGGATATTGTCATTACTCGAAGAACATTGGATGTCAATGCCCATTTGTGGGTTTTTAATAGCGGAGACATTCGATTGCGTCGTACATTGTTTCGCATGGACGGGTAGTAGCTTTACTTACGCGCCTCCAACAAAACCTTGCAATGATGGTGTAAAGGATAAAAGACTTGTTCTTGGATTTGTTCAAAATTGTCATTTTATCGGCCTCAAACTTAGACAAGGTTGCCCATTACCACCCTTGATGAGTGCAGCCTTTTGGCCTAGATTTGCAAATAATTTTGCGATGGATTGGTGTGCAAATTATGCGACGGAAATGGATCTTTGGAAATCTTTAAATGTGCAACCTCCAAGTGGACAAGTAATTATGTTTTCGAGTGATGAGGATGAAGATGATAAGCAAGAGATCAGTGAAGATGATGAGAACGAGGTCAGTGAAGAGGATGAGATTCGTTTAGGATCTCCATAAAAATGTTTCATGGATTTATCCACGTATTTTTTGTTTTATGATTTTGGTATATGATGAGGATGATATTTTGACTAGAATTGCGAGTTACATGTACCCTCCAAAATATGATGAGGATGATATTTTGGTACAAAGATTTCAATGCAAGCCGAACCCGACCAAATAAAAAATCCCGTAGTTACACCGGAGAAGGTTCGGCGTATCACATGATTTCAATGCAAGCCGAACTCGACCAAATAAAAAATCCGAGTTTTCTGTCGGGTTCGGCGTATCACATGATTTCAATGCAAGCCGAACCTCGACCAAATAAAAAATCCGAGTTTTTCCGTCGGGTTCGGCTTATCACGGTATTTCAATGCAAGCCGAACCCGACCAAATAACAATCATGCATAACTTAAGTTACGTATTCGGCGCAAAACTAATACAATCGAATAAGCCGAACCCGAAGGCCACGAGGATTCGGCATGTAACTAGCATCACAGGACAAGCCGAACAAGCCCATTTAAGATTCGGCGCATAACTCATATTACAGGATAAGCCAAACTTAATAAATTCAAGGTAATAAGTAACTAATTAACTGGTACGCTATTGATTAAAACATAAAATTCAAGGTGTCCATAACACAATCCAAGCACCATTACAAAAAAAAAGTTCACCTAAAAGTCAAGCTGTTTGCAACACCATAACAATGTACTTAATACTTCAGAAAACACTAAAAAGAACTTGGCAAACTTAAATGTGCGCTTAACGACGACCTTTCTTGTTAGTTCCACGACCACCTCCTCTTCCTACTTGGCGTTCATCTTCCGACGCATCATCCCTAGTACCACCTCCGCTTGTACCTTCACCAACTTGTCGAGACCTCTTAGTAGTAGGCCTTTGTGTGGATTCCTCGGGTCCTTGTCCTTTGTTTATAATTGCATCCCACTTGTTGTAGAGGTATTTCTTCTTTCAATAGTCATAGGACTTTTGCAACCAAGTTTCTTCTTCATTTTTTTCAACATCTCCCTACCCGCACAACCTATTTTCATTTGACAACAACTTCCAACCGTGAGTACGAAGACATTTTTACCATTAACTTATATATGCAAGAGTATAAAGTGAAATCATTCTTACCATTATCTTGAAAGCCATCACTATTTCTTCGGAAGTAGACTTGGCGAGAGATCTTGATTGCTTTGTCCTTCGCCTTATCGGCTTTCTTTTGACTATTCTTATTGATAATGAAGGGATGAGAAATGTCAGGTTATACCAATCCATGTAGCCGGATCCTCTTCACATAGATCATCACCTAAAGGTACTAACTTCCTAACATCTAATTTGTTTGTATCTAAATTATTCCAATACTCAAGGGTAGGGTCGGGATCATACTTTGGTTCCCATGATGAAGTGG
Source organism: Papaver armeniacum (assembly GCA_023531295.1). NCBI lineage: Eukaryota > Viridiplantae > Streptophyta > Magnoliopsida > Ranunculales > Papaveraceae > Papaver > Papaver armeniacum. The sequence continues at coordinate 256,967 of JAJJWW010007339.1, read as the reverse complement.
TACTTTTAGTTCCATTACCACCCTTTGGCATCAACATGAATTTCTCGTCAAACAAAGGAACCTTTTGGATGCATCCTAATTGGACGAAGTATTCTCCGAGGATTGTATATTACATAACCACCGGGATAAAACAATGGACCATGGTACATAGAAACCGCATATCCTCATCTTCAACAATTTCATCATCTTCATCTTCCTTCACATATGGTTGAAAAACGACGTCATCAACACCCATTGTATCTAACTTCTCCCTCAAACTTGCCACCAACCTGTTTTTTGTTCCTTTTCTTCGAGTCCTCATACTCGTACCTTTGCCTTCTTTATTGGCTCGAGTATCAACCCAATCGACATCCTTTTCAAATACTTTAGCCAATTCCAAAATTGGGAAATGGTCATATACCCACACCTATATCCAAATAACCACATAACTAACTTAGAATGATTGCATTAATAGAAACGAATGGTATAAATTGTTTGCTTTGACACAACTAAGTAATAAAGAAATTTGAAAAATCATTGCATTGTTCGGCTTAAAACACGGGATGGATTATAAGACGAACTATTGAAAACCAATGGTTCGGCTTATGTGTGACCACCAAACATAAGCCGAACCATACACTGATAACCCAAAAAATTTCAAGTTTGACGTCGAGAATTACCCAAGCAGTGAAATTTCCTCCAATGTTTGTGCTTGTCAACCTAGAGGCGGTCATAAGTTGGTCCAACAGTAAGCCAGTCAAGCCGTTCCCCAAGCATACTTGTTAACGGTTTCAATATTCTTTACCAATTGGAGATAATTAGCATTTACCTTGTTTCCGGTAAGGTCAGGAAAGATATCTCTGCCAAGAGTATAAAGTAAGTATGCGGTTCCGACTTGCTTCACTTTGATCTCGTCCATTACCAACACCCCCTCGCTTTACTTTCTCTTTTTGTTCTCAAATTCCTTTTTCAAGTTAGTTAGCTTGATCTTCTTATTCTTCTTATTCCTTCCACCGGTATGCAAACGGAATCGACATCTTTAACGAGATCGACAAAACTCCAACTCGGTTTGTATGAACTCCAACCAAGAGTTTCCTCGAACAAATTGTACAACTCTTCCCAACTCATGTCATAATAATCAGCATCCACGCTTCTACCCCTTTCTTTAAGGCCTTGTAATCTTACTAGCTTCATCGGGAGATTGTCATCTCTCCAAAAGGTAATTGAAACGTGTAAGTCTCTGGACAAAATCTCTCGGCAAAACAGAGGCTGTCACACTATCATATTCTTGATGTCCATATTGAATGGCAGGCCATAAAGCGAGAGGATTGTACATAAGCAACCACCTCATCCACCTCTTGAAAGTTTCCATTCCGCTGCCCTCTGGTGTCTCAATACTCGGACTGCACGTTGGTGATCAGGAGTCTCATAAATCTTTTTTTGCCCAAGATTCTGCGTAACCAATCAACACATTTCCTCCATATTTCGGAAGACCATGAGGCTCACCATCCGATCTAGGTGAAATTACATCATCTTCAAAGCGGGAATGTGAAAACCACAGAGCCCGTTGTTCTCGCAACTTTGTTCTCTAACGATGGTTGTGCAACCTTCTTACCTTTCTCGGGTTTTCTTTGGGGTTGTGTTTCTTGAATATCATCAACTTCTTCATCATCATAAATACCTTCTTCTTGTCTTCCAACTCTTCCATGTTCATCTACTTCTTCAATGTCGGTTCCTCTCGGTTCGCTCCCAATTTTTCGTACCTCCTCCTCGAGGATCGGGAGTTTTAGGAAGTAGAAGGTGTTACCTCCATCCTCTTCTTCTTTTTAGCTGCATTGTTCCTGACATAAGCATAAAACTTATAAGCCTAATACTTCGAACAACAAAGGAATAAAAACTAAATGAAATATGTATTTGATTATCATTACGTAAAGTAGTTAGAAACTTATATTCATTAAATACTTACAAGCCGAATATCAATACTCGGCACAAAACTACCGTTATCGAATAAGCCGAACCATATTTAAGAATTAAAATAATTATTCGGCGCATAATTATTTGATAAAATGAGCCGAACCTCAACAATTTCAAAAAAAAATGAATTCTAACTACACATATTCGGCTCAAAACAAATAGTATCGAATAAGCCGAATCTATACTTATGAATTGTAACATATGTTCGGCGCAGAATAATATCATAGGATACGCCGAGCCTATACACTAGAAAAATATAGGAAATTCTACAGATACATGTTAGGCTCACATCTAATTGTATCGAATAAGCCGATCCTACATATTCGGCTCAAATCTCATCTAAACTTTTAAGCCGAACTGTTCATATGTATTTTCAGAGTTCGATTTCAAGAACAGTTCGGCGCAAATCTAGGAAGTAACATACGCCGAACCCAACCCTGTAACTGCCGCAAAACCCTTATTTTTAACTATTAAACATATTATACCAATCAAAAGCATCAAAATACGAGATGGGTTTGTAGAAACTTACTTCCTTATTGTCATTTCAGGTGTTGGTTCTTCACTTTGTTCTTCCGGTTCGATTTGTGGAGGGATTTCACTTTGTTCTACATCTTCATCTTCAATGAAGTTCTCTTCAATTGGTTCTTCAGTTGGTGCTTCGATTGATCTATTAGAACGCGATACATTCTTACGACGACCCATTATATAATAGAGTTTAATCGACGATCAATTTTTCAAGAATCGACGATTTTCAATTTCACAGCGATGGAGCGAGGGAGGCAGAGGATGGGAGGAAGAAGTAGACTAAGAGAAAAATAGAAAACTGATTTTCAATTTTTTGTTTTAGGTTTTTGTATTAGGGTTAGGGATAGATTAGTAATTTAGAAGATTTAAGGGCATATAGGTAATTGAACTACCCATAGGGTACCCCTTATAAGGTCACCCAAGTTAGGACTAGTGCTTTGTATGCCTAGAAAGATTTTGGTATGCCCAAAATCATAGTTCTTTTAGATGAACCTTCTAGATGCCATACGACTGACTAGCCGTGGACATGAAGGGAAGCTTAGCAACAATATTAAAGACACGTTAACAATAAAGACAAGGGACAGATGAACACTTTTTTGGTGTGCAAGGAAAAAAAAATTCTGGTTCTTTTATTTGGTTGTGTATCTTTTCTTGCACCCCTCTCTTCAATTTAGGGCTCCGCCCCTGGGTAAAAGTGAAGATAATGTAGGAAATGGGTCCAACCTCCACAGGGATGCATAAGAAGCTATCATGGTAAGGTCATCGTGGTGACACCCGTGGATAACATTTGAGACCGAAAACTAAAGAAGTCATTGAAACGATCAAGGAAAAATTTTGTATTCACCATTTACTTCGACCACAACCACAACAAGCACATGAAAAAATGAATCTTTTAACAAATTTCACCAAACCAACAATAAAATCAGGAAGAATCAAACATAATCGAAATCCAAAAACAATTCCTGAACGATTAAGAGCTATTTCACCTGCCTTCGTGGCTGCATAAAGCTTATGCCATCCTAATTTTTCTTGACTTCGATTACAATAAGTTTTTCTATCTTTGCCTCTTACAGTAATCGACAGGGTGATGCATCAACAGGAAACTATCATTTCACTTGTTATAGTCCGACTTCTAAACACTTTTTATGACCTATATTTGGTACGAAAATTCTTCATGAACCGCCATTTTAAACTCTTTAGAAACCCTAGAGAGACATGGTAGGCCCCACAATATATCCGAAATGATCAAAATGGTAATTGCGCTATGAGTTGGTGCTTTACGTAGTATATATATGTGGATCCAGGAGCAATTTATCCAGGAGAAATTACCATTTATCATGTATGTCTCATACATATCTATACATGAGCAATTTATAAAAGAAAAATTCAAACTTTAAAGTAGAAATTACCAGAAACTACTTAGTGTAGCAGATAAGGGTAACAGGGATAGGTTTATGTTTCGTCAGAAACTTAATAGAAAACTGATTCTAGGATCAAGATTCTAAGGTAAAAGATTGATAAACAAACTTGATAATAAGATTGATAAAAGATATCTGTCTAAACAAGAATGCAAAGCCTTTAAATAGGTTTACAAGAACCGACTAAATTGAAAAGAAAAGGAAATCAAAACAAACTAGGAAAGAATAGGACTTGCCAGGCAAGTTAACTAAAACAAACGGATGGGATCAACTGTAACAGTTGATACACGTACTAGGGATCAACTGTCATAGTTGATACACGCTTCAGGTGTCAACTGTCATGGTTGATACGTAGTAAGATGTACTACATCAGTCCCCCCTTCTTGAAAGAAACTCGTCCTCGAGTTAACGAATAGAAAGAACTTCATTCTCTCCATGAAAAGTGAAAATTTCTTGCACATTGAATATATTAGAGATGTTCCAAGTTGATGGAAGATCAATAACATATGCATTATCACTGATTTTCTTCAAAATCTTGAATGGTACATATTTTTTCATCTTGGTCTTGTTGTAAGTCCCAGTAGGAAATCTTTCTTTTCTGAGATGAATCATAACCAATTCTCCTTCATCAAAAGTCTTAAGTCTTTTATGCTTATTTTCATCTTCCTTGTACTTGTCGTTAGAATCTGCAAGTTTTGAATTTACTTCTTGATGTATGAGTGAAGCTTTCTCAATAAAGTTATATGCCTTAACATTTGATTTACGCAGCTTTGGAAGTACCACCAGATCCAAAATATGATTAGGAACCTTAGAATAAACAATTTCAAAAGGTGTCTTACCTGTGGATCGATTGACTAAAGTGTTATAAGAAAATTCCATGTTGGGAAGGAAATTGTCCCATTGCTTCTATTTTCCACCAATAACCTTTGCTCTAATCAGGTTCCCGAGAGATCGATTGACAACTTCAGTTTGTCCATCTGTTTGAGGATGAGCTGTTGTACTATACTGAAGTTTAGTTCCCATACGCATCCATAAAGACTTCCAAAAGTAGATTAAAAACTTAGTGTCTCGATCAGAAGTAATTGTCTTGGGAATTCCATGCAGACGTACTACTTCTTTGAAGAATAAATAAGCAACATTGGAGGCATCTGTAGTTTTCTTGCATGCTATGAACTGAGCCATTTTTGAGTAATGATCAACAACCACCATAATAGAATCATTCTTTCTGGTAGTACATGGTAAACCAAGCACAAAGTCCATGCTAATATCCACCCAAGGTGCATCAGGAATTGGAAGTGGAGTATATAACCCAGTGTTTTGAATATTACCTTTAGATTGCTGACAAACCATGCATTGTTGTACGTACTTCTGAATGTCTCGTTTTATTGAAGGCCAAAAATAACGTTCCTCAACTAAAGCAATGGTTTTATCACGTCCAAAATGTCTTCCCAGGCCACTTCCATGTAATTCTTGGATCAAATGAAGACGTAAAGAACACTGAGGTATACATAAACGATTTTCTTTAAAAAGAAAACCATCTTGAATGAGAAAACCATCTTTAATGAACCACACTTTTCCCAGAGTTTATGAAATTCTTTGTCTTCACTATAGAGATCTTTTAAGAATTCAAAAGCTAAACTATCATGTTTGAGAGTAACAAGAAGATGAGCTTTCCTACTCAATGCATCAGCAACTTCATTAAGTTTTCCACTTTGATGTTTAATGGAAAATGTATATTGATTGATAGTTGATAACCACCTATCATGCATCCTATTGACCTTTGCTGAAGTTTTTAAAAACTTGAGAGCTTGATTATCAGTGTTAACAACAAACTCACTGTGAATAAGATAAGGATGCCAATTCTTAAGAGCTTGAACAAGAGCAATTAATTCCAACTCATAAGTTGACCACTTCTTCCTTGTATCTGAATTCTTTTCACTATAATATGCAACTGGATGTCCTTCTTGAGATAACACAGCACCAATGCCAATAACAGAAGCATCACAATGAATCTCAAAAGGCTTATCAAAATTTGGCATGGCAAGGACAGGTGCACTGCATAATTTTTCTTTAAGAAGATTAAAACTCTTATCTGCTTCTTCAGTCCATTCAAAAATATCACACTTCAAACAATCTGTCAAACCTGCTGCAATTGTACTAAAGTTTCTGACAAATCTTCTATAGAAAGAAGCTAACCCATGAAAACTTCTTACTTCACGTATAGATGTTGGAGTAGGCCAATCCACAATTGCCTTAACTTTAGAATCATCCACAGAAATACCAGTATCTGACACAACATAGCCTAAGAAGGTGACTTTGTTTGTAAAGAATGTGCACTTTTTTAAGTTCACATACAAAACATTATCTTGAAGTGCCTTAAAAACTTGAGATAAATGTTTAAGATGTTCTTCTTCACTGGTGATAAAGATTAATATGTCATCAAAATAAACAATGACAAATTTCCCAAGAAAATGTTGCAAAACTTGATTCATGAGACGCATAAAATTACTAGGATCATTAGATAAACCAAAAGGCATTACCAACCAGTCATATAAGCCTTCTTTTGTCTTGAAAGTCAGTTCTTCCACTCATCACCTTCACAGATTCTTATTTGATGATACCCACTACGCAAATCAATCTTTGTAAACACTTTAGAACCAAAGAAGCATATCAATCATATCATCAATTCTTGGTATGGGAAACCTGTATGGTATAGTAACTCTGTTTAATGCTCTACAGTCTATACACATACAATGACCACCATCCTTTTTGTCTACTAAAAAGGCTAGACTAGCACAAGGACTTTTGCTAAGTCTTATCAAACCCTTTTGTAACAAATCATCAACCTGACCTTGTAAAATCTCATGTTCTTTAGGACTTAACCTATAATGAGGTTGATTAGGAATAGAAGTTCCAGGTATAAAGTCTATCTGATGTTGTAGATCTCTTAATGGAGGAAAAACATTGGGTAATTCAATAGGAAATAAATCACTAAAAGAAGACAATAAAGGTTGTACCTTGTGTGGAATCTCCACCATTGGTTTATCAGCTTCATGAGAACTTAAAGAATGATTTGGTTGTAAAGAATGAACAATGGTAGCAACTAGTGCATTTGTCTTATTATCTGTTGGTTCCTTGACTGGAGTAGGAGATTGTAAAGGCCATAAAACTTTAGTAAACCCCTCATAAACAAAGGTATAAGTATTCTCATAGCAGTTATGAACATCACGAATATCATACTGCCATGGTCGTCCCAATAATAAACTTGCTGCGGTCATGTTAATAACATCACACAAAGCATAATCCGAATACCCAGGGAAAGAAAACTTCACCAAACATTGATGAGTAATTTGTTGAGTGGAGGAGCTGTTTATCCATCCAACGGAATACGACTTTGGATGAAGGGTAACAGGTAAACCAAGTTTCTCAACTAACTTTGCAGAAACATAGTTTTCTGTACTTCCACTGTCAATGATCATGGTGCAAAGCTTCTCTTCAATGAAACAATGAGATCTGAAAATATTATGTCTCTGAGTAGGACATGGTTCAAAGATTAAAACTGGTCGAATCATTCAAGGAAATATGCATCATAAGTCTCATGTTCTTGAAGATAAAATAACTCATCTTCTTCTAATGCTTCTTCTTCTTGTGTTTCTTCTCGGAGTTTCATTAATGTAAGCATGGAATTTGCGACAATCACTAGAAGTATGGCCAGCTTGGTTGCACTTGTTACATTTATCTCCTCGAAACTTTGAATAAGGGTTAGAGGGTTTAGATAATGGAGGAAATTCTTATGGAAATTGATTACCTCTAGAATTACGAGAAAAGTTACGTTGTGGAGGAGCACAAGTGGTTTAGCGAGATGATATATGCATTGTAGGAGCGGGTTCTGAAAGAACGAAGTAGTTTGTTGTTCTTTGAAAAGGTTGGTTTGTACTTATGTCTTGTGGATCAACAAAGACGGTTGATCCACAGGAATATGGATCAACAACAATTGTTGCTCCTTTTTCACCCTGGTAACCATGAGAGTTATATGGTCTTGCAGCTTTATAAAAGTGTTGATAACGAGCTTGTCTTGGATTAGCCTGGCGAGAAGTAATGAGTACACACCTTTCAACCTTAAGAGCTTGTTGTATCGCTTCAACCATTGTAAAAGCTAATTGTGTCATTCCTTGTTGAATTAAATTGTTCAAACCATCTATAAAACGTGCAACCAATTGCTCTTCAGTTTCATTCAATTGGTTACGAGCAACTAAAGCATAAAACTCCGCTATATATACTTCAACAAGTCTAGCTCCTTGTCTACAGTTTTGAAGTTTAAGAAACAACTGTTGTTTGTAATATTTTGGTAAAAATTTAGCTCTTAATAAACGTCTCATTCGATCCCAAGTGCATATAGGAGGTTTGTGATACTTAGCTCGATCTTCAGAGAGTGTTTCCTACCAGGCTGCAGCTTCACCTTTTTGTTTATATGCTACCAACTTCACTTTAGAAAAGTCTGGAACATCCATAAATTTGAAAAAGGATTCCACTTCATAAAACCAATCTAGTAATTCTTCGATGTGTAAACCCCCATGAAAACTAGGAATATCGACTTTAAGTTTATATTCTCGGTATACTTCCATAATGACTCATACTAGACGTTAATCGTCTTTCGTTTATCCACTTTTGTCTTTCAACTTCTTCGATTGATCTTCTTCATCACCGTTGATATTGACAGAGTAGGTTTTTTGTCAAGAAAATCTTCTAATGGCTCATTGTGGGAAAGATGATGTGAGACGTTCTCAGGAATATAAGTATGCCGATAAAAGGTATGTGGTTTTACTTTTTTTGTTTCATCAGCTACTCTTTCTTCTCCGTCTTTTATATCATCCGCAGTTTCGCCCGTCTTTTTTTCTCCTTCTTCTTCATCATCAATTAACTTAGGCATCTCCAAATCACCAAGACCAACATGTTTCCATATTTTGTCGATACAGTCTCCATGCAAATTAAGTTTTGTTTTCAACGTATTTGTAGTTGAATCCATCTTAGTTTCAAACTTGGTTTCTAAAGAAGTAATTGAAGTTTGAAGTTCATCAAATTTGGTCCCAAACTTGGTGTCAAAGAGTTTTTCAATGTCAGCTAAGGTGAATGGTTTATCTGCCATTGGAAAAAGAAAAGTAATATAGCTTTGAGAAATTAGGGTTTTGAATTTGTTGCGGAAGCTGTGTAAAGGATCTGTTTCTAGATAAAAATCTAAAAACTTTGTATCTGATACCAACTAGTGTAGCACAGATAAGGATAACAGGGATAGGTTTAAGTTTCGTCAGAAACTTAATAGAAAACTGATTCTAGGATCAAGATTCTAAGGTAAAAGATTGATAAACAAACTTGATAATAATATTGATAAAACATGTCTGTCTAAAAAAGAAGGCAAAGCCTTTAAATAGGTTCACAAGAACCGACTAAACTGAAAAGAAAAGGAAATCAAAACAAACTAGGAAAGAATAGGACTTCTCAGGCAAGTTAACTAAAACAAACGGATGGGATCAACTGTAACGATTGATACACGTACTAGGGATCAAGTGTCATAGTTGATACACGCTTCAGGTGCGTGTCAATTGTCATGGTTGATAGTAGTAAGATGTACTACATCACTACTAGTATGCATTCGGAAAGAATGTGCTTTACGATCCATAATCCCACAAAGACTGATCCATAACATAATACAAACCCTCTTGTATGTATAAACAAAAACAAAAAAGTAAAATTGAATCTGAATTCGAATTTCATTAAATTTCTCCATAGTTTTAAAATATCAGAAAATGAAAAAATAAAAATAAAATAAACATAAAATAGTAACTACAATATTGTCTCAGACTTTTCGATGCACAAGAATTGTTCTTCTTCTGTTGACTGGAGATCACTTGGATTGTCAAGCTCACAGTTTCAGATCTGTCTCCGTTATTCAAGGTCTTCTTGAAGTTATTGGGTAAATTTTGTTCTTTATCTTCTATTGATTTATCTTCTTTCTGGAATGCCTCCGTCTAATTGGTTCAGTGTCAAGGTATAGCCGGTAGCTATGAGCGGATAAGTCCTTATGACATAAATGGAAGATGATTGTTCTTGTGTATGTAAGGATAATTCCCTTATTTCTATGATCATTTTGAATACAAAGAGGATGAAAGGATTTCATTGAAGAACAAGAATAGATCTGTAAGTTTGAAATAGGAGACTGCAAGAGAAATGAAAGAGGCATATTCTGTCGGTTTAAGGAGGTTTATAAATGAATCGGTGTTGCTAAAACCCTAGGTCACTAAATCCAAACATGGGCCAATACCTAAACTGAGCCCATTTCCCAAGTATTAGCTAGCCTTTCGTGTTTCCCATTTCTTGCTCCATCCATCTTGACTTGCGAATTGCAATGAGTAAGTTCGGTGTACAAAATAATGGGTGGTACACTGGTGATGGTGATTCACAAGAAGAGTTCATGATTTACGTAAACAATTCGACATTCTTGTCCAAGTTTAGTATGGGTTTTCGAAGAGATTCATGGAAATCCAATCACATAAAATTTCGGCCAAGGCTAAGTCATGGACTCGCTATAGCCAAGCGCACTAGAGACTCTTTTTCACAGATTAGGAACCTAATGGAAAGCAAATAAGCTTGGCCATTGGTGCTTTAGCCTTTACCTACCTACTTTTACCGGAAATTAACTCGTGGGCACTAGTTGTGTGGGTTGATCTAGGTGGGATGGACTGTCTTACTAAGTACAAGATTGAAGATGAGTTTGGGTGGAGATTGTTGCAAAACTTGGGATCGATATTATCCGATCAAATAGTAGTTAGGCTATGAGTTGGTGTTTTCCGGGGGTTTCGATCTTGTCACAACTTGAAAACATGTGGAAGAAAACATAGATTGTCTAGAAAAAGTACAAATAGTCCCTTTTAAATGTTGAGTTCTCCGGTGCACTCTTGTTAAATTAATAATACTATGAGTACTTTAGTACCGTTGAATTCTATCAGGATCATTATTAGTCTTTAGAACTTGAACTCGTTGCGTCCTGCTGCTCACCACTGGAGTTGCCATAATATAGTGATTTTTTTAAAGTTCTTTGAATTAACTGCATTCATTTTCTTTTTGTAAGATACTGAGAGACGACTTGTCACCTCATTTAGTTTTCTCTGCAATTGAGTTAATATACTAGGCAATACAGATTTTGCATCGCCTTCCGTAATGCATCCACCACATCCTGCCAAGATTCACCGTACAATCGACTAATGCACCCATGCTGTAGCACTTTGAAGTGATCCTCGAGACGTATACTTTCCGAGGTGATTGTATTCTCCTGGATCTTTTGTGACAATTCTTCAACACGCTCCGTGGTACCTTCAACCAACTCAATTTGCCTATCGAAATAGCATGTATCACCTGCCGGATTACTATCTGATGATACCCAAGAAATCATTCATTACTGCAACTCCAAGTTTTGTCCTTCCGCTAGCTAAAGTTATCTCCGTGGATGACAGATAACTTGGATTATCTTTTTCACAATTTATGAGACGGTCAATCATGGGTTCCTTTTCAAATTTCCTCCTTTTTGATGATGAAGCCTCAAATATAGGGCTTAAATGTTTGGCGCAATTTCTGAGATTTCGTGGTCATCAAAGTTACAGAAGTGAAAACAAAGGGTATCTATCTATGGCTTGGGGCGCACCCGCAAGGACGACGCTAGCTATATTAGACTCTAAGAGTGGTTAACCATTTTGAGAATCACTGGTGTTTTAGCTACGCCCTGCACAACCAACCCAATGATTTCACAGTGGATTGTTGTCCTTGAATTATTAAATCTTCAGGTGCAAAATGGAAATCGATCACTATTGCTGGTACAAATTTGAAGTAATGCGCCTTAAAATCCATACAAACCCATTGTACTTGTACAACTAAAATTTAACGATTTAAGATTGAGTTTACAGTGAAGTATGGACTAGTATTATACGAAAGATTAACAAGAATACGGGTCCTTCTAGATCATGGATGGGATTATCAAGTTGAAAGTTTCAGATCTGACTTGTCACTGTTAGGAAATCAATTCTCATGTGCTATATTTATCTTCACATAAGCTCCAGATCCGTAATCATCTTCATCACTTTGGGAATGAAGATGTGTTACGATCACTCGAATCTTCGCAACCAAGTCCTCTTCTCCTGTCGCATCTTTGAAGCGTAATCAAGAATGATGAAAAAGAGATTCTCTGAGATATTGTGGACGATTGAGATCATTTGTTTTTTATAAAATTTAATGAGATTGAGTTTTGGTATGTAAATTTGATTGATTAACTGATTTAGTTTTTGAAATCTTTTGAAAATTTGAATGAAGATTTCAAAAATTTGGAACGCAACTTAGATGATTCGAAAGAAGAAGAGTCGGTAACTATGAGAGGGTAAGTCATTATGACATTAAAGGGTAAGTCATTATGACATTAAATTAAACAAATATTGATTGTTGTTGTATTGTGTATGTGAGGATGATTACCATACAACACCAGTAACCCATTCATAATCAGAATCTCTATGATCATCATCCTGAACACTAGTAGTATGTATGAGGAGACGCTTGCTTGCGAAATGAGGAACAGTCTCTCGGTTGAGTAGGTTTATATATGACTCATTATACTTAACCCTAGCTAGCAAGGTGACTCATGCCAAAATCTAAACCTGCCTGGTTCGCCCAATGTTAGCTAAACTTGGGCTTGTCACCATCGTTATACTAAGTGCTCAGTAGATATGAAACACGTTACACGAGATGTCGTGTAATGTTGTTGAAAACATGTCGATGTTGCTTCGTATGTAAAAGTTTAGAGGAAAATAGTGCATATTACTTGTACCCCCTCCATTTTTTTTTATTATTACCTAATTCTTAAATTTTTTGGCCCTAAAGTTTAGAGGAATTAGTAGGCTTGGAATATTTTATCGTCCAAGTTTAGTTTTGCGCCAAGGAGATCGGTTGAATTCCGGCACTTAGGAGAAGTAAAGGAAAGGTATACAGCCAAGCGTATTAGATGATTTGTTTCGCGGTTTGGGAACCTAATGGCATTCAAAGGCCAACGGGTGCATTAGCGAGCTACCAATTACCGAAACGATGTGTTTTTGAGACTTTTTGGCCATATTACCCCCACCAACGTGAAGTCTCAATTTACCTTCATCACGTCTCATACGGGAGCAGTTTGCAATTGAAAAACACAAACTTTACAGTGAATGTGGACTCTAGTCTTCCTTTAATTACTAAACCTCTAGGTGAAAAATGAAAATTACTATCACTGCTAGTACGAATTTAAACGTAATCTACTAACACTAATCCTTCAAATGATACAAAATAATTAAAATAGAATCTGAATTTCATTAAATATACAAGAATCAATTGTTTTTCTTCCATCTGATTAGCTAGAGATCACGTGAGGAGAGGTGCATAGTTGCGGTTACAAAATAACGGCTTGTAATGGTCACTCACAAGAACAGTTCCTGATTTAAATAAAATTCGACATTGGTGTATAAATTTAGTGTTGGTTTTCAAAGGATATCAGCAGAAACTGATTTGAATTCCGGCCTAGGAGTCATGGACAGCTACAACCAAGCGCACTAGAGACTCTTTTTCACAGTTTGGGAACCTAGTGAATGGCAGCAAATAAAGGCTGGCCATAGCAAAGGCACGGCTTTAGCTTGCATCACGATTCAAGACAACCTAGCCAAGAATGAATTTCTTTTCCTTTTTTTTTAAAAAAATTGTGAAAAGAGAAGATGAACTATGAAGTCTCCATTTTCTATTTTACAAATGAATTTTTTGGACTCTTCGTCCATTTACTTAGTAAATCATTAATCATGTGGATTGTTGCTGGCTATGTTCCTTTGACTTAGTAAATCTCTAGGTGCAAAATGGAAATCAGTATCATATATTGCTGGAGCAAATTTGAAGGAAAGTGCCTTAAAATCCATAGATCAAACCCATACAAAACACCTTGTATACAAACAAATCTAAAGATCTATGATTGAGTTTACACTTAATTAATCCGGACTAATATTCTACGAAAGACAACGAGAATTTAAAGTAAATCAATTTAATTACCAAAGCTGATAAACATGGATCGGTGTCCTTCTAGTTCTAGATGATGACTTGGATTATCAAGTTGACAGATTTGAATCTGTCTCTTCCAATCATTACGTATTTTCTTTCGATTCATCTTCAGATAAAGGTCTTGATCAAAGATGAAAGCTCAAAGAAGTATGTCCAAAGAAAAAGTCTCAAAGATGAGCCGGTAACTATGAGAGGATAAGTCATTATGACATTAATCAACGATGATTGTTGTTGTTGTGTATTCCGGGGTGATTCTCTTTCAACACCAAAAACCCTTTCATCATTTTCAACAAAAAAAAAAAAAAAAAAAGAGTTTTTTGGCTGAAGAAGACGACTAGATCTAAGTGGGAGGACTGCAAGGTTAAGGTAGAGGTAGAGGTAGCGGTGAAAGAGGGACTTACATCAGTTAAAGGAGGCTTATATATGTCTCGGTTTAGTTTTACAAAAACCCTAGTGTTGATGGTGGTTTTTAAACAAGGGGTAAATAATTAATAGGGGTATTTAACTCAGGTGTAAATAATTAATAGGGGTATTTTTTCAAAATACCAGATTAGGGTTTTCAACACAGAACCCTAATTCCAAAACCAAGCCGCACACCGCGCACCATGGCAACAATGCCAAACCAAGCTGCACCTGGCACCATGGCAACAATGCCAAACCAAGCCGCATCTTTGCGCACCATGGCAACATTGCCAAACCAAGCCGCATCTTGCGCACCATGGCAACAATGCCAAACCAAGCCGCACACCGTGCACCATGGCAACAATGCCAAACCAAGCCGCATACTGTGCACCGTGGCAACAATGCCAAACCAAGCCGCATACTGCGCACCATGGCAACAATGCCAAACCAAGCCACACCCCGCGCACCTTGGAAACAATGCCAAACCAAGCCGCATCTGCGCACCGTGGCAACAATGCCAAACCAAGCCGCACCACTGCGCGCACCATGGCAACAATGCCAAACCAAGCCACACACTGCGCACCATGGCGGCGAGCCATATTTCAAGTCACATGCCTTTGGCACACGCCAAATATAGCGCCCTAGGCTTGCAAGACTTGCAACTAGGTCAACATGGCCGTACGTGCCATTGGCACATGCCAACACGTATCGCAAGCCATGTTTCCAAACCGCATATGCCTTTGGCCCACGCCAAATATAGCGCCCTAGGCTTGCAAGACTTGCAACTAGGTCAACATGGCCGTACGTGCCATTGGCACATGCCAACACGTTTTGGGGGGATATTGCAAGCTCATCAATATGCGACACACCTGACAGGCGTGATAGTTCACTCGCGATGGCTCAAGGAATCAATCCCTAAAATGTCAGTACTTCCCAATCACTCCCTTTTCGGTACTTCCTTTAAACCATTCCTCTTAATAGCTGTACTTCCCCAGGATGAATACACCGTTTGTATTTTTCCTGGAGACCTCCCTTTTTGTCAAAAAAAATAAATAAAATAAAATAAAATAAATATATCTCTTCCCGAGCGAATCCTTCAGATATCAGAGAAATACATCAAAAGAACCCAAAAAACCATTGCAGAGCCATCATACCACAACCTATTTCAAAAATATATATATATGAAGCAAAATGTTTACTGATGAAGAAGAAGGGAAAGATGTGAAAAAACATCGTGGAACTAAGCGACTAACGAGAAAAACAAAAGGAGGAACTAGCCCTCGAAGGATGGAGCGCAAGTCCCTTCGGGCAAAGCTATTTTCAAGCACTTCCCCCAAAGAATCCTTCGGGAAACAAAGGTTCCATTCAGCGGTTTTAGCAGCGGCAACTTCAACATCCCATCCTTAGCAGCCACAACAGCTAGCGTGATGTCCTCCCGACAACGATTCCAAAGATACGCCACCATGACCCCTCCTAGATCATCAATAACACCTTTGGCATCAACTTCAAAGGCTGCATCTCATTTATCATACACTCCTTCGAAAGTTTTCTCATCGACACTTCGAAGGAAGTTTTTTGATTCATCCACATCAAAATCAGGAGTCATGGCGTTCTCCTCCGCGTCCACTGAACCCAAGAGAGTCCGAACATGCACCTGTTCTTCGTGAAGATAGATGGAATGGAGGTCCTTAATAATTTCGTTAGCTTCATGGAACAAAGATTCAATCCCAACCAATACCTCCTCAAGAGAAGAAGATCGGTCTCCACCGATTCTGAAGTCCTTTTCCAAAAAGTTAAAGGCACGGCCGTCTCTCGGAGGATCCCATCATACACTTGCAAGAAATGGGAAAATGATCAAGTTCCATCCTGTCTATACACATATAAAAAGAGGATAGCGTGAAAAAAAAAAAAAAAAAAAGAAAAAAAAAAAAAAAAAGAAGAAAACGCACCTAGAAAGCAAAGGAAAAAAGTGGAATCAACGGGAAGAACCCCTTCTCAAACAAGGGAGACGATACATTCGCGTGGGTATGAATACGGAACTTTAAAAAGGAAAGGAGCAATGAAGGACATAACGCTTCCAGTTTTTTGGCATGGATGATGCCCTAATTGAAGCCGCACGTGAAGGAAAGCAAGATAAGGAAACCTCGCTATACAAGAAACACCTACTCCCTCCTTGTTTACATCAGTCACACCAGCCCGTCGCACATTTTCCACACCTTGCGCCGGTCCCACCCGCCTAGCACACTCGGTTTCCCAATTCACGCCAACTTCCCAACGTCGCCCAAGCCGCACCAGCCCCACCAATTGCGTCGACCTGCAAGCACGCACGGCTTCTACACTTTGCGCCGGTCCCACCAAATAGCACACTCCGGTTCCCAACCCACGCCAACTTCCCAACGTCGCCCAAGCCGCACCGGCCCCACCAATTGTGCCGGCCTCCCGGTTTGTGCAAAACTACCGGAGGCAAGGATTCCAAATCCTATTTATAAAAGGTCGAGACAAGCCTCCTTCAATTTTCTTACGGTTTGTCAACAAGTTAATAGTTTGTCACCATCTTATGCTTACCTAGCAACAAAGCCCCCGTTCCGAGCTAAGCGGGGGGACTTAATGTTGATGGTGGTTTTTAAACAAGGGGTAAAATCGTAAAACCCCATGACCTAGTGTAACCCGCAACACATTAACTAAGAGCATTTAACTCGGGTGTAAATAATTAATAGGGGTATTTTTTCAAAATACCGTTAGGTTTTCAAATACGTAACCCTAATTCCAAAACCAAGCCGCACACTATGCGCACCATGCAACAATGCCAAACCAAGCCGCACCACTGCGCACCATGGCAACAATGCCAAACCAAGCCGCATCTGCGCACCATGGCAACAATTCCAAACCAAGCCGCATCTCAGGCACCATGGCAACAATGCCAAACCAAGCCGCACCGCGCGCACCATGGCAACAATGCCAAACCAAGCCGCATCTTCACACCATGGCAACAATGCCAAACCAAGCCGCATCTGCGCACCATGGCAACAATGCCAAACCAAGCCGCACTGCTAGCACCATGGCAACAATGCCAAACCAGCGCATCTGCGCACCGTGGCAACAATGCCAAACCAAGCCGCACCACTCGCGCACCATGGCAAGAATAATGCCAAACCAAGCCGCACACGCGCACCATGGCGGCGAGCCATATTTCCAAGCCGCTATGCCTTTGGCACACGCCAAATATAGCGCCCTAGGCCTGCAAGACTTGCAACTAGGTCAACATGGCCGTACGTGCCATTGGCACATGCCAACACGTATCGCAAGCCATGTTTCCAAACCGTATACCTTTGGCCCACGCCAAATATAGCGCCCAAGGCTTGCAAGACTTGCAACTAGGTCAACATGGCCGTACGTGCCATTGGCACATGCCAACACGTACCCCAAGCCATATTTCCAAGCCGCTATGCCTTTGGCCCACGCCAAATATAGCGCCCTAGGCTTGCAAGACTTGCAACTAGGTCAACATGGCCGTACGTGCCATTGGCACATGCCAACACGTACCACAAGCCATATTTCCAAGCCGCTATGCCTTTGGCCCACTCCAAATATAGCGCCCCGGGCTTGCAAGACTTGCAACTAGGTCGACATGGCCGTACGTGCCATTGGCACATGCCAACACGTACCACAAGCCATATTTCCAAGCCGCTATGCCTTTGGCCCACGCCAAATATAGCGCCCTAGGCTTGCAAGACTTGCAACTAGGTCAACATGGCCGTACGTGCCATTGGCACATGCCAACACGTACCACAAGCCATATTTCCAAGCCGCTATGCCTTTTGCCCACGCCAAATATAGCGCCCTAGGCTTGCAAGACTTGTAACTAGGTCAACATGGTCAGTACGTGCCATTGGCACTTGCCAACACATACCACAAGCCATATTTCCAAGCCGCTATGCTTTGGCCCACGCCAAATATAGCGCCCTAGGCTTGCAAGACTTGCAACTAGGTCAACATGGCCATACGTGCCATTGGCACATGCCAACACGTACCACAAGCCATATTTTCAAGCCGCTATGCCTTTGGCCCACACCAAATATAGCGCCCTACGCTTGCAAGACTTGCAACTAGGTCAACATGGCCGTACGTGCCATTGGCACATGCCAACACGTACCACAAGCAATATTTCAAAGCCGCTATGCCTTTGGCCCACGCCAAATATAACGCCCTAGGCTTGCAAGACTTGCAACTAGGTCAACATGGCCGTACGTGCCATTGGCAAATGCCAACACGTATCGCAAGCCATGTTTCCAAACCGCTATGCCTTTGGCCCACGCCAAATAGAGCGCCCTAGGCTTGCAAGACTTGCAACTAGGTCAACATGGCCGTACGTGCCATTGGCACATGCCAACACGTACCACAAGCCATATTTCCAAGCCTCTATGCCTTTGGCCCACGCCAAATATAGCTCCCTAGGCTTGCAAGACTTGCAACTAGGTCAACATGGCCGTACGTGCCATTGGCACATGCCAACACGTATCGCAAGCCATGTTTCCAAACCACTATGCCTTTGGCACACGCCAAATATAGCGCCCTAGGCTTGCAAGACTTGCAACTAGGTCAACATGGCCGTATGTGCCATTGGCACATGCCAACACGTACCGCAAGCCATATTTCCAAGCCGCTATGCTATTGCCCACACCAAATACAATACCTAGGATTGCAAGACTTGCAACTAGGTCAACATGGCCGTACGTGCCATTGGCACATGCCAACATGTACCGCAAGCCATATTTCCAAGCCGCCATGCCTTTGCCCATGCCAAATATAGCGCCTAGGCTTGCAAGACTTGCAACTAGGTCAACATGGCCGTACGTGCCATTGGCACATGCCAACATGTGTTGCAAGCCATATTTCCAAACCGCTATGCCTTTGGCCCACGCCAAATATAGCGCCCTAGGCTTGCAAGACTTGCAACTAGGTCAACATGGCCGTACGTGCCATTGGCACATGCCAACACGTATCGCAAGCCATGTTTCCAAGCCGCTATGCCTTTTGGCCCACGCCAAATATAGCGCCCTAGGCTTGCAAGTCTTGCTAGCCTAGGTCAACATGGCCGTATGTGCCATTGGCACATGCCAACATGCTCGCCCGTAGTTTTTCTACCAAGGCCACAAACCCTAACGGCCACGCATGCCCTTGGCACATGCCAACACACACGCCGGTAGCCTAACTTGCAAACCGTGCAACCTACCACCAAGGCATTCCCTCACATGCCGATGGCACATGCCACACACGCCACCAGTGGCTCCGGCATTAGCACTTACGTTCGAGGTGCAACTCGCAACGAAGGCATTCCGCACATGCCATTGGCACATGCCACATGCGTCCCTAGCAGCACCACTTGCACTCAATATGCAACCAAAACTCGAGACATCAACACAAACCGGGGGATGCTTTTTAGGTTTTGGTTTGGCGGTCACAGCATGCAGCGTACACTACGCTCACATTAAGAAAGCGTGAAAAGGAATAAAGCGGTCAAATAAAAGAGGAAATAATGGTGAAAACGTTTTCACCCATTAACACCATGCGGTTACCACCTCCTCCCATTATTTCACCCTTTACT
Organism: Papaver armeniacum; assembly: GCA_023531295.1. Lineage (NCBI taxonomy): Eukaryota > Viridiplantae > Streptophyta > Magnoliopsida > Ranunculales > Papaveraceae > Papaver > Papaver armeniacum. The sequence continues at coordinate 236,954 of JAJJWW010007339.1, read as the reverse complement.
CTCTTCCTTCATGAGGCTGAGGTACGTTTCAATCTCGACTTGTATAAATAGGTCTTACCTATTTCCACCAGACAACAAGTCTCGGTCGAGAAAATACTACACTCTCGAAAAGGCAACTTTGCAAGCTCTCCCAAAAGATTCCACCTCTTGCAAGCTCCCAAGCTTTCACTTTCTCGATACAAGTCGAGATACTACTCTCCTGCACTATTCCCAAGCCTCAACACCTTTCTTTTTGCTTCCCTCCCCAAATCAACCCTTCTCCTCCACTTTGTGACCGAAGCAAGTCCGGAACGGCCATTTCTTGGTTTAGGCCGGACTTGTGCAGTTGATCTCTCGAATCTATAAAGTGCTCACTTGCAGCACATTTGTTTAGGGTTTGAACCAGTTTCTCACTCACCTACCGAAATTACCGCAATCGGCGAAACGATTTTACCCATAAACACCTAGTTACTTACTCCAACCTCGGGACAACATCTATAACCCGAGCCCATTTAGTCCCAAACAAGCACAAAATTGGATTCCCAAACTCAAAAGTAAAATAAAACAGTGGTTCATGTAGATGTGAAACGTAAGAGATGTCTGTAGTGGTTCATTTGTATACTCGCCTTCACAAGAATTTTCTATGAAATTTAACAAAAATATACATCATATGGGTTTAGTTTTGTTGTTGTACGCCGAGATAGCTAAAAATGAGTTCACGGCTTGTGTGCATTTTAATATATTCTCTTTGAACGATCAAAATAATTAAATAAAGGTGAATTTATCACAATGCTATTGCTAATGCGATTTGCCTCCACAAAAGAAGCACGAATGCAACCATATGCCATGCAACCACATGCCATTTGATGGAATCATTTAGGGACTACTATGTTTCCATTTGAGTCGGTGCATAACAACTCTCACCAAACTATTCTATGAAATTTATAAGAAATGGGCAAGCATAAAAATAATCGAGTTGAAAATAGAAATCATTTCAAATTCATTTGTCAATTGGAATTTTGAATCAGAGTGTTAAGGATACATCTATTCTCGCTCATTCAAAGCCGTAACTACATCTGTATCCTTTCAATCTACAAACTGCCAAATTATGTCCACATTCTAATGTCTATCAATCATGTATTTTTGGTATACAAAACTTGTAATATCTTACGTAATAATAGCTAGTATATGTCTCTATATAATGAATGAGAATCCACAATATCAAGTGTGGAACATTTCACCAAACTCTCTTTGTTCTGTCTTGGTATCGTGTCAAAGAACCAAATCTCACGCTTCTTTTCTTTCACCATGGTTTTGAAACTTCAACACTTCACCAAATTCACATCAATCATCCGATCGGTGTAAAACTTAATGACAACAACTATCTCCTATGGGTGACACAGTTTAAACCTCTTCTCAAAGGTTACAAACTAAAAAATATCACAGTGTTTTTTGTTCCTTATGTTCCATTGATTTATCGTCTTTCTAGTATGCCTCCGTCTAATTGGTTGGAGTGTCAAGGTATAGCCGGTAGCTATGAGAGGATAAGTCATTATGACATAAATGGAAGATGATTGTTCTTGTGTATGTAAGGATAATTCCCTTATTTCTATGATCATTTTGAATACAAAGAGGATGAAAGGATTTCATTGAAGAACAAGAGTAGATCTGGAAGTGTGAAAGAGGAGACTGAAGAGAAATGAAGATACTATGTCGGTTTAAGGAGGTTTATATATGACTCTAGGTGTTACTAAAACCCTAGGTCACTAGATCCAAACATGTGCCAATACCTAAACATGAGCCCATTTTCCAAGTATTAGCTAGCCTTCCGTGTTTCCTATTTCTTGCTTCATCCATCTTGACTTGCGTGCAATGAGGTAATGACTTTGAAATTTAAAAATTCATTACCTCTAGGTTACTGTTTTCATCCGACTAGCCTTGTTACAAATACATCATATGGGTTTGTCTTTATGACAGAATCTCCAAACACTAGAGTCCATCCGCTTGATAGGTAATCCATCCATTTGTATACTCGCCGCTTGACAAGAATTTTCTATGAAATTTAACAGATATATCCATCATATGGGTCTAGTTTTGTTGTTGTTTTTGGGAATCAATTGGCATTGCTTCCTCATTTTGCATTTAGTTTACATCGATGAAGTGAGTCAAGATTCTTGTATTCAGAATCTTGTTCTTACCAATTTCAAGGTTAGGGTTAATTTAACTTATATCGAAACCTAATTCGTAGTATTTTATTTCAAGGGTAGGTTTAATTTAACCTACTTTTGTTTATAATGTTGATTGATCTTGGGTTCTTTGTTTCATTGGCTGCCAAATGTAATACAATTCCTACCAGAAAAAAAAAGTTGATATACGAGTGAGGTTTTGATAGCCTTATTTAGGAATTAAATGTCGTAATACTACGTGATTTCTCATTCCCTACGGTCCTTGGATAAGAAGAATTGTACACACATTCATCTTTAGCTTTTCCATTATGCTATATCGTAAGATAATTTTCTTGCAATTGTGGTGTTAAGCCTTGACAAGACCGTACAAATACGCATACCCTCCTCATGATTAATCAAGCATCCCCGCTCCAGAAGGTACTTGTCCGTGTTATAAAATCTACGCGATTCTTATTTAGATAAATGCAACGGACATATTCTATCAAAAATCATTTATCTTTTAGAAGTCTAAAGGAATTCCCAAAAGAATTATTTATTATCTCCATATACTTTTTTGATAGAAATGGGTGAGTTGGATCTCTTTGATTCGCTTTTTCAATTCAAACTCCATGTCACCTGTAGTTACGGTGTAATGGTTTATTTTTTGATTTAGAAAATAGTTTAAAGTTTGATCTTGTTTTTAGTTGTACGACAATAACATGCCTGAACCCATTAACACTAGCATTTTCGATTAACATAGTCATCCCGGCTCGTGAAATGAAGTTTTGAGCCAGGATATTTCTTGGTGTTTCATTGTACACCAAGAAATGATGTTTTCGATTATGGTGTAGGGTTACTACTTGGTGTTTAATTGTACACTTTTCCCCCATTGGTTTCATAGCTAGCCCAGGAAATGAAGTTTTCATTAAGCTAAGTCAGGTTAATTTGTATAATGGTGGAAAACTACGATGGCCAATAATAGCTAGATGAAACTATCTTTCTCATTTATCTAGTTCCACTTGGAGAAAGGTCGGATAACACCACGAGTAAATCTTTGTTACGAAGATTATATGGTCTTTATAATAAATATAAATTGTAGAAACAAGTTTTAGATTTAACGGTTGAGTTGCCGTTCTCGATTTCAGTTTGGACTTGCAAACCTGGTCCCCTTTTTTGCAACAGCTCATGTTTTTTCCGATCTGTTCATACTCATAGAGAACAACGAGATATAACCATTCCACAGACAGAATACTACCCATATAGAAAACAAACTTAATAACTAAATGAGTCTCAAATAATAATTTCTCAATAACTTTTACATACAAAGGGATCTTTAATAGCACGCAAAAATTGCTAAAATGGATTAACAAATACAAAAATTAAATCTTTAAAACCTGGGATATGTGTAGAGTTTTATTGTAAAAGACCGTCCATTAAACCAATTGAAATCCACCGATTTAGCTGTTTCAAATTTTCTTCTGTTGCGGTATGTCACCCATCTATCATCGAGAAGTTGACATTATCAAGCTGATGGTGGTACCAAATCAAGCAAGCAATGGGAAAAGAATGAGAAACCAATAATTTAACCACCGCGACCAACACCAACCGAAGAAAATCTAAAAAAATGGTGAGGATGGACTCAAATAAGATCATAGTTTATTGAGAGGAAAAATCATTGTGTGGGAAAGTTGTTATAGATGGCCACGTATTTGATGTTTTTGTTTCCATCGATGGATCGTGAAGAAAAGAACATTGAGGGTTTCTAGCTTGTTGATTATTAGGGTTAGGTTTTTGGATTTCTTTTGTTTCCTCTCTGCCTGACTTGTTGATTTTTAGGGTTATGGTATTTACAAGAGTTATTGATCGATCTAGACCCTTCAAATTAGGGTTAAATTGTAGTCGTCCATATGTATTAGATTTAGCGGCTCACACGAATTTTATGACCGACAATAATCGTTGACTGAAGTTTAAACTATTTGACTCGTGGGAAAATTTTAGGGGACATCTCTAACTCAAGTTTATGAAAGTTTATGACATGGCATAGCTGTAATGTAAACGCACCCAAAATCATATTATGATTAGAATTGCAAAATGTCTCTTGCTCTGTATATATATTTGTAGATGAGTTTTTCGAAATATCTTTTGAAAGTATTGACACAATACTTGAAAAGGTGATTAACCAAATATTACTTAGAGCGCAAAATGTCTCTTGCTCTGTATATATATATTTGTACAGAGACAAAAGTCCGAATTAATGTCTTGATATAGCCGATCTCCAAAAATTATTGCTACTTCTCATGGCACCTCGAATTAGTCTCATCAAAATTAGGAATGTTGGTGTCCTAAAGAAAAGATGCTCAAAATTAGGCATTTTTGCCATGTGAATCGTGTATAATCTCGTGACTCAAAAATTTACGAACTTAATAAAATATTGTACCCTCTTCAAGACACAAAATCTTTAAAATGACCAAAATTCAGCATCCCCAGCTCTGTTTGTGTATGCTTGTGGTGTAAACATAATGTAATAAAAGGTTGCTTATTAGGGGTTTACCCAACTATTTAAACGTGCGCTAGGGTTAGTTGTTCTCACTTCTCATTCTTACCCTTCTCTTCTTATATTTTTTCGCCTCAAAAACAACCACAACAAGCTATGGCTTAAATGTAAATGATCAACAACACAACACTCGCATAAACATATTGATTTCTTCATACATATTTTATTGTCCTTTTCCAATTTTATGGAAGCTTGTATTGTGCTTAATGGTATTGCATCAATCATTGAAATCATGATAAATTTATTACGAGAGAAGAGAGTTTCATTCTGACTTAAATGGAAGTATTGAAGGTTGTATTTTGCTTAGTGATGATGCATTGTTAGGTACCTCATCGGGAAGGATGGAAACCTCTTCAAATAGTGTTTAGTAACTAACACTATTTCGAGCCATTCCTCCTTTAGTCAAGTTTGTGCTAACTAACCATCGACACAACACTTTCCCGACTTTCTTGACAAATTTCCTAAACCGGAAAGAATTTGCATAAGCTAATATTCTCTCCTTAATGAAGATCAAAATATGTCTTTGCTCTCTAATTTGTGTAAGAGTGTCCTTATTAATAATTATTAATTTGGAAAACTAGGGCAATGGACCCTTCATCTATCTAACTTTTGTTTTTTTTGTGTTGAAAAGGATATGGTTTTTCCAATCGGTATCAAAATTCAATTATGGATTTTGGAATGATTTGGATTCATCATTCATTGGTGGTTGATGTGGGGATACGAGAGGCGAGATAATCATCTTTTGTTCTCGCATGTTATCTTTATTAACTGGCTGGTTCCCTATGAACGTAGTGGAGTTAGGATCAGTTGTACACTTGCATGGGACTAGCGAAAGTCCATGTCTATACGAGGAAATACCATACATTAGTTCTTATGATTACAAACCATACCTTCAACACAAAGGAAATAAACGACATAGGTAAACACGCTTGAAAATAATGGACTCTGCCATCACATGACGGTTATTCAACATAAGTAAACGATAAGCGCGAACTCTTTCATCATACGACAAGTATTTAGAATAAAGCGAAACAAGTGCTTGAACAACGAGAATTTACTATTTGGATTTGGTACTTGATCTCCGAGGCATCCATGACGACATGTCTTTCGTTGTTGGAAAGTTTTTCACGGATGGAAATCCGCCTTAAGCTTAGTGAACAAATAATAACTGCTCTTGTACATGGTCCTTGGCATATGTATGGAGATGCCTTTCCATTATGCTCCTTGTCTCCGCAATGAATGTTTGATAAAAATATACTAAAATACATCTCACTTTAGGTTCAATTTTAGATCTTGAAAGTTTTCATTTTCGTAAATGCATCATCGTGCAAATAGGAAGGAAAGTCGGGAGAGTTTCTGAAATCTATCTATTCAGTGCAATCCCCGTAACTGGTGAAGCTATAATAATGAAGGTCGAAAGACTTAGTGCCAAAGTAGGATCAACTCAATGCATGTAACAAAGTAAAAATAAGTGGATCCATTGCATGTAAATGAATCAGCTAATGAAGTTTTCAGTTTGGACTTGTAAACACACTCCAAATTTTTTTTTTTATTTTGATCGGTAAATAAGGGATATTATTATAAGAGGCAGAAGCCAACTGCATTATAATTACAACATGCGAATTTCCGACCAAGGAAGGTGCAACAACTATCATAGACAAAGCAACAAAGAAAAAACAGTAGGAAAAAAAAAAAACGGAAACCACAACCTGAAACTGATTACAACCATAAGTATTCATGGTGGTTCAAAAACCACACTCTTCCAATTGAGCATGAAATTTCTGAGACTAGTGTTCTGAAAAGCATGTTGAAGATAGAGCCAATAGGCAATGGTGAATCTAATTTTCAGTATGAGTTTGGCAATTGTTGTGGAAAGCTCGTCGATTCCTTTCCTTCCACAGCGACCAAAGAATTGCAGCAGGTAAGGATTTGATGACAAGAGATTTTCTAGTTTTTCTCGAGGTGAATGCCATGTAATAAGCGCAACATTGATTGACGGAGGAATAACCCAAATCACCTTAAATTCTGCAAAGAAAGAAGTCCCACATGTGAATAGCTAGCTGACATTTTTTTAGAAATGCAACTATTCTACTTATAAGGTCTAGTGATGTAGCTTTAGATTAGAGTTAAAATGTAATCGTTGATATTTTTTTAGATTTAACGGCTCACACGAATTTTATGACCAACAGATTATAGACAATTGTGATTTGCTTCATACATATTTGACTTCGTGGGAAAATTTTAGGGCACATCTCTAAAAAAGTTGATGGTCTCATAAAGAAGGGCATACTGTAAGAGCACCCAAAATTGTATCATGATGAGTGCAAACGCTGATGGCCAACATCTTGATCAAACTCCACCTGCGGCATTTCTTATTTTCAAAAGTTCGGCGCAAGCAAGTCCACATTAAGGCTACATTGTCCGGCCATTATGACGTATGTTCACTATCCCCAAAATGTAAGAAATCGGAGTATGTCTTGTAATACATATTTTGCCAACAAAAAAAACTTGACGTGTGACCCAAAAATATATCTCATGACCCTAAACACTCCACGCTCTCGTGACTCGATATCTACATTGTGATCCAAAATCATGATCTTAAGACTCAAGCTAAATTCAACGCAAACCTACTTCATGAACCAAAACATGTTACGTGGCATAAACCGAACCGTTATCCCAAAATTTGTCAACTGGAACTAAAATCTACGAACCAAAATCTACCTTCCTCCAAGAGACAACATAAACTATAACCCTAAATTGAACAACATAGATGCTCCATCTCCAAGTTTACATTAGGTAGTGATGTAAGCAGAGTGTTACAATTTTTTTTATTTATTTCTAGGTTTACCCTACTATTTAAACATACATGTTAGCTAGGGTTGGTTTTCTCTCCTTTTTACTTAATCTCTCTCTCGATCTCTTTTCTTTTCTTCTTCACGAGGCGCCTCAAAAACAACCACCGCAAAGTTATGGCTTCAGATGTGGATGAGATGATCAACAACAATAATTAAACTCTAAGCACAACGATTTCTCCTCTCAACCATGTTTCTTTTCTCTCTTCTTCAAGCTTTTAATCATGCAATCGGTGTTCAGGCATGAGGCTCATTGGACAAAATGAAAGTGATGAAGTGAAAAATGGACGTGCCGACTTCGAGAAACTAAATTGATGTTGTGACACGAGTTTAGGGATCTTAGCTCATAACCTCTATTGTTGATTTGTTATCTAATCGGGAATAAATGGGTTTCTGATAAAGAATTAGTACATAAATGGTTGTAATTTATTTCATTTCGAAAAAATTAATAAACTAATAACTAAATTTATTTATTTCATTTCGAAAAAATTAAGAATTTGTACATGAATGGTTGTAATTTATTTCATTTCGAAAAAATTAATGGTTGCAAATGGAGTCCACTTTTAGCCACAATGCTCCTGAAACAATTCATGTTATAAGTGGTTATAATATTTGTTAGTCTAATCATACTCGTATTGCACAAAACATAGAACTAATCAAACTATATTCAGACACAGAACACAACCCATAATAGAAAACAAACCATGGATGCAAATAAATTAGTTACAGATTACTCAATTACTTGATTTTTATATACAAACTGAAGGGTCTTCAATAACGAGGAGAACACTCTAGCAAAGCTTAAATAGATTAAAAATACAAAAATTTAAATCTTCAAAACCCAGATCTGTAGTAGCATGTTATGGTAAAAGAGGCTATCCATTAATCAACTATTTGAAAAAATTTCTACAACAGAGACTCTGTCTGGTGGTAAAATACCCAAAAGCAGAAAGGTTGGGTAAGAAGGAGAAACCAATAATTTGTTTACCGAGACCACCACCAACTAGAAGAGAATCTAAAAAATGGTTGGTAGTCAACAAAAAATATCATAGTTTTTAGAGAGGAAAAATCATTGTGTGGGAAAGGTATTGTATTTCATGTTTCTGTTTCCATTGATGGATTGTGAACAACATTGAGGGTTTGCTTCTGTTGATTTTTAGGGTTAGGTTTAGGATTTTTTTTTCTTTTTCAATATCTAGGCGGCTGCATGACTAGATGATAAAGGCGGAGGAGAAAGCAAGGGCAACTATTTTACTTATATAAGATTAAGAGATCCTTCAAATTAAGGTTAAATTGTAACCGTTGATATGTTTTTTATTTAACGGCTTACACGAATTTGGTGACTGACATTAATTTAGGGGCACATTTTAACTCAATTTATGGTCTCTCCGTCAAAGGCATACATGTAAGAGCTAGGGGCCCAGGCCTAGCAAGGGGCTAACACAGGCTATAGCCCGTCCCGATTTTAGCCCAACAATTTTTTACATGTAAAACTTAAAACATTATCTTTAACCCAGTTATATCTAACACTCTTTCCCACTAAATCTATGTTTTCCCACTCATATCACTTGATTTCTAAGCTAGTTCTAATCAGTCCACTTATGAGATAAGTTTTAGGCAACTTAATGTAGCTTCTTACACTAAATTACAAGAATTTCCTCTACTCAATAAAATTATCACTCATTTTTCTTGTGCAAACTATAAATTTCTTTATGTGGTCATTTTTAGTTATAGATCTAGTTCGTTTCAACTTTTAGTTTTCTCTCAATATGGTATTCTTTTCATGAACACAAAATTGCTTTACGCTATTCGTCTCAAAAATTATGGTTCCAGTACAGTAGTTTTTCTCTATTTTTCCACCCCTACAATTCTGATTCTTCAGTCATTACAGCTGAAAAGAGAAATGTTGTCCTAAATTAGTCTTATGTGTGTTTCAGTTTTTACTGTTTAGGATGAGAATGGCAATGCACGTCATAATGACATATATTCTTTGGTCTTGGGAATAATCGAGATGGAATTTCCATTCTTCTCATGAATTCTCGTCTCTTACAAACTATTCCCAATTTTTTGTATGAGGGAATAATATGTGTAAGGCTATAATAGATGAGAAGGATGAAAGTTTGTAATTCAAAGCTCTTCACACCGAAATATGAGAAAAAATGGCACTGGAGATGACTGACGAGTTACAGCTTTGTGTACAAACTTGTGGCTCAAACATTACCCAATAACTTAGTATCTAAATCGTGACTATAGCAACCTAAGATCTACCGTGTTAGTTGTAAATGTACTTCATCAACCATATTATGTCTTGTCATAATTTGTCATCGAAACCAAAATGTACCCTCTTCGAGACATAAATCTTTAGAATTCCACAACCCCAGCTCCCAGGCGCTAGGGGTGTAGACATTGTGTAATAAACTTTACTTATTCGCCAGTTTATCCTTGCTAACTGGCGAATAAGTAATGGCTTATTATCTTCTTCACGCCGTTCGTTCTTACCCTTGTCTTCTTATCTTCTTCACGCCGCCTCAAAACAAAACCACGACAAGTAATGGCTTGAATCACGGATGACCAACAACAATAACACAACATCCATCATAATGATTTCTCCTCTCAACCAAGTTCCGTTTCTCTCTGTCCGTTTTTTGAAGCTTTTTATTATGCGTCTTTGTGTAGAAGAGGCTGATATAGTCAAATGGAAGATACATGGAGTAGGAAAATGCACTGGTAACGAAGATCTCCAATGTGGTGACGTGTAGTTTAGTATAGGGATCTGACCTCATATCTCTAGTAGTATTTGTAATTTCCTTTGTTTTGAAAAATTGATGAATTTCTACCAATAATGTAAGAACCGTGTTTAATTTTAATTGGTTCATTCGATATTTTATTTTTATAAGTGATACTCTGAAGTGAATGCTAAACTATCAATCCATCTCAATAAGCTAATTAGTGAAATATATGTTTTCCATATGTTAGTGTGTTAATCAAGGGGAGAACATTAGCTAGCTAAAATGGATAACAAATACAAAAACTAAATCTTCAAGACCCAGATATGTAGTAGCATTTTATGGTAAAAGAAGCTCTCCGATTTAGGTACAAATTTTTCTCCAATTCATAATCTAAGAAGACAATGAATCAAAGGGCGAAAAAGTGAAAAAAAGAGGAGATTACCAAATCATGACCAAATCAGAAAACAATTTAAAGTAATGGTTGAAATCCTCCGTGAAAATATCTTAGTTTTTTGAGAGGAAACATCATTGTGGGGAAGTTGTTGATGGCCTTGTGTATTTGATATTTCTCCTTCCATTTATGGATGATGAACAAGACCAACATAAGAGAGTTCTTCTTTGTTGATTTTTAAGGTTAGGTTTTTTTTGATAGACGAAGGCTGAGAAGAAATGAGGGCAAACTTTTCTACTTATAAGGTTTAAGGTCTAGGGATCGATCTAGTCCGCTCATTTTAGGGTTAAATAATCGTCCATCCGTTATAGAGCTAGATCAACCTATCCTTTCCATCAATTGTTGTTCCACTGTGTTGATGGTGGTTTTTAAACAAAGGGTAAAATCGTAAAACCTCAAATAACCTAATGTCACCGGTGACACATTTATTAGAACATTTAATGCATGTAGTCGTAATTAATAGGGGGTATTTTTTCAAATTAGGGTTACAACAACAAACCCTAATTCCCCTCTCCAATGGCAAATCATGCACCACACCTAGCCCAAGCTAGCCGCACCTCTGTGCCAATGGCAAATCATTCCAGCCACACCAAACGCGCCAAAGCATGCCAACCATGCTAGTCGCACCTCCGTGCAAAGGCAAATCATGCAAGCCACACCTAGCCCAAGCTAGCCGCGCCATGCCAAACGCACTCGCCTTGGCCCTAGCTGCGCCGGTCACGCCACGCCAAGCCAAACACCCTTACCTTGGCCCTAGCCGCGCCATGCCAATGTAGCGCCCGCGCCTAGGCTTTCAAACCGTGCAACCAAGGCCAAATTTGCCACGCATGCCATTGGCACATGCCAACACGTGATCGTCGGGTAGCTTTTTCTTACCAAACCGTGGACCTAATGGCCGAGCATGCCATTGGCACATGCCAACACGCCAGCCGGGTAGCTTTTCTCACCAGGGATGTGGCCCTAATGACCGAGCATGCCATTGGCACATGCCAACACGCTCGCTAGTAGATTTTCTTACCAAACCGTGGCCATAATGGCCGAGCATGCCATTGGCACATGCAAACACGCATCGCCGGTAGCTTTTCTCACCGGGATGTGGCCCTAATGGCATGAGCATGTCATTGGCACATGCCAACACGCATCGCTTGTAGCTTTTCTTACCAGGTCGTTGGCCCTCACGGCCGAGCATGCCATTGGCACATGCCAACACGCTCCGGGTAGCTTTTCTCACCAAGCCGTGGTCCTAATAGCCACGCATGCCATTGGCACATGCCAACACGCATCGCTGGTAGCTTTTCTTACCAGGCCGTGATCCAAATTGGCCACGCATGCCAAACATGCACGCTGGTAGCCCAACTTGCAAGCCTTGCAACCTAGGCCAACTTGGCCGTACGCGCCATTGGCACATGCCAAAACCCACGCTGGTAGCCTAACTTGCAAACCGTGCAACCTACCTCCAAGGCATTCCACACATGCCATTGGCACATGCCACACACGCCACTAGCGGCTACGCATTGCCACTTGCGCTCGAGGTGCAACCCAACAACAAAGGCATTCCGCACATGCCACCGCACGCGCCCTAGCGGCGCCACTTGCACTCAAGGTGCAACCAACACTCGAGACATCAACACAAACTTGGGGATGCTTTCCAGGTCTTGGTTTGGCGGTCACAAGATGCAGCGTACAATACGCTCACATTAAGAAAGTGTGAATAGGAATAAAGCGGTCAAATAAATGAGAAAATAATGGTGAAAACGTTTTCACCCATAAACATCTTGCGGTTACCACCTCCTCCCATTATTTGACCCTTTACTCTCTTCCTTCATGAGGCCGAAGTCGTTTCAATCTCGACTTGTATAAATAGGTCACCAGACAACAAGTCTCGGGTCGGAGAAAAATACAACACTCTCGGAAAAGGCAACTTTGCAAGCTCTCCAAAAAAGCTTTCATCTCTTGCAAGCTTCCGAAGCTTTGAGTTCTGATACAAAGTCGAGACACTACTCTCCCGGAATTATTCTGGTGTCAACACCTTTCTTTGCTTCCCTCCCCAAATCAACCCTTCTCCTCCACTTTGTGACCGAAGCAAGTCTGAACGGCTATTTCTTGGTTTAGGCCGGACTTGTCTGCATTGATCTCTCAAATCTAGAAAGTGCTCACGTGCAGCACATTTGTTTAGGGTTTAAACCAAGTTTCTCACTCACCTACCGAATTTACCAAAATCGCGGAAACGATTTTACCCATAAACAACTGGATAACAAAGGGTTGATAACACCAGCTCATGTATTAGTTCCTAGACATGAGTCTCGACTTATATACATTCCTAGACTAAAAACTGATCTTATATTAGTCTGACATTATAATTACACATTAACTTGATTTTCACATTGAAAGCATCTTCAGCTCAGGTAGAGTTCTAACACTCTCATTGATGGTCTATTTGTATGAATTAACAACTCCGTTAGCCATTTAGCTCATGTACAAGTTATAACATTATTTCCATTTCTTAAATATTTCCCAGCTATGTATTTGGTACTTTATAATGAATCTTATTGATTAATCAATCAGTAGGGTTGGGTTGCTTTAAAGCGAAGCCATTTTTGATATCAAGTTGAATAGTCATCAAGAGACAACCCTCAATGTTAAAGGCAACTTGCATTTGACTCTAAAATTATGTAAAGTTTGTTCTACTTTGTTTGGCTAATTAATTTTTAATCTCCATCACATTAAGAACTAAAAAAGGGAATGTAAAGTGCCAATACTTAATTTAGGCTGCGATTTTGCTTAAGAAATTCATTCAACTACTTCGGTGAATTTACTTTGTTGGTCCACTATGTTGATTCCGTTTTTGCAAATGTGATACTTGATTTGCCACACCAAGTTCATACTCATTGTAACTCTCACCGAAACAACTATGCTCAGTTTATGATGCTTTATAAATGAGATTTCTATGGTCTGTTCATACTCATAGGGAACAACACATAACCACTCAAAACTATTCATAGACCAGAATACACCACATAGAAAACAAAACAAACCATGGATGTATATAATAAACTTAAATTAGTTATAAATTACTTAATAAATTTTCACATACAAATTGAAGGGATCTTTAATCAATACGAGAACACTAGCTTGCTAAATGGATTAACAAATACAAAATATAAATCTTGAGAAACCCCGATATGTAGTAATTTATGGCAAAAGAAGATGTCCATTAAATCCTCGGTGTTTGAAATGGAGACCCCGTCATCCATCCATAATCCAAGTTGACGATATCATCGGATAAAAGTAAACAATCTAAACGGAACAAATAGAAGAAAATCTAAAGAAATGGTAATACATGAAGTTTAAGAAATCTTAGTTTTTGAGAGGAGAAATCATTGTGTGGCTAAGTTGTTGTCCATGATCATGTGTTTTCGATGTTTCCTTCCATATACGGATCGTGAACATGAGATGAGAGTTTGTTGTTGTTTGAGTTTTAGGGTTAGGTTTCGGTATCTTTCCCTCTCTACACAAGACCTAAATATAGGCGTAGTAGAAAAAATGAGGCAACTATTCTACTTATATGATTTAGAGATCCATCTAGACGGTTCGATTAGGGTTAAACCGTAATCGTTGATCATTTTCGTATTAGATTTGAAGGCTCAAACAAAGTTTATTATTTTTTAACTGAAGTTTGATTGTAGCCAATGTGAGCTTATTTTGGGTCGAGGCGTCGAGGGAAGTTTTTATGGAAAGCAGGATTACCAACATCTTGGTGTTGCATTGTTCACTTTTTCCCCATTGGTTTCATAGCTAAACTAGCCAAGTCAAATTAATTCGTATCATGGGCGTAAACTCTAATGGCCACTTAATAGATGAAATTATCTTTCTCTATTGATCTAGTTCCGACTTGAGAAATGGTCGATTAATTATACCATACGTATTAAGTGTTTATTGTATTCATTATACCATTTGGAAAAACTTATATACATTGTCTAAGTCATGAAAAAAAATTCATTACACTTCCCCCATGCACCCATCAAATACTTATATACACTTACCCTTACCACATCATTGTTCGTAATAATGAATAATTAATCTAATGCCAATTGCATTAAGATTGAGATGACATTTAAAATTTTCAAGAACAAATCGCTAGAGCATTAATCTAGATAAGCATACCATACAAAGAAAAATTACATACATGGTTTTGAAGTATGTTCATGTAGATATTACTATAGCAATTGTTAAGCCATCTTGCAAAATAAAGCGGAAAACCAAAATTTTGTATTTTCTCTCGCATCTTTATTCTTTAATCTATGCTCCTCTTGGTTTATTAACTTCCTGGATCGAGGGTGCAACCTTAAGGCAATTGCTGGCACTTCTCAAGCCTCATAGCCCCGAATCCGTTGATCTTCTTAGTTCGATCCGGCCCACAATTGCTAGTTGTCATCTTTAGACTTACGGGAAAGACTTCATGTGCAGGGAGCATTCGTGTCTCTCAAGAATTTAAAATTGTGCAAAAATGCTGTGTAACATGCGGTGTAACCCAAGTGTTACAATATATTTTTACCCTACTATTTAAGCATCCGATCGAGGGAGTTAGGTTTTATTGATCTCGCTCTTGCCCTCTCACTCCATCTCTTCCTCTCTGTTATGATTTATGAGTTTTCTTATGTTGTGAAATGGGATCCTTTGTTCATACTAGAATTTATGTTCCATATGTAGTTGGCGATCGTGTTTCTTTTGTAGGGTACATGTTGTAATATGGTGTGATGGTCGGCTTCGTTCATGAATGCTTATTTCAAGTGATCACTAAATTGGTGTGTTTACTTGACTTTAGTGTAGTGTCTAATGCAAACTTAGATTACCATTTAGAGTGATTAAACCTTTTTATCACTTTTCTATTCTTGCCGAGCATTGGAATCTAACTGAAAATTTCATACAAAATTAGGTAATGCCCAATCCACTGATTTCTAGAGTTAAGCCTTATAGTGCAGAGTGGATATCAACCTTTGTCATTCTATAGTTTGTCTGTAGGATCGAGCAAGAGAGAGGAAAGCACACGCGAAAGCAATAGAACGACTACATTGATAATCAGTTTGGTGTACATTCTCTCATGTCTTAACAACTTACTTATAGTCTCACAAATTTGACAATCACTCAAACTAATTTCCTAATAAAAGCAAAATCTAAATAAAGCACACATTCCTAACATAAACCAAACTCTAAAATAGAACTCTTCTAGAACTCTCTAAAACTCAAAGCACCTTGCTTCTCAAGTAAGCTCGTCTTCCAAATATGACACGCTGTGTCAACTGAACCTGTTGATCCAACTTGCCTGCGTCAACAAAGCAACAGCTGATCCATTCGGACCGGATCAACAACACTTGTTGATCCACGAACCAAATCCATATCTTGGTTTAACTTCCAACATTGTCTAATGAAATCATTCGAACTTTTGTCACCGTTACGATTCTTTCGCCAGAAATGAGGGAGGCACTAAATCAAAACTGCGAATATGGAGATTTAATTCATTGGTGTAGTGTTAAAATTCAAGTTAGTTGTCCAGACTCTCTTCAAGAACCTAAGCACACTTTGATCGAAACAAGACTAGTCATAATTTTTCAAATCGTGGTTTGGTTAAAATGAGGTCAATATTAATATCAAACATATTTACCAGTTGTCCTCCTATCTTAGTATTCCTTTCGAATTGGACCGGAGGTAATATGCATCACTTTCTCGCCTTTGTACTCTTGGTCGATAGCTCTAAAGGCAGTGAATTGGTCTAGAGCGGACTCTTTAAATTTTGATTGAGATCAGAAACAATTACCTTATAGTACTTGTTCTTTCTTATTCTACCACTATTACTACAAACCAAAATTACATACACAATTTGAAGTACTGGCATGAAGATTTTACAATAGGAATTTTGGCGTCTAATTAAACACTCTAAAATTTGAAATTCTAGAACTATAAAAACACATTGAGCATTAAACACACTTTAATTCATGGAAGCCAAGATCAGGCCAAAGTTCAAAAGGAGCTTACATAAAGAACTAAAACTGAAGTTTTATTTATTCAAGGCGTAATAACCACAATGTAGTAGCACTGGAGCTCATATGACTTGGGATTTTAAAGGAGTTAGATACAAAGGAGATCTCTTCTATAAAATAAAAGAGTCTACCCTTTCACTTAAACAACAAGGATGTGCTACCGCACTTAGGTGATTATATAAATCTATTGACTTCTAGATCTAGAGATGTGGAGGCTTTAATTTTTTGAGAGGAAAAATCGAGAAGAAAAAATATCTACGTGTTGAGATGCAATAATCAAGATTGTTCTACCTTCTGTTACTCGTTATTATTCAAATCTCGCAGATTTTGGTGAATTAGTTACCCTTAATTTCTTCCCCCAAGAAATTAAAGGGAATTTTGTGCCTGATCTTGATGTTATAAAAGAAAGTCCATCTCCGCACGCACTCCTTGGGTATATGTAGTTTTAGATGAACATCCTTCCGTAGATGACGAGAGTTGGTTACTGATGATGCTTCTAGTAAATGAATTATAAAATTTACGGGGTCTCCATGGTTATAAAAACAATACGCATGGTGGTTTTGTAAGGAAACGTGAGTTTCCTAGTTTAGGTCAAAGAAGACGGCTAAATTCTAGGAGGTTCTAGGAAGGCTCCGTTTGGGAACGAGATGGTTTAGGACAACTTCCATATATAAGATGGGTTTCCTAATTGACCATGGTTTCCTTGGGAACCAAGTTTGTGACTCTATATAAGGAGGTCTAGGCTAAGTGTTTTAGTCATGGAATCCTCAATGTAAATCTCGTAGAGATGTGAGGGATTCATCCCACCTATTGAGGTGGTTATGTGAGAGACCTAATGGTGGAAGGAGTACACCATTATGGTGCTATGGATACTTATCGATGTTGGAAGATATGTCGTTATGGAGTATTCATATGGAGATGTTGGTAAGACATCTTGTTGAAGAGAAGATCATCTTGGTGGTGCTTGGATTAGATTATTGGTGTTGAGCTAAAGGCGTCCATGGTAATCTATATCGGGTGCAAGAGAAGATCATCTTGTTGTGGTAGATAATGTGGTAAACGCTATCTCGTATGGGTGAAGACGCTATTTTGGATCTTATAGGGTGCTTGTGAGAGTTCTTGTGTTCGGTCACATTATGGTGAGTCGATGGGTTGATTAATCAATCGGTTAGTGTAATTCTCAGTGGTGATTCTATAATGAATAAAGAGGTCGTAGTGTTTGGTGGATGTAGACAATATAACACACATTGTGTATATTGTTGAACCACGTTAAATCCGTGAGTACTTTATTCTTGTTGCTTTGATTTATGGCTTTGCATCATCGTGTGGTTCTCTTTCTCTTCTTCTTATCCTAGATCGTAGTGAGGTTCATGGAGCAATCCGAGAGATCAAGTGTTTCTTGTTAGCTATTTTGTTTCCGCAGTATTAGCATGAAGATGGCTCTGAACCCCAACAATTGGTATCAGAGTGATCCAATTGTCCCAACAATTGGTATCAGAGTGATCCAATTGTCCCAACAATTGGTATCAGAGCTTTAGGTTGGATAGAAGATTTGAAGAAAGAAGTTTTTTTGGGTTTTCTGGTTGGCAGAAAAATTTTGAAGACGAAGGATTTGGTTTCATCAAGTTTGTGAGGATTTGATGTTACAGCTTCCGAAGATGCAAAGTTTGATGTTATCAAGTATGTGTAGGATTTGATTTCATCGATTTTGGGAACAAAGCAAAGTAAAGCTGCACTTCAAGGAATGGGATTATACAAGGTGATCTGCATTCGATATGGTCAAGATGTATGGTCTTGATGTTTTGGTGCTCTACATTGGAGATTTGGCATTGATTCTTATTGGAGCATAAACCCTATGCATGGCTTCAAGTAAGGTTATTTATTCTCTATACTTCGTACTATATTGTTGTGAATCATTTGAAAGATCTTCATAGATTGGTTTTCAATTAATCGAGTGTTTGCTTGCAAGACACAAGAAGGCAAGAGTATCGTAGTTGAGACACGAATATTGTTTCGTATGTTTGTGGAAGTAAAGATGGAATATAAGCATGTCAAAGTCTCATTATTGGTCCAAACCAAGGGAAACAATAACTAGTTATCAATCGTCATTAGTTGGATCATGTTGCTGTGTTTCTTTAACCCGAAGTTGAAGAATGTGAAGATGAATTCATACTCGCTCTGCCTTAGTTGTTTACTACAATAAGGATTTGGGAAATCTCTTAGTAGGTTTCGTTTTGGATGTATTGTCCGTTGTGGTGTGATATGTTCCAGAAGTGAAGAGTTTGATATTCAGTCTTAGTATTTGAAGCGTGTGGCTACAGATAGTTGCAGGACATTGATCGTTGGATGAAGATGTGATATTTGTTGTGGTGGAGCTATGGTTTCTTATTTTTGTAAGAAGAAGTTTGTCGACACAGTTTGTAGGGTTTGTTTGTCCTGTTGAGTATGACATTGTGTCGGGTAGAACAATGTTTTATGGAGTTTCGTCGTATTGTTTCGATGGAGAAGCTAGATAGTTTGTGATCTTTTGATTCTTCCCGATGACGTTCAAATCGAAGATTTGTTTGTTTGTACACTATTTGAAGTCGACCGGAGCTGTTGAAGTGCAAGACCGTCCGAGGAAACAGTTGGTCTATTTGTGTTGTGGATACGCTTCCTACTTTGGTGAAGACCCGTTATGAGGAATTAAAAAGGTACGCTTGGATACTTCAAGAGTTTAAAGAATAAAGACATAATACTACAATGTGTATAGTGGTGTGGCTATGTAAGTCAAGGCGTGATACTACAAGGAGAAAACACGGTGCATGAATTTGAGAAGGGACACAATTTCGACGTGTTTTTCCATCAACCTTTATTATCCATTGGCTATTTGATTTCCTGATGATCAGTGTGAGACTTTCTATTGGAGAGAGCTACATTATAGCGATGATAATATTTTGGGGTTTGCTCATCTTCTATGGTTATTGAAATTGGTTTCAATAGGGATGAGCTCAGTAGAGATGAAGGTAAAGATTTCTTTTGAGAAATTTGGTTCAAAGAATGATATAGTTTCCGTCAAGTTATTTTCTCTACATAGTTTGAGAAGATAAACACAACAGCGTCTTGAATTGATTGGAGCTTGAGGAAGTTACAAAGGTTTCTTGATTATGGTGGGTGTGATTGAGTCTTTGTTTGGAGTACGGACATCGGGATTTCAAACGTTGGTGTATGTTTGGAGCAAGATTCTAAAGGGATATTCACAAGAAAGAATGTGACATCATGTATTGTTACGACGGTAACAATGAATTCTTCGACATTAGTCACAGTGTTATCCGTGTCTTATTATGTTGTGGTTTGACTCTCAAGTCGAAAACTACATGCTTGCTATGAAATTGATAAAAGACTATCTTGACAATTATGTTAAAGCTCGTAAAAGGGACATTGTTGTCAAAGCCCGTTGAGGTTCTTTGAAGTGATGAAGATGATTGGTGTGTCACCACAAAGTCTCTCGTGAAAGCCGGACACATGCGTTATGGTATGTATGCATTAGTTCAAGATATGATGAGCTTTTTGAAGGAGTAAAACTCAATTGGGGAAATATGGTTGTAGAATCATAATTCAATCGGAGATAGGCTCGTAAAGCAAGATTCATAAGAGATGAGCTCGAGATTGGCACGTAGTGGCAATGATCCATGGATTGGTTGTATTTGGTGCGCAGCTTAGAGTCATGCTCAATATGCTTTGGTACATACAAGATGATTAGTTTCTTGAAGCTAACATGAAGGT
This sequence comes from Papaver armeniacum, assembly GCA_023531295.1. Taxonomy (NCBI): domain Eukaryota; kingdom Viridiplantae; phylum Streptophyta; class Magnoliopsida; order Ranunculales; family Papaveraceae; genus Papaver; species Papaver armeniacum. Next base: position 216,421 of record JAJJWW010007339.1, on the reverse strand, counting down.
TGGTTTTATGAACTAAAGCAAGGTTTCTCGTTAACTCGCTTTGGAGGACATGCTCATGGAAAAGAGCAAGTATGTGATCAGTTGTTTAAATAAGCAATTGACTCAGCTGGAGTTTAGAGACGAAGATGAAGACTATGGTTCTACTAAGGTAATGCTTAGGCAGATGCATGGAGGCTACTGCTGATAGTTTCATTTGTTGATCGATTAGTTATGGATGTCAACCCTAACGGATGTGGTGCGCAACTTGAGTTAGTGGCTTATAAGAGCGTAACATTAACTCAAAGTGGAGCAAGGAAGGCCAAGACGAAGTCATGTTCATGGTATGGAACAAGTTCGAAGGTGGCAAAGGCTCAAGGGGCGATAATGACTATAACTAAATTCAAGGTGGCATATGGACAATGATCATGTATGATGAAATTGAGTTGGCATGCAATACACTTAGAATGATGCCAATCAATGTGGAGTTATGAACATAAAAGAGTAAGTTGTTTCTCAGATATTGCATAACGGATGATCATAAGCCGTTGATTTGTTGAGATGGTCGATTTTCACCGTTTGTGGAGATTTGTACAATCACCGAGGTTGGATTGTTAAGTCCGAGTTGGTAACGTTCAGAAGTTTGGTTTGCTCTCTTCGGTGGAGGTTCTATGGAACAATTTTGGGTGAACTACATTTCGGTTTGATTCCTATTGAGGATATGTAAGCAACCAAAGTGATGGTGCAATCGATGTTCGAAGATGGAGGGATAACAAGTTGATCGTCTCATGCATGAATGCATGATCCGAGGTGGAGAATTGTAAGGAAACGTGAGTTTCCTAGTTTAGGTCAAAGAAGACTGGCTAAATTCTAGGAGGTTCCTTGGAAAGGCTCCGTTTGGGAAACGTAGATGGTTTAGGACAACTTCCATATATAAGATGGGTTTCCTAATTGACCATGGTTTCCTTGGGAACCAAGTTTGTGACTCCTATATAAGGAGGTCTAGGCTAAGTGTTTTAGTCATGGAATCCTCAATGTAAATCTCGTGAGAGATGTGAGGGGATTCATCCCACCTATTGAGGTGGTTATGTGAGAGACCTAATGGTGGAAGGAGTACACCATTATGGTGCTTATGGGATACTTATCGATGTTGGAAGATATGTCGTTATGGAGTATTCATATGGAGATGTTGGTAAGACATCTTATTGAAGAGAAGATCATCTTGGTGGTCTTGGATTAGATTATTGGTGTTGAGCTAAAGGCGTCCATGGTAATCTATATCGGGGTGTGCGAGAAGATCATCTTGTTGTGGTAGATAATGTGGTAAACGTTATCTCGTATGGAAGAAGACGCTATTTTGGATCTTATAGGGTGCTTGTGAGAGTTCTTGTGTTCGGTCACATTATGGTGAGTCGATGGGTTGATTAATCAATCAGTTGTGTAATTCTCAGTGGTGATTCTATAATGAATAAAGAGGTCGTAGCCGTTTGGTGGATGTAGACAATATAACACACATTGTGTATATTGTTGAACCACGTTAAACCGGGTGAGTACTTTATTCTTGTTGCTTTGATTAATGGCTTGCATCTGTGGGTTCTCTTTCTCTTCTTCTTATCCTAGATCGTAGTGAGGTTCATGGAGCAATCCGAGAGATCAAGTGTTTCTTGTTAGCTATTTTGTTTCCGCAGTATTAGCATGAAGATGGCTCTGAACCCCAACAATTGGTATCAGAGCGATCCAATTGTCCCAACAATTGGTATCAGAGTGATCCAATTGTCCCAACAGGTTTGACTCTCATTTTGTTCAGACTCCTCATATTGGACACAATACTCAATACCTAAATGAATTATAACCAGACAAGAAAACAAGCAATAGATTAAAAAATATAACAATGTAAATTAGTCTTAACTTTTGATGATCACTCATTGAATCTGCTTCTTAATACAACTGAACTGGGTTAACAAATACAACAAAAATTGTATCTCAAATCTCACTTGAGCGAAGTGCAGTACTGCTTGGTCATCTTAGGTAATCAAAAATTAATTAAATAACTGAAAGCAATGTCAATAGATATTTTACACAGCAATTCTGTGTGTTCCATTAGTTTAGTAGATTCAATTTTGTCGGATCTAATAATAAAAAACAACATTAGTAAGGGAAAATAGTTAACAAGCTGAACTAGACATAAATTATCATTACTCATTAATAATCTATTTTTTATTCATACACAAACAGAAAGGATCTGTAATAACTAGTAAAAGCCTAGCTCAACATGATACAACATTTAGCTCTCCGTTTCATATTTGTAACACTTCATGCTAAAAAAATCACTTCAGATATAAGCAGCATATTACCCCTCCACCGGTGCAAAAGGAAAGCTGAAAATCCAAGTGAAACAAGACATTAAAGCTTGGAAGAAAGTTATGTTAATTTTTTGAGAGGAGAAATCATTGTGCTACAAGTTGTTGAGGAATCGGCTACGAATTTGTTGTGGATCTTTTAGTTTCTGTTGATGGATCACGATAATGATGAACGTTGATTTAGAGATCAGAGATTTCTGTTGGTGGCTGTTGAGATATTAGGGTAAGGGTTTGGGTTAGTGGTCGACTATTCTTCTTATAAGGATTTCCGAAATGCCCATTTATATTAGGGTTTAATTCTGATCATTCAATTATTGGTTAGAATGTGATCTAACGGGTGACTTATATTTGATGCCTGACCGTATCCGCTAACCGACGTATCATTCACATGAAACGTGTAGTGACCGGAAATCAAATACTCATTACACAATACATATTACTCTATTAGCAATAAATTAGTCTCAAGTGGCCATGATTACTCATTTAACTTTCTTTTTCACATACATGAAAGATCTTTAATCAACAAATTAAATCTCGGATCTCTCACTCAATGAAAAAATAATGCCCAGATTTCATTTTGAAAGAACCTCTCTTTCAAAAAAAATTTTTTTTTGAAAGAACCTGTACTATATAAAATTGCTCCCTGAGCTTGATAAAAATTTTCTTGTGCTTCCTCATCACTTTTGGAATGAATTTTGCTGTTAAATAAGCCATCATTAACATACATTAAAATATGGTAATTCATAGAGAACGATGGTTGATTTTTTTTTTGCAATTTAATGTTTCAGGGCCGGGCCAATAGGGGAAGCAGGGAAAGCCCCACTTCAGGGCAACAAGGCCCAAAGGGCAACAAAATAGTTGTTCTGCTTATTTGGGTTTTTGTTAAAAATAAAAATATTTTACGAGCTTATTCATAATTGTGTTGTATACCTAAAGAATATTGAATAGTCGCTAAAACGAAAGTGTTTTCCCATTCCATCGGATAATCATTATCATGGCGGTAATTACAAAAGAAAGAAAAAAACAATCTAAGCTATTAGGATTTAGGAGTGAAGTTGTAAAGGTTTTGTAATTCTCATCTTTAATCTCTCATTCTTCTTTTGTGTGCTTGTGTATATGTTCATTATCTTGATAGTTCGCTATTGTTATTGTTCGATCATTGTAGAAAAAATGATGATTGATGTAATTATGGGGGCAACAAAAAAATTGTACGCTTCAGGGCAAAAACAACTCAGGAACGGCCCTGAATGTTTACAATTGCATGTTTGCCTTCAGCTTGAATCAAACTCTATAAAAAAGAGAATATATCACAACAAGCCTCTATTCTTACAAATTTTAGCCCTTGCAAATCAGACCAAGTCGCCATTTGATGTAATTCAGACGGCCAACACAAGTGATTACCTCGCAGCCACGCCCCGCTAGCGACATATACTTTCTAACCAACTGTGAATGAACATGTTGATGGTGATCAAAGATGGAAACTTTTGGCCGGGTATCTTGGCAATGTTCTATGTAGGTCTTTAGGATTGGACCCAGGACTCTTAGGTGTATGTCAACCTTGATTTTAAAGCAAGGTGAAAATTAATGGGTCTACATTTGGCTTTGAGTGGAAACCACTAAAGATACATTTACCCACTTGAAATCCATGTTTCGTGCATACGCTAGTATATAAAAGCATTGAACCCGTTTATACATCTGTAGAGAGCTTGATTTTGGCAATGGGGTTTAAATGAAGATAAGAGTCTTTTGAGAAGCAAGTGGAATTGCAAATGGGTTTAGTTGTTATTCTCGGTTTCGGGCCTGGAATTGCAATGGAGTCCACTTTCTGAAACAACTCATGTCAAATTAGAAAACAAACCATGAATGCAAATAACAAACTCAAATTAGTTAAAGATTACTCATTAACTTGATTTTTATATACAAACTGAAGGGATCTTCAATAATGAGGAGAATACTGCTAGCTAAAATGGATTAACAAATACTACAAAATTAAATCTTTGAAACCCGGATCCGAAGTCTAATGGCTTCCACCGATTCAAATTGCTTGAAAAATTCACTACATTCTCGTCGCATTACCATCAACTCGATAGTGGTAAAAATCCCACAAGCAAAGTTGGATAAGAAGGAGAAGCCAACAATGTGTTTGGCGTAGATCGACTGCACGGAGAAGAGAATCTATGAAAATGGTAAAAGTCTCCTTTAAAAGATCATAGTTTTAAGAGAGGAAAAATCATTGTGTGGGGAAGTTGTTGCAAATGGACATGCACGTATTTGATGTTTCTATTTCCATCAATGGATCGCGAACAAGAAAAACATTGAGGGATTTGATGTTGTTGATTTTTAGGTTAGGTGTTCGATTCTTTTTTCTCTCTTGGCATCTGGATGTTGAAGGCGGAGGAGAAACGAGAGAAACTATTCTACTTATATGGTTTACAGATCGATCTACCCCCTTCAAATTAGGGTTAAATTGTAGTCGTTGACATGTTTTGGAATAAATCTTTAACTCCAATTTATGGTCCGGGTGCGTGTCAAAGACATTACCTCGAAGAGGAGACAAAATTACCATAATTTCATGGCCAACAAGCTAGATCAAACTACGACTCTCATTGTTCTAAGCACCACTTGGAGAGAGGTTCGATAACACCGCAACATTTCCCGATTTTCAAAGAATTCGACGCAAGCAAGTTCACAAATTTGAGCTAGCTACTCGTGTATAAATTTCGAATCATGTAATCATATGGTGAGAACTCGTTGTAAAGCTCTTCACACCATTCCCCGTATTCTCCATCAAGCTTTCTTTAGGTTGTCGGCGATGGATTTGTTTGTGATCTCACTTGTCCATTACTCTCCGAGGGTAAAGGGGTGTGGACTTACTCTTTCGTATGTTGTAGGTATTGAATAGCAAGTCGATATTCTTGCCCTATAGCTGTTTCCATTGTCCGAGACGATTGCCGCCGGGTACTCCAAAGGACATGATGTGCTCCCAAATGAATCGAAAAACATCTTTATCCCGAATATACTTTAATGGAGCGGCCTCTACCCATTTAGTAAAGTAATCGGTAGCCAATTAAGTATTTTCTGCCCGATCCGACATGCAATGGTTCCATGATGTCGATCCCCCCTTTGGCGAAAGGCCAAGGGCTGATTACCGAGTTTAACATCACTGCTGGTGCGTGTATCTTTTTTCCAAAATTCTGGCATTCGTCGCAGATGAGTGCCATATGCTTTGCATCCTCATTCATGTAAGGCTAGAAATACCCCATAGTCTTGGATAGTGCTGCTAGGATACGGCCCGAGATGTGGTTTCCCGCGGCCTCATAATGCAATTCGTTCAGGATTGTGTGCCCCTGTTCTTTACTCAGCGTCTTAATAATGGTCCTAGGTATGATTTCCCCGAACAAAATGCCATCTCGGAGCTCATATGCAGCTGCTTTGCTTTTGATTTTGTTGATCTCGGCCGCCCTTGGGAAGTTCTCCTGTCTCTAGATACTCGTGGATAGGTTTTCGCCAATCATCGGCCTTATATTGATTGGCCGTAGTTGCTTCCACATACGCGCTAATGCCCGCTGTCTCAGGTACTGATGGCATTAAGATTCTCATAACTCTGATGCCTTCAACACTTGCATCTGTTAGCATGGAGGCGATGTATGCTAGAGCGTCCGAGTGGCGATTATCTTTCATACATTGCTTCCGTTTGTGCAAAGACTCCTCCGTTCCTAAATAATAGGTTGGTTTCTATAAATAGATGTTTCAAAAAAATTAAGTCAAGTTTCTAATTGGGAAAGTCAAATGCTATTATAGTTTTCTGGGACCACTTTTCTCTTAACTTCTTTTGATGACTAGTGTCATGTGACCATTTCACTTTACTTTTTTGTTTGACAAGTGTTATGGGGACCATTTCACTTCACTTCTTTTATTGACAAGTGTCATAAGGACTACTTTCAATGATTAGTTCTCTTAATTTCCTTAATTTTCTCTAAAAACAAAAAACGATCCTATTAAATAGGAATGGAGGAGTACGCAAACAAGCACAACAAATGCTACTTACATAGAGTAAGCAACCTCAACCATCACAACCCACCATGGACATAAGTCCCAAAGAAAGTTTAGAAACCATGGTTGATAAAAAAAGGTTAGAAACCATGCACCTTTACGGAAAAGGGCATGCCTAATAGCCCAAAGACAGCCATGCTACTTACAAACAAAAATGTAAGAGCCCAACACAAAACCCAAGTAGTTATACCCCGTATAAGCCCATCCAAGCCAAGAAACCCTAGATTTATCACATATTGCCAGCAAACACCACCCGCCGCTCGCCCTCGCTCCACCACCGCCACCGCCGCACCGCCTCCACTTTCATCATTGCACCGAAGAGAAACACCATACCAATCGACCGACCACTTCTTAAACTAAAACGACCACCCTTTGCCGTTGTAACAAGAAGAATAAGATTACCACCAATGGAACAAGACTGAAAAAATCAAGTTGATCCGCTCCACTTTTAGTAGAACCACCATGTGAACCCAAACCCACCACATTTTCAATCAAAAGCACCGCCACTTCCCTAAACTAAAACCAAGACTTTTTCAGAATAAGGACAAGCACCCTTTGCCATTTTAGGATCTAGAATTAGGTTCCATGTTTTAATTAGTCTGGGTTAAAAAGAGGAATTTAGGTTTAATTTATGGATCTATCTTGAGCAATGGAAAAAACACAAGGCAGCCGAGTTAGGAGAATACATTCAAAGGATTGGTAAAACCACTACCCCAAGCCAATGAATGACAAACCCATTAACAGAACCAAGTCTAGGACAACAAACAGAAGGAAATCCGGCTCGGATTTGATCTTTTAGGACCAAATCCGAGCAGGCCCAGTTTGGGTCGTAGTTAGGCCGACCGAGCGAAGCGAGGGAGGACTCTATATATGGTGACTTTGTGTCATTGTGGCACATGATTTTTTTTTTAAATTTGAAGAAAAAGATTGGATTTTGGTGTCCCAAACAGATTTCAATCAACAATGAAAGGACTAAAGTAGCCCTCCACGTTCTCAATCAGCCTTGTAAATGGTGTAAATACAACATAAATGTATAAGTAAGAGTAAATCTCGCAGCCAAAAAGGACACGGAGGTTGGAAATATGTTAATTGTTGAGGGTGTTCTGGTAAAACACTAGGTAGAGGTTAGAGGGTCAAACCCGTTCACCTCCAAATTTTCATTTTTTTTTCCCTTCTTTTTTGCCCTTTCTTCCTCCTTCTTCCTCTCGATTTCGTCTGAGAACAAAGATGTTTATCAACCAGATGAATTGGAGGCTTCGAGATTGAAATAAGAGGAGATCGATCCCCGCATTAAGTAACAATAAGCGGTGTTGTTCTCAATAGTTGATTCGACTCAAGGAAACAAGATAATTCAGACAGAATCGGAGATTAGGTTTTTGAGATTAGGCGTTGAGATTTTATTGAATTGATAGGTGTTTTGAGTTGCTAATGGATGAAGAATGAAAGGGAATTGTTATCATGGAGTCAATTTCATTCAGAATTAAAGGTAATTTAGGGTTTCTTATTTGATTTTCTTTTAATTTGAAATTGAGTATGAATTGATGATTTATTTCATGGGTGTGCTTAAATCGGGTTATAGGAATTGTATGTGGTTAAGTTTTGGGCTCTTTGTACCATTGCATTCATAATCTTAAGAAGTGTGGAATAATATACTGGTGGTGTTATGAAGGCTGAATGGTGTTGTTGCGAGAGCATCTGTAAATGGTTTTGCGAACCATTCAAAGTCTATATATTTTAAAAGTTTGGTTAATGGCGTGCTGTTTCTTGGTGTTTTCGCAGGCCAAGAGAGGATCCTTTTTCTAAGAGTCAAACATAAAAGAAGTAGCTTGTTGAAGAAAATTGAAAACAACCGGTTCTGGTATCTGAAGCAAGCTGCTAAAGTCGGTGATTTGCCAAGGTTAGACATTGTTAACACGACTATGTCTTAAAAATCATTAACTTTTATGTTGCTAATCAAATCCACTTGGAACCCTATTGGCTGTTTTATTTTTGTTTTGTACTTAGTACTTAGTTAATGTAATGTTGCTTATGATTAAGAACTATTGCTTAATTTAGACTTCGTATGTCGATAGATCCAAAAGATTTCCTTTAGATGCTCACTGGAAACGACGTCTTTTTAAACCTAACCTTGTACATGAATGTAGCTTATGCAAAGAATGCCGAACCCGAGTATGTGGTTATATCATTTCATAAAGAAGTGCCCATTTTCTTTCTCAAGTAAAAATCTCCAAATTTGAACCCCCACCACTATTTTTTCACATATCTTTAAAATGAGAGGTTCATAATTAGAATAACGGGACTGTAAGAAGAAACCATTTTTTCACATATCTTTAAAATGAGTCATTCGTGTTCATCTTTTTGTTAGAGAATACAGCTTGAATGTTATCCTAAAACATTGCCTTGGTTTATTTGTTTTTGAGCAGATTGTTGTCCACGAAAAAACCATGTTCCTAGATGTCGGAGAGTATTTGCTCATGCACACGACTACCACATAAATTCCATTACAAACTACATGTTCAGTTCAAATTCATTGCTTCTTTGTTAATTAGGGATTGATGTTAGTTGGTGTCATTTTTCTATGGGAAGATTAAAGATTACTCATTGTTTACAAATTTCAAATGCATTTCTAATACGCGTCTGTAGCTTCCATGTTAGTTACATTTGCATGTTGTCGAAAGTTTCTAACTTTCTATAATTAGAGAATTTCCATATGGTTAGAACTTGAAGTTTCGTGCTACACTTTGTGACAGTGATATCACAATGCAGCATTTTCTTCGTTACTCATGCATGCCACCAAGTTAATAATGAGCTATAGTTTATTCGATGAGTGATTTCTTTGATGTGAATCCTATTTCGGTAGAATTAGATTATGTTTGTCGAAATAGTACGCGAGGGATGGAGTTGTGTTTAGGATCTAGAAATCAAGCTAACTCATGAATTTACATTTTGTGTCATGCTTAGTAGGTGTTTGATAGGATTCCTGAACCAGTCATGTAGTAAAATTGTGCAAAAGGGAGGCGAAATAGCAAGCCAATGCTACCAGTTTCGTACACCGGGTGTTACAGATTGAAGTGTGGAACTCAAAGTTTCACTGAATTATAGAGTGGGTACCAATTATATTTGAAGAATCCCAAAGGCATGTATGCATTTCGAGTCACGTTTTTTCGGTTAAGTTTCCGCCAGAATTGTATTCGAATTCAATTTAACTTTTCAACCGTATACAAATTTACAAGTCCGACTTCATTCCATTATGGCATAAGTAAATAAATTGTGAGTACAAAATGTAGTTTTGCGCCAATTTTTTCGGTCAGCCTTCCCACCGTGGCAGCGGTCATCTAGTTATAATATTTTTTTTCCAGACTGCTAATACTAGTACGGCGCAGTATCAAACTATTCAAGAGACCAGAATATAACTCAGAAAAAATTATTAATAAATTATTCCTAAATATTAACTCAATAACTTAATCTTCACATACAAATTAAAAAGGATCGGATCTTTAATAAACATAGACAACTAGATTAAGAAATACAAAAACTAATTCTACAAAATCCAAATATGTAGTAGCATTTTATGGTAAAAGAGGCAGTCCGTTGAAAAATTCCTCATTTCCAATTGAAATCAGCCGATTCACTCACTATTATGTGCCAATTGTGCTGGACCACGGATATGCACCACCTTGTCATCCAAGTTGATACTACCAACTATGAAAAATCCGAAGAAGGAGAATCCAATTGGTTCTAGAAACCGATACTGATACGGATTGTAAAAGAATCTAGAAAAATATGGTTGCAATTGACATTGAAAAGATCATAGTTTTTTGAGAGGAAAAATCATTGTGTGGGGAAGTTGTCGTCGATGGCCATCTATTTGATGTTCCTGCTTCCATTGATGGATCGATCATGAATAAGAGATTTTTCTTTTCTTGAATATTAGGGTTAGGCTTTGGATTTTTCCCTCAGCGCATTTAGATGATCGAGGCGGAAGAGAAATGAGGGCAACTATTCTACTTAGGCCTCTTCCTATGCAATGCCAAAACATGGTATTTGGCATATATGCACCCATTATGGGTATGCCAAACTGCCAAACTCATATGATAATATGTTATTTCTGGCATATAGGCATACACGACAAAGTTTCCAATGAGCGATAGAGTCTTCACGCTCGATGGTCAAATGATCGCTTGATGGTCATTTAGTCGACAACATAAAGCCAATCTATCGCTTCTCATTCTATGATAATCGCTCATCGATCTTCATCCAACGTGCTAATATTTCCCCCTCCGGATTTCAACCAATTCCAACCCAACTTCAAATTCATTTCACCATGCATAGTGCATAACCGGTGGATTTGACTACAGAGGGAAATAACATGGATCATGATAGTTAAGGTGAATTCATCTTAAGGTGAATTTTTCTTTTTTATTGGTCTAATTCGCTACTATGAAGGTGAATTTTTAATGAAATGTAACCGGTTTTAATCAATATTAATTTAAAAGATAATTTCCATTAATCTAAAAAAACAAAATTACATTTCACATTTCAACTAAAAGAAAACATTTTAACTACTCATTTCCTTGTCCGTTTCTCCTGACCAAAGATCCACCGCTCGCATTTTCTCTGGATCCATAGAGTTGTTCAACAAACTAGTTAAGGTGCCGGTTTTGAGACCGACTTGGTGGTTGAGTCTCATCGAATCACCATAACCTTGATAAGCAATGGGAGTACGGTATGGGAACATTATACAAATCTTTAAATACGTGTGGTTGATATTGTTCTTGGAATGGTTGAAATGTTTGATGAGGTTGAGGCAATTGGAGTATACAGATTTGTGTGCCTAACTACTTCCATGTTCACACCACCACCCGGAGTCGTATGTCGGTTTGTGAATGACTAAACATACGTGTAGGAGTTGTATCCAAGCCAATGTTTTCTTCACCACCGCGTACTCCTTGAGTATCTAACACCATGTTTGGGGCTGAACTTTCCGGATCCTCCTCCATATGACGACGTATCAATCTTCTTTCACCACTTCTTTGACTTCCACGACTTTGCTGACTTCGACGACTTTGTCGACTTCCACCGGGACTCAATCCCGTACCAACTCTAACACCAGGACTCAAACCTCTACCACCCAACACTGGGACTCATGTCATACATCATGCTTTCCCTCAAACTTTGCATCTGTTCCAAGTGCATATTCCGAAATCCCCGGGTTAAGAGCCTCATAATTGTTACATCGGGTCCGATACTCCAACTCGTAGCATTGACCCCGAGGTATGGATAAGTCCGAGTAGGTGCACTAGAAACAATTGGATAAGTAACAATCTCTCGGATGTGCTGGATATAGTCTTTACTTCCCAAGAAAATGGTGGCATGTATGACGATGAACTTTGAGAAGGATATGCAAATACGCCACCCGTCTCTAGCGGAGGTTGGGAAGGAAGAAATTCATTGTCAAGTGGCAACCTACCTAAAGTCGGGAAATCCATCCGACCCAAACTTTGGGTTGCATGGAAATATTTGGCTTGAAAATAGTATTAAACCAAGATAGGTACTCATTTCTCATCCATCGGCTCCTTGATCAATTCACCCTTCTTGCCAACTATGACCTTCTCTTATCAATTTGAAGTAATCGTCTCGCTAAACATCTCGTACTTTGGGATAAGGGTTGATAGCTATCACTTATCTCCCTTGCAAATGTAAGAAGTCCACCATAATACCAAACACCCTTCTCGTAAATAGGGTCGTATAACACCATCCTTCTAAGGCTTAACTCTACCATTGTCCGACCTGGTTCTTCTTGGAACTCGTGTACGTTTCATATGGCCGTGAGATAAGGTTATGGCTTGTTCTACTCAACTGCCGAATCTTATGAACAATAGCAAGTATGTTGACCATCTTCAACTGGGTAGCTTCCCCTAAATCATACTCGTATGATCTAAATACATTCGTATAATTTAAGACAAGGTTCAAACACTAAATATGTATACCACCAATACCGAAAAAATAACATTCACCAAAGTTAATAACTTTTCCATATGAAAATGACAAATAAATACATAATGTGAAAAAGATTGGTTCTTACCTCCGTAACTCCCCAAAAGCATTAAAACTATCTTTATCACACGTCGAGTTATCACTTAGGGCAATGTAAATCTACGATAAAATCGCGAGCCCCAATCATATGTTGGTGCTTGCTCTAAATCTTCTAATGCTTCGAGAAACCCAATTAACACTACTGAGCTAGCATTTGGAAACAGACATTGCCCAAAGTCCACAATACAAACAGACGCTCTAGCTCCTCAAAATGGTCTGGGATCAAATATTGATTACCAAATTTTCCTATTTTCATTCATTCTTACAGCATAACGTTGGAAAAAACTTTTCAACCCAGACACCTTCAACCCATACGCTTTTATTTGTCTATGTGAAGGATTTCTTCCTAATTCATTTGAGTATAAAGGAAGTCTTTCTTTCCATCTACCTTCGGATAACCACTTTAGTCTATTAAATGGAATTAAGTTCCTTGGCATGGAATTCCTATAACATGTATAAATCTACTCTGTAACTCCTATTAACAATAATTATTCATAATTAGAATTTGTTGATTTTTATGAAAACAAAACACATAATCTAAAAATTAAATTACCGTAAAAGACCGACTTACCGCATTCAAAGTCCTTGAAAAAGAACGTGTTTGTAGTCTTCCACCATCGTTCTAATATAACTTGAACACCTTCACCCCGTGGTTTCTAGGTTGTATTTGATATAGATGTCGCCAAGGATATCTTCTCACTCCCTCTTGAACAAGCAGAGGAAGTAATTGAAAAATTGTACGAACTCACCCATCCACCTCTTAGATTTATAGCGCATCGCCTCATTATCGAAAGGTGATTAGAGAATACACCTTCACCGGCTACTAGTCTAACATTATTAAACTCATAATCAGATCCACAACAAAACTTACTCCACCGCCTAGGGTACTTGTAGATGCTTTCCCTTTTTTGTTTTTTTTCTTCTCTCCATATCTCGATTAAGATAATCGTTTTCTGAAGGTTTTCGGAAGAAGAATTGAGAAGAAAATCAAGTGGTTTTCTTAAGAAGAATCGAGAAGAGTTTAGAAGAGGTGGGAGTATAGTTGCGATTTATAGGCGGCGGAATCTCGAAGCGGTGGCGATATTGATTATATCGATAATGATATAGTTATTTCGAGCGATATTGACAATATCGCCAGCGATAAAGTCTTATCGCTGGCGATATTATCAATATCGCCGCTAGGGATTCGATCGCTCTGGTTTCCCATAGTGGCGCAAATGGTTTGGCATGCCACCTGGCATGCCAAACACCATTTTTTGGCATGTGCATAGGAAGAGGCCTTATTAAGGTATCTCGATATCTACATTGTGATTCAAAATCAGCATCCCAAGCTAAAATCTACTTAAATCTACTTCATGAACCATAAATTTGTCACCTAACTAATGCGAATGCTTAATTTATTTGATTCTTTGTAAGTGATAGTCTCAATAGTTGTAATTAGTTAAATTAGTTAAATTTATGTGATAGTGTGTTTCTTTCTACAAAAGGAATGTCAAGCTCCATTCAAAGTCTTCTTAAGACTAATAATAACCGGAACGTTACCCTAAATTTTACTAGTTTGAAGATAGAATTTAAAACTTTTGCATCCTGGGTATCATAAAAGTCCCAAGTTCGAATTAGCAAAGTATCAATGTTTTCCTTAGCAAATACACTATTTGCACTAATTTCATTAGCATCAATTCAATGCCGAATCACCGATCCCACTCGATTTGGAGCACTAACCCGTATCCGACGACCTCAAAGCATTCTCCAATGGAGTTAGCAACTAACCCTAATTGGCACCATGCCAAAGGTAATTTGTGACTTGATGGTATAGGAAAAATGTAGTTGAAAGTGTGGATAATTAACTTAGTAGGTCGATGAATTTTGATTCCACCACATTAAGAACAAAAAAAGTGTGGATAATTAACTTAGAAATCACTCTGTGGAGAAATTATTGTTGTTGATGGCCACCTATTGGATGTTTTTGCTTCCATTTATGGTTCATGAACAAGAAGAGAAAATATGAGAGTCTGCTGTTGTTGATTTTTAGGGTTGGATTTTGGATCTTTTTTTAGGGTTAGATGGAGGCTGAGAAGAAATGAGGCAAGTATTCTACTTATATAAGGTTTAGAAGGTTTGGAGATAGATCAAGCCCGTTCAGATTAGGGTTATGTTCTCAAAATTAGATTGAACGGCTCACAAGAATTTATGACTGACCGTGCCAAATTTGATTATAGAAGGCTGTGATATGTTTTATAACGGCTAAGATTATAGACGAGATGGGTAGGTAGGTTAAACTATGGTGAGAGATCATGCCACATATCTTAGTTCCACCTGAGAAAAGTTCGACAACACCATAGTAAGTCTTTATCATGCCACATAGAATAGATATCTACTACAGAACCGATCGAGTTATTTGAATTTGTAATTCGCTCTATCTTCACCAAAGACACATCTCTAGTAAACCATGTCGAATTCGCTTTACTATATGGTAAAACTTCTACATATACATGCATCGTCCAAGTCATTCGGAAGTTTGAGAAACACTCTACAAGTGCAAGTCAATATACTAATCTCAAAGTGCTTTAATCCCGTTCAAGAGGAAGAAAGTACAGTGATAAACAAATTAAACTCTCATAAAAGATAAGATGATAGGTACCTAAACGAACAAATGGGTGTGTTGTTCTTATAGTCTTATACAAAAGGTGGGAAAAAGAGAGCACCCATGTGTTTGAATAGAGATATTGAAATCATCGCATTTCCATTTGCAGATCCTCTTAGGTGTTGAGGCTGTTTGTTTGTTCGCTTGTTAAGATACACATATTCTTGGATAACTCGAGAACAATTTCCCCTTACCACATCGTTGTTTTTTTAGGAAGTCTCATTGTTGTTGATTTTTAGTACCACTGAGTGGTATTCTGATGATGGGACAAACGTGGTAGTGAAGGTCAGGATGATCAGAAAGGTGGAAGAGAATTCATATCAGAAATTGAGATTCTAGGCCGTCTGCAGCACAGAGGTAAACTTGATTGCAATATGCGCAAAAAAGAAGCCACAATGCCTGGTCTGCCAACTGATTTCAAATGTGGAATCCCAATTACATGGTCCGTAATCCCATGAATATGCTCAATTCATCATGTCAATTTGCCCTCTCCTATTTATCACATGTTTTCCTTCTTGCCCGGAAAATGAGGTGGCGCCGGGGTTCAGCTTATTTTCCGAAGACTCGAGTTCCAATGTAATTTATCTGATTTCAAGTCTAGCAACATCTTGCTAGAACAGTGACACTACTCCACAAGTGTCTGACTTTGGTTTGGCTTGAACAACTTTAGAGGAGGAAGAGCAGCACATCACAACATGAGTTGTGGAAAAAGTCGAGTGTGCATTTACACCAAATTACATGTGATTTTGAAGGTCGTTGTGTTTTATCTTTATCGGATCCGACATGTTTAGCTCTTGATGAATCAAAGACAGAATTAGGTATTTTAGGGTTATATTGTACTTATAGCCCTTAGGGAATAGGAAGGAGTAGACGATTCTGGGAGAGAGTTGGGAGACTTCTAGAGGCACCATGGTCACGCATGTTAGTTCCCAAGAGGTCACGATATAGTGTACTAAGTGACTTCAAACCAAAAACAAGACTATAACGATGGTACTAAGACAATACTGCAAGCAATAAGATTGATGGATATGATAAATGCACACACTACACGGAAAAGTACTGCATATTGGGTTAAAGTTAAAGAATTTTATGCAGAGGTACACAGATGATAACGCACACACAGATGCTAACTCCATGGATTTTCCAGGACACTAGAATTCCAAATTCTTATTTTTCGGGGGAGATGATAGAAGTTGCCATGGTTTTAATTTAGGGATGTGCATATATCTATAGTCTTTTGTGATTCCCAAGTGTCTTAAACTATTAGGAAATCAGTACAATACTGTGGATGTGGATAATTAAGTTAGTAGATAGATGAATTTGATTCCATCAGATTAAGAACTAAAAAAAAGGAATGTAAACTGTAAATTGAGGTTGCGATTTTGCTCCGGAAATTCATTTTAATACTCGAGTATATTTACCGTGTTCCACATTTTTTCCTGCCGTAATATGGTTTGAAATGATCCATGTAGTCATATTGAATCCAATTGATGTTGCTTATGTTTTTTAGATGTTCATTTGCATGTTCAATTTGTTACTCTCACTATTTTTACCAGTTTGTTCAAACTCGCTGCAACTCTCTCAGATTCAAATGTAACAAGGAAAAAATTCACTAGTAAAAATGAAACAAGAAATTTTCATATAGTTTCAAACCGTATGATCCTGAAACAACTCATGCTTTATAAATTAGATTTTCATAGATGCATATTGTGAGACCACAATACAACTCATCAAAAACAAATCATAGATGCAAACTTATATTATAATTACTCATGAACTTGATTTTCACATACAAACTGAGAGGATCTTAACTAAAAAGGATAAGCTAATACAAAGATTAAATCTTCAAAACCAGATATTAATGGCATTTTTAGGTAAACGACGTTGCCCGTTAAAAATCATTGTGTTTCAAGAGTCGTTAAAAAAAGTATCTAAAAGAACCGTAGATATTTAAGGACAACCGATCTTAGTTTTGTGAGAGGAGAAATCCTTGTGTGGGGAAACGTTGCCAGAAGGCCACCTATTTGACGTGTTTCGCTTCCATTGATGGTTGATGAATCATGAACAAGTAAAACATGAGAGAGAGTCTGGTGTTGTTTATAATTAGGGTTAGGTTTTTTTTTTTTCAATGGGCAACTAGATTGAAATGGAGGCCGAGAAGATATGAGGGCAACTATTCGCTTTATAAGGTTTATAGATTAGGGTTAAATTCTAGTCCGTTCATCCGTTGTCTACGGTCTTTGATCCAAATGCTCTTGTGGAATTTTCCGATTCACCCTAATTGCTGACCGAGTTTGATGATAAGCGGCCGTGACATGTTTTGACCTACATGCGAAAGTTTAACTAGATATTATTTGACTCGTGGGTCGATTTTAGGGCACACATCTAAGAAAAGTTTACAGTCTCACTTAAATACCATTCACTCGTGCCTTCACCACTATAACCCGCTCAATTTTGGCCCTTTACTAGGTATGAAATACAATTTGTATTAATTTGTTTCCTTCACAGATGCTCATTTAATGTTATTTCATGACTGACTTTTGTAATTGATGTACTCATGAGGCCCTAGTCTTCCTCCTCAATGTCAAACTTCATCTTCTTTGGCAAGCAAGCTAGGGCCATACACCCACCACTCGTTCAGGCTAATTCTGTAGGATGTTTTCATGAGAAAAGCGGGCCCTAGTAATATTGTCCGTCATTTCTAACTTAAACCCGTAGTTTAGTTTAAGAACTGATCAAAAAAACAAAATCCGAACCCATAGATCACACGACTCAGTTTTTTGTTGTTGCCTCTCTTGAAACTTACCATGTCTCGTCCATGTAACTGTAGTCCAGTTCTAAAGTCATTGGGTGATAAAATCAGTGACCTGAGTTTGAGACTCATTAACACCAAATTCTTTACCGTTAAAAACAAAAAAAAAACAAAAAAAACTTGCCAAATCTCTTTAAAAATTATCCCCAAAATTTAAGGAATACTGGAATATGTGTTGTAACTTAATATCTATTTCGTTCCTTGGTTAAAAATTTTGACGTGCGACCAAAAATCTGCCTCAGGATCAGGACCAAAACACTCCAAGTGACTCCATATCTGCACTGTGATCCAAAATGAGCATAACCCTAGCTAAAATCTACGTAAATCTACAAACATAATAGGTCTCATGACATAAAAACCGGACCGCTACTCCTAATTTTTTCAATGAACTTTACTCTGCAAACCGAAATCTACCTTCCTCCAAAGACCAAGACGCACAATAAATAGCATAATCCAAAAATGTGCAGCATAGATGCTCCACCTCTATGTTTATATCTCCTAATGATGTAAACAGAGTGTGATAAACATTTAACTTATTTGCCCCTTTACTTAGCTATTTAAACGTCCGTATAGGGTTGGTTGATCTCTTTGTTCTGTTTTCCTTTTCATTTTCATTTTTCCAAGAATTAATACAAATTGCCTCTTTTTTTTTTCTCATCCAATTTTTCTTTCTGAAAACAAAAATGTTTATTTTTATTTTGGATAGCAACAAGGATGGCGTTGGTTTTGGTGAAATCCTCTGTCAAGAGGATTGACTTGACCAACACAAATATCCCAAGAAATTTTTAGGGTAAGTTCAATTTATTTATCTAGGATCATTTGTTCTAGTTTGTATCATGTTTTCAGCTGTAATGTTTTCATTTTGAATAATTAATGAGTTTCTACCAATAATGTAAGTGATACTCTAATGTGAATTCCTAATTATCATTCCATCTCATCAATAAGTTAATTAGTACAATTTATGCGTTAGTGTGTTTATTTCTAGAGTAAACGTCAAGCTCCATTAAAAGTCTTGTTAAGACTATTAGAATCAAACAAACTCGAACTTGTAGTTGGTTGAGTAGTACTCGTCATGTCTTGGAGTTTTAAGCATGAAGATACCATGATCTTATCGTTGCCTTTTATATCAGTCATGAATCACAGTAATTTATAGCCATAGCATATGTTATCATCATTGTTTTTCTCGGATCATTTTTAAAAGAAGGCTGATGGATGGTTGATTTTGCTTTGCACTATAAGTTTTACAATTGCAGCTTGAATCGAACTCAAATAAACAGATGCTTAACAAACCCCAATTCTTATAAGTTTTAACCCATGCAAATTTGTAGACCAAGGTGCTATTTTATACGCTTGGTACCGTCAACAGCAGTGATTCTTCCCTCCCTCCGAATCTGTGAACTTGCTGGAAAATTTTTCTCGGGTATGAGTGTGCATCAGTCACCTCTACTGATAAATGGCATCATGGTGGGTGTGCAAAATTTTTGGGGTTATGGTTCAATAGGAATAAATTTGTTAGATACTCGTTCCGTCCCAAATTAGTTGAGCCAATTGGTTTTTAATTTTGTCCCACAAATAGATGAGCTATTTCACTAATCAAGGGGACATTTCTAAAACTACCCTTTTAATTGATTATTGTTACTATAAGAAATATGTATAATTTGATAGACATGTTTATATTCGTTACGTAGGTGTTTTAAAATATTATTCAACGGTATAAAGTTTACGAAAAACCGTGGTATAATTTAAGAGATAAATCATTTCTGAGTTTTACAAGTTATTATCCATAAGGGCATACTTGTAAAAAATACTTAAACATACTTCCCTTTTCTCCTTTCCTTAATAATTGTGCAAACTACAAATGACTCAATTAATTTGGGACAGAGGGAGTATAATATTAGTATACTTTTGGGGGAAATGGTCAATCCCAAAAAGAGAGCAGTTATCTCACGTTCTGTAAATACTAAAATCAAATTATTCAAGAGAGCAGAATACAACTCAAAGAAAGCAAACCATAGATTTATTAGAAAAAACAAACCATAGATGCAAATAACATAATCGTACAAATTATGTTATGAAAAAGACTCTGTCACCCATAATCGTACAAATTACAGAGCTATTAACGAAGGAGATTCCATAGAAAAAAATCTAAAAAATGGTAGAAATTATCGGTGAAAACATCATAGTTTTTTTGGATTGAAAAATCATTGTGTTGGGGAAGTTGTTTTATTTGATGTTTCTGCTTCCATTGATGGATCGATGAACAAGAGAGTTTGCTGTTGTTGACTTTTAGGGTTAAGTTTTGGACGATGGAGTTAGAGAAGAAAAGAAGGCAACTATTCTACTTGTAAGGTTTAGTGATGTTTCTCTAGATTAGGGTTTGATTGTAGTCGTTGATATGTTTCCGATTTAACATCTCACACGAATTTTATGACTCCGCCTTGTGATCGTTTGACCGAAGTTTGATTATAAACGGCTGACCGAGGAGATTAAATCGTTTGGCTCGTAGGAATATTTTAGACCAAATCCCTAAGAAAGTGCAAGCGCTAATGTCATCAAACTATCCGTCTTGGAGAGAGGTTCCAAGACTGCAAAGATTTCTGATTTTCGGAAAATTCTGGCACAAGAAAGTTCACATTAAGGCTACGTACCTTGTTTGGTGTCACATGCCCATTTAATCGCCTAAAATTTTCATGGAACATGACCGCAATGATTGTGGTTCAGTGACTCAACATCACTCAAAATCATTCAGCCTTGCATACTTGCATCAAAGTACGCATCTACCTTCACTCATAAGGCTTTGCACAACGGAAGTCTTCTTCTTCTTTCTCTAACTCTTCATGCCCCCATAAGCATAAGAGGTTCTCCGCCATGCATCAAACCAATTGACAACTTCACAAGATCAGCAACATAATGAACACAAGAAACTAACACAATAAACCCATCTTATTGCATTAAGGAAGATTATACAAAACAGTCCATCACATGGACCAAACAGGCCATTCACCCTCTTGGTGAATGCCTAAAACTTTCTCTACATTAGTGGTTCTTCTTTCAAAACGAACAACACTAACATTATTGATTCCTAAGCTATTTATACATGCTAGGATCAGGCCAAAACTTCGTGCAACCGTGCTGCACAAGCCTTGGACAACCAAGTGTCCAAGTAGTTTCCATAACCGCCACTTCCAACTGCCACCTTTTGAGTTGTCACGCCAACAGGTGCCACACCTGTTCCTGGTGGTTATGAACACTCACAAATGGTTATAAACTCCTTTTATAACCGTTCTCCCTTGTCTCCCACGTTTGGCATGCTTGTGAAGCTCGCAACCAACTTGTAACCGTCACTTGAGCCGTATTGCACCACCGTTGTGCTTTATCGAATTCTCGCCTCGCCTCCAAGCTCAGCCATCTTGGCCCTGCGTGCTTATCACTCTAAGATAATGCACGGACAATCCTTGTGCTTCAATCACCGAGGCCATCTCCTTAAGCTCATTCTGGTTACTCATGCGTCATATATGCTTCACTTCGCCAATTTGCTTGACAATAGTAATGCAACTCTTGCATTACCAACTTGTTTGCATTATTCAAGCTTTGGCTAACCTTGAATATATGCCATAGACCAACTCTTAGTCTATTATTCACTCTTGCATCCTCCTTGAGCTTGGGCCAACTCAATTCCATGGATATGCATCGATGCCAACATCGCATGTTGCATCTCGTCACTTTGGCCATGTCTTGCCAAACCTTCAATGAAGCTTCATTGTGTCGGCCAATAAGCTTCATTACTTAGCCAAATGTGTTTACAATGTAATGCTGCACTTGCATTACATTGGCCCCAAGGGTTTATGCCATTCTTGACACTTGCCGTCTATTCAAGAATACCGCTATTATGGCTTGCGTTGCGCTATTATAGCTTCGCATTGCACTATTACAGCGGAACTCGACTTGGCCTGCAACTTCTGACGCGCAATCATCTTGCATCACTTGCAAGACTGTAATAGACCTCCCCACCTAATCCGTTCAACGCCCTCGTTGAACGCAACAAAGTATACTCGTTATACTTGTTCTCTGGCCTTGTACACTCCTGAGCCCTTCTCAGAAATCAGCAAACTTTGTTTGGCCTTTAACCTTGCCAAAACTTCTATGCCTAGTACCAAATGCCATCACTTAGCTTACTTCCTGCCATTGATCCTACCGACTTGTATTGTTGTTGTCACGTTGATCGACGTTCTAACTCTCACTACAATCGCATATCAACACCCAAATGCAACTTGAAATTCCTCTTGCCAACTCCCGAATTGAGCTTGAACTTCGCATGAATCATTTGTGCCTAAGTGTACACAAGTAATGATTCTTCCCAATTGATCACATTGATCATTGCCATTGTCTTATGCCTCCATTTTCCGACTTTAGTTGCACCACGCAACATAACAGGACTTATACAAGACTTGGCCTCATTCTTTAATCATATGAGCCTACGCCAAATCATGCCATGCCTTAAGGTATGCATGCTATGATTCCATACCACTGCATGCGCCACAATCCATAGCCTTTGTTGCCTTCAAAGAATGCAATGAACTTACGTTAGATTTGGCCTCCAAATCATGTTGTAAACTTCACCTTCTTGGACTTGCATCATTTGTATGCCAAAGAACTTGCACCTTGCTGTTCTTTGCTTGCATTGTCGCAACATCATGATTGAAATGCATGACTCTGGTATAGTCATGACTTAGGATACCCGTGACATCACAACGCCTCTTTGGGCCAGGCATCCTCTTCACGCGCCTTTGAAACCAGCAATTTAAGCATCACTTGCTCTTTCAAACTGCTACGCTTTAATGTAGCGGAAAAACAACATCATGTTCTTCCAAACTATGAGTTACTCTCAACTCATATACTTGATGGACTTACATCTTCATTCTTGCTGCGTTACTCCATGCATTCGTTGCCAAATGCCTTCGCACTTCCACATAACTCTCAACAGCAAACTCGACTATGCCACCAACTCCTATTTGCTTATTTCACTTTCAGCGTCTTCTATTTCATATTTTGGCTTAATATGTTTGTGTAGCATCTTCCACGCGAACTAGCTTTACTTTGAACAAAAGAGGCAAGATCTTTCACTTCAAATACCCTCATTCACTACTACCTTACATAGAGAGACTTCATTCCAACACCAAGGTCCACTCGACCTAAACTGAAAGTATACTCAAACTTGAGCAAATACTCGTGCCAACTGATTGCAACTTGTAAGACCTAACAAGCCTTGCAATACTGACTTCAACTTCGCTTCTAAGCAACAAAGAAAGCGAGACAAAGACCTCTTCGTCCCCAATGTAGCAATTCACCCTGCCACATGCACTCTTCCAACTATCAACGTTCGTATGCCACTCCCATAACGAAGCACACTATAATTAACAATTAGTTGAATACTCCTTTTAGATTGATGCTATCATTTTGCTTTAGCTTTCATGAAGATTTCTTCAATAATGGCTACATGCCATCTTTATGCATCACCACTACTTTGTCCTTATCCTTCCCGCATCCACAATTTGCCTAACTTGCATTTCTTCAACGCATTATGCATTATGGCCATGCCCAAATCCCATTTGGCGCATGCTACTGTTGCATACATGCTATGCCAATCGCACCCAAATCTTGACACAAACTTGTGCACCTTTGCACAATTGGAACGGACTTTACTTGGTGATTCTGAGCATCACCATAGAGCTCAGCAAAGTCATATCACTCAATGACTTCCGCGGATAAACACTTTGGACAATCTTAACAAGGCACAATCCTTGCAAATGAGGCGCCACTGCCTACGTTCCATGAAGCAAGAATGCCACATTCTTCTTCAAACTTGGAACTCATTTTTTTACTGCCCATGCACATCTGGTTACTCTTGTCTTTCCCCTTCGCCAAAATCAACTTGAATAGCAACAATTGTTGATTTGCAACTGACAAGAACATCCGCTTGTGGTTATGATCAAATGCAGGTCTCTGGACACCCTTGTCCAAGCATATTGATCCCACTCATAAACCAGGTGCAAGCACACTCCTTGTGCTCATCTAGCATCAATGAAGAACTCTTTGCAAACGCAAGACCGTGGTGTATCGGTTTTTCCCTAACTTGCGCTTATTTCTTCAGCCTTTCCATAAGCTTTATGCTAGATAAGAATTGGCCATCCAATTCTTCCTTCATGGCATCACATTGCCACAAAAATGCTGGTTCACAACCAGACTTTGCATTACCACCAAGGTACATGCATTCGAGAGAGATAACTATAATCTTCCATCAACTGGCTACAATGAAAACACCTTCAATCTATCACATAGACATGTTCTTCATCTACTTTGCCACTGCAAAGGCCATCAACTTCTTTGAGTTCAGAATTTTCGCAAAATTCCCATTACCACACATGTAATGTACTCACATCGATAACACTACAAAGATATGCATTCCAAATGCATAATCTTTTGCATACTTGTGAGAAACATGGACTTTAAACACCTGACTTGCACCATAGAAGTCAGCATACTCCTCAGTTTTGTCATGCAATCACTTGAAAACCCGGTTTCAATGACTCTTGCGCGTTGCCTAACACTTTGGGCTGGAATTTTGACACCTTTGTCATAAACTTTCATGGCCTGCTGCTACTTCAAGCTTCAAGTTCATTCCAATTGATCTTTCCACACAAGACCAACTTCTTCT
The DNA here is from genome assembly GCA_023531295.1 of Papaver armeniacum. NCBI lineage: Eukaryota > Viridiplantae > Streptophyta > Magnoliopsida > Ranunculales > Papaveraceae > Papaver > Papaver armeniacum. Next base: position 191,765 of record JAJJWW010007339.1, on the reverse strand, counting down.
AGTCTCCATACTAGTTAAACCCAAACAATTCTTCACTGAATTTGACAAACAAATGACATTAACTTGAGTAAAAGAGAGAAAAATCAGCAACTGTGTCCCCTAACACAGCTCTGATACCTGCTGTCACATGCCCATTTAATCGCCTAAAATTTTCATGGAACATGACCGGCAATGATTGTGGTTCAGTGACTCAACATCACCCAAAATCATTCAGCCTTGCATACTTGCATCAAAGTACGCATCTACCTTCACTCATAAGGCTTTGCACAACGGAAGTCTTTTCTTCTTTCTCTCTAACTCTTCATGCCCCCATAAGCATAAGAGGTTCTGCCATGCATCAAACCAATTGACAACTTCACAAGATCAGCAACATAATGAACACAAGAAACTAACACAATAAACCCATCTTATTGCATTAAGGAAGATTATACAAAACAGTCCATCACATGGACCAAACGTGCCATTCACCCTCTTGGTGAATGCCTAAAACTTTCTCTACATTAGTGGTTCTTCTTTAAAAACGAACAACACTAACATTATTGATTCCTAAGCTATTTATACATGCTAGGATCAGGCCAAAACTTCATGCAACCGCTGCACAAGCCTTGGACAACCAAGTGTCCAAGTAGTTTCCATAACCGCCACTTCCAACTGCCACCTTTTGAGTTGTCACGCCAACAGGTGCCACACCTGTTCCTGGTGGTTATGAACACTCACAAATGGTTATAAACTCCTTTTATAACCGTTCTCCCTTGTCTCACACGTTTGGCATGCTTGTGAAGCTCGCAACCAACTTGTAACCGTCACTTGAGCCGTATTGCACCACTCTGTGCTTTACCGACTTACGCCTCGCCTCCAAGCTCGCCCATCTTGGCCCTGCGTGCTTATCACTCTAAGATAATGCACGGACAATCCTTGTGCTTCAATCACCGAGGCCATCTCCTTAAGCTCATTCTAGTTACTCATGCGTCATATATGCTTCACTTCGCCAATTAGCTTGACAATAGTAATGCAACTCTTGCATTACCAACTTGTTTGCATTATTCAAGCTTTGGCCAACCTTGAATATATGCCATAGACCAACTCTTAGTCTATTATTCACTCTTGCATCCTCCTTGAGCTTGGGCCAACTCAATTCCATGGATATGCATCGATGCCAACATCGCATGTTGCATCTGTCACTTTGGCCATGTCTTGCCAAACCTTCAATGAAGCTTCATTGTGTCGGCCAATAAGCTTCATTACTTAGCCAAATGTGTTTACAATGTAATGCTGCACTTGCATTACATTGGCCCCAGGGTTTATGCCATTCTTGACACTTGCCAGTCTATTCAAGAATACCGCTATTATGGCTTGCGTTGCGCTATTATAGCTTCGCATTGCACTATTACAGCGGAACTCTGACTTGGCCTGCAACTCTGTGACGCGCAATCATCTTGCATCACTTGCAGCACTGTAATATTTGGCCACTATGAAGTATGTTCACTATCCCCAAAACTCGAGAAAAACTAGAGTATGTCTTGTAACTTAGTATATATTCCGCCAGCAAAGAGAATTGACGTGTGAAAAAAAATCCGCATATGACCAGAAATGTATCTGATGACATAAACACTTCACGGTTACTCGATATATATCTACATTGTTGGATGAGATGATCAACAACAACAAGCAACATCGGTTATATATATAGTACACCCATTATAATTCATTGCAATGCCACCAATCGGTGCAACGATTCAATTTTTCCAATGTTAATAATTCAAAGCAATCTTCCAAGTCCTTTTGTTTCATTGTACTAACCATGGCCCCGACTTTGTTTATCAGAGTTCTAGCCAAATTTAAGAGACTAGGAGACCAGTTAGGTTAATGCTATGTATGAGTTAGCCAAACAAGTCATTACATTTTTCTTGAATTACATTGTTGTCACTTTGGATAATATCCGCTGGGTTAATTATGTGGGCCTCTTGTGCTACATTGGGGGTTCTTACCCTTGATAAGGGCATACGTTAGGGTTACGGATGGAGCTATAAATAAATCAGCCAAACTGAAAAGCACTACTTTCCAACTATTTTACCCAAAACGCAGCCATCTTCGTCCCCAACGTTTCCGATCTCTAATCCTCCGAAACTCTTTTCATTTAGATTTCACTCTGGTTTATGAAATGGATTACGGGAGGATCCTCTGAATCTATGTACACCATCAAAGAAAACAACTAGCATGATGATTTTTCCTCTCAAATATTTCCCATCAATCACGGTCTTAGAGTTGTTTCTTGTCAGTTTTTCGGTATCAGTTGGTAATTCTACCTAATTTTGCATATATTACACATCCGATGAAGTAAGTCAAGACACAGATCAAATAAATGAAGTTTGAAGTTGGTTATTCAGAAACTTGTTTTTACCAATTTCAAGGGTTAATTTAACTTGTATCAGAAACCTAATTTGTAGTATGTTTAATTATTCCAAGAAAATATAAGACTTTGAATTTTAATGTTGATTTGTTTTGAGTTCTTTGTTTTATTGGCTCTGAATTATGGTCTTAAATGTATTACATGATTTCTCCGTTCCCTGCATTCCTTGGATAAGATGAATTATACAGACATCCATATTAATTGCTAAGCTATCTGTATGATCATTTTCTTGCAATTGAACATCTTAAATAGTTTCCATCCAAGTATTTGGTAATTTATAGTGAAGCTCAGGGTAGTGTTGGACTTTCCCGAAGGATAAACTGAAGGAACGAAGCCCTTTCAGAGCTGATGAATAGTCATCATGAGACAAATCCTCATTGTTAAAAGCTAGCAACTTATAGTTTTGGCTCTAAAAGTATGTAAAGTTTGTTCTTGTGTTTTACATTGCTTGTACTGTCAATTTGGATAATAGTAGATTGATGAATGATTCCATCATATTGAGAATTAAAAAAGGAATGATTCCAAGTATTTGGTACTTTATAGTGAAGCTCAGGGTTGTGTTGGAAGCTGATGAATTGTCATCAAGGAACAAATCCTCATTGTTAAAATCTAGCAACTTACAGTGTTGGCTCTAAAAGTATGTAACCGAGGAAAATTCATTTTACTACATACTTCAGTATATTTATTGTCTTCCATTTTTTGCCAGCTTTAATGGTCAGAAATTGAAATGATGCTGCTTATGTTTTTGTAGGTGTTCTCATTCTTCTCACCCATTAATGCCTACTTCACTGCAACTCTCTCAGGTTATATGTAACGGTGTAAAAATTCATTAGTAAATGACATTTTGAAGTAGGTTGTAGATTTACTGAAGCTGTCGTTCTCCATTTCAAACCCTATGCCTCTTTGAAACAACTCATGTTCTACAAAATGAGATTTCTGTGGCCGTGGTTATAATATTTTTTCAGAATATGTTCATAGCACAATGCATATTCCCGGACCAAAATACATCCCAACATATGCATAAAACCAACTTAAATTAGTCATACATTTTTTTGAAATATTAGTCATACATTATAATTACTCATTGTTTCACATATGAACTGGAAAGTATCTTCACTAAAAGGGAGAACACTAGCGCCTAAAATGAATTAACAAATACAAAAACTAAATCTTGAAAACCCGGATATGTAGTAGCATTTTATGGCAAAACCGGCCCCTGCCATTAAAAAAAAAAAAAAAAAAAATCGTCGCTTAATTGAAATCTACCGATTCAGCTGTTTGAAATTGAGACCCTGTCCATCCATCCATAATCTAAGTTGACACTATAAGCAAATCCAAACAATTTTATGGAAGTAGAAAATCCAATTACTAAAGAAGGAGAAACCAAACAATTTGTTTGCGAGGGAGAAAAGGATCTAAACAAATGGTAGCATTTGAAGTAAAAAATATCTTTGTTTTTTGAGAGGAGAAATCATTGTGTAGGTAAGTTGTTGGCGATGATTATGTGTATTTGATGTTTGCTTCATTTATGGAACGTGAACATGAGAGTTTGTCATTGTTGATTTTAGGGTTAGGTTTCGGATCTTTATCTCTCTCACATCAAAGAGCTAAATGTAGATGGAGCAAGAATTAAGGAAACTATTCCATTTATAAGATTTAGAGATCGATCTAAACCGTTCAGACTAGGGTTAAATTGTAGTCGTTGATCTATTTTAGATTTAACGGCTCAAAGAAACTAGGGTATGCAAGGTTACGAACGTTTTGGTGTTGCTTAACTTAGTTTATATTGTTTGATTGAAAAATCTATATTGTTGTTGTGTACTTGTGTAGCTGAGCTCTTCTCACCAGGTTTAATTGTAGTTATTGATATGTTTTAGATTTAATGGCTCACACGAATTTTACAACAATAATCGCTCACCCAAGTTTGATTTTAGACGGCTGTGATTTGTTTTATACATACACGCGATAGTTAGGGAGATTAAATTGTTAGACTCGTGGGAAAATTTTAGGGCACATCACTAAGAAAGTTTATGGCGTCACTTCAAAGGGCACCCTGTAAGAGCACCCAAAATGGGAAATACAAATTATATCATGACTAGTGCAAACGCTGATGGCCAACATCTCACTGATCTAGCTACTACCACTTTGAGAGAAGTTCGATAACTCCAGCATTTTCAAAAGGTTTGGCCACTATGAACTATGTTCACTATCCCCAAAACTCCAGAAAAACTAGAGTATGTCTTGTATACATATTCCGCTAGCAAAGAGAATTGATGTGTGACCCAAAATCCGATACATCTCATGACCTAAACACTCCATGCTTACTTGATATCTACATTGTTGGATGATATGATCAACAACAACAAGCAACATCGGTTATAGTATACCCATTATAATTCATTACAGTCCCACCAATCCGTGCAACTAGAGGTGTAAATTGGGTTTTGCCAGCACGAGCACAGCCCATCACAACACGCTAAAATCTGAGCCCAGACCAGCCCAAAGACGCTGCGATTGATACCGTACGGCCCAACACGTTAGTTTCATGGGCTGTGCTGGTGTTTATGGGTAAAAATCGTTTCTGCCGATTTTGGTAAATTCGGTGGGTGAGTGAGAAACTGGTTCAAACCCTAAACAAATGTGCTGCACGTGAGCACTTTATAGGTTCGAGAGATCAATGCCGTACAAGTCCTACCTAAACCAAGAAATGGTCGTTCTGGACTTGCTTCGGTCACAAAGTGGAGGAGAAAGGTTGATTTGGGGAGGGAAGCAAAGAAAGGTGTTGAGGAGAGTAGTATCTCGACTTGTATCAAAGTAGAAGCTTGGGAAGCTTGCAAGAGATGAAAGCTTTTGGAAAGCTTGCAAAGTTTCCTTTCGAGAGTAGTGTAGTATTTTTCTCCGACCGAGACTTGTTGTCTGGGTGGAAATAGGTAAGACCTATTTATACAAGTCGAGATTAAAACGTGCCTTGGCCTCATGAAGGAAGAGAGTAAAGGGTGAAATAATGGGAGGAGGTGGTAACCGCATGGTTTAATGGGTGAAAATGTTTTTCACCATTATTTCCTCTTTTATTTGACCGCTTTATTCCTTTTCACGCTTTATTAATGTGAGCGTAGTGTACGCCGCATGTCATGGACCGTTAAACCAAAACCCTAAAGAAGCATCCCCAGCTTTGTGTTGATGTCTCGAGTGTTGGTTGCATCTTGAGTGCAAGTGGCGCGTGTGGCATGTGCCAATGGCATGTGTGAAATGCCTTGGTGGTAGGTTGCACGGTTTGCAAGTTAGGCTACCAGCGTGTGTGTTTGGCATGTGCCAATGGCATGTGCGGAATGCCTTGGTGGTAGGTTGCACGGTTTGCAAGTTAGGCTACCAAATAAAAGTGCGTTTGGCATGTGCCAATGGCATGCGTGGCCATTAGGGCCATGATCTTGATAGGGAAACTAGCTAGCGAGCATGCTGGCATGTGCCAATGGCATGCGTGGCCGTTAGGGCATGGATAGGGAAACTAGCTAGCGAGCATGTTGGTATGTGCCAATGGCATGCGGGGCCGTTAGGGCCGTGATAGGGAAAACTAGCTAGCGAGCATGTTGGCATGTGCCAATGGCATGCGGGGCCGTTAGGGCCGTGATAGGGAAACTAGCTAGCGAGCATGTTGCCATGTGCCAATGGCATGCGGGGCCGTTAGGGCCGTGATAGGGAAACTAGCTAGCGAGCATGTTGGCATGTGCCTATGGCATGCGTGGCCATTAGAGGGCCGTGACCTTGATAGGGAAGCTAGCTAGCGAGCATGTTGGCATGTGCCAATGGCATGCGGGGCCGTTAGGGCCGTGGCCTTGATAGGGGAAGCTAGCTAGCGAGCATCTTTGGCATGTGCCAATGGCATGCGGGCCGTGGCCTTGGTAGAAAAGCCGCTAGCGAGCATGTTTGGTATGTTTGCCATGGTGCGCAGAGTGCGGCTTGGTTTGGCATGGTTGTCATGGTGCGCAGTGCGCTTGGTTTGGCATGGTTGCCATGGTGCGTAGAGTGCGGCTTTGGTTTGGCATGGTTGCCATGGTGCTTGCAGAGTGCGGCTTGGTTTGGCATGGTTGCCATGGTGCTGTGCAGAGTGCTTTGCTTGGTTTGGAATTAGGGTTCTGTCGAAAACCTAATGCTGGTATTTTGAAAAAATACTCCCTATTAATTATTTACACCTGAGTTAAATGATCTTAGTTAATGTGTTGCGGGTAACACTAGGTCATGGGGTTTTACGACTTTACCCCTTGTCTAAAAACCACCATCAACATTAAGTCCCCCGCTTAGCTCGAACAGGGGCTTTGTTGCGAGGTAAGCATAAGATGGTGACAAACTATTAGCAAAGAAACCGTAAAGAAAATTGAAGGAGGCTCGTCTAACTTTTATAAATAGGATTTGGAATCCTTGCCTCCTGTAGTTTTGCACAAATCAGGCTAAGGCACAATTGGTGGGCCGGTGCAGCTTGGGCGACGTTGGGAAGTTGGCGTGAATTGGGAAACTGAGTGTGCTAGCTGGTGGGACCGGCGCAAAGTGTAGAAAACCGGGCGTGCTTGCAGGCGTGACTTGGGCGGCCATTGGGAGGTCGGGCGCACCTTGGGGCCGGTGGCAACTTGGAAGCCGTGCTTGCAGGGCGTGACCGATGTAAATAAGGAGGGAGTAGGCGTTTTCTTGGATAGCAAAGTTTCCTTATTTTACTTTCCTTCACGTGCGGCTTCAATTAGGGGCATTGTTCATGCTAAAATTTGAAAGTGTTATGTCCCTCATTGCTTCCTTTCCTTTTTAAAATCCCGTATTTATACCCAACGCAACCGCATCATATTCCTTGTTTGAGAAAAGATTCTTCTTGTTGGATTTCTCTTTGCCATGTCACGCAGATTCGAGTCATCTTCTAACCAAAGGTTCTCCTGATGAGGGCGCGAGGTCCGATTCTTGCATGAGCATCCCAACAAATGTTATTCGGGTTAAAAAAAATCATACCCGGTATGTTTTCTTCTTCTTTGTGACCGACACACACTTTAATGCTTGTTGTGTAAATGGGGAAATTTCTTTTTGTGCGAGATATCCCGTTGGAGCATGCGTCACTATCGACGAAGATGACCTAGTTGTTCCTCTTCCTTCAAGTCCGACCTTGTTGATCACTGCAGACTTGGAGAATGCTTTGATTTAGGGCTTTCTGTCGTGAATACCCCTGCTGCAGTTTATCGTTTGGGACTCGTATGAGGTGTCTCTCCTCCAATTATCTAACATTGGTGGTTTCTTGGTGCGGAAAGAATTCGTAGCCTTTATAATACGAGGATATGGAAGACGTACGGCCATATTGCTACCAAGAGCGTGGTGAAGTGCTGTTAAATCGCTTTGGTTTCCGTAGTGAACTGTCTTTTGCCAATGATTGCTGAGATGGAGAATGTGTCCATTCGTGCTGTTGTGGAGTCAGCCATTAAAAAGTGGGAGAACATGGTGTCTACTGCCGAATCTTTGGAATTTAAAGTTAGCTGGTTGGGTTTACCGCCTCAATATTGTGAAGGTCGTGTAAGGTATTCTTCTTTGGTGTGATTCCCCCACGAAAGCCATGCTGGAAGAAGAGGAAGTTTTGGCCCTGGAGTCTCGGAAGATTGAAGAGTTAACTCGGGGTTTTAAGAGTATGGACCGAAAGATATCATGGCCGATTGAAGATGATATTTTGTAGGGATTATAATTTACTAGATGGGCTTTTCTGATTTTCATTCGAAGGCTCCCCTTTCTCTCTCTCTTTTTTTCTTGTTTTTTTTTTTTCCGAAGAAAATAAAGAGATTCTGTTAATCCGTTGGCTTTGTATTGAAATTCGATAACTAGTACGAAAGAAAGTAAAAGCGGAGAGAGTGCCTGGACGTTCACACTTTTGATGTAGCATGTTGCAGGGAATGATTAGGCGTAGTATGTCTTAAGCCACTTTCCGTTGATAATCAAGCTTTCTAGCTTTCCCCATCTTCTATGATGATCTTGTAGTAACCGTTGTTATATGCTTGTTGATGGTGGTTTTTAGACAAGGGGTAAAATCGTAAACCCCATGACCTAGTGTTACCCGCAAACACATTAACTAAGAGAATTTAACTCAAAAAATAATCATTAGGGGTATTTTTTCAAAATACCCATTAGGGTTTTCAAATACGTAACCCTAATTCCAAAAACCAAGCCGCACCTCGCGCACCATGGCAGCAATGCTAAACCAAGCCGCATATCGCGCACCATGGCAACAATGCCAAACCAAGCGCATACTCGCGCACCATGGAAACAATGCCAAACTAAGCCGCATCATCGCGCACCATGGCAACAATGCCAAATCAAGCCGCACCATGCGTACCATGGCAATAATGCCAAACCAAGCCGCATATCGCGCACCATGGCAACAATGCCAAATCAAGCCGCACTCCCCGCGCACCATGGCAACAATGCCAAACCAAGCCGCATACAACGCACCATGGCAACAATGCTAAACCAAGCCGCATATCATTCACCATGGCAACAATGCCAAACCAAGCCGCACCTTGCGCACCATGGCAACAACACCAAATTCCAAGCCGCTATGCCTTTGGCCCACGCCAAACATAGCGCCCTAGGTTTGCAAGACTTGCAACTAGGTCAACATGGCCGCACGTGCCATTGGCACATGCCAACACGTGCCGCAAGCCATATTTCTAAGCCGCTATACCTTGGGCCCATGCCCAACATAGCGCCCTAGGTTTGCAAGACTTGCAACTAGGTCAACATGGCCGCACGTGCCATTGGCACATGCCAACACGTGTCGCAAGCCATATTTCCAAGCCGCTATGCCTTTGGCCCACGCCCAACCTAGCGCCCTAGGTTTGCAAGACTTGCAACTAGGTCAACATGGCTGACGTGCCATTGGCACATGCCAACGCGTGTCGCAAGCCATATTTCCAAGCCACTATGCCTTTGGCCCACGCCCAACATAGCTCCCTAGGTTTGCAAGACTTGCAACTAGGTCAACATGGCCGCACGTGCCATTGGCACATGCCAACACGTGTCGCAAGCCATATTTCCAAGCCGCTATGCCTTTGGCCCACGCCCAACATAACGCCCTAGGTTTGCAAGACTTGCAACTAGGTCAACATGGCCGCACGTGCCATTGGCACATGCCAACGCGTGTCGCAAGCCATATTTCCAAGCCGCTATGCCTTTGGCCCACGCCAACATAGTGCCCTAGGTTTGCAAGACTTGCAACTAGGTCAACATGGCCGCACGTGCCATTGGCACATGCCAATGCGTGTCGCAAGCCATATTTCCAAGCCGTTATGCCTTTGGCCCACGCCCAACATAGCGCCCTAGGTTTGCAAGACTTGCAACTAGGTCAACATGGCCGCACGTGCCATTGCCACATGCCAACACGTGCCGCAAGCCATATTTCTAAGCCGCTATGCCTTGGGCCCATGCCAAACATAACGCCCTAGGTTTGCAAGACTTGCAACTAGGTCAACATGGCCGCACGTGCCATTGGCACATGCCAACACGTGCCGCAAGCCATATTTCCGAGCCGCTATGCCTTTGGCCCACGCCAAACATAGCGCCCTAGGTTTGCAAGACTTGCAACTAGGTCAACATGGCCGCACGCGCCATTGGCACATGCCAAACACACACGCTGGTAGCCTAACTTGCAAACCGTGCAACCTACCACCAAGGCATTCCGTACATGCCAAACACACACGCTGGTAGCCTAACTTGCAAACCGTGTAACCTACCACCAAGGCATTCCGCACATGCCAAACACACACGCTGGTAACCTAACTTGCAAACCGTGCAACCTACCACCAAGGCATTCCGCACATGCCATTGTCACATGCCAAACACACATGCTGGTAACTTAACTTGCAAACCGTGCAACCTACCACTACAAGGCATTCCGCACATGCCATTGGCACATGCCACACGCGCCACTAGCACGCCACTTGCACTCAATATGCAACCAACACTCGAGATATCGACACAACTGGGGGGATGCTTCTTTAGGGTTTTGGTTTGGCGGTCACAAGATGCAGCCGTACACTACGCTCACATTAAGAAAGCGTGAAAGGAATAAAGCGGTCAAATAAAAGAGGAAATAATGGTGAAAAACGTTTTCGCCTATTAAACCATGCGGTTACCACCTCCTCCCATTATTTCACCCTTTACTCTCTTTCTTCATGAGGCCAGGGTACGTTTCAATCTCGACTTGTATAAATAGGTCTTACCTATTTTCACCAGACAACAAGTCTCGGTCGAGAAATATACTACACTTACACTCTCGTAAAGGCAACTTTGCAAGCTCTCCCAAAAGCTTCTATCTCTTGCAAGCTTCCTAAGCTTTCACTTTCCGATACAAGTCGAGATACTACTCTCCTCAACACCTTTTTTGCTTCCTCCCAAAATCAACCCTTCTCCTCCACTTTGTGACCGAAGCAAGACTGGAAACGGCCATTTCTTGGTTTAGGGCCGGACTTGTACAGATCGATCTCTCGAATCTACAAAGTGCTCACGTGCAAAGACATTTGTTTAGGGTTTGAATCAATTTCTCACTCACCCACCGAATTACCGAAATCACAGTAAAACAATTTTCACCCATAAACAATGCTTTAGCGACATGTAATGACCCTTCCCATTTGGGAGAAAACTTGATGCTGATGCGTCTTGCTGATGTGTTTGGCGGTTTTTAACACCAGATCTCCTTCCTTGAAAACCCTAGGTTTTACGTGGCTCACACGCCCCGAAATCCTGCTTCTGTATATTTGTGCATGTTCCTCCGCCTGGATCTTTGGAGTCTAGAGTATCCAGCCTCCGCACTTCGGCATTGAGTGATTCGGCCGTTTCCACTGGGGTCCGCTCAACGTGGCAATTACCGGGTGGACGGGATTTTGATTTCGCTTAGGGAGGATCGTGTCTGTACTGTAGACGAGGGAGTAAGGAGACATGCCGGTGGAGCTTCTAGGAGATGTTTTGTACGCCCAGAGAGCCATTGGCAACTGCTCATGCCATGTTCTGGGATTGTCATGTACTGTTCGGCTGAGGATTCGGATCAGAGTCTTGTTGGTACTTTCGGCTTGACCATTTCCCTGAGGATAATAGATGGTAGAGAAGACATGTTTGATTCCGTACCTCTCAAGTAGTTCCTGTTACTTGCTTTTTAGCGAAAGGCGTGCCGTTGTCGGTGATGACGTGTTTAGGTACGCCAAAATGGCAGATGATGTGCTCCTTGATAAATGCCAGTGATTGTGGCTCCAGTGGTTCCCTTCAGCGGGACAGCTTCAACCCACTTGGTAAAGTACTCGGTCGCGGTTATTATTTACTCATGCTGTTTTGAGGATGGGGGGTTGATCTTCTCGATGATTTCGAGTCCCCAGCTATAAAAGGGCCACGGGCTACTTATTGCGTGCAAGGGTGTTGGAGGCGCGTGGATGAGGTTTCCATGAATCTGGCATTCTCGGCATTTCAAACGAAGGTTGCCGCGTGCCTTCCATGGTCGGCCGTAGTACCTCTCGTATCTCGTAGGAATAATTTCTATTTTCCTTGGTGTTCGCTTCGTGCATTTCTCTTAACATAGCTGGGACCTCTGTACCATTCAATCATCTTAGTAGACCTCAAACTCTTGCGATATAAAACCCCATCATGGAACACGAATCTTTGGACTTGTCTTAGTTTGGACGCATCCTCTTTGTTAGTAGGAGAATGCCATCGCGAAGGAAAGTGATGTACGGCTCGCCAGTCCCCAACATGGCTGATGTTGAGGATTTCTGACTCGACATGGGGGCGCCTGGCAATTTGGACACGCTTTTTGGAGCAATCGGGATTGGGTTTCCATCTCCGGCCAGTAGTATCCAAGTCGTTGTAGACGACGGTAGAGGGTTACCACTGATGTTATTCCACAGACTTCGGCATGAATATGTTCAAGTCGCTGTTGTGCTTCCTCTTTCCCGAGACACCTTGATAGAGATCCGTCCGGATTTCGGCGATACAGAACACCTTGAAGCATAAAGAAATTCTGCAAAGTCTTGAGGTCGACCTTCCCTTGAAAAAGTGAGTTGTTGAGTTCTTGAATGATAGGAGTTTTCAGTCATCGCCTTCTCGCTTATCAAAGTTGTGAAAGCCACGTTGAAGTTATCGTTCATTCGTTTCTTTATCGTCAGTAGGTTTCCTCGGTTCCTTCGAACTCGCAGCTTTGAGGCTAGTGTAGCTAAGCAAATGCGGCATGCTTGTTGTCACATTACTACCGACATGTGTGATGGTTGCTTCTGCGAAATAATTGAGTAGTTTTTGTGCTTCACCCTGTATGGTGCCAAGCGTTAGTTCCTTCAATGCATAGATCCCGCTTACCTGGTTGATGAGTAATTTGGAATCTCCTCTGATCTCCAAACGCGTGGCCCCGACTTGTTTAGCTAGTGATAGTCCGATGAGGAAAGCTTCGTATTCAGCTGAGTTATTGGTGCACGGAAAGTCTAGCTTGAAAGAGTGCGAGAAGACTTCTCCAGCAGGAGATACTAGTACAACGCCCGCTCCTCCGGTATTAGTGCTGGGGGTGGAAGAGCCGTCGAAGAACAGTAGCCACGTTTCCTCTTTGACTAAAAAGATATCCGAAGATCTCCCGGAGATCTTCTCGTAATCTCCGCGGTGTCTTCTCCCCGAATGCCGCTAATGTGTCCGCGACAGCTTGTCCCTTTATGTCCCTTGGGAAACGCACGTTATGTCGAACTCGACAGTTGCAGGAGCCATTTAGCTGGCCTCCCTATCGTGGCAGGTTTCGAGAGGAGAAACTTTCTACTGGGTCTCGATTTGGATACTAGCACCACTTTATTGGAGAGGAGGTAGTGCCCGAACTTCTCGGATGGAATAAATCGAAGCTAAACACGCCTTTTCCGCTTTGGAGTATCTCGAGTTCAGCGTCTCTCAACGTTCGACTGAAATAGTATATGGGGTATTCCATTCCTTTTTCGTCCTCTTGTGCGAGGAGAGCTCCAACGGCAGACGCTAAAGGCTGTAGAGACATAGTGGTTTCCCTCGCATAGGAGGCTTCATGACGGCTGGAGAGGACAGTATTTGCTGGATCTTCTGGTACGCTTTTTGCTGGGGCGTAGCCCATGCGAAATTCGCTCCTTTCTTTAGCAGAGGAGTAAACGTAGTGGTGAGTTGTGCCAACCCCGGTATGAAGCGACGAATGTAGTTTACCTTTCCCATGAAACTCTGGAGATCCTTTACGGTTCGTGGTGGCGGCATCGTGAGGATAGCTTGCGTCTTGAATGGATCAACTTTTATTCCTGCGGCCGTCACTTGGAATCCAAAGAATTTCCCGAAGAGACACCAAAAGCGCATTTCAAAGGATTCATCTTCAATTTGTATTCGCATCTTTCAACACTTGTCGCAGCGTTTACTCGATGATCCGCTCGAGTCTTCGATTTAACTACCACGCATCTACGTAATCTTCGACTTGCTTGTGCATCATATCATGGAAGATGGTAGTCATGGCACGTTGGTAAGTAGCGCTGCGTTCTTTCAGACCGAAAGGCATTACGGTTGTAATAGAAGTTTCCGAGAGGGGTTCGAAAGCTTGCCTTGCTTGCGCCATGCTCATACATCTTTATCTGGTTGTAGCCGCTATATCCATCCATGAAAGAGAACATACCATGTCCACCGGTAGCATCTACCAAAGCATGTCAATGTTAGGTAGCGGAAAATCGTCTTTTTGGGGCAGCACTTGTTCAAATCTCTGAAATCGACACAACATCTGATCTGACCATTCTTCTTCTTGACGGGAACGATATTGGCCAACCAAGTAGGATGATGAATGGGCTTGATGAATCCAGCGGCTAGTAATTTTTGGACCTCCGCCTTGATTTGTTCTTCTACGTCGTGTCCGAATTGTCTTGGAGGATGCTTGACCGGTTTGGACCCGGTATCACGTGCGGATGGTGGGTGACCAGTTTTCCATCCAAGCCCGAGGCATTTCTTCGTAAGTCCATGCGAATACGTCCCGGTATTCTTTGAGTAGGTTGATTAGATTTGAGCGTTCCGCAGGTTGTAGAGTCGAACTGATCTGGATAGGTCGTGGAATCCCTCATTCCCCATATTGACGGGGCCTCGAGTTCGCTGGTTAAGTCGGTCCCATCTTGTAGCTTCCGAGGGGCGTCTGAACTTCCTCCGGTCATTGGGAAGACATTCCTTCGGGCGGAGAGACCGGGTCATGGTCTCCCCACGCTAATTGCTAACAGCGGTGACAATGTGTGAGCTTTCCTTTTTTGCTCCGTCTTGCGGTAAGGGTGCACTCTCGCTGGTGCGGGCACGGTTACATCCAGTGGCGAAAGACCCCCGGGTCTTCCTTCTCGAGGAGATGGTGGAGGGGCGGTCCCTTCTGCGGGTATCTCCAGTTTGTCGCTATCCCTGAGCAACGCCCATTTTCGTAGCGGAAGACTGTGAATCCTGGTCGCCACGCCTTTTGAACCCTCCTTCGGCCCACGTGCTTTTACACAGTAGACTGGCGCATAGGGGGATAGTGATGCGGGAATACGAACAACTTCTCCGTTCAATACCGTTTTTAGGCATTGGTGGTATGTTGAAGGCACAATTTTGAGCTGGCAGCTTCCAATGTCATCTTCCAATCTCGTTAGGTCGCACCCTGGCAGCTTTGAGCGTCTTGAGAGTGATGACATTGGAAGATGCACCCGTGTCAATGAGTGCTCTTGAAACTCCATGTTCTTGACGAGATCTGTAACATGCAAGGCCCTTGTGACCGCCTTCTACCATCATGTCGTCATCGGTGAAAATGATATTGTTGATGATCTTCCGGGGATCCTTGGAGTCCCCATGGTGTAGGAATTAGTGATGCGTTTAGTACTATTCCGGTTGATAGCAGAGAACGTCTTTGTTCACGGTCCTTGGAGAGATGCAAAGCAACTCACATAAGTTTTCTATCAACATGGTCGCCTCCCGGTCCGCTGGCTTCCAATCGGTGACGAAACCGTTGATTTGAGCATGCTCATTCGGGATATTAGTCCCCCGCTCTTGATCTCTGGAGAGCATGGATCGCTTGGCCCCGATGTTAGATTGATGAGGAAGTCGAGTATGCGGTAATCGCGTCCTTCATTAGGTCCATGTTTCTGGCGTGGATCTCCGAGCACGTATCGAGTCAACCAGTCTTGGGACCTCTTCATTGGTGGTGTTGCTTCCAAATTGAGAGTTATCATGACCTTGGGCGGGATCAATGTTTGTGGAGCTTGCACGATAGCCGACCATGCTTGCGTGAAATTTGCGGATGGGAGCTAGAACTTGATGTTGTAACCGAAAGATCAATCCTCCCGCTGTGGTCGCCAATTGTTTATGGGTAAAAATCGTTTCTGCCGATTTTGGTAAATTCGGTGGGTGAGTGAGAAACTGGTTCAAAACCTAAAAAAATGTGCTGCACGTGAGCACTTTATAGGTTCGAGATCAATCAGTACAAGTCCGGCCTAAACCAAGAAATGGCCGTTCCAGACTTGCTTCGGTCACAAAGTGGAGGAGAAGGGTTGATTTGGGGAGGGAAGCAAAGAAAGGTGTTGAGGAGAGTACTATCTCGACTTGTATCGAAAGTAGAAGCTTGGGAAGCTTGCAAGAGATGAAAGCTTTTGGGAAAGCTTGCAAAGTTGCCTTTCCGAGAGTAGTGTAGTATTTTTCTCCGACCGAGACTTGTTGTCCTGGGTGGAAATAGGTAAGACCTATTTATACAAGTCGAGACCGAAACGTGACTCTGGCCTCATGAAGGAAGAGAGTAAAGGGTGAAATAATGGGAGGAGGTGGTAACCGCATGGTTTAATGGGTGAAAACGTTTTTCACCATTATTTCCTCTTTATTTGACCGCTTTATTCCTTTTCACGCTTTCTTAATGTGAGCGTAGTGTACGCTGCATGCTGTGACCGCCAAACCAAAACCCTAAAGAAGCATCCCCCAGTTTGTGTTGATGTCTCGAGTGTTGGTTGCATCTTGAGTGCAAGTGGCGCCACTAGTGGCGCGTGTGGCATGTGCCAATGGCATGTGTGAAACGCCTTGGTGGTAGGTTGCACGGTTTGCAAGTTAGGCTACCAGCGTGTGTGTTTGGCATGTGCCAACGGCATGTGCGGAATGCCTTGGTGGTAGGTTATACGGTTTGCAAGTTAGGCTACCAGCGTGTGCGTTTGGCATGTGCCAATGGCATGTGTGGCCATTAGGGACGTGATCTTGATAGGGAAACTAGCTAGCGAGCATCTTTGCATGTTCCAATGGCATGCGTGGCCGTTAGGGCCGTGATAGGGAAACTAGCTAGCGAGCATGTTGGAATGTGCCAATGGCATGCGGGGCCGTTAGGGGCCGTGATAGGGAAACTAGCTAGCGAGCATGTTGGCATGCGGGGCCGTTAGGGCCGTGATAGGGAAACTATCTAGCGAGCATGTTGGCATGTGCCAATGGCATGCGGGGCCGTTAGGCCGTGATAGGGAAACTAGCTAGCGAGCATGTTGGCATGTGCCTATGGCATGCGTGGCCATTAGGGCCGTGACCTTGATAGGGAAGCTAGTTAGCCAGCATGTTGGCATGTGCCAATGGCATGCGGGGCCGTTAGGGCCGTGGCCTTGATAGGGGAAGCTAGCTAGCGAGCATGCTGGCATGTGCCAATGGCATGCGGGGCCGTTAGGGCCGTGGCCTTGGTAGAAAAAGCCGCTAGCGAGCATGTTTGGCATGTTTGCCATGGTGCGCAGAGTGCGGCTTGGTTTGGCATGGTTGCCATGGTGCGCAGAGTGCGGCTTGGTTTGGCATGGTTGCCATGGTCTTGCAGAGTGCGGCTTGGTTTGGCATGGTTGCCATGGTGCGCAGAGTGCGGCTTGGTTTGGCATGGTTTCCATGGTGCGCAGAGTGCGGCTTGGTTTGGCATGGTTGCCATGGTGCGCAGAGTGCGGCTTGGTTTGTCATGGTTGCCATGGTGCGCAGAGTGCGGCTTGGTTTGGCATGGTTGCCATGGTGCGCAGAGTGCGGCTTGGTTTGGCATGGTTGCCATGGTGCGCAGAGTGCGGCTTGGTTTGGCATGGTTGCCATGGTGCGCAGAGAGTGCGTTTTGGTTTGGCATGGTTGCCATGGTGCGCAGAGTGCGGCTTGGTTTGGCATGGTTGCCATGGTCGCAGAGTGCGGCTTGGTTTGGCATGGTTGCCATGGTGCGCAGAGGGCGGCTTGGTTTGGCATGGTTGCCATGGTGCGCAGAGTGCGGCTTGGTTTGGCATGGTTGCCATGGTGCGCAGAGTGCGGCTTGGTTTGGCATGGTTGCCATGGTGCGCAGAGTGCGGCTTGGTTTGGCATGGTTGCCATGGTGCGCAGAGTGCGCTTGGTTTGGCATGGTTGCCATGGTGCGCAGAGTGTCGCTTGGTTTGGCATGGTTGCCATGGTGCGCAGAGTGCGGCTTGGTTTGGCATGGTTGCCATGGTGCCGCAGAGTGCGGCTTGGTTTGGCATGGTTGCCATGGTGCGCAGAGTGCGTCTTGGTTTGGAATTAGGTTTAACGTGTCGAAAACCCTAATGCAGTATTTTGAAAAAATACCCTATTAATTATTTACACCTGAGTTAAATGCTCTTAGTTAATGTGTTGCGGGTAACACTAGGTCATGGGGTTTTACGAATTTACCCTTTGTCTAAAAACCACCATCAATAAACAAGTTAGCCTAATCGGCATAGTAGCTCGGATAGCACGCGAACGGATAAGCATGTGGCCCACCAAAGACATCACGTTAAGAAAGCACGTCATAACATGCACAAGTATACCATATAACAAGGCATAATACATCACATTTTGTGTATATTTCACAAAAGAGTCACTATTCTAGCTAGTTTTTGACATTTTATGTTGGCTTATTTTTATAACAACACATATAATACCTATATATCATCTAACCGATTCTTAGTTGCGTCAACTCACTCGTCCTAGTACCACAGTATCGATAGTTTACTTTAATGTTTGTTAAGGTGATCAGATTGTGAGTGCAAAGCATTGAAGGATTATGCTGAGTCAGGTATTTCCATTCTTAGATTGGCAAGGTTTGAAAACAAAATGAGTTATGTATACTGTACATTGTGCACCATAGAAGTTATAATTGACTGTTTAACCCTAGTTCGTCCTCCAATTTCGTCTTTAAAGTTTGACTATATTGAAAGTTGTCTAGATTTCATGATCTCCTGTTGTACAAATGTAGGTGAATGTAGAGAAACTTCATAAGATGGCTGGTGCGATTTGCATTGGTGAAAGGGAAGCGATAGAAGGTCTACTGATTTTTCTTTTGTTTTCCTTTCCTCCTGTTCCGTGTGCTTGATTTTATTTATATTAGATGAGATTGGATGTTCTGGTTCTTAGTATAATTCTTGGTTTATTCTTCAAAAAAAAATTTCCTTTTATTTTGTTATCAATTGAATTTGATATTTTTTCATTTATCCTGGGAAACTTTCAGACCTTTAGATCACCTTTACAAACCCGTGGAGCAGCTTCACGGACCTCAAACTAATTGTAAGTACTTGTTCGTCCTTAGTTTTTATTCATATAATTTGGACAACTATTTTAGTTTTGTTCGTAAACAAACATGTGAGGTAGCTATAAGTGGTCATAACTGTTGTTTCTATTGTAATCTTCATACATTTTTGCTTATGTGAATAATTTTTCATGAATGCAAGTATGATTTGGGTATTCAATGTCGAAACTTGAACTCTGATTTGTAATATTGTGTCCTTACTCTGTTAATTGAGTCGGCATGTTAGTATGAAAATCTCTTAATTACAGTTCAAGCTTTCAATAGACTCGACGAGTTTCTTCCATTTATTGATGTGTTTTGCTTGGTGTTTTTTGTTTTGATCTGTTTAGCAGGATTTTGTGGCCTGCGAGTGGACTCTTTGGTGTGGATTTAGCATAAAAAAGGTCTAATTTGAAGTATAAGTCTGTCTATTTTAGGGTGATATTAGATTATTAGATTGTGTAATTTTAATTTCTCTCTTCTTATTTCTTGTGTAAAAGTCGGATTCACTGTACTTTGTAACATATTTAAATTTATGAAATTTGAATCCTTTGTTCTGAATCCATGTCAGTCTATGAAATGCTTGATTTAGATAGTACTTTACTGTCTATGAATCACATATACCACAACAATGGTCTATAAACTAGGTTAGAAAACAATGGTTTATAAATCCGTGAAGGGGATTTTGCGGCAGAAATGTTGTTGCATTACAGTCTTCTTGCCACACTTACGTTGTTGCAAAAGAAGACTATAGCAGCAGCCAAGTGGTGTGGCAAATTTTTTTAATAAATAAAATAAATAAAGAAAAATAAAATAAAATACCCTTTTGCTACACGTTATTGCCTCACTAGTTGATGTGGCTAAAAACCCATCTTTTGCTACAAAGATACGGTAGGAGTGGCAACAACTTCTTGCCACCTGTTTGTTGCCACAGTGTGGCAAAATATTTTAATGTAGCAAAAGGTTGTTGCCACATGAAATACGGGTTCTTGCCACAAGGGGGACATGTTGCAATACACTAATTTTCTTGTAGTGTTTTTTCATAATATGCAATTTTTTCATAAAAATACAGGGTTAAAGTTCAGAGAGACAAACATAATACATGATAAAACGTGTGATGGATATAACGGAAAGACAAACAACATCTTTATTAATACATCTTAAGATAATCCTAATCAAGTTAGAGAAAAAACTTCCCTAGCTAAGTTTTATGTAGGCAAAGCTCCCAAACACGGCTTAAATGTCTTATTCATTTGGTTACTCTCACTTTTCTCACGCATTGTTCATACTCACTGCGCTCTCCTCGATTAAAATGTAACAATGTAAAAATAAAAGAAAAAATCATTATGCGTATGAAACAAGGTTTTCATTTTTGCACCCCTATACTCTTAATTAGAGGTGTAAATTGGGCTGTGCCAGCAAGAGCACAACCCGCTAAAATTTGAGCACATCCCAGCCCAGCCCAGCACGTGACTTAGCCCAGCACGGCACATCACGTTAGTTTCATGGGACGGGCTGGGTTTGACAAATTGGCACAAAGGCCCAAAGACAAAGACGCGACACGGATAAGCACATGGCACGTCACAAAGACTTAAGAAAGCACGTCATAATATGTATAAAATACTACACAACATGGCACAATACATCACATTTTGTGTATATTTCACAATAGAGCCTTTATTCTAGCCAATTATTGACATTTTATTATCGTTATGTTGACTTATTTCCATAATAACACATACAATACCTAAATATTTGGAAAACATTTATATTGAAAAATGTAAAATAAGTGTGCTTGGCACAGCACAGCACGACACAACACGTTTATTTTTATGGCACAGCCCATCCCAGCACACCTTCTAGCACGGCACAACACTGCACGTCATAATCTCCGGCACAACACAACACGGCACATAACACGCTAAGCACGTGGTTTCGTTGGTTGTGTTGCGTGGGCCGGCACGTTTTATACCTCTGCTCCTAATAAAACTCAATGCTTCATAAATGAAACGAGATTTCTAGGGTCTGCTAGGCACAATACATATAACCAATCAAACTATTCGAGACAAGAATACAAACACATGAACAACAAACCATGGAAGGAAAATAACAACTTAATCTTACATTATAACAACTTAATCTTACATTAATCTTACATTATAATTACTAGCTAAAATGGATTAACAAATACAAAAATTAAATCTTCAAAACCCAGATCAATTGAAATCCACGATTCAAAAAACTCACATCCAAAACCGACGTCGACACTACCAATCCAACGTTAGATGGTAATAGGGAAGGAGAAACCAAGAATTTGTTTACCGAGACAGATGTCTGGGTATAAAAGATAATAGTTTTTTGAGAGGAGAAATCATTGTGTGGGTAAGTTGTTGCTGATGAGAGTTTACCGTTGTTGATTTTCTAGGGTTAGGTTTCAGATTTTTTTCTCTCTCGGAGCAGCTAAATGTAGGCGGAGTAGAAGAAATGAGGCAACTATCCTACTTATATGATTTAGAGATCCATCTATACCGTTCACATTAGGGTTAAATTATGGCCGTTGATCTGTTTTCAGTAGTATTAGACGGCTCGAACAAATGTGAGCTTAAACCATTTGACTCGTGTAAAATAATTTTGGGTCGAGGCGTCGAAGAAAAAATTTATGGCAAGCAGGATTACAAACGTCTTGGTGTTGCATTGTACACTTTTTTCCCATTGGTTCTATAACTAGCCAAGTCAAGTTACTTTCGTATCATGGGCGCAAACTCGATGGCCAACAGTAGAAGAAATTATCTTTCTTATTGAGAAACGTTCAAGAATAAACATAGTTAGTTTTTATTCCAGAATGGAACGGTCTTTATGCGAGCATGTTTTGGACCTTATGGCAGGAACGAAATGAAAAGACTTTCAATAAGAAGAATATTATTGGGGCGTCACATTCCAATAGAGGAGAAAGGTATAAAAGCTGTTTTGCCATGCCAACAACTAGATCAAGCTATCAATTTGGTTCCCCTGGAGAAAGGCTTGATAACACCACAGCATTTCCAACTTTTAGAAAGTTTTAGCGCAAGAAAGTTCCTTGTTTGGTGACTCGGTGAAGTATGATTATATATGTTCACTATCCTGGTATTTGTGTTAATGGATTTCTTTCTTTTGCATTATAAGTCAAATGTGTCCCAGTTCTGCATCGATGTCATTTACTAAAACGTTTCAGGAAATGAGAACACTCGGGGAAGGTGGGGAAGGTGGACATGGGCGTGTATGTAGAAATATTTTGAATGATGGGACAACCGTGGCCGGGAACGAAATCGAGAACGAGAATCGTAAGATGTCTTAAAAATCAAATTCGAGGAGCCTGTTGGGAGCCTAAATTAGACTATTAAGTTTCTAAATTTTTAATCCAGAAATAAGAAAAAGAAAAATTAAAAAAAAAAACTTAGAAATTGTGGGTCTTTAAACTGTACAGAGATTAATGTAATAGAACAACGAGACCAAGGATAAAATGGAAGCTGAAAAGAGTGCTGCTGATCATGGGGTTTAAGAGGTTCGATACACACACTTAAGTAAAAAGTTATCGTGTTGGCTGATCTGGAATGCGGGTCCAGCAGGATAAACATATGTAACGTATATTAGGTGATGACACATATCATATACCGAGACTTGAAGATATGAAAATACCTGTATTGAGATACGAGAATATACGCAGCTTAGCATAATCAGTAGATAAAGATATATGAGAATATCCACTTAGTAGATAAAGATATGAGATATATAAAGATCTGAGAATATATACACTTAGTAGATAAAGATATATGAGAATATACCCACTTAGTAGATAAAGATATGAAGAATCGAAGATATGAGAATATACTGAACGAGTGAAACGTTTCTCACTCTATGGGAGCGCATTTCTCTCAGGTTAGGAGGGCGCTCCCATCACGATTCTCACCAAGGAGCGCAAAATCGCGGTTCTGAGTGAAATCCGTGACCACTTCTTACGTTCCTGGCTACTAAGGATTTGTTGTTCTTACTTATTTGCAATGCTGGAGTTGGTTGTTTTCTTTCCTCTTGTTTTTTGGAGTTGGCTTTGCCCTCCTCCCTTTGTGGTCTTTTTGGTATGGGATTGGCTTATGGCTTCCATCTAGAATCGCTTCATCACTCTAAATTCTGAATGAAGCCATTTCTGATAAGAAAGGGAATACTCATTGTTAATGTGGGGACCAGCCTTTTTTTGGGTACCATTGTTTTATAAGGCCATCTACCCTATAATTATAAGGGATTCCCTAAATTAGTGACATTACCAATTTTCCCATAACCCTAATTAAAATTAAAACTAAACTAATAACTATCAAAGTTTAACCTAATCCTAATCTATTAACAAAAAATAAAAATCGACCCTCCCCTACCCTAGCCGCACACGAACCGGCTTTGAGAAAAAAAAAATTTCTTCTCTTCTTCTTCTTCCTTTGAACATCGTCTTCATCGATGAACTTCCTTTCAACATCGTCTTCGTGTTTGATTTGGATATTAATTGGTAGTTTGGTTAAATATTTTGTTGGTCTCGTAATTACTCTTGGTTTTGGTTTAATAGTTATATATAAGACATACAGGACTGTTTACATATGGTTTTGGTTTAGTTGGTTTGATTTTGATTCGTTTAATTGAATTGAAATCATCAAAATAGGGTTCTAATGGAAGTTACAGTGCCTTGTTCGATTAGGACGAGTTTCAAAAAACAACCTAGTTTCTTAACCTACTTCCTGAAAGGAAGAACACGAAGAACAGTTCTGTTCCTTAGAAATTAAATTATGTTACCAAACTACCAATTCGGTTGGTTCGCAAAGAAGGATAAAACTATTTTCTAATCGAACTTTACCAATATTACAAAACAAAAAAATAAATTCCAGTCTAACCGAACTGTGCTATTTTGCCCACTATGTTCGGTTGGTTCACAAAGAAGGCTAAAACTATTTTCTAACCGAACTTTACCAATATTACCAAACAAAAAAATAAATTCCAATGTAACCGAATTGTGCTATTTTGCACACTATATTGAGTTTTGATTTAACCGAACTTTGCCCACTATGTTCGGTTGGTTCGCAAAGAAGGCTAAAACTATTTTCTAACCGAACTTTACCAATATTACAAAAAAAAAAAAAAAAAAAAAAAAAAAAAAAAATCCAATGTAACCGAACTATGCTATTTTGCCCATTATATTGAGTTTAAATTTAACCGAACTTGTCCCACTATGTTCGGTTTATTCGTAAAAAACCTTGACAAACCGAACTCTTCACTGATGGAATACATGTGGAGTTCGGTTTGTTCGTAAAATGTGAAGTTCGGTTGGATATTGGTTGGTGTGAAGTTTGCGAAACAACCGAACTTTGTACACTTGGTAAAATCTTAATCAACTAGAAGTTCGATTAGATATTGGTTGCGAACCAACCGAACTTCTAGACCCTAAAGTTCTATAAACATTAAGTGAAAACTGTAAATTCTATAACAAAGTTCGGAACATGTCCATAACCGAACGACTAAAAACCTCCAAAGAAGAGCGAGTTCCTAACCTACATGTTTGGAAAAAGTAACCGAACTACATCTGTCGGATGTGTTCGGTTACCTATTCTTCACATAAGGTAACCGAACAAGCCCAAATCTACTTAAAAATTTACATTTTTTTGAAATTTTGGATCAATAGAACCATCTAAGAAATAACTCATATCCGGATCATTGTGAAGATTAACGAATACTCTAGGAGAGAAATGAGATGAAGATTCAGATTAGTGAACACAAAAACCCATCTGATTTTTTAATCTCATTAATTATCTTTAACTTAATCATTTCACTAACCATTATACTAACTATTATTAACACTAACTAATCATTACCCAAAATTAATCAAGAGGGTGATTTAGGTATTAATATAAATATCTAGATTAGGGATGACCTATATTTACTTCTAATGTCTTACCCAAAATAACACAATGGTCCCCGTAAAAATGCTGGTCCCCAAAAAATGGTTCTTGTTAAAAGCTACTTGCAGCTTTGGCTCTAAAAATAATGTCAAGTTTGTTATTATGTTTTTGCTTAGTAAATTCATTTTACTACTTCAGTATAATTATTGATGTTGCTTATGTCTTTGTAAGTTTCTATGGTTTTGGTTAAATTTTTCATTTGGTTACTCTCATTTGCCAGTGCCTCAAATGAAAATGTAAAAAAACTCGTTAAACGTAGATCTCATTTTATGAGTTTGAGTTTGGACTAGCAAATGGAATCCACTTTTTGCAACCATACGATCCCGAAATAACCGAATGTTTTATAATTAAGATTTCTAGGGTCGTGGTTACAAGTTTTTTTTTATAGGGCACACACTCGAACAAAGACATAGACAAGATTAGAGCCCATAAAAACCAAACAATACATGCAAAATAAAACTTAAATTAGTTTTACCTTACAATTACTAGCTAAAATGGATTAACATTATATATACTAGATAAAATGTATTAACCAAGTACAAAAATTAAATCTTCAAAACCTAGATACGTAGTAGCATTTGATGGTAACACGCTGCCCAAATTAAATCTTTAATTGTAATCTACCGATTCAAATTGGTTGTAATTGTTCATCTGCAACAGAGACCCCCACATCCATCCATAATTGAATTGGACACTATCTATCAACCGATAGAAGTAAAAAATCCAAAGAGAAAATGTTACAAGAGAAGGAGGAACCAAGCCACGAGAAAAGAATCTTAAGAAAAAGTCGCAGACTTGTAAGCCGAGGAATAATAGTTTATTGAGAGGAGAAATCATTGTGTGGTGAAAGTTGTTGTTGATGTCCATGTATTTGATGTTTCGCTTCCATTGATGGATCATAAACAAGAACATGAGAGAGTTTGTTGTCGTTGGTTTTTAGGATTAGGGATTGGACCTTTTTTTTCTCTGTGGCCTACTAGATGGAGGCGAGAAGAAATGACGGCAACTCGTTCTACTTATAAGGTTTTGAGATGTAGTCCGTACAGATTAGGGTTGAATTGTAGTCGTTCATCCGTTCTTAATATTAAATTTAGCGTCTCTCATGAATTTTCTTACCGACCGTAATTTCTGACCCAAGTTTGATAATAGACGGTTGTGATATGTTTGTGCCAAAATAAGCTTAAATCTTGAGCCGAGGCGACGAAGGAAGATTTAGGGCATGAGGGTTTAGCCTCCTCCTAAATGTCCAACTTCATGTTCTTGGCAAGCGTGACAATGGCCAAACGGCCGCCACTTGGTCGTGCAAATTGGGTAGGATGTTTTCATGCAAAGAGCAGGCCCTAGTAATTATTAGATAAATGAAGTTCGATTTCATCACATTAAGAAGTAAAAATGAATATAATTTAGGGAATATAGGTTGCAATTTAATCACATCCACTGATGCTGCTTAGATTCCACCGAAGCCTTTCCTTTCTTCTCCTCCAAGATCACTCGAGGCAACAATTTCTTCCGCGACCGCCACACATCATAACTTTGAAGTAAGTGCACATTTTTTGTATTTTATGCATGATAGACACTACTGTGTATGTCCGAAATAAGTTGCAATCTATTTTATGCAGCTAAATTCCAATATACTTCATGGATGTTTGAATATATCCTGGGTCTGATGATGTTCAGATTTTACCGTCCAAGTAGTATTGAACTTTGAGTTATTCCTAGGCCAGTAGTTGACTCAATGACAAGGTACATTAACCATAATTCATAAGCTCATAGAGTGGAATTAGTTAAGACAACATTGGAACTTAGTACGTGAAGGTGCAGACTTAAAAGTCTATCCTTGCAATACAAGTACTGGAATGATAATAATTTTGGGATTCGTCATTTGATTCAAGCTAGGAACAAGTTTATTCTATATTACCAAGTTAAACCGGAAAAAGAAGATGTAATTTTGGTAGAGTTCATAAGGCTATCTAGTCAAGTCCGGAATGTATGTATGTCCTTTCCTTTGAATGTTTAGAATGCAAGGATTCATTCCTAAACCTTTTATACTTGCTTAATAGCAAAAGGTTTGAGAAAGAAAGAACTATAAATCATTTTTCTATTAATAGTTCAGTTTGCAAATGTTTGCAACCCTATTTCATGAACAATATCCAACTACACAAATCTACTTCATGAACAATATTATGTCTCATGACATAAAAACAGGACCTTTATCCCTAAATTTGTCACTCGGAACCAAAATCTACGACCAAAATCAATCGAAGTTAGCATCGTGATTCAAAGTTATATCTACTAGCGATATAAACATTTTACTTATTTGTCGGTTTACTTCACTATTTAAATATCGATCCGTGTTAGGGTTGGTTGTTCTCCTTCTTACTAGCTTACCGCCTCTCTCTCTATCTATTTTCGTTTTCTCCTTGCGCCCCCTCAAAGAACAACTAAAACAAGTAATGGTATCGATGTGATTTGGATGATCAACAACAATTAAACACTCAAGATAATGATTTCTCCTCTCAACCATATTTCATTTCTTAAGCTTTTGATTATGCAGTCTCTAGTCTCTCGTGGAAAATGACTCTCATATAACAAAATGGCCGAACCGAGTGGTAACGCAGTTTTACTTTAGGGATCTTTGATCATAACCTCTATCATTGATTTGTTATCCACTTAGGAATAAATGGGTTTCTAATGAAGAATTGTTACTTGATAAATAGTAGTTGTAATTTCTTTGATTTTGATAAATTAATGAATTTCTTGTATGAATTGTATATGTGTTTAGTTTTGATGGAGACCCTGAAAGTCATGGTGTGAATTTCAACTCCATTCAAAGTCTTCTCAAGACTACGAGAAAAATCAAAGAAACTCCAGCTTGCAATTGTTATAACATATATTGTACCTTCTGTGAATTTAATAAAGATATTCCCATTTAAATCAACCGTTAATTACATCCATTAAAATAATTCATACATAGCATATGTTATCATGGTTCAGCTTGGATCATTTATAACCGAAGACTGATGGATGACGCCTGTTTCGCACTTTAAGTTTTACAATTTCATGCTTGGGTTCAACTCAAGAAAACAGATGGCTTGAGAATATCGCCTTTAAAGTACGGTGATTATCATTCAATCCCGATTAATTACCAAGATATATATAGTATTTGTAATAACTGACAAGAATACATATTCATGGTTTTTTTTTTTTTTTTTTTTTTTTTGAAACTAGGCATAGGCCCGTCTCCGCCTCGGCAGCAGAGCCACCGCCTACTCCCCCCGAGCAAACTCGGCCCCCTTCCCCCACAATAAGTTAGTAGTAATTACACGAGATCTCCAATGTTGGAGCGGAGACTCGAACCGCCGACCTCCTACTTGAGAGTCGACTCTGGCCAACCGGGCTAACCCCGGATGGTTATATTCATGGTTGTTTTTTTCGATGATTTTGAACTCCACATTGGTGTTGATTCTAGCTCTGTTGGATTCTGGATAAGTTAAGTTGCATGAGAAAATCACTTAGAACTGCTAATTGGGATTTGCTAGAGGAACCCCAATTCCATTTTGGTAGATTATCACTTTTGGTTCCCGATGTGACTATTAGTGAAGTAAAAGAGGTCTCGCCAGCTCTTGTTTTAGAGGATTACTCGGATATTAGTGTGGCTGTCATATAATACTTGATGTTATCTCTACGATAGGGATTTAGTTTAGGTAGCGTTTGTCGCTGCATATCCATACTATGAAATTTCTGCAAAAATTTAGAGGATTACTCAGATATTTATTCTGAAATTCCAGTTAGCATTTAAGTACATGGACAGTGGTTGCCTTCTGGGTGTGATGTTTTTATAGGTGCTTAACCTAAGAAGTGTGATGTTTTTATAGGTGCTTAACCTAAGAAGTTACTAGGTGTAAGATATTTATCAACTTGCTTATCTTGTTACCTTATTGCAGATTTCAAAGATCCCCGGCATTGAGTGGCAATCACTTAAGATCCACTAACCCGCTTGAAATCCCTGTTCCATGGCATACATCGCATATTCAAGTCCAAACTGAAAACCTTGTTACCTGATTCATTTACATGCAATGATATCCGCCTTTAATTATTTTTACTTTGTTTACTTTGTTACATGCATTGAGTTGATCTTACTTTGGCTCTAACTAAGTGTTTCAACCTTCATTATTATAGCTTCACCAAATTAAAAGGATTGCACTCCCCCAACTTTCCTTCCTATTTGCGCAATGATGCATTTACGGAAATGAAAACTTCGAAGATCTAAAACTGAACCCATACTGAGATGTATTTCACAAGAATAAAACACATAGAAATGAGATTTCTAGGGTCCGTTGATGCTCGGGGCACATTACATATAACCAATCAAACTATTCGAAACAAGAATAAAACACATAAATAACAACATAAATTAGTCTTACATTATTTACAGAAGCTAAAATGGATTAACAAATACAAAAATTAAAATTTCCGAACTCAGATCCAAAGTGACGGATGTGGGGTATGTTTAGGTTAGTACTTAGAAATTAGAGTCAACAATGGAACTTACCCCCACTCCACCACAACCTGATCAATTTAGGTCATTTTGTTTCCAAATATTTACCCAAATTTGGCCCATGTATAAATTAAAAATTAGCCCAATATCAAAATATATGTTAACATGATGTTTTCTTTCCATCTCCTTTTTGTCTTTTTGCAATAACAAAAATGATGTTTAAATGTCCCGATGCTCATGATTTGATTTGAAAACCATACAAATATATAGAAATAACAATTAAAAATTTCGGACGGCCTTCGGCCGCAATTTCATATAATAATACTAATTTTAATATATACGTTTGTTGATGGTGGATTTTAGACAAGGGTAAAATCGTAAAACCCCATGACCTAGTGTTACCCGCAACACATTAACTAAGAGCATTTAACTCGTGTAAATAATTAATAGGAGTATTTTTCAAAATACCGGATTAGGGTTTTCAACACGTAACCCTAATTCCAAAACCAAGCCGCATATCACAGGCACCATGGCAACCATGCCAAACCAAGCCGCATATCGCGCACCATGGCAACCATGCCAAACCAAGCCGCATATCAAGCGCACCATGGAAACCAAGCCGCATACTGCGCACCATGGCAACCATGCCAAACCAAGCCGCATATCACGCACCATGGCAACCATGCCAAACCAAGCCGCACTCTCGCGCACCATGGCAACCATGCTAAACCAAGCCGCATATCGCGCACCATGGCAACCATGCCAAACCAAGCCGCACTCGCGCACCATGGAAACCATGCCAAACCAAGCCGCACCCTGCGCACCATGGCAACAACGCCATATTTCCGAGCCGCTATGCCTTTGGCCCACGCCCAACGTAGCACCCTAGGTTTGCAAGACTTGCAACTAGGTCAACATGGCCGCACGTGCCATTGGCACATGCCAACACGTGCCGCAAGCCATATTTCCGAGCCGCTATGCCTTTGGCCCACGCCAAACATAGCGCCCTAGGTTTGCAAGACTTGCAACTAGGTCAACATGGCCGCACGTGCCATTGGCACATGCCAACACGTGCCGCAAGCCATATTTCTAAGCCGCTATGCCTTTGGCCCACGCCCAACGTAGCGCCCTAGGTTTGCAAGACTTGCAACTAGGTCAACATGGCCGCACGTGCCATTGGCACATGCCAACACGTGCCGCAAGCCATATTTCCGAGCCGCTATGCCTTTGGACCACGCCAAACATAGCGCCCTAGGTTTGCAAGACTTGCAACTAGGTCAACATGGCCGCACGTGCCATTGGCACATGCCAACACGTGCCGCAAGCCATATTTCTAAGCCGCTATGCCTTTGGCCCACGCCCAACGTAGCGTCCTAGGTTTGCAAGACTTGCAACTAGGTCAACATGGCCGCACGTGCCATTGGAACATGCCAACACGTGCCGCAAGCCATATTTCTAAGCCGCTATGCCTTGGGCCCACGCCAAACATAGCGCCCTAGGTTTGCAAGACTTGCAACTAGGTCAACATGGCCGCACGTGCCATTGGCACATGCCAACGCGTGTCGCAAGCCATATTTTCGAGCCGCTATGCCTTTGGCCCACGCCAAACATAGCGCCCTAGGTTTGCAAGACTTGCAACTAGGTCAACATGGCCGCACGCGCCATTGGCACATGCCAAACACACACGCTGGTAGCCTAACTTGCAAACCGTGCAACCTACCACCAAGGCATTCCGCACATGCCAAACACACACGCTGGTAGCCTAACTTGCAAACCGTGCAACCTACCACCAAGGCATTCCGCACATGCCAAACACACACGCCGGTATCCTAATTTGCAAACCGTGAAACCTACCACCAAGGCATTCCACACATGCCAAACACACACGCTGGTAACCTAACTTGCAAACCGTGCAACCTACCACCAAGGCATTCCGCTCATGCCATTGGCACATGCCACACGCGCCACTAGCAGCGCCACTTGCACTCAAGATGCAACCAACACTCGAGACATCGACAAAAACTGGGGGTGCTTCTTTAGGGTTTTGGTTTGGCGGTCACAAAGATGCAGCGTACACTACGCTCACATTAAGAAAGCGTGAAATGGAATAAAGTGGTCAAATAAATGAGGAAATAATGGTGAAAAAACGTTTTCACCCATTAAACCATGCGGTTACCACCTCCTCCCATTATTTCACCCTTTACTCTCTTCCTTCATGAGGCCAGGGTACGTTTCAATCTCGACTTGTATAAATAGGTCTTACCTATTTCCACCAGGCAACAAGTCTCGGTCGGAGAAAAAATGCAACACTCTCAGAAAGGCAACTTTGCAAGCTCTCCCAAAAGCTTCCACCTCTTGCAAGCTTCCTAAGCTTTCACTTTCGATACAAGTCGAGATACTACTCTCCTCAACACCTTTCTTTGCTTCCCTCCCCAAATCAACCCTTCTCCTCCACTTTGTGACCGAAGCAAGTCCGGAACGACCATTTCTTGGTTTAGGCCGGACTTGTACAGTTGATCTCTCGAATCCATAAAGTGCTCACGTGCAACACATTTGTTTAGGGTTTGAACCAGTTTCTCACTCACCTACCGAAATTACCGAAATCAGCAGAAACGATTTTTACCCATAAACAGCAGTATGCGGCTTGGTTTGGCATTGTTGCCATGGTGCGCAGTATGCGGCTTGGTTTGGCATTGTTGCCATGGTGCGCAGTATGCGGCTTGGTTTGGCATTGTTGCCATGGTGCGCAGTTGTTGATGGTGGTCTTTAAACAAGGGGTAAAATCGTAAATCCCCATGACCTAGTGTTACCCGCAACACATTAATTAAGAGCATTTAACTCAGGTGTAAATAATTAATAGGGGTATTTTTTCAAAATACTGCATTAGGGTTTTTTTCAACACGTAACCCTAATTCCAAACCAAGCCGCACCTCGCGCACCATGGCAACAATGCCAAACCAAGCCGCATACTGCGCACCATGGAAACAATGCCAACCCATTCCGCACCCGAACACCATGACATCAATGCCAAACCAAGCCGCATACTCGCGCACCATGGCAACAATGCCAAACCAAGCCGCACCATGGCAACAATGCCAAACCAGGCCGCATATCACGCGCCATGGCAACAATGCCAAACCAAGCCGCACCCTGCGCACCATGGCAACAATGCCAAACCAAGCCGCACCCTGCGCACCATGGCAACAATGCCAAATTTCCAAGCCGCTATGCCTTTGGCCCACGCCAAATATAGCGCCCTAGGTTTGCAAGACTTGAAACTAGGTCAACAAGGCCGCACGTGCCATTGGCACATGCCAACACGTATCGCAAGCCATGTTTCCAAACCGCTATGCCTTTGGCACACTCCAAATATAGCGCCCTAGGCTTGCAAGACTTGCAACTAGGTCAACATGGCCGTACGTGCCATTGGCACATGCCAACACGTATCGCAAGTCATATTTCCAAGCCGCTATGCCTTTGGCCCATGCCAAATATAGCGCCCTAGGTTTGCAAGACTTGCAACTAGGTCAACATGGCCGTACGTGCCATTGGCACATGCCAACACGTATCGCAAGCCATGTTTCCAAACCGCTATGCCTTTGGCCCACGCCAAATATAGCGCCCTAGGATTGCAAGACTTGCAACTAGGTCAACATGGCCGTACGTGCCATTGGCACATGCCAGCATGTATCGCAAGCCATATTTCCAAGCCTCTATGCCTTTGGGCCACGCCAAATATAGCGCCCTAGGTTTGCAAGACTTGCAACTAGGTCAACATGGCCGTACGTGCCATTGGCACATGCCAACACGTGTCGCAAGCCATATTTCCAAGCCGCTATGCCTTTGGCCCACCCCAAATATAGCGCCCTAGGCTTTTAAGACTTGCAACTAGGTCAACATGGCCGTACGTGCCATTGGCACATGCCAACACGTATCGCAAGTCATATTTCCAAGCCGCTATGCCTTTGGCCCATGCCAAATGTAGCGCCCTAGGTTTGCAAGACTTGCAACTAGGTCAACATGGCCGTACGTGCCATTGGCACATGCCAACACGTATCGCAAGCCATGTTTCCAAACCGCTATGCCTTTGGCCCACGCCAAATATAGCGCCCTAGGATTGCAAGACTTGCAACTAGGTCAACATGGCCGTACGTGCCATTGGCACATGCCAACACGTATCGCAAGCCATATTTCCAAGCCTCTATGCCTTTGGCCCACGCCAAATATAGCGCCCTAGGCTTGCAAGACTTGCAACTAGGTCAACATGGCCATACGTGCCATTGGCACATACCAACACGTGTCGCAAGCCATATTTCCAAGCCGCTATGCCTTTGGCCCACGCTAAATATAGCGCCCTAGGCTTGCAAGACTTGCAACTAGGTCAACATGGCCGTACGTGCCATTGGCACATTGCAACACGTATCGCAAACCATATTTCCAAGCCGCTATGCCTTTGGCCCACGCCAAATATAGCGCCCTAGGCTTGCAAGACTTGCAACTAGGTCAACATGGCCGTACGTGCCATTGGCACATGCCAACACGTATCGCAAGCCATGTTTCCAAGCCGCTATGCCATTGGCCCACGCCAAATATAGCGCCCTAGGCTCGCAAGACTTGCAACTAGGTCAACATGGCCGTACGTCCCATTGGCACATGCAACCATGCTCGCTGGTAGCCTAACTTGCAAACCGTGCAACCTACCACCAAGGCATTCAGCACATGCCATTGGCACATGCCAAACACACACGCTGGTAGCCTAACTTGCAAACCGTGCAACCTACCACCAAGGCATTCCGCACATGCCATTGGCACATGCCAAACACACACGCTGGTAGCCTAACTTGCAAACCATGCAACCTACCACCAAGGCATTCTGCACATGCCAAACACACACGCTGGTAGCCTAACTTGCAAACCGTGCAACCTACCACCAAGGCATTCCGCACATGCCAAACACACATGTGTAGCCTAGTTTGCAAACCGTGCAACCTACCACCAAGGCATTCCACACATGCCATTGGCACATGCCAAACACACACGCCGGTAACCTAACTTGCAAACCGTGCAACCTACAACCAAGGAATTCCGCACATGCCATTGGCACATGCCACACGCGCCACTAGCGCCATCCACTTGCACTCAAGATGAAACCAACACTCGAGACATCGACATAAAACTGGGGATGCTTCTTTAGGGTTTTGGTTTGGCGGTCACAAAGATGCAGCAGACACTACGCTCATTAAGAAAGCGTGAAATGGAATAAAGTGGTCAAATAAATGAGGAAATAATGGTGAAAACGTTTTTCACCCATTAAACCATGCAGTTACCACCTCCTCCCATTATTTCACCCTTTACTCTCTTCCTTCATGAGGCCAGGGTACGTTTCAATCTCGACTTGTATAAATAGGTCTTACCTATTTCCACCAGACAACAAGTCTCGGTCAGGAGAAAAATACTACACTCTCGTAAAGGCAACTTTGCAAGCTCTCCCAAAAGCTTCCACCTCTTGCAAGCTTCCTAAGCTTTCACTTTCGATACAAGTCGAGATACTACTCTCCTCAACACATTTCTTTGCTTCCCTCCCCAAATCAACCCTTCTCCTCCACTTTGTGACCGAAGCAAGTCCGGGAACGGCCATTTCTTGGTTTAGGCCGGACTTGTACGTATTGATCTCTCGAATCCATAAAGTGCTCATATGCAGCAGTTTGTTTAGGGTTTGAACCAGTTTCTCACTCACCTACCGAAATTAACGAAATCAGCAGAAATGATTTTTACCCATAAACAAAGATATGCGGCTTGGTTTGGCATTGTTGCCATGGTGCGCGATATGCGGCTTGGTTTGGAATTGTTGCCATGGTGCGCAATATGCGGCTTGGTTTGGCATTGTTGCCATGGTGCAGCTTGTTGATGGTGGTCTTTAAACAAGGGTAAAATCGTAAATCCCCATGACCTAGTGTTACCCGCAACACATTAATTAAGAGCATTTAACTCGTGTAAATAATTAATAGGGGTATTTTTTCAAAATACCCAGATTAGGTTTTTTCAACACGTAACCCTAATCCAAACCAAGCCGCACCCTGCGCACCATGGAAACAATGCCAAACCAAGCCGCATCATCGCGCACCATGGCAACAATGCCAAACCAAGCCGCACCCTCGCGCACCATGGCAACAATGCCAAACCAAGCCGCATCTCACGCACCATGGCAACAATGCCAAACCAAGCCGCACCATGGCAACAATGCCAAACCAAGCCGCATACTGCGCGCCATGGCAACAATGCCAAACCAAGCCGCACCCTGCGCACCATGGCAACAATGCCAAACCAAGCCGCACCCTGCGCACCATGGTAACAATGCCAAATTTCCAAGCCGCTATGCCTTTGGCCCACGCCAAATATAGCGCCCTAGGTTTGGAAGACTTGCAACTAGGTCAACATGGCCGTACGTGCCATTGGCACATGCCAACACGTATCGCAAGCCATGTTTCCAAACCGCTATGCCTTTGGCCCACTCCAAATATAGCGCCCTAGGCTTGCAAGACTTGCAACTAGGTCAACATGGCCGTACGTGCCATTGGCACATGCCAACACGTATTGCAAGCCATATTTCCAAGCCTCTATACCTTTGGCCCACGCCAAATGTAGCGCCCTAGGTTTGGCAAGACTTACAACTAGGTCAACATGGCCGTACGTGCCATTGGCACATGCCAACACGTATCGCAATCCATGTTTCCAAACCGCTATGCCTTTGGCCCACGCCAAATATACCGCCCAAGGATTGCAAGACTTGCAACTAGGTCAACATGGCCGTACGTGCCATTGGCACATGCCAAAGACGTATCGCAAGCCATATTTCCAAGCCGCTATGCCTTTGGCCCACGCCAAATATAGTGCCCTAGGCTTGCAAGGCTTGCAACTAGGTCAACATGGCAGACGTGCCATTGGCAAATGCCAACATTTATCGCAAGCCATATTTCCAAGCCGCTATGCCTTTGGCCCACGCCAAATATAGCGCCCTAGGCTTGCAAGACTTGCAACTAGGTCAACATGTCCGTGCGTGCCATTGGCACATGCCAACACGTATCGCAAGCCATATTTCCAAGCCTCTATGCCTTTGGCCCACGCCAAATATAGCGCCTAGGCTTGCAAGACTTGCAACTAGGTCAACATGGCCGTACGTGCCATTGGCACATGCCAACACGTATTGCAAGCCATATTTCCAAGCCTCTATGCCTTTGGCCCACGCCAAATGTAGCGCCCTAGGTTTGCAAGACTTACAACTAGGTCAACATGGCCGTACGTGCCATTGGCACATGCCAACACGTATCGCAATCCATGTTTCCAAACCGCTATGCCTTTGGCCCACGCCAAATATAGCGCCCTAGGATTGCAAGACTTGCAACTAGGTCAACATGGCCGCACGTGCCATTGGCACATGCCAGCACGTATCGCAAGCCATATTTCCAAGCCGCTATGCCTTTGGCCCACGCCAAATATAGCGCCATAGGCTTGCAAGGCTTGCAACTAGGTCAACATGGTCGTGCGTGCCATTGGCAAATGCCAACATGTATCGCAAGCCATATTTCCAAGCCGCTATGCCTTTGGCCCACGCCAAATATAGCGCCTAGGCTTGCAAGACTTGCAACTAGGTCAACATGGCCGTACGTGCCATTGGCACATGCCAACACGTATTTCAAGCCATATTTCAAGCCTCTATGCCTTTGGCCCACGCCAAATGTAGCGCCCTAGGTTTGCAAGACTTACAACTAGGTCAACATGGCCGTACGTGCCATTGGCACATGCCAACACGTATCGCAATCCATGTTTCCAAACCGCTATGCCTTTGGCCCACGCCAAATATAGCGCCTAAGGATTGCAAGACTTGCAACTAGGTCAACATGGCCAGACGTGCCATTGGCACATGCCAAGACGTATCGCAAGCCATATTTCCAAGCCGCTATGCCTTTGGCCCACGCCAAATATAGCGCCCTAGGCTTGCAAGGCTTGCAACTAGGTCAACATGGCCGTACGTGCCATTGGCAAATGCCAACATGTATCGCAAGCCATATTTCCAAGCCGATATGCCTTTGGCCCACGCCAAATATAGCGCCCTAGGCTTGCAAGACTTGCAACTAGGTCAACATGTCCGTACGTGCCATTGGCACATGCCAACACGTATCGCAAGCCATATTTCCAAGCCTCTATGCCTTTGGCCCACGCCAAATATAGCGCCCTAGGCTTGCAAGACTTGCAACTAGGTCAACATGGCCGTACGTGCCATTGGCACATGCCAACACATGTCGCAAGCCATATTTCCAAGCCGCTATGCCTTTGGCCCACGCCAAATATAGCGCCCTAGGCTTGCAAGACTTGCAACTAGGTCAAAATGGCCGTACGTGCCATTGGCACATGCCAACACGTATCGCAAACCATATTTCCAAGCCGCTATGCCTTTGGCCCACGCCAAATATAGCGCCCTAGGCTTGCAAGACTTGCAACTAGGTCAACATGGCCGTACGTGCCATTGACACATGCCAACACGTATCGCAAGCCATGTTTCCAAGCCGCTATGCCATTGGCCCACGCCAAATATAGCGCCCTAGGCTCGCAAGACTTGCAACTAGGTCAACATGGCCGTACGTGCCATTGGCACATGCCAACATGCTCGCTGGTAGCCTAACTTGCAAACCGTGCAACCTACCACCAAGGCATTCCGCACATGCCATTGGCACATGCCAAACACACACGCTGGTAGCCTAACTTGCAAACCGTGCAACCTACCACCAAGGCATTCCGCACATGCCATTGGCACATGCCAAACACACACGCTGGTAGCCTAACTAGCAAACCATGCAACCTACCACCAAGGCATTCTGCACATGCCATTGGCACATGCCAAACACACACGCTGGTAGCCTAACTTGCAAACCGTGCAACCTACCACCAAGGCATCCCGCACATGCTAAACACACACGTTGGTAGCCTAACTTGCAAACCGTGCAACCTACCACCAAGGCATTCCGCGCATGCCAAACACACACGCTGGTAGCCTAACTTGCAAACCGTGCAACCTACCACCAAGGCATTCCGCACATGCCATTGGCACATGCCAAGCACACACTGGTAACCTAACTTGCAAACCGTGCAACCTACCACCAAGGCATTCCGCATATGCCATTCGCACATGCCAAGCACACACCGGTAACCTAACTTGCAAACCGTGCAACCTACCACCAAGGCATTCCGCACATGCCATTGGCACATGCCACACGCGCCTCTAGCAGCGCTACTTGCACTCAAGATGCAACCAACACTCGAGACATCGACACAAACTAGGGGATGCTTCTTTAGGGTTTTGGTTTGGCGGTCACAAAGATGCATCGTACAATACGCTCACATTAAGAAAGCGTGAAAAGGAATAAAGCGGTCAAATAAAAGAGGAAATAATGGTGAAAAACATTTTCGCCCATTAAACCATGCGGTTACCACCTCCTCCCATTATTTCACCCTTTACTCTCTTCCTTCATGAGGCCAGGGTACGTTTCAATCTCGACTTGTATAAATAGGTCTTACCTATTTCCACCAGACAACAAGTCTCGGTCAGGAGAAAAATACTACACTCTCAGAAAAGCAACTTTGCAAGCTCTCCCAAAAGCTTTCATCTCTTGCAAGCTTCCTAAGCTTTCACTTTCGATACAAGTCGAGATACTACTCTCCTCAACACCTTTCTTTGCTTCCCTCCCCAAATCAACCCTTCTCCTCCACTTTGTGACCGAAGCAAAGTCGAGAACGGCCATTTCTTGGTTTAGGCCGGACTTGTACAGATTGATCTCTCGAATCTATAAACTGCTCACGTGCGTAGCACATTTGTTTAGGGTTTGAACCAGTTTCTCACTCACCTACCGAAATTACCGAAATCGGCGAAACGATTTTTACCCATAAACAATTGGCGACCACAGTGGGAGGATTGATCTTTCGGTTACAAAATCAAGTTCTATCTCCCATCCGCAAATTCCACGCAAGCATGGTCGGCTATCAGTCAATCTCCATAAACATTGATCCCGCCCAAGGTCATGATAACTCCTCAATTTCTGGAAGCAACACCAGCAATGGAGAGGTCCCAGGGCTGGTTGACCTGATACGTGTTCAGGAGATCCACGCCAGAAACATGGACCTAATGAAGGACGCGATTACCAGCATACTCGACTTCCTCATCAATCTAGCATCGGGAGATCCACGCCAGAAACATGGACCGAATGAAGGACGCGATTACCAGCATACTCGACTTCCTCATCAATCTAGCATCGGGGCCAAGTGATCCATGCTCCCCAGGAGATCAAGAGCAGGGGACTAATATCCCGAATGAGCATGCTCAAATCAACGGTTTCGTCACTGATTGGAAGCCAGCGGACCAGGAGGCGACCATGTTGATAGAAAACTTATGTGAGTTGCTGCATCTCTCCAAGGACCAGCGAACAAAGACGTTCTCTGCTATCAACCGAATAGCACTAAACGCATCACTAATTCCTACACCCGCGGGGACTCCAAGGATCCCTGGAAGATCCGTCAACAATATTATTTTCACCGATGACGATATGATGGTAGAAGACGGTCACAACCGGCCTTGCATGTTACAGACTCTCGTCAAGAACATGAAGTTTCGAAGAGCACTCATTGACACGGGTGCATCTTCCAATGTCATCACTCTCAAGACACTCAAAGCTGCTGTGGTGCGACCCTAACGAGATCATACGACAACCCACTACGATGACAGATTTCGAAGGCAACCAAACTAGCACATACGGCTACATCAACTTGGAGCTGGCAGTAGGGACAATCCAATCAAGCGTGAAGTTTGAAATAATTGAAAAAGAACCAGACTATCACATGATACTGGGAAGGCCGTGGCTACACAACCTCAAAATCGTGCCTTCAACATACCACCAATGCCTAAAAACGGTATTTAACGGAGAAGTTGTTTGAATTCCCGCATCACTTTCCCTTATGCGCCGCCCATCGTGTAGAAGCACATGGGCCGAAGGAGGGTTCAAAAGGCGTGGCGACCAGGATTCACAGTCTTCTGCTACCAAAATGGACGTCGCTCAGGGATAGCGACAAACTGGAGATACCCCGCAGAGGGGACCACCCCTCCACCATCTCCTCAGAAGGAAGACCCGCCGGTCTTTCGCCACCGGATGTAACCCGTGCCCGCACCAAGCGAGAATGCACCCTTACCGCAAGACGGAGCAAAAAAGGAAAGCTCACACATTATCACCGCTGTTATCAATTAGCGGGGAGACCATGACCCGCCTCTCCGCCCGAAGGAATGTCTTCACAATGACCAGGAGGAAGTTCCGGACGCCCCTCGTAAGCTACAAGATGGGACCGACTTAACCACCGACGAACTCGAGACTCACAATATAGGGAATGAGGTATTTCCGCGACCTATCCCGATCGGGGCCGACTCTACATCCCGCGGAACACTCAAAGCTAGTCAACCTACTCAAAGAATACCAGGACGTATTCGCATGGACTTACGAAGAAATGCCTGGCTTGGATGGAAAACTGGTCACCCACCATCTGCACATGATACCCGACGATTTTCCGCTACCTAACATTGACATGCCGGTAGACGCTACCAAAGGACATGGTATGTTCTCTTTTATGGATGGATATAGCGGCTATAACCTGGATAAAGATATATGAGCATGACGCGAGAAAGATCAAGCCCGAACCCCTCTCGGGAATTTCTATTACACCGTAATTCCTTTTGGTCTGAAGAACACTGGCGCTACTTACCAACGCACCATGACTACCATCTTCCACGATATGATGCACAAGCAAGTCGAAGATTACGTAGATGACGTGGTGGTTAAATCAAAGACTCGAGCGGATCGTCCAGAAACGCTGCGACAAGTGTTCGAAAGATGTCGCGAATACAAGTTGAAGATGAATCCTTTGAAATGCGCCTTTGGTGTCTCTTCTGGAAATTCTTGGGATTCCAAGTGACGGCCGCAGGAATAAAAGTTGATCCGAGTCAAAACGCAAGCTATCCTCGGATGCCGCCACCACGAACCGTAAAGGAGCTCCAGTTTCATGGGCAAGGTAAACTACATTCGTCGCTTCATACCAGGGTTGGCACAACTCACCACTACATTTACGGCTCTGCTAAAGAAAGGTGCAAATTTCTCATGGACTACGCCTCAGAAAAGCGTGCCCGTAAGATCCAAAGAAATACTTGTCCTCTCCAAATTATCATGAAGCCTCCTATGCGAGGGAAACCACTATGTCTCTACATAGCCTTTAGCGATACTGCCGTTGGAGCTCTCCTCGCACAAGAGGACGACAAAGGAATGGAATACCCCATATACTATTTCAGTCGAACGTTGAGAGACGCTGAACTCAGGTACCCCAAAGCGGAAAAGGCGTGTTTAGCACTGATTTATTCCATCCAGAAGTTCAGGAACTACCTCCTCTCCAATAAAGTGGTGCTAGTATCCAAATCAGACCCAAGAAAGTTTCTCCTCTCGAAACCTGCCCCCGATAGGAAGGCCGGCTAAATGGCTCCCGCAACTGTCGAGAGTTCGACATAACGTGCGTTTCCCCAAGGGCCATAAAGGGACAAGTCGCATGCGGACCTATTAGCAAAGCATTCCCGGGAGAAGACACCGCAGACTACGAGAAGATCTCCCGGAGATCTTTCGGATATTTTTTTAGTCAAAGAGGAAACGTGGCTAATGTTCTTCGACGGCTCTTCCACCCCCAAAGACTAATACCGGAGGAGCGGATGTTGTACTAGTATCTCCCGCTGGAGAAGTCTTCTCGCACTCTTTCAAGCTAGACTTTCCATGCACCAATAACTCACTGAATACGAAGCTTTCCTCATCGGACTATCATTAGCTAAACAAGTCGTGGCCACGCGTTTGGAGATAAGAGGAGATTCCAAATTACTCATCAACCAGGTAAACGGGATCTATGCATTGAAGGAACTAACGCTGGCACCATACAGGGCTGAAGCACAAAAACTACTCAATTATTTCGCCGAAGCAACCATCACACATATCGGTCGTAGCAGCAACAAGCATGCCGATCGCTTAGCTACACTAGCCTCAAATCTGCAGTTCAAGGAACCGAGGAAACCCCCGACAAGAAACGGCGAACGATAGCTTCAACGTGGCTTTCACAACCTGAGACAGCCGAAGATGACGACCGGAGAACTCCTATCATTCAAGAACTCAACAACTTACTTTTTCAAGGGAAGGTCGACCTCAAGATTTTGCGGAATTTCTTTATGCTTCAAGGTGTTCAGATCGCCGAAATCCCGACGGCTCTCTGTCAAGGTATCTCGGGAAAGAGGAAGCACAGCACGGCTTGAACATATTCATGCCGAAGTCTTTGGAATAACATCGTTGGTAACCCTCTACCGTCGTTTACAACGACTTGGATACTATCGGCCGGAGATGGAAACCCAATACCGATTGCTCCAAAAAGCGTGTCCAAATTGCCGCGCCCCGTGTCGGTCCGAAATCCTCAACATCAGCCATACTGGGACTCGCGGGAGCCGTACATCACTTTCCTTCGCGATGGCATTCTTCCTACTAACAAAGAGGATGCGTCCAAACTAAGACAGAGTCCAAAAGATTCGTGTTCCATGATGGGGTTTTATATCGCAAGAGTTTCGGGAGGTCTACTAAGGTGTTTGAACGGCACAGAGGTCCCAATTATGTTAAGAGAAATGCACGAAGGCGAACACCAAGGAAAACGAAATTATTCCTGCGGATACACGAGAGGTACTATTTGGCTGACCATGGAAGACGACGCGCTACCTTCGTTCGTAAATGCCGAGAATGCCCAGATTCATGGAAACCTCATCCACGCGCCTCCAACACCCTTGCACGCAATAAGCAGCCCCGTGGCCCTTTTATAGCCGGGGACTCGACATCATCGGGAAGATCAACCCCCCATCCTCAAAACAGCATGAGTACATAATAACCGCGACCGATTACTTTACCAAGTGGGTTGAGGCTGTCCCGCTGAAAGGAACCACTGGAGCCACAATCGCGGAATTCATCAAGGAACACATCATCTGCCGTTTTGGTGTACCTAAACACGTAATCACCGACAACGGCACACCTTTCGCTATCAAGCAAGTACAAGAACTACTTGAGAGGTACGGAATCAAACAAGTCTTCTCTACCATCTATTATCCTCGGGGATATGGGCAAGCTGAAAGTACCAACAAGACGCTGATCCGAATCCTCAGCCGAACAGTACATGACAATCCCAGAACCTAGCATGAGCAATTGCCAATGGCTCTCTGGGCGTACATAACATCTCCTAGAAGCTCCACCGGTGTGTCTCCTTACTCCCTCGTCTACGGTCATGAGACGCGATCCTCCCGGCCAAATCAAGATCCCATCCGCGAATTGCCACGGTGGCGGACCCCGGTGGAACGAAGTCAATCACTCAATGCCATAATTGCGAACTGGATACTCTAGACTCCAAAAGATCCCGGGCGGAGAACATGCACAAATATACAGAACAGGATTTCCGGGCGTACAACGGCCATGTAAAACTCGGGGTTTTCAAGGAAGGAGATATGGTGCTAAAAACCGCCAAACACATCCAGCAAGACGCATCAGCACCGAAGTTTTCTCCCAAATGGGAAGGGTCGTACATAATCACTAAAGCATATAACAGCGGTTACTACAAGATCATCAAAGAAGATGGGGGAAAGCTAGAGACAGTTATCAACGGAAAATGGCTTAAGGCGTACTACGCCTAATCATTCCCTGCAACATGCTACATCAAAAGTGTGAACGTCCAGGCATTTTCTCCGCTTTTACTTTCTTTCTTACCACTTATCGAATTTCAATACAAAGCCAACGGATTAACGAGAATCTCTTTATTTTCTTCAAAAAAAAAAAAAAAGAGAGAGAGAATGGGGAGCCTTCGAATCTCATAATGCAAATCGAAAAGCCCATCTAGTAAATTATAATCCCTACAAAATATCATCTTCAATCGGCCATGATATCTTTCATCCTACTCTTCAAATCTCGAGTTAACTCTTCAATCTT
Source organism: Papaver armeniacum (assembly GCA_023531295.1). Lineage (NCBI taxonomy): Eukaryota > Viridiplantae > Streptophyta > Magnoliopsida > Ranunculales > Papaveraceae > Papaver > Papaver armeniacum. The sequence continues at coordinate 147,286 of JAJJWW010007339.1, read as the reverse complement.
CCGAGACTCCAGGCCAAAATTTCCTTTTCTTCCAAAGATGGCTTTCGTGGCAGGAATCACACCAAGAAGAATACCACCCTGTCGACCTTCACAATATTGAGGCGGTCTGCAACAGACTAACGTTAAACTCCAAAGATTCACAGTAGACACCATGTTCACCCACTTTTGAATGGTGACTCCACAACAAAGATGAAAGGACACATTCTCCATCTCAGCAATCATTGGCAAAAGACAGTTCACTACGGAAACCAAAGCGGACGAACAGCACTTCACCACGCTCCTGGTAGCAATATGGTCGTACGTCTTCCATATCCTCGTATAAAGGGCTACGAATTCTTTCCGCACCAAGAAACCACCAACATTCCGATAATTGGAGGAGAGACACCTCATACGAGTCCCAAACGATAAACCTGCAGAAGGGTATTCATGACAAGAGAGCCCTAAATCAGCGTTCTCCAAATCTGCAGCAGTCAACAAGGTCGGACTTGAAGGAAGAGGAACAACTAGGTCATCCTCGTCGATAACAGTGACGCATGCTCCAACAAGATATCTCTGCACAAAAAGGAAATTTCCCCATTTACACAACAAGCGTTAAAGTGTGTGTCAGTCCGCCAAAGAAGAAGAAAACATACCGGTATGATTTTCTTAACCCGAATAACATTTGTTGGGATGCTCATGCAAGAATCAGACCTCGCGCCCTCATCCGGAGAACCTGACTGGTTAGAAGATGACTCGAATCTGCGTGACATGACAAAGAGAGAAATCCAACAAGAAGAATCTTTTCTCAAACAAGGAATATGATGCGGTTGCATTTGGTATAAATACGGGATTTTAAAAGGGAAAGGAAGCAATGAGGGACATAACGCTTTCAGATTTTAGCATGAACAATGCCCTAATTGAAGCCGCACGTGAAGGAAAGCAAAATAAGGAAACTTTGCTATCCGAAGAAATGCCTACTCCCTCCTTATTTACATAAGTCACGCCTGCAAGCACGGCTTCCAAGTTGCACCGGCCCCACCAATTGCGTCGACCTCCCAATGGCCGCACAAGTCACGCATGCAAGCACGCAAGACTCCCACACTTTGCGCCGGTCTCACCAAATAGCACACTCGGTTTCCCAACTCACACGAACTTCCCAACGTCGCCCAAGCTGCACCGCCCACCAATTGTGCCACCTCCCGATTTGTGCAAAACTTCCAGAGGCAAGGATTCCAAATCCTATTTATAAATGGTCGACAAGCCTCCTTCAATTTTCTTTACGGTTCTTGTCAGTTAATAGTTTGTCACCATCTTATGCTTACCTTTCAACAAAGCCCCTGTTCCGAGCTAAGCAGGGGACTTAATGTTGATGGTGGTCTTTAAACAAGGGGTAAAATCGTAAATCCCCATGACCTAGTGTTACCCGCAACACATTAATTAAGAGCATTTAACTCAGGTGTAAATAATTAATAGGGGTATTTTTTCAAAATACCAGATTAGGGTTTTTTTCAACACATAACCCTAATTCCAAACCAAGCCGCACCCTGCGCACCATGGCAACAATGCCAAACCAAGCCGCATACTGCGCACCATGGCAACAATGCCAAACCAAGCCGCACCCTGCGCACCATGGCAACAATGCCAAACCAAGCCGCATATCATGCACCATGGCAACAATGCCAAACCAAGCCGCACCTTGCGCACCATGGCAACAATGCCAAACCAGGCCGCATCTTCGCGCGCCATGGCAACAATGCCAAACCAAGCCGCACCTCGCGCACTATGGCAACAATGCCAAACCAAGCCGCACCAGCGCACCATGGCAACAATGCCAAATTTCCAAGCCGCTATGCCTTTGGCCCACGCCAAATATAGCGCCCTAGGTTTGCAAGTCTTGCAACAAGGTCAACATGGCCGTACGTGCCATTTGCACATGCCAACACGTATCGCAAGCCATGTTTCCAAACCGCTATGCCTTTGGCCCACGCCAAATATAGCGCCCTAGGCTTGCAGACTTGCAACTAGGTCAACATGGCCGTACGTGCCATTGGCACATGCCGCACGTATCGCAAGCCATATTTCCAAGCCGCTATGCCTTTGGCCCACGCGATATAGCGCCCTAGGCTTGCAAGACTTGCAACTAGGTCAACATGGCCGTACGTGCCATTGGCACATGCCAACACGTATCGCGAGCCATATTTCCAAGCCGCTATGCCTTTGGCCCACGCCAAATATAGCGCCCTAGGCTTGCAAGACTTGCAACTAGGTCAACATGGCCGTACGTGCCATTGGCACATGCCAACACGTATCGCAAGCCATATTTCCAAGCCGCTATGCCTTTGGCCCACGCCAAATATAGCGCCCTAGGCTTGCAAGACTTGCAACTAGGTCAACATGGCTGTACGTGCCATTGGCACATGCCAACACGTATCGCAAGCCATATTTCCAAGCCGCTATGCCTTTGGCCCACGCCAAATATAGCGCCCTAGGCTTGCAAGACTTGCAACTAGGTCAACATGGCCGTACGTGCCATTGGCACATGCCAACACGTATCGCAAGCCATGTTTCCAAGCCGCTATGCCATTGGCCCACGCCAAATATAGCGCCCTAGGCTCGCAATACTTGCAACTAGGTCAACATGGCCGTACGTGCCATTGGCACATGCCAACATGCTCGCTGGTAGCCTAACTTGCAAACCGTGCAACCTACCACCAAGGCATTCCGCACATGCCGTTGGCACATGCCACACACGCCACTAGCAGCTCTGGCATTACCACTTACGCTCGAGGTGCAACTCGCAACGAAGGCATTCCGCACATGCCATTGGCACATGCCACATGCGTCCCTAGCGGCACCTCTTGCACCCAAGATGCAACCAACACTCGGGACATCAACACAAACGGGGGATGCTTTTTAGGGTTTTGGTTTGGCGGTCACAAAGATGCGACGTACACTACGCTCACATTAAGAAAGCGTGAAAAGGAATAAAGCGGTCAAATAAAAGAGGAAATAATGGTGAAAAACGTTTTCACCCATTAACACCATGCGGTTACCACCTCCTCCCATTATTTCACCCTTTACTCTCTTCCTTCATGAGGCCGGGTACGTTTCAATCTCGACTTGTATATATAGGTCTTACCTATTTCCACCGGACAACAAGTCTCGGTCGGAGAAAAATACTACACTCTCGGAAAAGCAACTTTGCAAGCTCTCCCAAAAAGCTTTCATCTCTTGCAAGCTTCCTAAGCTTTCACTTTCTCGATACAAGTCGAGATACTACTCTCCTCAACACCTTTCTTTGCTTCCCTCCCCAAATCAACCCTTCTCCTCCACTTTGTGACCGAAGCAAGTCCTGGAACGCCATTTCTTGGTTTAGGCCGGAATTGTACAGATTGATCTCTCGAATCTATAAAGTGCTCACGTGCAAGACATTTGTTTAGGGTTTGAACCAGTTTCTCACTCACCTACCGAAATTACCAAAATCAGCGAAACGATTTTTACCCATAAACAAGAAAGATGCGGCTTGGTTTTGGAATTAGGGTTACGTGTTGAAAAACCCTAATCTGGTATTTTGAAAAAATACCCCTATTAATTATTTACACCCGAGTTAAATTCTCTTAGTTAATGTGTTGCGGGTAACACTAGGTCATGGGGATTTACGATTTTACCCTTGTTTAAAGACCACCATAAACAATTTCATAACTAGCCAGGTCAAATTAATTTCGTATCATGGGCGCAAACTCTGTTGGCCAGCAGCTAGACGAAATTATCTTCCTCATTGATCTAGTTCCACTTGGAGAAACATCCGGTTACACCATAATAGTAAGTGTTTATGGTGAGATATTAATTATTATGCACATATGGCCTTTATAATATTGCAGGAGATCTTGGATTCTAAAATAGATAGATAAATATATCACAGAACCGAGTTATTTGAATTTTTAACTCGTTCATATTTTTCACCAAGTAGTGCATTAGACTATTGATTCTGTTTGACAAGGTTCCATTAACTTCAGATGTACATGTGTTTAACCTATTATCACTTCTTACCCAAGACTATGTAGAAAACATGACATTTTGATTCTTGTTTGAAATGTTTGATATATAAAGATGTCTGACTGTCATGAATTTTTGCCAGGTTGTTATATCAAATCCAGCGCTCAACATTCAGAATTTTAAAGCTTCAATGAAGATTGTTATCAATCCCCTATACCTAGTGGTGAAGATTGATGTATTTTTATATCGATTTGGTGAACCAAGCAATTTGGTGACCTGTGGTCCTGCAGCAGTGTTGAGTTATTAATCAGATTTGAGCATCCTGAGCTTAAGTCTTTGGTACTATTCAAATTTACAAGGCGTGGAAAAATACAATTTTAGCCAGGTTGCTATACGACCACTAGTTTACAAAAATCTTTGTTAAGGTTGGCAGGAAATCACTACTGGTACTAATCTTGCTTTGTCTAATGATCTTTTGTTCACTACTTTTTCTGCAGGAGGGGACAATACTAAATTTGCATCTTCTTAGACAACTTTTCCGAAGGAGGGGACAATACTAAATGAGCATATAACTTTAGTTGCCTCAAAAGGAAAAATAAAATATAACTCTAGTAGTGCTAACCTTCATAGCAGCTTGAAAATTCTGAATGTTAATCACTCTTCTAAAATGAGGAACTAGATATAAAAAATCCACTAAGCATTAAACAAATATACTTGAATCAATGAAAGCCAAGAACAGGCCAAAATCTTAAAAAGATCTTGCATAAAACCAGAACCACAATCTAACGGCAACAAACTGAACCAACTTCTTCACAATGACAACCGCAAACAAGATGAGTTTCTAATTATTACCACCTCGGAGATGAAGGACGAGGTGAAGCGTAGACTCCTTCTAAATGTAGAATACGACCATCCTTGAGCTGCTGTCCGACTTCATTGGCCACACCAAGTTCATACTCATTGAAACAACTATGCTCAAATTATGATGTAGATTTTAGATTAACTATTAAGTTGTTATTCTCATTTTCAGTTTGTACTTGTGAATGGATTCCACGTTTTTCAACCCTATGCTCCTCAAACAACTCGAGATGCTTTATAAATGAGATTTCTAGGGTCTGTTCATATATACTCATAAGAAACAACACATAACCATTAAAACTATTCAGAGTCCACAATACATCAAAACAAACAATGGATGTCTATAACAAACTAAATTAGTTACAAATTACTTAATAAATTTTTACATACAAAATAAAGGGATCTTTAATCAATACGGAAACACTAGCTTGCTAAAATGGATTAACAAATACAAAATTAAATCTTCAAAACCCTGATATGTAGAAATTTATGGCAAAAGAGGCTGTCCATTTTTTTAAAAAAAATCCTAGCTCAATTGAAATCTACCGATAACTGTTTGAAATTATGACCCCGTAGTAACAAAGTTACTAGAGAAAGAAAAACCAACAATTTGTTTTCCGAGAAGCTAAACATCAATAAAAGGAACTAAAGAGATGGTAGCCTTTGAAGTTGAGAATATCTTAGTTTTTTGAGAGGAGATATCATTGTGTGGGTAAGTTGTTGTTGATGACTATGTGTATTTGATGTTTCTGCTTCCATTTATGGATCGTGAACATGAAAGTTTCCTGTTCTTGATTTTAGGGTTAAAGTTTCAGATTTTTTTCTCTCCGCAAAGCAGCTAAATGTAGGCGGAGTAGAAGAAATGAGGCAACTATTCTACTTATATGATTTAGAGATCGATCTAGACCAGGTCATATTAGGGTTAATTTGTAGTCGTTGATCCGTGTTAGATATACGGGTTCCAACAAATAATATTAGGGTTAATTTGTATACACTCAAACACTAGCTTGCTAAAATGGATTAACAAATACAAAATTAAATCTTCAAATGTCTTATTATCCTGTTAAAAAATGTTGCGTCTCCCGGGGAGACAGAATTCTCACAGGGAATGGGTCTCTGCAAAATTCTCACCAGGAGATTTAGATGTTGTGCATTAGACTCCATTTCAAACTTTGATCACCCTATTGAATCTCTTTGACAAGGTACCATTAACTTTAGATGTACATGTGTTTAACTTTAACCAATTAGCATTACTTACCGAAGACTATGTAGAAACATGACATTTTGATTATTGTTCGAAATGTGAGATATATAAAGACGTCTGATCGTCATAAATTTTTGCCAAGTTGCTAAGTCCAATACATCGCTCATCATTCAGAATTTTTAAGCTGCTATGAAGGTTCCTGTTGCACTTGGTAAGCACGGTAGAAGAAATTATCATGGGCGCAAAGTCTTTAATTTCTTATCATGGGCGCAAAGTCTGATGGCCAACAGCTAGAAGAAATTATCTTTCTCATTGTTCTAGTTCCACTAGGAGAAACGTTCGGTATTTCCAGTGTGTTTATTGTGAGAGACTATTATGGCACATATGGTATTTATAATATTGCAGGAGATCTTGGATTCTAAAATAGATATCTATTACAGATCCGAGTTATTTGAATTTGCAACTCGTTCATATCTTTCACCAAACACACAACTATGTCGTATTCATTATATCATTAGGTTCTAAAGACCTCATTGGTGGTCTTATCTGTATGGTTGTGACGTTAATGACGATACTTTGATCAACCAGTCAGCTCATGTACAAGTTGTAACGTTTATTTGCATTTTTCAGCTAAGTATTTGATCATTTATAAGAAGCTTATTGAATAATGAACTGGTTGTGTTGGACTTGCGAAAGGTAGACTTAAAGAACTTTACCAAATTCTGAACGAAGCACCTTCCAGATATGGAAGTTGACTAGGTTGGTTAATAGTCATGAAGAGACGAATCCTCGATGTTATTCTATTTTACATTGCTTCCTGTAGTGAATTTTGATCCCCATCGCATTAAGAACTAAAAAATATCAAGATGTCATATGCCACTCCAAGTTTGTTCATACCCGCTGCAACTCTCTACGGGTTCGAATCATATATGCGATATTTCCTTTGGGTGCATATATACAATATTTTCTACAAGAAGCACGCCAAGAAATCATATGCGTAATATCATTGCAAGGATTATAAAAAGAAAAACGCATACTCTTAGGGTTTGCACCTACATGAAAAGGGAAACAAGAGAAGTCTTGGAAGACATACACGGAAGCCGGTTTTCTTTGTGACTCGACGCTAGTATGAAAAGATGAAAGAACAAAGTGCAAGATGAGAGAAAGGGATTTTATATATATGGGCGTAAAGATTCTCAAATAAGGAAGGATTTCCCTTTACCAAAAATCATGCATATAAGGAATAGGCCCACAAGGGCGCCCAACTTCCCAACATCGCCAAAGTTACACCGGTCCCACCAGTTGCGCCAACTCCCCAATACCGCCAAATCCATACCGGTCCCACCAATTGCGCCCAACTTCCCAATGTCGCCCAAGTTGTACCAGTCACACCAATTGCGCCAACTTCCCAATGACTGCCCAAGTCGCGCCAGCTAGCACACTCAGCTTCCCCATCTTGCGCCGGTCCCACCAGCTAGCACGCTCAGTTTCCTAACTAGCGTCAACTTCTCAATGCCGCCCAGCTTCCTGTCTCTCAATAATGTTGACTTCCCAATCGTGTCGACCTCCCGTTTGTGCAAATCGCGAGGCAAGGATTCCAAATCCTATCTATAAAAAGGTCAGACAAGCCTCCTCAATTCTCTTTACGATTTACTGCTGATAGTTTGTCACCATCTTATGCTTACCTCGCAACAAAGCCGTTGTTTCGAGCTAAGCAGGGGACTTAATGTCGATGGTGGTTTTTAGACAAAGGGTAAAATCGTAAAACCCCGAATAACCAAATGTCACCGGTGACACATTTATTAGAACATTTAATGCATGTAGTCAGTAATTAATAGGGGGCATTTTTTCAAATTAGAGTTACAACGAGCAAAACCCTCATTCCCCTCTGTGTCAATGGCAAATCATGCCAGCCACGCCAAACGCGCCAAAGCATGCCAACCATGCTAGCCGCACCCACGTGCCAATGGAAAATCTTGCCACACCAAACGCGCCAAAGCATGCCAACCATGCTAGCCGCACCTCTGTGCCAATGGCAAATCATGCCAGCCACACCTAGCCCAAGCTAGCCGCGCCATGCCAAACACACCCTGCCTTGGCCCTAGCTACGCTAGTCACACCACTCCAAGCCAAACACCCTTACCTTGGCCCTAGCCACACCTACGTGCCAAAGTCAAATCATGCCGGCCACACCAAACGCGCCAAAGCATGCCAACCATGCTAGTCGCACCTCTGTGCTAATAGCAAATCATGCCAGCCACACCTAGCCCAAGCTATCCGCGCCATGCCAAACACACTCTTCCTTGGACCTAGCTACGCTAGTCACACCATGCCAAGACAATCACCCTTACCTTGGCCCTAGCCGCACCACTGTGGCAATGGCAAATTATGCCAGCCACCAAACGCGCCAAAGCATGCCAACCATGCTAGCCGCACCACTGTGCCAATGGAAAATCATGCCAGCAACACCAAACGCGCCAAAGCATGCCAACCACGCTAGCCGCACCTCTGTGCCAATGGAAAATCATGCCGCCCACAACTAGCCCAAGCTGCGCGCTATGCCAAACGCACTCTGCCTTTGCCCCGCCCACGTTGGTCACACCACGACAAACCGCACACCCTTACCTTGGCCCTAGCCGAGCCATGCCAAAGTAGCGCCCGCGCCTAGGCTTGCAAACTGTGCAACCTAGGCCAAATTGGCTAAGCATGCCATTGGCACGTGCCAACACGCATCGTTGTGCTTTTTCATACCAAGTCGTGGCCCTAATAGCCGAGGCATGCCATTGGCGCATGCCAACACGCATCGCTGGTAGCTTTTCTTACCAAGCCTTGGCCCTAATGGTCGAGCATGCCATTGGCACATGCCAACACGCATTGCTGGTAGATTTTCTTACCAAGCCGTGGCCCTAATGGCCGAGCATGCCATTGGCACATGCCAACACGCATCGCCGTAGCTTTTCTTACCAAGTCGTGGCCCTAATGGCCGAGCATGCCATTGGCACATGCTAACACGCATCGCTTGTAGCTTTTCTTACCAAGCCGTGGCCCTAATGGCCGAGCATGCCATTAGCACATGCCAACACGCATCGCTGGTAGCTTTTATTACCAAGCCGTGACCTAAATTATCCACTCATGCCATTGGCACATGCCAACACGCATCGCTGGTAGCTTTTCTTACCAGGCCGTGACCCTAATGGCCACGCATGCCATTGGCACGTGCCAACACGCATCGTTGGTAGCTTCTATCGGCTGATAGTTTCAACTTCGATTATGGATGGAATTTCTAACAATTTGAATCAAGTAGATTTCAATTGAGCCAATAATTGTTTAATGGAGAGCCTTTTTTTTCCATAAATGCTATTATAGATCTTGGTTTTGAAGACTTAATTATTGTATCTGTTAAGCCAATTTAGCTAGCTAGTTATGTCCTGTGTTTAGTGGAGATCCTTTCTGTTTATATGAGAAAATCAAGTTAATGTGTAATTATAATGTAAGACCAATATAAGTTGTGCTTATTTTGCATCTATGATTTGTTTTCTATGGATTGTATTTGCATCTATGATTTGTTTTCTCACGAGTTGTGATTCCGGTCTCCGAATAAGTAGAGAAAAAACTTTACTAAATGGTTGACCCAAGTACGCCATCTTTTTTTTTCACAACTCATCCTGGATTAGCACTTTATCCTTCTGTTGATGGTGGATTTTAGACAAGGGGTAAAATCGTAAAACCCCATGACCTAGTGTTACCCGCAACACATTAACTAAGAGCATTTAACTCAGGTGTAAATAATTAATAGGGGTATTTTTTCAAAATACCCAGATTAGGGTTTTCAAATACGTAACCCTAATTCCAAAACCAAGCCGCATCTGCGCACCATGGCAACCATGCCAAACCAAGCCGCATATCACGCACCATGGCAACCATGCCAAACCAAGCCGCATACTGCAGACCATGGAAACCATGCCAAACCAAGCGCATCTGCAGCACCATGGCAACCATGCTAAACCAAGCCGCACTCTACGCACTATGGCAACCATACCAAACCAAGCCGCATCTTTGCGCACCATGGCAACCATGCCAAACCAAGCCGCATCTTGCGACCATGGCAACCATGCCAAACCAATCCGCATCTTTCGCACCATGGCAACCATGCCAAACCAAGCCGCATCTCGCGCACCATGGCAACCATGCCAAACCAAGCCGCATCTTGCGACCATGGCAACCATGCTAAACCAAGCCGCGACTTCTGCGACCATGGCAACCATGCCAAACCAAGCCGCATACTGCGCACCATGGCAACCATGCCAAACCAAGCCGCACCTGCGCGCCATGGCAACAACGCCAAATTCAAAGCCGCTATGCCTTTGACCCACGCCAAACATAGCGCCCTAGGTTTGCAAGACTTGCAACTAGGTCAACATGGCCGCACGTGCCATTGGCACATGCCAACACGTGCCGCAAGCCATATTTCCAAGCCGCTATGCCTTTGGCCCACACCAACATAGCGCCCTAGGTTTGCAAGACTTGCAACTAGGTCAACATGGCCGCACGTGCCATTGGCACATGCCAACACGTACCGCAAGCCATATTTCCAAGCCGCTATGCCTTTGGCCCACGCCAACATAGCGCCCTAGGTTTGCAAGACTTTCAACTAGGTCAACATGGCCGCACGTGCCATTGGCACATGCCAACACGTGCCGCAAGCCTTATTTCTAAGCCGCTATGCCTTGGGCCTACGCCAAACATAGCGCCCTAGGTTTGCAAGACTTGCAACTAGGTCAACATGGCCGGACGTGCCATTGGCACATGCCAACACGTGCGCAAGCCATATTTCTAAGCCGCCATGCCTTGGGCCCACGCCAAACATAGCGCCCTAGGTTTGCAAGACTTGCAACTAGGTCAACATGGCCGCACGTGCCATTGGCACATGCCAACACGTGCCGCAAAGCCATATTTCTAAGCCGCTATGCCTTGGGCCCACGCCAAACATAGCGCCCTAGGTTTGCAAGACTTGCAACTAGGTCAACATGGCCGCACGTGCCATTGGCACATGCCAACGCGTGCCACAAGCCATATTTCCAAGCCGCTATGCCTTGGGCCCACGCCAAACATAGCGCCTAGGTTTGCAAGACTTGCAACTAGGTCAACATGGCCGCACGTGCCATTGGCACATGCCAACACGTGCCGCAGCCATATTTCCAAGCCGCTATGCCTTGGGCCCACGCCAAACATAGCACCCTAGGTTTGCAAGACTTGCAACTAGGTCAACATGGCCGCACGTACCGCAAGCCATATTTCTAAGCCGCTATACCTTGGGCCCACGCCAAACATAGCGCTCTAGGTTTGCAAGACTTGCAACTAGGTCAACATGGCCGCACGTGCCATTGGCACATGCCAACACGTGCCGCAAGCCATATTTCCAAGCCGCTATGCCTTGGGCCCACGCCAAACATAGCGCCCTAGGTTTGCAAGACTTGCAACTAGGTCAACATGGCCGCACGTGCCATTGGCACATGCCAACACGTGCCTTAAGCCATATTTCCAAGCCGCTATGCCTTGGGCCCACGCCAAACATAGCGCCCTAGGTTTGCTAGACTTGCAACTAGGCCAACATGGCCGCACGTGCCGCAAGCCATACTTCCAAGCCGCTACGCCTTTGGCCCACGCCAAACATAGCGCCCTAGGCTTGCAAGACTTGCAACTAGGTCCACATGGCCGCACATGCCATTGGCACATGCCAAACACACATGCTTTGGTAGCCTAATTTGCAAACCGTGCAACCTACCACCAAGGCATCCCGCACATGCTAAACACACACGTTGGTAGCCTAACTTGCAAACCGTGCAACCTACCACCAAGGCATTCCCGCGCATGCCAAACACACACGCTGGTAGCCTAACTTGCAAACCGTGCAACCTACCACCAAGGCATTCCGCACATGCCATTGGCACATGCCAAGCACACACCTGGTAACCTAACTTGCAAACCGTGCAACCTACCACCAAGGCATTCCGCATATGCCATTCGCACATGCCAAGCACACACCGGTAACCTAACTTGCAAACCGTGCAACCTACCACCAAGGCATTCCGCACATGCCATTGGCACATGCCACACGCGCTCTAGCAGCGCTACTTGCACTCAAGATGCAACCAACACTCGAGACATCGACACAAACTGGGGATGCTTCTTTAGGGTTTTGGTTTGGCGGTCACGAAGATGCGGCGTACACTACGCTCACATTAAGAAAGCGTGAAAAGGAATAAAGCGGTCAAATAAAAGAGGAAATAATGGTGAAAAACATTTTCGCCCATTAAACCATGCGGTTACCACCTCCTCCCATTATTTCACCCTTTACTCTCTTCCTTCATGAGGCCAGGGTACGTTTCAATCTCGACTTGTATAAATAGGTCTTACCTATTTCCAACAGACAACAAGTCTCGGTCAGGAGAAATATACTACACTTACACTCTCAGAAAGGCAACTTTGCAAGCTCTCCCAAAAGCTTCTATCTCTTGCAAGCTTCCTAAGCTTTCACTTTCGATACAAGTCGAGATACTACTCTCCTCAACACCTTTCTTTGCTTCCTCCCCAAATCAACCCTTCTCCTCCACTTTGTGACCGAAGCAAGTCTGAACGGTCATTTCTTGGTTTAGGCCGGACTTGTACAGATCGATCTCTCGAATCTACAAAGTGCTCACGTGCGGCACATTTGTTTAGGGTTTGAATCAATTTCTCACGCACCCACCGAAATTACCAAAATCGCGAAACGATTTTCACCCATAAACAATTGGCGACCACAGCGGGAGGATTGATCTATCGGCTACAATGTCAGACTGTCGATCTCGTTCTTCGTCCCAGATGTCAAGATGGTGGGGGAAGGCGACTCGATCCGACTCAACTGCCAGACGCCCCAGTTACTAGTTGTAAAACTACACCTGAAAACTGGGGACTCGTTGAAGACGCTACCAGCAACTGGGGACTAACTGGCGATGCTACCAGCAAAACCGCCTTTTACGCGGAGAGGGGCGTGTTCACAAAACCTATGAAGTGAGTAAATTCAGATTGGGCCAGATATACAATCTATTTTTAGGTTTTTAGTAAACCGTCATGCTACGATTCTTGTGCCTATTGCTAGCACACACTCTCATAAAAATAATATTCTTTTCCCAAAACATAACCAGAGTCATATTATCAAAACCATTCATCCCGAAATAATCCAATACCCTAAAAAGCTACCAATTGTCTATCAAAGGTCAAGTTTTGAACCGGACATCCAATATGTCTTTCAAAAAAAAAAAAACCCAAATGAAAGTTTAACGGAGAGACATTCAAGGAAAATCATCCAACAGAGGTCTGTTCTTCTTGGAGAAGGTCAACTTTGCATCTTCAAGAGCCGCTCTCTTCATAGTCAACATCTTGGAAAGCTTTTAGAGTTCTACCTCTTGTCGAGCAATCTCCTCGCGGAAAGGCTTTCGACTGCTGCATCTTTCAACTTTTGGATCTCTGCAAGGCCTTGACAAACCACGAAGTGTTGAACTCCTTTCTATGCACACGTCGCGATGGTGCTCCCGACCGGCAATAACGTCTTCAGAAACGGTGTGACCAGTCACCTCACGCATGTCCTCGATGGAAGATAAAGCCTCTTCCACACGCTTAACCAGCGCAAATCGACTAGTGACTTTCTTGGTTGTAGCCATATGTCCGTATTTCTCCCAGATTCTGGTGTACAACGCCTCGTGCTTAGCCGGCACGCTGAAGCCGCCAACCAGCACATGACCCGGATAAGGAACCAAGTACGGAGGATCAAAAATGGAACCTGCACCTGGCCTCACGACTCGCAAAGGGTTTTTCTCCATGTCTACGGCAACAACCATTAGAGAATCATCCGCCATTTGAGCCACATATGTGCCGGAAATTGGCTAACGCTCATCTCCAAGTCACCACAAGGTCACCAAAGGCAAGTTTTCATGCGGCTCTACCCCGCAATCATCCTCCGAACCGGATTCCTCCTGCGAACTCGAGTCGGATACTTCCCAAAAGAGGAAACAAAAGGACAAAGAAAAGAAGTGCGAAACTCACCGAACCACTTCTGAAACAGAACCATTACTGCCGGAGGAATCACTCTCACTTGTTAAACCTTCTTCTCTCTCTCGACTCATCATCGCTATGAGAAGGCTCAATGCTTTGCGGAGTTCTTTGAAGAAATTGCCTTCTCCCCGGCAACGTGCAAGAGCAGCGAAAGCATTAACACTACCGAAGCCACTGAAGGAAACAAGACACATATTCTCGTATTTGAAATTCACTTTTTTTGAGGCAAACCAATGAAGAGGCGACACATACCTGGTTATTGGAAGAACTGAAAGACACAAGAGCCGTGGGAAAATCTTGTGAACCGTCCGGAACCCACCAGCACGATTCTTTGTTCTCCGTTCCTTGGCCTGGGGCTTTCCTAATTGTTAGGCAACTTTCAGCTAGGATCTCACAACATTGGATACTCTTTCAGAACTGCTGGGGAAGGTTTGCAACGAACGTTTTCCACCACGTTATTCACAAAATCTCGGATCATAGTAAACTCGTCGCACCAAAACTCATTATAGCCGAAGGTCGTCGAAGTTACTCTCCCATTTGAAAGAAGGAAAGACGGATACCCGGCTTAAGGGTACTGACATCAAGGGCGACACGCAATGAATCCTTAGGGATCACCGGCCGGTAAACAAGAGGCACCCCTTGATCGAAACCCATGTGACGAGCAGCATGGTCAATATTATAAGCATCTATCTGGAAAGACCCCACGAAGAAAGACGGCATATAATCGGGCAAGCAGCTTTGGATGAACAGGTTTTCACCAACGCTCAAATTGTCATCGGAAGACAAAGATATGAGCGGAGCAGAAGCAAAAGTGTCAATTTGAGTCACTGACTTATGGACCTGGACCCCATGGACGAAAATTGATTTCATGCAACTTATCAAGAAAACTAGCCAAGCTCACGCCAACCCTTGGACGCCTGTTCACCCATCGAAGAATCGGGAGCCACCCCAACTCACGGAAGCGAAGGCAACGGTTTGGAGCATACTTCTCAAAGTGCTCCCATAGCCGGACTTGCGGAAAAGCAACGTGCACATATGAATCCACTTTCATGAAACCGTTCGAAACTCGCATGTTCGCAACTAGGTGATCCGAGATGCACATACAGGGAACCAAGGAACAAACTTGCCAATGGGAAGAACTTCACCCTTTGCCAACTTCACAGCAATCTCCAACAACTCGGTCTTATTCCCTTCTTGCGAACCGTCATCAAAAATATCTCTAGACAACCGCAGAGCCAAAAATGTTTGCGACATGAAGATCAACACACACGTTGCTGGATCCAACTCGTCCAGGAAACCATTGAGATATCCACCAACCGTAAGGGCACCTTTCATCCTCTTTACGGGAAGAGTCCTTCGACTTCGCAATGGAGTCTTTCCAGAGTGAAATCCCCCAACTTAGCGGCCAGGTCATCCCGCATCTTCACCTCGCTTTCGATAATTGGATTCTAAGATTCCCGATTCTTGGAAGATTCAAGAAGAGAGCCACACTCTCCAAGGAGAAAGTTATCTCACCCCATCTACATATGATTGTATGGGTGTCCGAACACCATCTGGAGATGAAAGCAACCAAGCCTGGGATGTCCTTCCTAACTGGAGATTTACCGAGGTCTTGACAAACATCAATGACACTGCGCTCGAGTCAAGTTGGTATTTATATGCTCCTTGCTCACCATGAACTCAACCCATCTCAAAAAGAACGCAATGGACTTTGACACATCCCCAAGTCAATGTTGGAAGAGGAATATACCCCTTTATGAAGACAAAACCGAATGGTGCTCTGCAGGTGAACCGAACGTGTCTTCTGTCATCCTCACCACCGGTTAGCAAAATCGGCGCGAAACCTGGGTGATTCTTCCGAAGCGAGGGGCTAGGGCTCTAGTGAAGAATTCATCATCTATGTTCGGCTTGGAATTATAAGCATCCTTCGACGAAGTGAAATTTGATTCGGGTAACATCTTATCGATTCCTTTATAATAATTTGGTAATAAGATATCACAAGCAAAACAAACGAGAGAAAGACGAAGTTATCTCCCTGACATATAGTCGCACCCAAATAAAAAAAAAAAAGGGGGAGGGCGTATTCTTTCCGGCTCAAGACTATATACTGTGATATTTTATTCGGTTAAAAGATTATATACACAGTATCTTCTTCGGGTTCAAGACTATATACACAGTATTTTCTTCTGTTCGAGACTATATACGCGGCGTTCTATACGGGTACAAGTGTGTCTGAAGTATCCTTCTTTCGGGCTCAAAAATATATATGGAGCATTTTTTTTGATCCAAAACTACGCGCGTGATACTTCTTTTTTCAAGAAGCAAAATCATATGTACAATATTTTAAACGGGTTCGAAGTCATATGAAGCATATACACGGTATTCTTCTTCGGGATTCATACGGGGTTCTCTACGGGCTCGAAATACACACACAATACGTATTTTGTTCAGGGGTTCAAATATTTCTTTCAGACCGAAATTAATATATGCAATATTTCCCACGGTTCAAACAATATATGCAAAGTATTCCCTTGTTTGCATACGTACTATATTTTCTACAAGAGGCATGCCAAGGAATCATATGCAAGGATTGTGGAAGCGCCTACTTTTAAGGTGTACACCTATATATAAAAAAAAAAAAAAGAGAAAGAAGAGTACTCGAAGACATACCCGGAAGCTGGTTTCTCTTTGTCGCTAGTATGAAAAGAAGAAAGAATAAAGCGCAAGATGGGGAGAAAAGGGGCTTTATATATATATATATATATATATATATATATATATATACATATATAGGCGTGAAAGACTTTGAAATAGGGAAGGATTTCCCTTTTTTCACCAAAATCACTCGTGTGAGAAACGGGCCCACAAATTGCGACTTCCCAATGCCGCCCAAGTCACGCCCGCAAGCATGGTTTCCAAGTTTGGACCGGCCCCGCCAATTGCGACTTCTCAATGCCGCCCAAGTCACGCCTGCAAGCATGGTTTCCAAGTTTGGGCCGGCTGAAGAATTGCGACTTCCAATGCCGCCCAAGTCACGCCGCAAGCATGGTTTCCAAGTTTGGACCGGCCCCACCAATTGCGACTTCCCAATGCCGCCTGTCACGCCTGCAAGCATGGTTTCCAAGTCTGGACCAGCCCCACCAATTGCGCCAACTTCCCAACGTCGCCCAAGCTGCACCGGCCCACCAATTGTGCGGCCTCCCGGTTGTGCAAAACTACCAGAGGCAAAGATTCGAAATCCTATTTATAAAAGGTCGGACAAGCCTCCTTCAATTTTATTTACGGTTTGTTGTTAATAGTTTGTCACCATCTTATGCTTACCTCAACAAAGCCCCCATTAGAAAGCTAGCGGGGACTTAATGTTGATGGTTGATAATAGACAAGGGGTAAAATCGTAAAACCCCATGACCTAGTGTTACCCGCAACACATTAACTAAGAACATTTAACTCAGGTGTAAATAATTAATAGGGGTATTTTTTCAAAATACCAGATAGGGTTTTCAACACGAACCCTAATTCCAAAACCAAGACGCATATCTGCGCACCATGGCAACCATGCCAAACCAAGCCGCATATCGCACACCCATGGCAACCATGCCAAACCAAGCCGCATACTTTAGCACCATGGCAACCATGCCAAACCAAGCCGCATACTGCGCACCATGGCAACCATGCTAAACCAAGCCGCACTTCTCTGCGCACCATGGCAACCATGCCAAACCAAGCCGCATCTTTAGCACCATGGCAACCATGCCAAACCAAGCCGCATATCTGCGCACCATGGCAACCATGCCAAACCAAGCCGCATACTTTAGCACCATGGCAACCATGCCAAACCAAGCCGCATACTGCGCACCATGGCAACATGCCAAACCAAGCCGCACTCTGCGCACCATGGCAACCATGCCAAACCAAGCCGCATCTTCGCTAGGTCACCATGGCAACCATGCCAAACCAAGCCGCTCCTGCGCACCATGGCAACAACGCCAAATTCCAAGCCGCTATGCCTTTGGCCCCACGCCAAACATAGTGCCCTAGGTTTGCAAGTCTTGCAAACCTAGGTCAACATGGCCGCACGTGCCATTGGCACATGCCAACGCGTGCCGCAAGCCATATTTCCAAGCCGCTATGCCTTTGGCCCACGCCAACATAGCGCCCTAGGTTTGCAAGACTTGCAACTAGGTCAACATGGCCGCACGTGCCATTGGCACATGCCAACACGTGCCACAAGCCATATTTCCAAGCCGCTATGCCTTTGGCCCACGCCAACATAGCGCCCTAGGTTTGCAAGACTTGCAACTAGGTCAACATGGCCGCACGTGCCATTGGCACATGCCAACACGTGCCGCAAGCCATATTTCTAATCCGCTATGCCTTGAGCCCACGCCAAACATAGCGCCCTAGGTTTGCAAGACTTGCAACTAGGTCAACATGGCCGCACGTGCCATTGGCACATGCCAACACATGCCGCAAGCCATATTTCCAAGCCTCTATGCCTTGGGCCCATGCCAAACATAGCGCCCTAGGTTTGCAAGACTTGCAACTAGGTCAACATGGCCGCACGTGCCATTGGCACATGCCAACAAGTGCCGCAAGCCATATTTCTAAGCCGCTATGCCTTGGGCCCATGCCAAACATAGCGCCCTAGGTTTGCAAGACTTGCAACTAGGTCAACATGGCCGCACGTGCCATTGGCACATGCCAACACGTGCCGCAAGCCATATTTCCAAGCCGCTATGCCTTGGGCCCACGCCAAACATAGCGCCCTAGGTTTGCAAGACTTGCAACTAGGTCAACATGTCCGCACGTGCCATTGGCACATGCCAACACGTGCCGCAAGCCATATTTCCAAGCCGCTATGCCTTGGGCCCACGCCAAACATAGCGCCCTAGGTTTGCAAGACTTGCAACTAGGTCAACATGGCCGCACGTGCCATTGGCACATGCCAACACGTGCCGCAAGCCATACTTCCAAGCCGCTACGCCTTTGGCCCACGCCAAACATAGCGCCCTAGGCTTGCAAGACTTGCAACTAGGTCCACATGGCCGCACATGCCATTGGCACATGCCAAACACACACGCTGGTAGCCTAATTTGCAAACCGTGCAACCTACCACCAAGGCATCCCGCACATGCTAAACACACACGCTGGTAGCCTAACTTGCAAACCGTGCAACCTACCACCAAGGCATTCCGCGCATGCCAAACACACACGCTGGTAGCCTAACTTGCAAACCGTGCAACCTACCACCAAGGCATTCCGCACATGCCATTGGCACATGCCAAGCACACACCGGTAACCTAACTTGCCAACCGTGCAACCTACCACCAAGGCATTCCGCACATGCCATTGGCACATGCCAAGCACACACTTTGGTAACCTAACTTGCAAACCGTGCAGCCTACCACCAAGGCATTCCGCACATGCCACACGCGCCGCTAGCGGCGCCACTTGCACTCAAGATGCAACCAACACTCGAGACATCGACACAAACTGGGGATGCTTCTTTAGGGTTTTGGTTTGGCGGTCACAGCATGCAGCGTACACTACACCTGACATTAAGAAAGCGTGAAAAGGAATAAAGCGGTCAAATAAAAGAGGAAATAATGGTGAAAAACGTTTTCGCCCATTAAACCATGCGGTTACCACCTCCTCCCATTATTTCACCCTTTCCTCTCTTCCTTCATGAGGCCAGGGTACGTTTCAATCTCGACTTGTATAAATAGGTCTTACCTATTTCCACCAGACAACAAGTCTCGGTCAGGAGAAATATACTACACTTACACTCTCAGAAAGGCAACTTTGCAAGCTCTCCCAAAAGCTTCTATCTCTTGCAAGCTTCCTAAGCTTTCACTTTCTGATACAAGTCGAGATACTACTCTCCTCAACACCTTTCTTTGCTTCCCTCCCCAAATCAACCCTTCTCCTCCACTTTGTGACCGAAGCAAGTCTGGAACGGCCATTTCTTGGTTTAGGCCGGACTTGTACAGATCGATCTCTCGAATCTACAAAGTGCTCACGTGCAGCACATTTGTTTATGGTTTGAATCAATTTCTCACTCACCCACCGAAATTACCGAAATCAGCAGAAACGATTTTCACCCATAAACACCTTCGAAGCGAGCCAAAACAAGAAACTAACTTTTGTAGGCCAATATTTCGATCAAATTCTCTTGGGATGAGAGGCTTAAAGGAAAGGACGGAGATGGTGACTATTGCAACAGCTCTTTGGATAAGGTTTCATTTAAAATGACCATGGATAGATATGCAAAACTAAACAATCAAAGAAGCACTTTCCAGCTTGTTGATTTACGATTGTAGGTAGATGGTGCATCAAAGCACAATTCTACCCAACATATGAGGTGGTTACAAGTTCCCAATTATAAAATTTTCCAAGTTATTCCCATTAACATTGCCAAGATCCCGCAATCGAAAGAATTCAGATATTAATCAACATAACTAGTATAATAAAATCAATTTTCTACAAAAAAAACTAGTAATTTATTAAAGAAAAGATGACAAACACTGAAAGGCTATGAAAAAGCTAATTAAAGAGGAGGTGATAAATTAAGAGTTGAGTAATACCTAATCATTTGACTCATGTAAACATATTACATAACTTACTACCATTCACCACATGTAAGAAGAATCGAAAGGTTTAATTTCCACATGTAAGACGGTTTTACAAATCAAGTCTTTGTATGACTACCTTCTCGTATTGGATAGTCTTCGGATATATTTCTTCCTTTTGGCCCGGAATTGTATGCAAGCGGATTACAATTCCTACCGAAAAAAAAAAAAAGTTGAGTTCATTTGCAGTGAGGTTTTGATAGCCTAGTACTTGATTCTACATTCCTTGGATAAAATGTATTTCACGGATATCCATTTTACTTGCTAAGCTATCTGCATGATCATTTTCTTGCAGTTGTGGACACGAATTTCTATATTAAACCGTCACCAATTTGCATATTGATCTCGGATCTCATTTATCTACCGTGTCCAAACTATCACACATACAGTACGTAAGATGATGTTGGGCATAATTTCAAGCCTCGAAACATCTTTATGCCTTGCGAAAACAGAAAATAAGCAACACAGTAACAATAATCTGAATGAAATTACCACTCCCATTAAATTTGATAATACCGTGCAAAATAGTTTACATCTATCTTGATATATGGATTCTATTAGTCGATAACAAGGACATATCAATATAATCAGTAATTATCAGAACAAGTAAGCGCACCTGCATAAAGGAGTAGCAAGGGAAGCCTACAAAGAATTTCCGGAAGGACAGCGACACTCCATCGCATGCCTACTCCATGTCTTGTTTACTGATTATATGCATCTGCAGGATCATACTGCAAGAGCTCCTCCAAACCCTGCCACTAGGATGTCGTTTGACTGTAAAAACATAGAAAAACGAACGAAGTGTATTCATCAAATTACAGTACATGATCTTACATTGCGCAAGTGTCGGAGACACGTACACCATAAATATTAAAAATATGCAAAGAAATAACAGAAAATTTATGCAATTATATACAATGTCACAAAGCAAGACTTGAAGAGTATTTCTGGAGATTTATATATGTTCCTCCATATTCTAAGTCACCCGACTTTCCCTTTCTAAAATGAAATCGGTAATCTGCTAGTTAACTGTATGACTTGGCGGACAAACGTTTGAAGATGGACATTGAAATAACAAAATATTCCACCATAAAATGAAGACCAGATTGCCTGTCAAGTGGAAAGCTCTACAAGACAACAACACAAAACAAGACTAGAGCAGAATCTCCTCATATATATCGACAAATAAAAGGAAAAAAGTTTGCTTTCAAAAAAAAAAAACTTTTCTCATTATTCTTTTTGGTTTTACCTTTTTGCCACCCACACTTTTCTTATTTGCCACCCCTAAGAATTTCTTAAAGTAATTATACTTTTGAATTCCTTTTTTTTCCTATTTACCACCGACAAAAAGTCAAATAGTTTTGACTATAACCATTACCATCCTTATTTATCTCTTTTTCCTTCAACAATTTAATTATCTTCTTCCTCATTAATCTCCTTTTTCATAAAATCGTTAAAAAGGTATGAACCCTAAATCAAAATTCTGTATTATTATGGTATACAAAAAAAATAAAAAAGAATAATTGAAGAGTTATGAACCCTGGATCGAAATTCTGTTTTATTATGGTATACAAAATATATATATATATATATATATATATATATATATATATATATAAATTCTATCATGTAATTGGTTGAGAACTACAAAATCTTCATTCACTAAATCTTAGTCGAGACTGATTCACGGCTGCCATTAATGGTTGTTATTTAGCCATTACCCCCAAATATGATTATGCGGCGAACAAATGTTGTTTTTGATTACATCACTTCATAAATTGGGAAACTATTCAATACCTTAGATAGGATATGTATCAAAAGAGAAAACAAGAACATGCATCATCAGTAAAACATAAGATCGTTGAACTTTATATTAGTTTATTGTTTTAAGATCGCAGGATAATATAATAAAGTTTTTGAATTTATTCGTCACCATATGAACGACTAGCAGATTAGCAATATAGAAGGAAAATTTAATGGATCGAAAGAAGTATCGGTTTTGGAAGGAGATGATGACGGTGGTACAGGGTTGGGAAAATAATAAGGTTTGTAGATTTGGGTGGATAAACGGAAGGAATATAGGATGGGATGTAAAAAATAAAGTCAAAATATATGAAGGTAGTAGTTAGGATTTTTTAAAATATAGCTCGGAGGTAAATAGGACAATTAGGGGTGGCAACTAATGTGGATGGCAAATAGGAAAAATGTGGGTGGCAAATAGGTGAGACCTTCTTTTTTTACTGGTCATCAGGCAAAATGTAGAATAGGTTTTATTTTTCTGGTTAAACCCTTGTATCCGCTGATGCATGCTTATGTGTTTGTAAATGTCTATAGTCCTCCATTTGTCACTCTTTTGTTAATACTCACTTCAACTCATATGTAGCAAAGTAAAAAAATTCATTGTATGATGATGTACAGATAAGCTGCCATTCTCAGTTTCAGTTTGGATTTGCAATGTTTGCAACCCTATGCTACTGAAACAACTCATGTAATATAAATGAGATTTGGAGGCTATTGTTCATACACATAGGCAAATTATTTAGCGACCCCAATACAAACCATAGATACAAAATAAAACTTCAAATTAATCTTAAACTAGAATTACTCAATAACTTGATCTTCACATACAACCTGAAAGTATCTTTAATAAAGATGAGAACACTGACTGGCTAAAATGGACCAACTTAATTATAATACAAATATAAATCCTCAAAACCCAAGGAAAGTAGCATGTAAAAAAGAGACTGATAATAGAAAAGTTCTCCTCACTAAATTGAAATCCCCGATTCAGCTGTTTGAAATTCTTTTGTGAAACACAGACTCTGGCCGACGTTGTCACCAATTTGTTTAACGGAGGACAAGACATCAACTAGAAAAGATTCTAAAGAAAATGGTAGTCATGTCATGTGAAATTATCATAGTTTTTTGAGAGGAGAAATCATTGTGTGGAAGTTGTTGTTGATGGCCATGTATTTATTCGATGTTTCATCTTCCATTGATGGATCATGAACAAGAGAGTTTGATGCTGTTGAGATTTAGGGTTTGGTTTTGGATTCTGTTTTCTTCTCGGCGCAGCTAGATAGAGGCGGAGACAAAGAAATGAGGGCAACTATTCTACTTATAATAAGGTCAAGAGACGTAGCTCTAATCACAGACCGAAATTTGATTATAGACGGCTGTGATTTGTTTTATACATGCACGCGATAGGTATGGAGATTAAATTTTTTGACTCGTGGGAAAACTTTAGGGTATTCGGCTCTTTCTAGCCATAAGACGGTTGTGAAACCGGGGTTGTATCAAACTTGGGTGAGAAATTACGGTCAGTCATAAAAGTTGTGTGAGCCGTTAAATCTAGTGTTGCGAACAGATGGACCGCTACAATTTAACCCAAATATCAATGGGCTACATCTCAAAACTTTATAAGTAGAACAGTTGCCCTCATTTCTTCTTCACGGCCTCCATCAGAGAGAAAAAAGATCAAAAACCTAACCCTAAATATCAACAACAGACCCTCTCATGTTCTTCTTTTTCATGATCCAATCAATGGAAGCAGAAACATCAAATATGTATATGGCCATCGAAAGCAACTCCTAAACACAATGATTTCTCCTCTCAAAAAACAATGATGTCATCTGCTTTGCACTTTACTATTTCTTTAAGTGTTTTTCTAGTCAATATCCGTCCGGGTAAAAAAATTATTGGCTTCTCCTTGTTTCTTAAGGATTTGTTACTTATTTCAGTTGATATTGTTGTGTCAACTTTCGATTATAGATCAATGACAGGGTTTTCTGAGTCGGTAGAAGCGGAATTTTTTTAATTCATGCCTCTCTTAAGAGTTAAATGAAGTTGTTACTTGTTTGATTTTCATACAACGAGATCTACTTTTACTGAATCTTACATTTTAATTTGAGGGGTGCGGTGAGTACTGGCGAGGCAAATGGAGTAGGACAACATACATTCACAAAAAACATAAGCAGCATAGTGGATTTAATTCGGCTCCGTGGGTTAATTCAAACCATATTAACAGCAGGCAAAAATGGAACACAACAAATTAACTGAAGTAGTAAAATGAATTTCCTAGGCAAAACAGCAGGCCTAAATTAACTATTACGTTCCTTTTTTAGTTTTTAATGTGATGGAGATTCATCCATCTACTATGTTAATTAATCAAAACTGTAAGCTGCTTTTCACAATGAGGATTCGTGTCTTGATGACTATTCATCAACCTAATCTGAAATGGCGTCGTTTAGAATTATGGATTGTGGGTACTCGGAAGATTTTAGGGCGTATCTCTAAGAAAGAGTATGCTCTCATGTCAAATCGGATTTGGTGAAACAAATAAACTTCCTAAATTGTAGCATGGAGAAATGCTCTGCAAGTGCAAGTCAATGCTATTCCCAGTGCATCAATCTCGTTCTAGAGGAAGAAAACCATGACTATAATCACGAAACTCTATGTAGCCATTCAGCTCATGTAGAAGTTGTTCTAGTAGAAGTTCTCATCGAATTTCATTGTAGTATTTTTTTTTTCCTTCTTAACAAAACCTATCATTTGTAACTTATTTTTCCAACATTTGATAGCAGAGTACTAACCAAGACCCCGAATTTTGTTATCAGAGTTCTTGCCTAATTTAAGAGATTAGGAGACCAAGTTAGGTTAATGTTACATAAGTATGAGCTAGCAAAAGAAGAAACTTAGTTATTATTTTTCTTGAATTAGATGGGTAGTCACTTTGTATTATATCCACTGGGTTAATTCTCTGGGCCTCTTGTGCACATTGGAGGTTCTTAGTTCTTACTAGGGGTGAGCAACGGACGGACGGTTGCGGATTAGGGGTCACCCGCAACCAAACCGTCAAAGTTGCGGATTTGGAAAATTGAACCGTGACCGACCCAATCACCCGCGGATTTCACATCCGCGGATAATGCGGACCGGTTGCGGATTAACCGCGGATTTATAAGGGGAAAAAAAATTATGTTAGCACAAGGTAGTCCAACTTGTCATCGATAACTTGCCATTGTCAGAGAGCTCATTTGGCTAGAAGTCAGAAGACATGGAACTTGGAAGGATGAATAAACGAACAGGATGTTTTGAAGCCCATCCCATCAGACTATTGTTTATGTGTAACAATGAATGGGAAATGAGAATGATTGGGCCGGCCTAAAACCTCTTATTAACACATACTCAGCGGGCTTTATTAACTAGGCTTTATCCTTAGTAATTTTATTAAGTTCTCTTATTACCTTGCGGTGCGGGTGAATCCGCGGGATTTGCAAAACCAACCGCACCCAAATCTCGCTAAAATGTGCGGATTTAAGAATCCCATCCGTGTCCGGCCCATACGTCTTGCGGTTTGGGTCAAATCCGCAATTTTGTGGACGGTTGCGGATGAAATCCGCGGTTCCGGTTTTTTTGCTCAGCCCTAGTTCTTACCCTTGATAAGGGCACATGTTAGGGTTTAGGATGTATCTATAAAAAAAAGCTAGCTAGCTAGCTACACAGCCACTCTCTCACTATTTTACACTAAACGCACTTGTCGTCTCTCTAGTTTCCGATCTCTAATCCTCCTCCAAAACTATTTCATTTTGATTTTCTCTGAATGGATTTACTTTATTACTGGGATGATTCTCAGAATCTATGTACACGATCAAAGAAAACCGTCAGCATTATGATTTTTCCTCTCGAATATTTCCCATCAATCACTGTCTTGAAGTTTTTTCTTTTATGTTTCCTGGAAATCCCGGAAGTATTTTGTTAATTCATGATTTTGCTACAGAAAGTGGATCGATGGAGTGAGTAAAGACACGGCAATAAAGTGGAAGTTGGTTATTCAGAAACTTGTTCTTATCCAGATTTCAAGGGTTAATTTAACTTGTATAAGAAACCTAATTTGTGGAATTCCAATTATGTATGTTTAATTTAATTATTCCAAGAAAATATAAGACTTGTGGTGTTAATGTTGATTGATCTTGGTTTTTTTATTTTACTAGCTTCTGAATTATGCTTGTAAATGAGTTACAGTTCATAGATCAGATGTATAGTACGGAAGTTGTAACGTTTATTTGCATTGCTTAAATAGTTTCCAGCTAAGTATTTGCTAATTTATAACGAAGCTGCTTGAGTAATGAACTGCAGGTTTGTGTTGGACTTGCCAAGGGTAGATAGAAGGATCTTTACCGAATTCTAAACGAAGCCGTTTCAGATTGGAAGTAGATTAGGTTGATGAATAGTCATCAAGAAACGAATCCTCATTGTTAATAGCTACTTACAAACTTGGCTCTAAAATTGTTCTTCAATTTTACATTGCTTCCGTTTGTGCAGTACTATTTACCTAATTAACTTACTAGATTGATAAATTTTGACTTCCCTCCATCACATTTAAGACTGAAAATGGAAAGCAAATAGTTAATTTAGGCACCGATTTTGCTTCGGAATTTCGCTGTATGCTTGTGTTTTTGTAAATGTATTTTTGGTTAAAATTATTCATTTAGTTACTGTTGTTTTCTCGCCCATTAGTGCCTATGCCACTCGGAGTTTGTCCATACTCACTGCAACAGTTGGATCTCATGCTATGTAAATAAAATAAGTAACAAGGTTTTAGATTTATAGTTATGTTACCATTCTCGCCTTCAGTTTGGACTTGCAAATGAAGTCCACTTTTTGCAACCCTATGCTCCTGAAACAACTCATGTTTTTATAAGTAAGATTTTATAACTCCAGTTTGGTTCGTAGTTAAAATGTGTTTTATTAGAGGCTGCAATAACAGACTTAAATTAGTCTTACATATTAACTCAATAACTTAATCTTCACATACAAACTAAAAAAGGATCGGATCTTTAATAAAGATAGATAAATAGATTAACTAAATCTTTGAAAAACTAAATATTCAAAATCCAAATATGTAGTAGCATTTTGTGGTAAAAGAGGCAGTCATTAATTTAAATTAGTCTTAAAGAGGCAGTCATTAATTTTGTGGTCAATTGAAATCTGCCGATTCAGCTTCTCTCCAACAGGAAACCTTATCATCCCTTCAATAATCGAAGTTGACACTATCAACCGATAGTAGTGAAAGATCCAAACTGAAGAGTGCCCTAAAAGAAGGAGAAGCCAATTGTTTGGAAACCAAAACCGACAGTAAAAGAATCTAGAAAAATATGGTTGCAATTGACATTGAAAAGATCATAGTTTTTTGAGAGGAAAAATCATTGTGTGGGGGAAGTCAGTTGTCAATGGCCTTGTATTTGATGTTCCTTCTTCCATTCATGCATCCATCATGAATAAGAGATTTTGTTGTTGTTGATTTTAGGTTAGGTTTTGGATTTTATCCTCTTCGCATTTAGATGATGGAGGCGGAAAAGAAATGAGGGCAACTATTCTACTTATAAGGTTTAGTGATGTAGCTTAGATTAGGGTTAAATTGTGACGTTGATATGGTTTAGATTTAACGGCTCATGAATTTCATGAGCAACAATAATCGCTATCGAAGTTTGATTACAAATGGTCTGTGATTTGTTTTATTCATGCACGCCATACGTATGGAGATTAAATTGGTAGGAAATACCATTAGGTCCTAGGAATAATATATTAGAGAGAGTCTAGTCCCGTTGACCTTAGTCATGTGTCTGTTTGGTCCTATTTGGGAATATAAATTATAGTTTGGTCCTAGAAATTATGGTTTGGTCCTAGGCTGATGTCATGGATGATGTAAATGTCATCTTGAGTGGCGTAAATACCCTTATATTATTGTTTGGTCCTAGAAAATAATTGTTTGGTCCTAGGGTGACCACATATATACAAAAATCAATAACAAATATCTCATTTTTCATATTCAGTTTCTCTCTCTTCCTTTTCGGATCTATTTTTTTTTTCCTCTCAATTTTCTTTTTCTCTGCTGCTGTTTTGTTGAAGATGATGATGTGTTGTTGTTGAAGATGATAAAGATGATGTTGATGATGTTGTTGAAGGCGATGTTTGTTGTTGTTGTTGTTTTGAAAACGATGAAGTCATTACCATGTTGAAGAATGATGAGGATTTATGTTTTCTCCTCTGATGTTAATCAGTAAAAGAATGATGAAGACGATGATTTTTGCTGCTTTCGTGTTGTTGTTCTTGATCAAAACACGAATGATGAAGTCTTGTTGATGTTGAAGAATGATGAAGGCGATCAAGAATGATGAAGGCGATGAATAATGAATGGTTTTTGTCCCCCGATCGTCGCTACCTTTGTTAAAGAATGATGAAGACGATGAATAATGATGTTTTTCCTCCCCTGATGTCGCTGCTGCTGTTAAAGAATGATGAAGACGATGAATAATGATGTGTTGTTGATGTTGAAGATGATAAAGATTATGTTGATAATGTTGTTGAAGATGAAGATGATTGTTTGCTGTTGCTGCTGATGTTTTGTATGGACTTCATTCCTGGGAATGAAGTCTGTTTTTTAGCTTTTTTGTATGGGAATGAAGTCTGTTTTTAGCTTTTGTATGGACTTCATTCATGGGAATGAAGTCATTTTTTAGCTTTTTTAGTATGAACTTCATTCCCTGGGAATGAAGTCTACTGTTTTTAGCACTAAGAACTCCTACAAAAAAAAATTTAACACGGAAGGGTATTTTTGTCTATTTAAATATTTTTAAATAATTATGGACCAAATGAATAAGGCGTTTGACCAAAGGACTAAACAGACATGGGCCCACCTAAAAAAAGGACCAAACGATATTTTTCCCATTAAATTGTTCGACTCGTGGAAAACATTTAGGGCACATCACCAAGAAATTTTTATGGCCTCATGTCAAAGGGCATGCCTGCAAGAGCACCCAAAATTAGTGCAAACGCTGATGGCCAACAGCTAGATCAAGCTATCCTTCTCACTGATCTAGTGCCACTTGGAGAGAGGTTCGATGACTCCGACCATTACCCCTAAATTTGTCACTGGAAGTAATGTGATTGCTTAATTTATTTGAGTTTTTGTAAGCGATACTCTAATGTGAATGCTTAATAATCAATCCATCTCAATAGTTGTTATTAGTTAAATTTATGTGACGATGCGTTTCTTTCTAGTGTGAATGTCAAGCTCTGTTCGAAGTCTTCTAAGACAATTAAAAACCGGACCATTACCCCTAAATTTTACTAGTTTGAAGATAGAATTTTAAACTTTTGCATCTGGGGTATCCGTATCATAAAAGTCCTAAATTATGAATGAGCAATATCAATGTTTGTCTTAGCAGTCACACTATGCACTAGTTTCATTAGCATCAATTCAATGCCGAATCACTGATTCCAGCCTGATTTGGAGCACGGATCCGTATCTGACCTACTGCAAAGCATTCTCCAATGGTGTTAGCAACTAACGGTAATTGGAACCATGCCAAAGGTAATTTGTGACTTGATGGTATAGGAAAAATGTAGTTGAAAGTGTGGATAATTATCTTAGTAGGTAGATAAATTTTGATTCCATCACATTAAGAACAAAAAAAGGAATGTAAACTGTTAATTTAGGCTGCGATGTTGCTGAGGAAATTCATTTGAATCCATTTTTTTCCTGCTGTAATATGGTTTGAAATGAACCATGTAGCCGAATTGAATCCAACCGATGTCATGTTGTAATTTTTTGCTGCTCTAATTTTTCTCGCCATATATCATTTGCCTACTTCATTTGCATGTTCAATTGGTTACTCTCACTATTTTAACCATTTTGTTCGTACTAGCTGCAACTCTCTCAGATTCAAATGTAACAAGGAAAAATTCAAACAATTATTATTATTATTTATTTTTTGATCGGTAAATTCAAAATTTTATAGATGAAGGAAAAAAGTACATGAATTATGTTCTCTAAACCAAGAAACCAACCAAAAAAGAAAGGGGAAAACAGAGATAACCCCCAAACACAAACCAAAGCTTGAAAGCTAAAGATCGCAAGAAAAAACCAAAGAGCAAAAACACAACACACAAAAACCTTACAAATCCTCCTCTTGAGTCAACGACAAGAAAATCAATGAGGTTGAAAAATCACCTCTTCTCAGCCTAATTGTAAATTGCGGGATGGTGATACACTGGTGAAGACAGCTCGGCTATGCAACCATTTAGCCAACGTTAACTTCACTTGCTCTATAATCCTCTTCACCTCCTTACTCTTGTCTTGAAACGCTCTCAAATTCCGCTCCTTCCAAATAGACCAAGCAATTGCAGCTGGCAAAATTTTAAGAACAAGAGCTTTGCGAAGAATTATTAATCCTAGGCTAAGAATTAACCAAACTAATTAAATGACGGAGCGTCGCCATATCATCTTGAATTCTTTGAAAAATAGCACCATTTCCCAAGACTTTTTACAATGGATTAATAAAGGATTCACCGATTCTTCATCTTGAACACAGATAACCGTGATTAACCCATTCTCTACTCCAGCCCTGTCTTCTCAAAACATCTTGGGTGGCGATCTTGCCATAACCTGCTGCCCATAAGAAAAAACTCACTTTTGTTGGCCAATGTTTAGACCACACTCTTCCACAGATGATAAATCTAGTAGGACGCGGGTCGGCAATTTGTAACCATTAGATTTTTCGCCATTCCAAATCCTATACATCTCCAACTGGACAGTTCTCCAACATAAACAATAAAGAGGAGAGTTCGCAATAACCGTATTGATCCTAAAAAATTCACACAATTAACAAGTTCATTTAACTCTTAAGAAGTGGTTCTCAGTTTCAAGCCGTATTGATCCTGAAAAACTCATGATTTATAAATGCAATTTCCATGGCGGTGGTTGCAAAAAATTTCCATAGTCATAGGGCACAATTAATACATATTCGAGAGACCAGAATACAACTCATCGAAAACACATGATAGATGCTTGATAACTTAATTTATATTAGTCTTACATTATAATTACTCATTAACTTAGATTTTCACATACAAACAGAATAGATCTTGACTAAAAAGGGAACACTAGCTAGCTGAAATGGTTTAGCTAATACAGAAATTAAATCTTCAAAATCCAGATATGTAGTGGCATTTTATGGTAAAAGAGGCTGTCTTAAAAAATTCCTCATTCAACTGAAATATACCAATTCAGCTGTTCTCTACAATAGGAGACCCTTTTAACCATCCATAATAACTGATAGAAGTTAAAAAAAAATCCATGGTAAGACCAACAGAAGTCATTGTGGTTTTTGAATAACGGCTAAAAAAGGATCTAAAAAAAATTGTAGAAATTGGATTTGGAGAGATCTTAGTTTTTTGAGAGGAGAAATCATTGTGTTGGGAAATTATTGTTGTTGATGGCGTAACTAAGAAAAATTACGAGTTTGCTGTTGTTGATTTTTAGGGTTGGATTTTGGATATTTTTTGTAAGGTTAGATGGAGGATTAGAAATTTAGAAGAACTGAGGGCAACTATTCTACTTATAAGGTTTACAAGGTTAGGAGATGGATTTAGCCCGTTCAGATTAGGGTTATGTTCTCAAAATTAGATTGAACGGCTCACAAGAATTTATGACTGACCGTGCAAAATTAGATTATATAGACGGCTGAGATTATAGACACGGTGGGTAGGTAGGTTAAATTATTTGACTACGACTTGGTGCAAACGCTGATGGAAAACTATGTTCTCATTTTTCTCGTTCCACCTAGAGAAACGTTGGACAACACCACAGTAAGTCTTTATCAATTGTGAGAGATCATGCCACATAGAATAGATATCTAATGGCAGAACCGATCGAGTTATTTGAATTTGTAATTCGTTCTTATCTTTCACCAAGACACATCTCTAGTAAACAATGTGGAATTCGTTTTACTATATGGTAAAACTTCTATATATACATGCATCGTCAATGTCATTATGGAAGCTAGAGAAATACTTTGTACAAGTGCAAGTCAATATACTAATCTCAAAGGTTTCATTTTTGTCTTTTGATAAACAAATTAAACTTTTATAAAAATACGATAATAGGTACCTAAACCAACAAATGGATGAATGGGTATGATGTTCAAAGGCGGGGAAAAGGGAGCACCCATGTGTGGATAATTTCACTTAGTAGGCCGATGAATTTTGTTTCCACCACATTAAGAACAAAAAAGGAATGTAAACTATAAATTGTTAATTTAGGTCAGTTTTTCTTTGAGAAATTCATTTGAATCCATTTTTGCCTCTTGTAATATGTTTTGAAATGAACCACGAGTCAATTGAATCCAATTGATGCTTTTGTAATTTTTTCCCCGCTCTAACTTTTCTCGCCATATATCATTTGCCTACTTCATTTGCATGTTCAATTGATTACTCTCACTATTTTCACTAGTTTGTTCATACTCGCTGCAACCCTCTCGGATTCAAATGTAACAAGGAAACATTCAAACAATTAACAACTTCATTTAACACTTAAGAAGTTGGTTCTCGCCCAAACCATATGATCCTGAAAAAACTCATGTTTTATAAATGAGATTTCCATGGCCGTGGTTGCAATTTTTTTCCAAATCATAGGGCACAATTAATTTATATTCGTGAGACCAGATACAACTCATCGAAAACACATTATAGATGCGGAATAACCGGAACTTATATTAGTCTTACATTATAATTACTCATTAACTTATATTTTCACATACAAACTGAAAGGATCTTAACTAAAAAGGAGAACACTAGCTAAATGAAATGAATTAGCTAATACGAAATTAAATCTTCAAAATCCGGATATGCAAAAGTGGCATTTTATGGTAAAAGAGGTCTGTCAAAAAAATTCCGCTCAACTCAAATATACCGATTCAATCTTCTCTTGCAAAATGAGACCCTCTTATACATCCATAATCTTTCAACCGATAGAAGTTCAAAATCCATGGTGAAACCAATGTAATCCATTGTGGTTTTGAGGAACAACTAAAAAAGGATTTAAGAAAATTGTAGAAATTGTATGCAAAGAGATCTTAGTTTTTGAGAGGAGAAATCATTGTGTGGGAAATTATTGTTGTTGATGGCCACCTATTGGATGTTTTTGCTTCCTTTTAGAAGAGAAAATATGAGAGTCTCATTGTTTTTATTTTTTAGGGTTAGATTTTGGATCTGTTTTAGGGTTAGATGGAGGTGAGAAGAAATGAGGGAAAGTATTCTACTTATATAAGGTTTACAAGGTTTGGATATGGATCATGCCCGTTCGGATCGATTAGGGTCATGTTCTCAAGATTAGATTGAACGGCTCACAAAAATTTATGACTGACTGTGCGAAATTTGATTATAGACGTGTGATATGTTTTATAATTATAGACGCGATGGGTACGTAGGTTAAAATATTTGACTCGGTTACTTACTACATCTTGGTGCAAACGCTGATGGCAAACTATGTTCTCATTTTTCTCGATATATCATATCATTGTGAGATGAGTAATATGATTGGTATTTTTGTATACCACGATGAGATGAGTAATATGATATGTCGGGTAATATGATTGCTCAAAAGAATATGGTGGGAGCAATCATACTTTCTCGATATATCATATCATAGTACTTTGGTAATATGGTCGGAGCAATCATACTTTATGATATATCATATCATAGTACTTGGTAATATGGTCGGAGCAATCATACTTACTATAATATGGTATTTTGTATACCACACGGAGAAAAGTTCGATAACACCAGCCATCGTCTTTATCTATTGTGAGAGATCATGCAACATAGAATAGATATCTCTATTACATAACTGATCGAGTTATTTGAATTTATAATTCGTTCTTATCTTTCACCAAAGACACATCTCTAGTAAACCATGTGGAATTTGTTTTACTATATGGTAAAACTTCTACATATACATGCATCGTCAATGTCATTCCTGTCAGAAAACTGGGTTGCAATAGAAGATGAAATAAACACAAGAAGAGATTGTTGTACTCAAAAGCTTTCAAGGCTCATACGATTTCTTTTAGGCAATTATTTCTACCCTCCCAATAAATTGGCGATTACAACGGTATGTGAAATAATGCCTTCGGGATACAATGAAAGCCCTACAATGTAAATTGAATTCAAGGTTTGTACCCCTTGATCCAATCAAGAACACATGTAAATGGGATTTACGATTATGCTTTAGAAAGAG
Source organism: Papaver armeniacum (assembly GCA_023531295.1). Classification (NCBI taxonomy): domain Eukaryota; kingdom Viridiplantae; phylum Streptophyta; class Magnoliopsida; order Ranunculales; family Papaveraceae; genus Papaver; species Papaver armeniacum. The sequence continues at coordinate 112,452 of JAJJWW010007339.1, read as the reverse complement.
AGAAAACAGAGAAGGGTTTTTCGTTAGATGTCTTAAGCGAGTTTTGAGAGATGCTATTTATGGAGGTTTTCGATCATTGGGAATAGACATGTTTTTCACTAACAAGTTTCTGCGAAACGATGAGTCCCTTCATCATCGGACATCAATGGCATCTGTTGGATTTGAATATTTTGGATACGTTTGTAACGGCCGAAACGATTCGTACCACCAAAAATTCTTCCGGGGGCGTTGCCTCCTAGACCCCCACCAGGGGCGGTCTCCCCTGGACCCCCCCTTGGATAGCGTTGTTGAAAATATTCCAACAATTCCGGAAGCTAGAGAAATACTGTACAAGTGCAAGTCAATATACTAATCTCAAGGCTTCATTTTACCTGTCTTTTGATAAACAAATTAAACTTTTATAAAATACGATAATAGGTACCTAAACCAACAAATGGCTGAATGGGTATGATGTTCAGGGGCAGGGAGAAAGGGATCACCCATGTGTTTGAATAGAGATTGTGAAATCATCGCATTTCCATTTGCAGATATCCTCTTAGGTGTTGAGGCTGTTTTAGAGTTAAATGCAGCTTAAAGTCTTGACTCTAAAATTATGTAAAGTTTGTTCTTTCAATTTGGCTAATTAACTTAGTAGATGGATGAATTTTGATCTCCATCACAGTAAAAACTAAAAAATGAATGTCATAAGTAATTTAGGCTGCTGTTTTGCCTAAGGTTACTACATCAGTGAATTTGCTGTGTTCAATTTTTTGTGTGCTGTAATATAGTATGAATCCACGGAGCCGAATTGAATCCACTATGCTGCTTATATTTTTTGTGAATGTATGTTGTCCTACTCCGTTTGCCTCACTGCCACCCTCAAATTAAAATGTAAGATTCAGTAAAAGTAGATATCGTTGTACGAAAATGAAACAAGTAACAACTTCATCCATTTCTTAAGATGTTTTACATAGACAGTTAAATTGTCATCACTACAAGAAAAGGAGTGTATTGCAATACATCAATTATGTGGCAAGAACCCTATTTTGGTGTAGCAAAAGGTTTTTGCCTCACCAAAATCTTTTGCCACACCGTGTGGCAACAAACTGTGTGACAATAAGTTATTGCTACACCTGTTGTATACTGTGGCAGTAGACGGGATTTTTGCCACAGCAATTGGTGTGGCAATAACGTGAAGCAAAAATGTATTTGTTTTCCCTTAATTTAATTTAATTTAATTATTTATTTATTATTTTAACAAAATATTTTGCCACACCGATTAGCTGCTGCAAAAGACTTCTTTTTGCAACGTCATGGTTGTGGCTAGAAATTTTATTACACAACTATTACGGGACATAAACTATATGCAATATCATTGTACTTGTATAGCATTTATAACCAAATTGACTAAAAAGCCAGAAGTTGAATTTTATTTACTAAAGCCCAGTGTTTTACAAAGTACACAACCTTAATGAGAGAAATAAGAACATAAACAAATAATTTTACAGATTCTCAGATTCACTCTCGAGTTCACACCCAAATTCCCTAACAAATCTTGTGCGATAGTAAAGAAACTTCACGCTTCAAAGAGATGCATGTATACTGAATCTACTCCAGCACTCCATTATGAGACTTTAGTGTTCTACTAAACAAATCAAAACATAAAACATCATTAGGTGACCAAGTAATAATAAAAAAAATAAAGAAATGATAGATATATCAAGTCCAACAAATTATTTAACTGTGAGTTTCAGTCGCTTCCAACACGGCGTTAACATTGTTCTACTTAGAGTTTCAATTACTTCCGTGACATCTCCTTCAAAAGGGGAGCAAGCTTCACTTAGAACTCATTACTTATGAACCAAATGCACTGTGAACTTGAGAGGTTTCAAGCCATAATAACTAATTTGCAAGCAACCAGTAGTCACTGGAAGCTTTTTGGTTGAAAACTTTTAGTTGATTTAACAAATCTAAGATATGCCTTTCCCATAGCAGCAACATCATATAGTCTAGAAATGAGACCTTTTCTCTTCTGTGAGCAGACATCGATGTATTCGGACATAATCTCTGACCTATATGTAAGCTGGTGCTCCAGGGGTAGATGAAAAAACAACAAGCCCTGCAGGAAATTCATTAGATTGTATGGGATAACCAATTGAAAACCCTGCACCTGTAAGGGCACCTTGAGTTCCAGACTGCCTTCAAGACAATAAAAAAAATTTAAGCAAAACCAATGAACTATTAAACTGCTCTTAAAATGCTTATCAATTACTCATGCTTTTGCCTGCAGCAGGGGTGTATTAAGCAAAATAAGAAAGAAACTCATACCCTTAAACTCTTGAACTTTTCTAGCTCCAGAAAGCAGGTGAATGGATTATTTAGCATGGCAAGCATTTTCTTTATTGCCTAATCATTACAAAATATCAGTGCAACTACATTGATTAGCTTGCCGGAGGGCTTCACCAGTTTCACTTTTAAATATGAACGAACTAATGTATAATAAGAAAGTAGGGTAGCACAATACTGCTCATGTTGCACACTGGAAAGATTGACAAGAACCCAGTAGGCCAGTATTCAACAAACTCGGAGGAGTCTGATATATGTTACATTCTTATTGCAAAATTAATTTATTCTTAGTGATGGAACTCATACCTTCAGAAATTTTCCAACCGTCTTCCTTCACATCCAAATTGGACTCCACTCTGCCATACAAAGAATCACTTAATCTAACTTCTTCTTAACACAACAGACACATTGCCATTGACCAAGTAGCACATCCGTAAGATGGAGATCAAGACACTTGAAATGATAATTCTTTTTGTAAACAATTGTAGGACCTACTATTAAGCATATGAAAAATAAGCAGAATGGATTGATATAATTTCTCCAGATCTAAAGACCTCCAATTGATTTCTAAGCTTCATAAGTAATCTATGACCATCATCATAACTTAAAGCATATATTAAAGATAACAGGTTATTAAAAAGAGACCTTATTAATAGTGTGCCCATTCGCCAAATACAAAGTTCCCGCACTACTTTTGGTACCTACTAATCAAACAAACAAGATATCGATTAGATAAACAAAAACCAAAAACCAAAAGTAAAATCTGAAAAAACCCTAATTTCAAAATCATAACCAAGAATCAAGGGTGTTAGGGTATTTTGTAAGGACATCTTCACGATTCCAGATTCTTTGGTCATAAAACTTGAACCGAATAATAGATTTCTGATAAGGGAATTCAATCCCGACAATCCAATTCTCATAATCGGATTACTGGAAATCCAATAATCCGAACCGAACACGCTATGATTACAACCACTCACATTACCAGTATAAGATGTTGCGAAAATCAAACCAGAAATACCATAAACTGAGAGAGAAAGATCTGAATTTGTTTGCCAGGGGTTTCGAGAGAGAGAGAGAAAATTCTAGGGCTTTGAGAACGGCGAATTTTTTCAAGAAGATTATCGGATTAGGAGTTCGTTTTCTAGGGTTTCGATAAAGATGGAGTTGCAGGCTCCGATTGATGGAGAAAAAATTAATTGGTTTACACAAAACAGGCTTGAGAATTGATTGGGTGCTTGCTTATGAAGAAAAAAAAATCTAAGTTACGGTTCAAGATTTAGAAAAAAAGAGAGGAGGTAATGGGGTTTTGGTTGTCGAGGATAAGGATGTAGTGGACTTGGGTTTTTCCGCTAGGGATTTTTTAGTTTCTTTCCTAATTTAATTAACAAAAATCAAAATAAATAATTAAAAGCAATTTAAAATATATATTTTTACGCTCAAAAACTTTATTATTTTATTATTAATACTTTTGCCACATCTACGTGGCAATAATTTATACTTTATTGCCGCACCACTTAATCGTGTGAGGCAAGAACTGAGCTTTGCCTCAACTTTCCATGGATGTGGAAAAAGGTCTTACTTAATGCCACACCATTTTGTAATGAAGCTAAAAGCCACCTATTGCCGCATCATATATAGATATGTGGCAAAGAAGTGCGGCAACAGACTCGTTTTCTTGTAGTGCATTCTCGGTTTCAGTTTGGACTTGCTAATGATGGATTCAACTTTTTGCATCCCTATGCTCCTGAAACAACTCATGTTAGTGGTTACAATATAGTTCATACATATAACCGTTCAAACTATTCATAGATCGACCAGAATAAAAACCATATAGAAAACAAATAGCAAAACTTAAATTAGTCTTAAATATTACTCAAGCTGAAAGGATCCCCCTTGGATAGCGTTGTTGAAAATATTCCAACATTCTCCCCTATTTTCAAAAAACCATAAAACAAAGTTAAAAACTTTTAAATCAGAGTGACTGCATCACCGAAGTGACTGCCTACTGTTGATGGTGGATTTTAGACAATGGGTAAAATCGGAAAACCCCATGACCTAGTGTTACCCGCAATACATTAACTAAGAGCATTTAAATCAGGTGTAAATAATTAATAGGGGTATTTTTTTCAAAATACCGGATTAGGTTTTCAACATGAACCCTAATTCCAAAACCAAGCATCTGCGCACCATGCACCATGGCAACCAAGCCGCATACCGCGCACCATGGCAACCATGCCAAACCAAGCCGCATCTTCGCACCATGGCAACCATGCCAAACCAAGCCGCACTCAAGCGCACCATGGAAACCATGCCAAACCAAGTCGCGAGATCCCCGCAGCACCATGGAAACCATGCCAAACCAAGCCGCATCTTTGCGCACCATGGCAACCATGCCAAACCAAGCCGCACTCCCTGGCGCACCATGGCAACCATGCCAAACCAAACCGCATATCTTCGCATCATGGCAACCATGCCAAACCAAGCCGCACTCTCGCACCATGGCAACCATGCCAAACAAAGCCGCACCATCTTTAGCACCATGGAAACCATGCCAAACCAAGCCGCATCTGCGCACCATGGCAACCATGTCAAACCAATCCGCACTCTGCGCACCATGGCAACCATGCCAAACCAAGCCGCACATCACGCACCATGGCAACCATGCCAAACCAAGCCGCACTTTCAACATGCACCATGGCAACCATTCCAAACCAAGCCGCATCTGCGCACCATGGCAACCATGCCAAACCAAGCCGCACTGCGCTGACCATGGCAACCATGCCAAACCAAGCCGCACCCATTGGCACCATGGCAACAACGCCATACTTCCGAGCCACTATGCCTTTGGCCCCACGCCAAACATAGCGCCCTAGGGTTGCAAGACTTGCGACTAGGTCAACATGGACGCACGTGCCATTGGCACATGCCAACACGTGCGCAAAGCCGTATTTCTAAGCCGCTTTGCCTTTGGCCCACGCCAAACATAGCGCCCCTAGGGTTTGCAAGACTTGCAACTAGGTCAACATGGCTAAAGCCAATACGTGCCATTGGCACATGCCAACACGTGCTTGTAAGCCATATTTCCGAAGTCGCTATGCCTTTGTCCCACGCTAAATATAGTGCCCTAGGTTTGCAAGGCTTGCAACTAGGTCAACATGGCACTTCGTGCCATTGGCACATGCCAACACGTGCCGCAAGCCATATTTCTAAGCCGCTATGCCTTGGGCCCACGCCAAACATAGCGTCTTGGGTTTGCAAGACTTGCTACACGGTCAACATGGCCGCACGTGCCATTGGCAAATGCCAACACGTGCCGCAAGACATATTTCCTAGCTATGCCTTTGGCCCACGCCAAACATAGAGCCCTAGGTTTACAAGACTTGCACCTAGGTCAACATGGCGCATGTGCCATTGGCACATGCCAACACGTGCCGCAATCTATATTTCTAAGCCGCTATGCCTTGGGCCCACGCCAACATAGCGCCCTAGGTTTTGGCATGCCAAGACTTGCAACTAGGTCAACATGGCAAGACGCACGTGCCATTGGCACATGCCATGCACGTGAAAGCCATATTTCTAAGCGGCTATGCCTTCGCCCACGCGCAAACATAGCGCCCTAGGTTTGCAAGACTTGCAACTAGGTCAACATGGCCATTGGCACATGCCAACACGTCGTGCCATTGGCACATGCCAACACGTCCTAGGTTTTGCAAGCATATTTCTAAGCACGCTATGCCTTTTGGCCCACGCCAAACATAGCGCCCTAGGACTTGCAACTAGACTTGCAACTAGGTCGAACAAGGCATTCCGCACATGCCATTGGCACATGCCAAACATACGCCCGCTGCAAGACTTGCAACTTGGTCAAAAGGCATGTCGCACATGCCATTGGCAACCTAAACACCATCAGGCCTAACTTGCAAACTGCACATGCCAAGCATTCACATGGTAGCCTAACTTGCAAACCGTGCAACCTACCACCAAAGCATTCCACACATGCCATTGGAACATGCCAAGCACATACGCCTGTAACCTAACTGACTGCAAAACCGTGACAACCTACCACCGAGGCATTCAACACATGCCATTGGCACATGCCACACGCGCCACTAGCAGGCGCCACTTGCACTCAAGATGCAACCAACACTCGAGACATCGACACAAACGGGGATGCTTCTTTAGGGTTTTGGTTTGGCGGTCACAACATGCGCGTACACTACGCTCACATTAGAAAGTGTGAAAAGGAATAAAGCGGTCAAATAAAGAGGAAATAATGGTGAAAAACGTTTTCACCCATTAAACCATCGGTTACCACCTCCTCCCATTATTTCACCCTTTACTCTCTTCCTTCATGAGGCCGAAGTGCGTTTCAATCTCGACTTGTATAAATAGGTCTTACCTATTTCCACCCAGGACAACAAGTCTCGGTCGGAGAAATATACTACACTTACACTCTCGGAAGGCAACTTTGCAAGCTCTCCCAAAAGCTTTCATCTCTTGCAAGCTTCCTAAGCTTTCACTTTACGATACAAGTCGAGATACTACTCTCCTCAACACCTTTCTTTGCTTCCCTCCCCAAATCAACCCTTCTCCTCCACTTTGTGACCGAAGCAAGTCCCACGGAACGGCCATTTCTTGGTTTAGGCCGGACTTGTACGAATCGATCTCTCGAATCTACAAAGTGCTCACGTGCAGCACATTTGTTTAGGGTTTGAATCAATTTCTCACTCACCCACCGAAATTACCGGGGAAATCGGCGAAACAATTTTCACCCCCATAAACAATTGGCGACCACACGGTGGGAGGATTGATCTATCGGCTTAGAGATATCAACTCCAACTCCTCATTTCGTTTTCCGAACGTCAAATCCAACATGGTGGAACTCGGATGCGGAGCGGCTCAGAACATCAGCGAGAACGCATCCCCGTGTTGGCGTCTCCCCCCATAACATTGTTACTTCACCGGTGACAACGACAACATCGAGTGCACTCCCTTAAGTGTAACACCGCCTATCACACGGGGCCATCCGCTTCCTCCTCTAGCGTCTCTGCACAACCCTCTAATCACGGCAACGAGAATATCTCTTCGGGTGTCACGCCCCCGGTCACCGAGGGCTAGGGCCGCCACCGACCCGAATGCTTCTTCCCGACGCATGGCGCCTCCGACAACTAAGGCTCCAATTACCCGCCCGACGGGACGAGAGACCCCGGAGGGACCGAGAGGAAGTCGCCCTTACGTCACCATCGCCGATTTGATGGAATGACGGGAGACGCTCGCGAGCCCCGAGCAGACATGGTTTCAACACAAAAGGAGGTGCTCACCTTTCTCAAAACCACTGACGGACGACTACCGTGAGTCGCATCCTCCCGAGAGGCGCTAGAAGCATCTCCAACAACCACGGCGGCGGCACCTCGGCGGGGGCACGCCTCCACGGATGAAGAAACTCGCACTAGAGTCCCGTTGGAGAGAAATCAACCACCAAATTTCGTCACGAGAGAAGATTTGGAACAAATCCTACGTGACCGAATCAAGCATGATGAGTTCGATGTACATCATCACCAACCCCCTTACCGTCCTAAATATGAGAATCCCTCTCCCAGGGGGTACTCTTCCCCTCAATTTACCACTGTATGATGGTCTAGGGAATGCCTTGAACATGTTTCTCGTTTCTGGAATCCTTGGGTGAACATGAATATAATCACGTTCTTCGTTTAAGGGAATTTTCAAAATCACTTACGGAAGGCGTATACATGGTACAACAACATCCCACCGAACAACATTCCCAACTAGGGTAGCATGGTCACCGCGTTTTACGGGAAGTATTTCTTCGTGTCGAACAAGTTACCTTTTCGGACCTCGGGAGAATGTACCGGTGGGATAACGAACATCCGAATGATTTCGTCAAAGGTTCGGGGTTCAAGCACTCATTATCACGACCCAAACGTGGCCAGAGCAACAATGGTAACGCATGCATCAATGGTATGGTCCCCGATCTAGCGCCTGCTAGAAAACTTGCGTTTCCAAACATTCTCCGAACTCCATGAGGCCGCGGGACGATCTGCAACAACGGCACCAGCATTCTTTGGAAAGGACTAGGCCAACTCGAGGCCCGAAGACGCACGTGAAACTCGCGGGAGTAGGCGCCTCATCGACAAACAATTTAATGCGGCTCATCCTCCGTGAACATAGTGAACGAAAGAGGAAAAAAGGAAAGCCGCAACTACGAGCCACAGTAGAAACGTGAAGCGCGAGGCGCAACGGGAGCCCACGCATACGGAAGATCGCCACTAAAACTCTTGTGCGGCATCGTGAGGCGAAGGAAATATCCTTGATTTCCCATTCCCCATCGAGGAGGTGATTGACCTCCTAGAAGCTGGTTCAAGATGATGTCATCGGGCCCATACTGAGGCGTCCACCAAGCGAGTTGAGATGGCAAACCCCAAATCTTGCCATTACCACGGGTTCGTTCACCACCCAGAGCTAGCGATTACCTTGATTAAAGCATATTTTCAAGGAAAGGATAGAAGCGAGAGAACTCCAACTAGGAGACGAAAGAGTGCATCGAGACCCACTCCCAATAAGAAGCTGCGGTTCCTGCAGGGACTCCGTGCACGAGGCCCATGCAATCCATGATCCGACATATATGCGAAATTCTCTATCTCTCAAGGTTCAGCGCCAAGATATTTTCGCAGCTCTCCAATCGTGTTGTATCCGGCAAACGGCTTTCTCCCCTCGGAATCCACGCCAAGGGCTCAAGCTTCCCAAACAAGCGAAGCGGAGGCGGGGACTGCGACCACGTCCGTCTAAAGTGCCCGGAACTTGACAACACGCTCATCGACCGACCTCGACCACAACATCATCACTTTCAAGACACTAAAGGCAGCCCCGGATTTACAAAGCAAGACGCTACCTATTTCCGTATGTGATTAAGAGCTTGAGAGGAGAGGCTTTGAACGCACATGGATACATCAACCTAGAGATCGAGATGGGAGGCACTATAACGCCTGACAAGTTCCACATTGTCAAAGAACTAGATCATGACATGATTTTGGGACGCTTATGGGCGCTCGACAACAAAAGGCAAAGCGGGGCGTACACCCTCTGCCGACATCCACCGCCGAAGGGATTCCCAACAAATCGTCCCACGGGTTATCACATCAACGAGCTATTAAAGGAACCCAAGCGTCCGAAGAGGACCCGTTGGCGCTATCCCATAATTTTCAAATGCAAGTAAGTCGGCCAGAGCAACCTTTTACATAACCGACCTTTTCTTCCCCCATTCTCCGTCATGGGGACTCGGTTACAACAACCGGCACGTAACAGCTGTCAAAAAATGTGAATGGGGAGATTGGACCATTCGAACACTTTGCAAGAAGCTTGGAAGCTTCGGCGAAACCAACGAAGCAGGCTCAAATGGTTACACGACGTCTGAACCCGTTTTCAATCGGAGATGTAGTGGTTAAGGAAAGCTCATTTCAAGTTGGGAGGATGATGATAAAGATGGATTTGCCCGAGGAAGGTGAAGGCGAAATTTTGTGCACAGTTTGCGGATACCCTTTTGGGAGGATATTGAAAGCTCATCAATACCGAAGCACACTGAAGGCGTGATAGTTCACTCGCGATGGCTCAAGGAATCCAATCCCTAAAATGTTGTATTTCCCAATCACTCCCTTTTGGTACTTCCTTTGAATCATTCCTCTTAATAGTTTGTACTTCCCAAAGATGAATACACAGTTTGTATTTTTTTCCCTGGGAGACCTACCCTTTTGTCAAAAAAAAAAAAAAAAACTAAAAAAACTAAAATAAAATATATCTCTTCCGAAGCGAATCCTTCGGATATCGAGAGAAATACATCGGAAGAACCCCCAGAAAACCATTGCGAGCCATCATACCACAACCCCTTTAAAAATATATATATGAAGCAAAAGGTTTGCGATGAAGAAGAAGGGAAAGATGTGTTTACAAAAAAAGAAAGGAAAAACATCAGGGAACTAAGCAGCTAACAGAAAAACAAAAGGAGGAACTAGCCCTCGAAGGATGGAGCGCGCAAGTCCCTTCGGGCAAAAGCTATCTTCAAGCATTTCCCCCGGCCAATCCTTCGGGCAACAAAGGTTCCACTCGGCGGTTTTAGCGGCGGCGACCTCAACATCCCATCCAGACGACCCACAGACGGGTGTCCTCCCGACAACTATCCCGACATCTCGCCACCATGACGCCTCGTTTGTTGATTCATCCACATCAAAATCGAGAATCATGGCGTTCTCCTCACGTCCAACCCAGACAGTCAGAACATGCACACATTCTTCGTGGGGATAGGTGGGAGGGAGGGTCCTTAATAATTTCATTAGCTTCATGGAACAAAGATTCAACCCACAATGACCCTCCTCCAAGAGAAGAAGATCGATCTCCACCGATTAAAGTCCTTTTCCAAAGGTTAAAAGGCACGGCCGTCTACAGAAGATCCCGTCATACTGCTTTGCAAGAAATGGAAAGATGATCAAGTTCCATCCTGTCTACACGTATATAAAAAAGAGGATGGCGAAAAAAAAAAAAAAAACGGGGAAGAAGAAGAAGCATGAGCAAAGCAAAGGAAAAGGGGAATCAACAAGAAGAACCCTTTTCTCAAACGAGGAAGAACGATCGCTATGTATTTTTTGGATATGAATACGGAACCTTAAAAGGGAAAGACGATAGGAGACATAACGCTTCCATATTTTAGCATGAATAATGCCTAATTGAAACGCACGTGAAGGAGAAGCAAGATAGGAAACTTTGCTATCGGAAGAAACTCCCTCCTTGTTTACACTAGTACAAATATGGGCTTTGGTAACATGTAAAAGCGTCACCCAAAATACTTATGTAGCAGTTTGAAAAATAATACCTTTATCACTAAAGCCCCTGTTACGAAAGGTATTTAAGAAAGCTGTTACGTAATCATAATTATAAGGTAAGCAGTTTCTTCTGCATTTCTGTCATGTTGACAATTTATAGTGACATTTTAAGATAAAAGCTATAGCGAACTCGATTTCTTGTATTAAAGATATGATTCCTTTATGAACACATCAAAAGTTGGCAACTTACCGTAACACCCCTAAATTAAGCTGTCATTGTAGACCCGGCTTTACATCTTACGGTGACATTTTATTTGAAGAAACTGTCATGAAACACTTTATCTTTTTGTCAATAGCGGGCACTGTTCTTCATAAAATTTCAATCACACATAGTAACTAAGAATACATGCCAAAAATAGAGAATATATTGGTTTAAATAAAAATGTTTCTCTGAAGCGTTTGTACAAATGGTTTTACAAAATGCTAATGATAATACAAGTGATTAGCATCAACTATCAAACATTTCAAGCTCGAAGACCCCATACGGCCATACACTCTTGCTCTGAATGATTATACCTTATGAGTTTTGTTGCACAATGGGTGTTTTAAAGGTAGGTATCGGCATTTCTTGGGATGGAGATTTACATTTGTTAAGTAGTTCAACATTACTAAATTTTCCCTTGTCGCGCTTAGCTCAAAAAAACAAAAAGAATGCTCTTTTGCAATTTATCCTCGACTATCTATGGACGTTGGAGATGGACCGTCGGCTAGATGATAGCAAACTTGTACATTACGATGTTACGTACATCTAGAGCATCCAACACTACATTGTCAAAAGAAGCTAAACTCAACTATAACATGATGGAGCGTCAATTACCACTTCAAAAAAATAAATAAGAATCGATGGACAGACAATCGATGCGGATAATTAGACATGCGTACACGAGGCATAATACGCTAGTTGTTCACATGCCAACCTTAGCTTTGATGAATTCAAAACCAATCACGATGAAATTTTGTACCTTGATTGTAGGATAATCAGTCCGGTAGCCGAAATAGCACACTTTACTGACAAAAGTCAAAATCTATGTGGAATGTTTGCACAAATAACTAAATACTGAAGTTTATGCTATAGAAAAAGCCCATGAAAGATAACTTCAAAGATAAATGAGGAAGTACCTGGACCAATGCATGAATCCGAAGAGGCTCGAAATAACCTCTTGCATATCTTTCGACAATCTCGATCAAAAAAATGTACTTGTCATTTATTCAAGCAGAAAATTTATTTGGATAGAGAGGCGAGATAATAACAAACTAAAAAATTTCTTGTGCGAGTGGAGTATATACCGAACATAAATTGCTTAGTATCTTCATGTGAAGTATCCTCAAATAGCGCCTTTTACTCTCTGACATTGGTATTCCATAGACAATCATTCATCGATAAGTTGATCAAGGCAGACCTTCAAAGAGATACATCTTTCAGAACAGGAAGGTTATATACAACTACCTTAGGAGCCAAAAAATAACAACAAGGCCCATTACTAAGCCCTAACCTTGAAAAACTAGCTTAGCAGGAAAATTGCAAACTTAACACTTGATCTACTAAGTCATCAAATGAAGATAATAAAAACTACAGTACCAATTCGACAATTTACGAACCTGTGACACCATTACAACTATCCTACAAAACAAATAAAAATGACAACTTCTTTCGGTACGGTTAACTCATAATCAATCTTTCTTTAAGAAAATTAGAAATAATATATTATAGCTTAACATTGAGAATTGGAGTCAAAAAAATTGGCAATAAGTCAAAAAGGAAAGAACGATGAAACAAACGACTGCCATGTGCTGAGTTATTCACTAACGAATTCTTCATATCAGCAAAATTTGATATGTACAGATAGTTACTATAAAATAGCCTACATACAAAATAGGTACAACACTAGCTAGAACGATGTCCATTTAGTCAAGAAGCGTCTGGGTAATCTAATCTGATTATGCAGTTTATCATTAAGTTGTGATAAAGAAGACGACATTAGGTAGAACATAACACAAATTTCATTTTATATGAAATTATTTGAGAAGAACCTACCTAGTAGATGAATCTTGAGACACCTGGTGAGTGAATTATTTATGAACTCGCATAACATTATCCAAAGTCCAAGATTTAGAACTCTATGGATTCTTCATCACATGACTTGAATCGATCACAAATATTAAAGTCGTAAAAGTTAACATCAGTGAAATTCGATTAATGGAATTCTCCAACAAGCTCTATAATACCACTAAATAATCCAACAGGTAGACTAATTTTTCATAGAACTTCAATCATGTGAAAACCAAGATGAATTGACGAATTTTACAATTAACTTCATACAAAAAAGATTAAAGAACAATCATTTTTGTGTACCAAGAGGTACACAAAGTACACATCCATCAATTGCTTATCCTGTAATACGCATCTCGCAAATGCACAAAAGGTTTGTTTCAATACATCAAGAAGAGCACATGTGGGTCATGTATTACCACAAAATACAACAAAATCAATCTGAGCAAACCAAACCCTTGATATGCAAACACAGAGATATTATGCAACGATCCTGAAACTTTTGACATAACTAATGGTATGTTAATTTTGTTTATGAGAATTCTAGTTCTAATTTTGATAAGATAAACCTTCCATATTCATATTCGTGGACCTCAGCTGCGTTCTCCAAGTCACCGGAACCTATCATTCCATCATATCCATAAACCTTTAGCTCTTTCTCCAGGTCCTGGAACCTATCTAAACCTCCTGAGTGGAAATAATGATTACAAACAAAAAAACATAAACCCAAATTTTAAAGTAATATTCAAGAAACATTCCATTATGAGAAATTTATAACTAGGAAGTGCCGTAAATTAGACTCTAAAATTAGTTAATTAGTTAACTTTGACAGAACTGCAGAAGACGGAAGGTTAGAATCAAGCACTCCATAATTTCAAGCATAAGGTTAAACATCGACAACATGAAAACCACTTAATTTGTTACCATCACACTCACGGTACCAATTTCACTAATCCCGATAAACAAATCACACCAACACTCTAAAAATTTGAACCAACAAAGAAGAACTTACAAAACTACCTTGAGGCATCAAATCATGGGTCACACACACCAGGTGGATGACAAAGCTTGAAGTCTCAACATCAAACAAAAAAGCATAGCAATGATGTTGTTATCCAAATCTAGGGCTTCATGAGAAGAAAGCAGTTTGGATAAAAACCTAAATAGAAAAAGTAAGATAAACCAAATCGTAAGCTAGGAGTTTCAATTGAAAAAGCGAAACTTTTACCTTATAAAAATCACCATTTTGAATCTTTGGGACCACCGTAAAAAGCCCAATCGGCTAACTCACGACGGTAGTTTTCACGAGAGAAAATTCGAGAGATTCATGGAGTTTCTAAGGAGATAAAAGCAGAGATCGGGAGAGCTTTAAAGCTCCATTTTTGCACACAAGAAAAAATGGAATGGTCAGACCAGCGGGATGGACGGTGGTGATCTAGAGATAGAGCGAAGTAATGGATCAAATGAAAGGGATTAGATTTTCACCTCTAATAGGGAAATACCGAAATAGAGAGATGAATGGTATTGAAAAGAAATTGTGCGGTTTAAAAATAGAGAGAGACGGGTGGTACGGTAAAAAAGCTTGAGATGCTTAGTGAGAATTAATTTAAACAATATATGAAAAACTTAAAAGTAGATGAGGCAGATACTATGGTGATGTAATTTGGGTGGACTTACAGACTTTACATAGATCGAGCGCATGGGGTATCATTTTTTTCCTATCCGGCACAAGGAAAATAGGGCGCTAAGAGGTTTGAGTAAAAAAAAAAAAAAAAAAAAGAAACAAAAGAAAAATTTCAAAAAATGAAATTAAAGACAGACGCATGAGCAAGTTATACACACAGGAAAGAGATGCTGGGATACACAAACACAATCAACATAGGTCCTCAAGAAAATACATAAACAAGTTGAAAAAAATCAAGTGGACAAATCACTGGACCTAGATAATTAAATGCAATACAAATTCAAAATCACCAAAAAAATACAAGGGCCTTTACAATACAGAGGATACACAAACATATCAAACAGAATGCATTAAAACTCAGTTGGAAAATCGGGAGACAGTAGAAAGGAATGAGATTCTATACTAACTTATCAAACAGAAAGCATTAAAACTAATTTAAGATTTAAAACAATTTCAAAGGGGAAATTACACAACCTTGAATATGATTAAATATCCCACATAGCTCCTTTCTAATCATAAACTCAAATCTAATGAAACTACACAATCTTAAATTAGGTGATCAAGACAAATGCATGATACTAGTTTGAAGTTCAAAAACACAATTTCAAGAAATTACGGGAAACTAGATTATGATTAAAACTGAAATAGCCTTTTTTTTTCATTTTAATAACCATTAGCACAATTTCATAAGAAATTACATTAACCCAAATATCCATACAAACTTAGATAATCTCACTATCCCACTTCCTGGATCAAACATGGGAGAAAGGGCCGTTCTTAATTGCACTACGGCAACAAACCAATTTAACAAAAAACAAAAAATTGATCTTTAAAATTTAGAACATCAAAAGAGATATCAAGAGAAAACTGACTCTATTGAAGCATCCATAGAAACACCAAGAAGCTAATTAAGAAAAATAGAGATAACGAGAGATCCATAAAGGTTTAATTGAGCGCTCAATTGACCCTAAATCAAAATCTAACACCTATTCATTTTGATAGACCCCAAATTGGCAAACCCTAGTTCTAATCTTCAAGAAATTACTAGAATTTATATCTTTAAAGTTAAATAAACAAAACGGGATCAAGATTGAATCAATGAAACATGAAGAGGAAGGCCTTGTAATTAAAACATAAGCAAATATGAAATGAATTAAAAGAGGACCCATCTATTAGCTCGATTAAAAAGGAAGAAAGTGAAAGAAAACCTGGCTTCGCTAGTAGTCGCCTGCGTGCCTTAATCGGATTTTTTGGTCACAACCCCGTGCTCGTGATCTATCTTCACCCCAGCGGTCCCTGGGTTTAGGAAGAGGAGGAGAAAATTGTCGCCATGAAATCGCCGGAGGACGAAGAGAGAGAAAACTACCTTTGCAATTTTTAGAGAGAGCGGGTGGTGATGAAAGAAAAGGGCGTGGGAAATTTGGTGCGCATTGGTCGATTAAAGACCCATTTAACAAAGCAGGACCACGACGAGCAGTAATAACTAATTTGTGACTGCGACCACTAACTGTGGTTTAGAAAAAAGGCTTACCGTAGTAGATTACATATGAAAGCAAATGGGAGTGGCGGTGATTTAAATAACGAATTTACATATAAGGTTATGTAAATAATATGATTTTATACAAAATAGTTATAATAGGTTGGGAAACGATAACTGATTTATAAACTGTCATTATATCAATATTATTATCAGTTTCTGGTATGCACATCCTTGTATAACTATATAATGTGATTTAAAAGCGTGACCATTGTTTCCTACTATTAGCGAGAGTTCCTAATAAAAAGCTATTACATATCTTATAGTCTACTTTCTTTTGTGACGGTTGAATCATCAAGCGTCATGGTTTTCTATTGTGTTGTCACCCCAAGCCATATTTGTACTAGTGACATCGGTCTCACCCGCTAGCACACTCGATTGCCGACTGCGCCATTCCCAAGTCACGCATGCAAACATGGTTTCCAAGTTGGGCCAAGCCCCACCAACTGCGCCGACTTCCAATCTTGCTTCAGAGTCCCACTTTGTGACATGGTTTCCAGATTAGACCAAACCTCCCAATGATCGCCCAGTCACCCTTTCTGGCGTGGTTTCCAAGATTGAACCGACCTCCCATGGTACTGAAGACACTTTGCCTAGACGTGGTTTCCAAGATTAGGCAGAAGCCCCGCCAATTGCTGACTTCCCAACGTACGCCCAGTACCCAGGCCCACCAATTGTGCCGACCTCCCAGGTTGTGCAAAAACTACGAGAGGCAAAGGTCAAAATCCCTATTTATAAAAGTTCGGACAAGCCTCCTTCAATTTTCTTTACGGTTTGTTGTTAATAGTTTGTCACCATCTTGCTTACCTCGCAACAAAGCCCACATTCAGCTAGCGAGGGGGACTTAATGTTGATGGTGGATTTTAGACAAGGTGAAGTAAGTCGTAAAACCCCATGACCTAGTATTTTGCAACACACATTAACTAAGAGCATTTAACTTCGGTGTAAATAATTAATAGGGGTATTTTTCAAAATACCCAGTTAAGTTTTCAACGAGAACCCTAATTCTAAAACAGCCGCTATCTGCCGCGGCCGCCATGACCATGCAGGCAAGCGCCTCTTTGCGCACCATTCGCAACCATGCCAAACCAAGCAGCATCTTTAACCCGCAGCAACCCGCCATGCCAAACCAAGCCGCATCTGCCTTAGCAACCATACGAACTGGCCGTAATTTCTGCGCGCCATGGAAACCATGCCAAACGAAGCCGCATCACCGCCGCGCCATGGAAACCATGCCCAAACCAAGCCGCGCATCTTTACGCTGCGCCATGGCAACCATGCCAAACCAAGCCGACTTCGCGCGCCCATGGCAACCATGCCAAACCAAGCCCGCATATCGCGCGACCATGGCAACCATGCCAAACCAAAGTAGCGACTCTGCGCGACCATGGCAACCATGCCAAACCAAGCGCCTCTCGCGCACCATGGAAACCATGCCAACCAAGCCGTCCATCGCGCACCATGGCAACCATAAACCAGAGCAAGACTTCCTGCGCGCCATGGCAACCATGCCAAACCAAACAGACATCGCCAGACCATGGCAACCATGCCAAACCAAGCCACTTTTCGGTAGACCATGGCAACCATGCCAAACCAGCGCGCTCACCGCACCATGGCAAATCCATGCCAAACCAAGCCGCGACTCAGCACACCATGGTAACCATGCCGACCAAAGCGCACCTGCGCTACCATGGCAACAACGCCATACTTCCAAGCTTCTATGCCTTTGGCCCACGCAAACATAACAGCCCTCCCAGTTTGCAAGACTTGCAACTAGGTCAACATGGACGACGCGCTACTGGCACATGCCAACACGTGCATAATCGTATTTCCTGGAAGTCGCCATGCCTTCGCCCACGCCAAACATAGCGCCCTAGGTTTGCAAGACTTGGGTAACTAGGTCAACATGGCCGCACGTGCCATTGGCACATGCCAACACGAATATGGCGCAGTTCAGTTACAGTCGCTATGCCTTTGGCCCACGCCAGGCATAGCGCAGGTTTGCAAGACTTGCAACTAGGTCAACATGGACGACGTGCCATTGGCACATGCCAACACGTGCCGCAAACCGTATTTCTAAGCCGCTATGCCTTGGGCCACACGAAACATAGCGCCCTAGGTTGCAAGACTTGCAGCTAGGTCAATATGGCCGCGACGTGGGATTGGCACATGCCAACACGCGTCGCAAGCCATATTTCCAAGCCTCTATGCCTGGGCCCATGCCAAACATAGCGCCCTAGGTTTGCAAGACTTGAATAGGTCAACATGGCCGCACGTGCTGTTGGAACATGCCAACACGTGCGCAAGCCATATTTCTGGCCGTATACCTTCGCCCACCGCCAAACATAGTGCCCTAGGGTTTGCAAGACTTGCAACTAGGTCAACCCGCCGCGACGCCATTGGCACATGCCAACACGTGTCGCAAGCCATATTTCTAAGCCGCTATGCCTTTGGCCCACGCCAAACATAGCGCCCTAGGTTTGCAAGACTTGCAACTAGGTCAACAAGGCATTAGCACATGCCATTGGCACATGCCAAACACAGCGGTGGTAGCCCTAACTTGCAAACCGAACCTACCACCAAGGCATTAGCATGCCATTTGGCACATGCCAAGCACACACGGCCCGGTAGCCTAACTTGCAAACCGTGCAACCTACCACCAAGGCATTCCGCACATGCCATTGGCACATGCCAAGCAGAGCCATTTGGTAACCTAACCCTGCAAACCGTGCAACCTACTACCAAGCATTCCCGCACATGCCATTGGCACATGCCACACGCGCCACTAGCGGCGCCACTTGCACTCAAGATGCAACCAACACTCGAGACATCGACACAAACGGGGATGCTTCTTTAGGGTTTTGGTTTGGCGGTCACGAAGATGCGAGCGTACACTACGCTCACATTAAGAAAGCGTGAAAAGGAATAAAGCGGTCGAATAAAAGAGAAATAATGGTGAAAAACTTTTTTCCCATTAAACCATGCGGTTACCACCTCCTCCCATTATTTCACCCTTTAATCTCTTCCCTTCATGAGGCAGTGCGTTTCAATCTCGACTTGTATAAATAGGTATTACCTATTTCCACCGGACAACAAGTCTCGGTGGAGAAATAGACTACACTTACACTCTCGGAAAGGCAACTTTGCAAGCTCTCCCAAAAGCTTCTATCTCTTACAAGCTTCCTAAGCTTTCACTTTACGATACAAGTCGAGATCTACTCTCCTCAACACCTTTCTTTCTTCCCTCCCCAAATCAACCCTTCTCTTCCACTTTGTGGCCAAGAAAAGTCTGAACAGCCATTTCTTAGTTTAGGCCGGACTTGTACGGATCGATCTCTCGAATCTATAAAGTGCTCACGTGCATCACATTTTGTTTAGGGTTTGAATCAATTTCTCACTCCACCAAAAGTACCATCAAATCAGTGACTTGATTTTCACCCATAAACACCTACGTGCAAAGTGGGATCAAGCCAACGTAGTTCAAGCACAATTGAGACTATGCATCATCGTTGAAATCAACACATAAATGATAGGTATCTTTTGGATTTGAACCTTCATAGTGTAAGAAACTCAAAGCCTTATCGAGATTCTATGGTGAAACTAGTCTTGAACCAAGTATCCCTTATGATAAAGCTAAGATCTCCACACATATTGATTTCATAAATCATGTGTTACCGCAGCCAAACACGTTAATGGCCTTGTGCTTATATCCTTATTCATGAGTCTTCTTTAGAGAACGGTCTTCTTCTCTTAGGAAACGACCTGATTTCCATACTCATATAGGTAAGTCTCGAAGGTGTTTACGCGATACACCTTTTCTAATCAAACACTCATTAAGGATTTACATCCATCCTATTTTTCTTGAGAACCCGGATAATTAGAAATGGGAAGTTTTATATTAGTTCTCCATAATCTACATCCATAACTTGTTGGTACCACATTGAACCTTGTTTATCTTTTTCAAAACATAGGTTGGGTTTTTATGTATGGGAGATCAAACTTCTTTCACAGACCTTAGTCCCATTTCTTTACTTTTAATGAAACCACCGAACTTGGTAGACTCTTCGTAAATGGGTCCTTGCCAAATTCCTCTTTGATTCAATAAAGTTAGCGTAACCACTCCCCTCTTGAGTAGTTGCCTAACCATTTGATGTCTAAGACTTGCATGTCTTGACTTTCCATTATAAGTCTTATTTGAGACATTATAGATAGTAGCTTGATTATCACAATTAATCAAGACCATAGGAGTTGATTCTTCCAAAATGGAATTTCCATAAGTAGGTTCCTAAGCCATTCTGCTCCTTACATGCATCCATTAAGGCTATTAATTCCGACAACATTGTTGAATCAGAAATACAAGTCTTCTTCTTGGAACTCCAAGACCACGACTCTCCC
This sequence comes from Papaver armeniacum, assembly GCA_023531295.1. Taxonomy (NCBI): domain Eukaryota; kingdom Viridiplantae; phylum Streptophyta; class Magnoliopsida; order Ranunculales; family Papaveraceae; genus Papaver; species Papaver armeniacum. The sequence goes on along the minus strand of JAJJWW010007339.1, from coordinate 91,567 downwards.
CTAATGTAAAGATCCATCCAGACGTTGATTTGGAGTTGGCCTCTACATCGTTCTAGTTAGCATCGATGTACCCTTCCAGGTCTGTGGGATAGCCTTGGTAATGCAAGCCAAAATTCATTGTACCTTTCAAGTAAGCCATAACTCTTGAAATCGCTTTCGGTGTTCATATCCTGGATTACTTGAGAAGCGACATAACACCCCCAAGGCTTGGGCTATGTCCGGTCTTGTGCAATGCATAGCATACATAAGACTTCGATGACACTTTGCGGAATACTCAAGTTGTGCATGAGGCGTCCGGTGTTCTTCTTTAACTTGATAGTATGGTCTAAAGGGTAGGTCTTGGATTGTCATCAAAGTGACCATACTTCTTGAGAAATTTCTCAATATAATGAGATTGGGTTAAAGCCAACTCATTTCCCTTTCTTATGATCTTAATTCCCAAGATTACATCAGCCTCTCCTAAATCCTTCATATCAAAGTTAGAGCTAAGAATCTTCTTTGTTTCTTCCACAACAAATATGTCAGATCCAAAATTAAGCATATCATCAACATACAAACAGAGAATTACACATCCAGAACTATCATGCTTACTATAGATACATTTATCCGCATCCTTCACCACAAAACCATATGACAAAACCACTTTGTCAAACTTCTCATGCCATTGCATGGGAGCTTGCTTCAAACCATAAAGAGATTTTACTAACTTGCAAACCTTCTTTTCTTGGCCTGGCAATATGAAACCTTGATTGTTCCATATATATTTCTTCTTCCAAATCTCCATTTTAGGAAGGCTATTTTTGACATCCATTTGATGAATAATTAACTTGTGAATAGAAGCAAGTGCTATTAAACAACGAATAGATGAGATGCGAGCAACGAGGAGCATATGTATCAAAGTAATCAATTCCATGTATTTGCTTATAACCCTTAGCAACTAATCGGCTTTGAACTTATCAATGGAACCATCGGCATTCATCTTTCTCTTGAAAATCCATTTACATCCAATAGGCTTTACGCTTCTGAGGTAAATCACAATATATCAAATACAGATTGTTCAAAGAGAATTCTTTTCATCATTTATAGACTCTTTCCAAAAACTAGCATATTTGGAACTCATAGCCTCGGCATAGGTTTTAGGTCATCATCAACATGCATAACATATTTGGTAACACTAAGAATTCTATTCTTATTACATTCTACAAGATATGTTATAAAGTCCTGACCAAAATTTTTTCTTATTCTTGCTCTCTTACTCCTTCTAGGTTCGATATCTTATGGGTTCGGGTATCCTCCATGTCTCGAGTAAGAATAGAATGATCATCATTCTCATTAGTCTCTTGATTCTAGACTAGGTAACAATGAGTTCTCCATGGGTTTGCATTTGAAGCTGTTCCTATTTAAGTTCTCAAAGAATTCCACATCTACTGATTCTATAATCTCAAAAGTGTCAAGGATTAAAATCTGTAGGTGATACTATTAAGAGTATCCTGAAAAGAACATTTATAAGCCTGTTTCCCAGTTTTGGTCTTTTAGGATCGGGCTTTCGAACATATGCTAAGCAACCCCTGACTTTAAGTCTCTTCCAAGTTTGGTTTCCTCTTAAACCACAATTCATAAGGAGAAACATTCTTCTTTTTCAAAGGAACTCTATTCAAAATATAACATCAACACCAAAGCTTCACCCCACAAGAATTAGGCAAACTAGAACTTATAAGCATGCAATTAACCATATCAATCAAAGTTCTATTTTTCCTTTCAGCTATACCATTTGTTGAGGTGTATAAAAGGTGCGATAATTGATGAATTAAACCATGCTCTTGACAAAAGAATTTAAATTCATTAGGAAAATATTCACCACCACGATCGAACGTAAAATCTTAATTTTAGGTCTAATTGTATCTCTACTTCTTCTTTGTATATTTTGAATATGTCAAATACATCATCCTTAGATTTCATCAAATATGTATAAGCATATCTAGTACTATCCTCTATAAAAGTGACATAATACTTATTTCCACCACGAGTGGCGAACCATGCAAATCACTCCACATCATTTGTGTACTAATTCAAAGTAAGGAAGAATTTCGTACTACGAGACTTATTGGAAATTCTAGTTATCTTTGCTTGCACACATATTTCACATTTTGAAGCATGATCAAAATTGCAATCGAGAAATCAAACCTAATCGTTTCATGTTTCTAACGAAACCATAATTCACATGACCAAACCTAGCATGCCATAAATTAACGAGAGTCAACAAGATAAGCAGAACCATTATTTATTATATTAAGCAATCATCCCATTTACAAGCATATCCTTGTCCAATAAACACACCATTTTTGGACAATACAAACTTATTAGACTCATAGGTCGTCTTGAATCGACCTTCATAACAAAGGTCAGGGAAACAAGTTCTTTACAATGTCGGGGACATGTAACACATTAGTAAAATGTGATCGTTCCGAAGTAAACAAGAGTTCAACGGTGCCTTTCCCAATGACTTTCTTTGTGTTGGCCGTTTGCGGAGACAACTTCGTTTCCCTTCTCCACTAACGGTTCGTATGTCTTGTAAAGATTTCTATCATATAGATATGATTTTTTGCACCATTGTCGTACCACCATCCACCCCCATTTCAGCAACGGCATTGGCGCTTGCACCACAATCACAAGTTTGTCATCGACCATATTTGCCTCATTTTCTCGTCCTGTTTGTTTCTTTTTGAGACGTGATCCACGGAAAAAATGGCAAGGGTTTATCCTGATAGCAATTTCCTTCTTCTTTCTTCTTGTTGGGATGATGCTTCTTAAGCTGATATCATTCTTAGGTTTCAAGGAATTCGGTGTCTCTACGCTATTCACCTTAAAATGGTTTTGTTGTGGACTATCCTTAAGGTCTCGTTTCGAGAGTCCTCTTATTCGAAGATGACAACGTAGTGCCTCTAAATCATAGTCGGTCTCGGCATGCTTAAGTTTCTTCTTATAACCATTCCAAGAGAAGGGGAAGGCGAGAAATAATAACCCCGACAACAAACGAGAAGGAAGATCAATTCCGACATCCTTAAGATGATTAACAATGAGTAAAAGTTCAGCGACACGAAATGATTGACTTCTTGTCAAACATCTTAAAATCCATGAAGTTGCAAGTCGGAATTTCTTGTTGCTTGCTTGAAATCTTATATTTGTTGTCAAGCGCAGTCCATAATTCCTTTGCGGTCGCAATACTCAGATATGCATTGTAAATAAGAGTTTCCGGGGCATTCAAAATATGACCACGGCACATGAAATCATCTTCACGACGTTTCTTTCGTTTGGTAATCAAATCGGGAGTATCTTTGTCGATGGATGCGGGAATCTCCTCCAATCCATCTTCAAGTATGTACCACAACTTGATGGTGATCATAAAAACTTCACAGTCTCTTGCCACGAAAAATTTTTCCACCCGTCAAAACGTTCCGTCGAGTTAAGGTTTGGTTCATCACTTGCGAGGATTGTGCTTGTAGCATTCAAAGTTGAAGATTCACCCTCCATTGCCGAGAAACTAATTGTCTAAAACTGTTGGAAAAACTGGGTTGCAATAGAAGATGAAATAAACACAGGAAGAGATTGTTGTACTCAAAAGCTTTCAAGGCTCATACGATTTCTTTAGACAATTATTTCTACCCTCGATAAATTGGCGATTACAACGGGTATGTGAAATAATGCCTTGAGGATACAATGAAGCCCTACAACAAAATTGAATTGAGGTTTGTACCTTGATCCAATCAGAACACATGTAAACAGTGATTTGATGATGCTTTAGAAAAGAGAAAACAGAGAAGGGTTTTTCGTTAGATGTCTTAAACGAGTTTTGGGAGATGCTATTTATGGAGGTTTTCGAATGCATTGGGAATAGACATGTTTTTCACCAACAAGTTTCTCTGAAACGATGAGTCCCTTCATCATCAGACACATCGATGGCGTCTGTTGATTTGAATATTCTGGATATCGTTTGTAATGGTAAAACGATTCGTACCACCAAAAATTCTTAAGGCGTTGCCCCCTAGATTTCCCACCGAGGGCGGTCTCCCTGGACCCCCCTTGGATAGTGTTGTTGAAAATATTCCAACAATTAGGAAGCTAGAGAAATACTGTACAAGTGCAAGTCAATATACTAATCTCGTTGCTTCATTTCTTGTCTTTTGATAAACAAATTAAACTTTTATAAAAATACGATAATAGGTACCTTAACCAACAAATGGATGAATGGGTATGATGTTCGGGCCGGGGAGAAAGGGAGCACCCATGTGTTTGAATAGAGACATTGAAATCATCAGCATTTCCATTTGCAGAATATCCTCTTAGGTGTTGATGCGGGTTTTAGAGTTAAATGCAAACTAGGTCTTGACTCTAAAATTATGTAAATTTGTTCTTTCAATTTGGCTAATTAACTTAGTAGATGGATCAATTTTGATCTCCATCACAGTAAAAACTAAAAAATGAATGTCAATTTACTACATCATTGAATTTCTTGTGTTCCATGTTTTTGTACTTTGTAATATGGTATGAATCCACGGAGGCCGGGTTGTATCCCGAGTATGTCGCTTATATTTTTTGTGAATGTATGTTGTCCTACTCATGTTTGCCTGCATTACTCACTCAGCAACCTCAAATTAAAATGTAAGATTCGGTAAAAGTAAATAAAACAAGTAACAACTTCATCCAACTCTTAAGAAGTTTTATATTGATGAGCGGTTAAATTGTCATTCTCGGTTTCGATTTGGACTTGCAAATGGATTCCACTTTTTGCATCCTTACGCTCCCGAAACAACTCATGTTAGTGGTTAGAATGAAGTTCATACATATAACCGTTCAAACTATTCATAGATCGACGAATAAAAACCATATAGAAAACAAATAGCAAAACTTAAATTAGTCTTAAATATTACTCCGGTGAAAGGATTTTCAATTGAAAAGAGAAACACTAGCTTGGATCAACAAATACAAAATTGAATCTTCAAACCCAGGATATATAGTGGCCTTTTATTGATAGTACAACAGTCATCCTTTAAAAATTCCTCCTCAATTCAAATCCACGAGCTTGTCATTCTTCTCACATAAGAGACCCATCATCTATCTATAATCGAACTACTAGACGGCTGTAAGAAAGAAAGGTTAGAATTGAAGGAGAAACCAACAATTTGTTAAGCGAGACGGCCACTAACTAGAAGAGAATCTAAAAATATGGTAAAAGTTGACCCAGATAATATCATAGTTTTTTGAGAGGAAAAATCATTGTGTGGGAAAGTTTTTTTTTTTTTTTTTTTTGAGGAGAAAGGTTAATGTATTAAGAAAAAAAAAAGAAAAAGTAAAAACATACAATGTAGTAACAACAAAGGTCCAAAGAGACAAAGACAAGGTCAAGACTGATCGATACAAGAAGTGCAGAAAGGTTAGAAAAAAATTTAAGCAATGAGAAGTCACTTCTTCTTTGCCGATTTTTGAGACCCCTACTAAGCTTTTCATTTTTAGGCTCTTCCTTCCAGCCTAATTTTCCAGCTCCCTTTCCTTCCTAGATTTCTGAAGCTTATCATTTAGAAGCTTATCATTTAGCTCGCTAAATATGCACATATTTGCCATTTTTTCCACTAGGATCTCCTATCAAAGCGAAATTTTTTCGATACGTTGAGCTTTAGTCATAAGACTCCTGATTGGAATGTCATGCAAGATATTTTCCCCGCACAATTTCCATATCCTCACCAAGATTCATTGTCCTCGATTTCGATTTAAATCGGAGTAGAGTTCAAATCCTTATCACCTCAAATCCTTGAACTTCTTTTATAGTATCTTCACCGTTTTAAAGAGATTTTCAAGCCCTAAGTGTATAATCTCACCAAGAGGCGAGTTATTGGCAATGGGAGTAGCGTCATCTTCACTAATCTTCGATGTTTCCTCAATGAGACTCAGGTTCGAAGACACCTGAAAGAATTTGATTGTCCAAAATTCTCAAAGAAATGGAGCATCTTCTATAGTCTTCATTGTCTTGTTTCCTTGTTTTCCAGCTTTTTTTTCTTTGATTTTTCCCAATTTCTACAGTGATCCAGTTGACCGTGTTGCATTGCTAATCTCCATCGCTCTTGTTTGTTCTCTTTCAACTGGAATCTCAATTGTAGCCTCGAGTTCCAACCACCAAAGAAATTTGTTCGACTGTCCTCGACTCTATCTCTGTGTTAACAACCAAATCTGAATTGCTTTGAGCGACTACCACTTGAGGATTAATCGGAGTTGAGATCAAACACAGAGATTTCTTTAGGCTTAGGACTTAAGCCACACTTGGCATCGAGAATGCCCAAAAGTCTTGCAATGAGAACAACCATTAGGTCTCCATGGGTACTCTGCCTTCACTACAGTTTTACATTATCCACTAGAATGGGTAAATCTTGAAACTCACAATCAATCACCAGTAACTTCAACCAAAATCCCGCGTAGGACATTCTAGTCTTCAACGCTGTTGAGTATCGGTCATGATTGGGGTGCAACGATACTTGCAATCCTAGATAACCCTAATTCATTCCAAAGATAAAGAGGAACTTGCCGAGATTCATCCATACCGAATCGAGGTAATAGCATCAATATTTTTCTCAAGAGAAATGGACCAGGGGCGAATTAAAAGAGTTTACGAGCTATGAAAAATCGAACCCAATTCTAACACTTTAATCCTGTCTTCTTCTTGAGCAAATTTGAACAAAAAGCTTTTCACCATGAATAGTCATGGAGAAATCTCCTTTCAATTTCCACTCGAGCAATTAAACTTTCTTTCACAAAGGGAAACTGGATTTTCTTCCCAATAAAATACCCTACTACATAAAGCTTCACAATCGGGAAAAATGAGTTTTGAGCTCACTTTGAATTGAAAACATTTGTAGACACTCCATCGATTTCCTTTCTTTGCATCAAAAGCAAGCTTGGTTGAGAAGTTTGCCAAGATTGTTGCTACCTAAACAAACTTAATAGCTTAAAGCTTTACGAGATTGATTCGAATCGAGATAGATTTTGGATACGAAATTGGATTAGGTTTAGTCTATTGCCCCCACACCGGTGGAAAATCTCAAACCCAATGTTAATCTCGGATAAAGAAGCAAGTATTAGAAGAATCACAGTAGGAATAGAGCAAGAAGGAGGAAAAGAGGAAGAATCATGGCTTGCAGCCATGGAAAAACTTAGAAGAAAAATCGCCTCTAAGTTCGAAGCCACGTCATCGTAGACGATGAAGAGAAAAAATGTGGGTTTATTATTAGTTGTTGTGTGTGTGGGAAAGTTGCTGGTGATGTTTCTGCTTCCATTGATAGATCATGAACACAAAGAGATAGATCATGAACACAAAGAACATGAGAGTTGTTGATTTGTAGGTTAGGTTTTGGATTTTTTTTTCTGCTTGACTAGAGAGATGGAGGCGGATGAGAATAAACTAGGGCAACTGTTCTACTTATACGGTTTTGAGATATAGACCGTACAGATTAGGGTTAAATTGTTGTCGTTCATCTTATGTCAACATACTCCCTCCGTCCCTATTATATAGGCGGAATTTTGGTTTTTGTTTGTCCCACTAAATAGGCGGATTTTGCTTTCCAAGATGAATTTTTCCATATATACCCATATTTATTGTACATAGGTAATTGTGTTGGAGATAAGACGAAGGGTAAAACAAGAAAAAACATGTAAAATTATGAATCTCATGCAATTTTCTTAATCTAAGAGAGAAATGTCTCTCTCCGCCAATATATGTGGGACGGAGGGAGTAGATTTAACGGTCACAAGAATTTATAGATGGCTGTGATTTGTTTTTAACATACATAACATGTCATAGGTAGCTTAAGTCATTTGATTATAGATGGTTGTGCAAACTAATTTTGGTCTCATATCAAAGTGATTCAAGGTAGCTTAAGTGTACATTAATTATGGTCTCATGTCAAAGTGTACATTATCAGAAAAAGACTATAACTCTTAAATATATCAATGGATAATTCCATTTAAAGCTTCTCAGAAAGACAGCTCGTACATTGCCCATGAATTGGACTGAGAAATTCAAAAGTATATCCACGATAATGTCTTCTGTAAGGCTTGGCATTGATGTTTTTCTATTCTTATCTGAATTTTTTATGTTCAAAAATATGGTATAATTGAATTTATGAAATCACTTGCATTTCCGGGTCTGATTAAGGTGTTCGGGAACTCCATTTTGGAAGGGAAACACTAGTTTTGGAACGTGTCCAAGGGCTGGAGGAATGGAACATTCTTGAGCAAGTGAGTTTGTCGTGTTTGAGAATTGCTATAAGTACATATAGTGTCACGACCAATTGGTGCTCCAGCTTTGTCTTACTGGGAAAGTCGGAGTGGGGTAAAGCTTTTGATCAAGCCTTCAACTACATCTTCCGCAAAGCTATATTCCCCAGGACTCCTGCGACACACTTTTTTTTTTTTTTTTGATATTAAATCTAGCACAAAAATAACCACATTCTTTGATCTTAATTAATCTTTGCTTAATCTAAAATAATCACATTCAACGTGATTGGGCAATACTTGTTTAATGTAGTTTGAAATTTGTGAGTAAAATGTTCAAGGTACAGAAAACTGCTGAAGGCATAGAGAGGAAATACCCGAAACTATGACTGAAATGTGCATTTCTTCCAAAAGTGTGACTGATTTGAAAATTCTTCCAAAAGTGTGGTGACCGACTTTCAAATGCCAAAGTACCCTTTATGGCAGAATGTCTACTACACATCCGATAGCTTGATGTCCACATATTCATAGCCGATGTCCACATTATAAATATGTCCACATATTTATAGCATGATGTCACATATTTTATGAATAGTGTCCCGAATCTGCACATCGAAGCATGGATGTCTACATTTATCCAAGCGTATGATTACTGCGCAGATTACGATGTCTACAAAATATATCTACACATCGGACACTATTCATGGTGGGGTATGAATGCACGATGTGTACACATCTTGACCCAATGTGTGCACATCTTTACTCAATGCGTACACATCCTTACCCGATATGTACACATCTCGAGGACAAAATCCGGTATTTAGTAAAGACTAGGGCATACATGCCGTTGTTGACCGATCATGGTCACACTTTTAGAAGAAATTTCAAATTGGTCATAGTTTTGGAATAAACCCACTTTTTAGTCACACTTTTTAGGTAAAATCCAGGCGTAAAAGATGCAAAAACACCACCAAAAACACACGAGCAAAGCGTCTTGGCTTGTCTTGCGAATTACACCAACACCAACCGGTGAGTGTAGAGGCATATGAGTTTAACAACGATAACTCCTACAAACTCAATCATCAAGAGCATGATATGAGTTTCTAGGAATCATTCTTAAAATTATACAAGTCCTTCCTTGTATAGAAAATCTACAAACTTTTTTAATGAGTTTGAAACTTAAAATAGGCCATCTATCGAGAATGTTATGCAAGGCAGCGAAATTTGAAATAGAATCGATGATTTTCTTTGATAAATTTCAGCATAAAAGTTAATACAACAAATTGATTATCTCTATAGACCAAAACATATTAACAAGAATTTAATCGTTCTAATATTACTAAGTCTTTCCTAGATTGCATTAATTAGCTAGATATATCATGACTTGGATCACCAAAGGTGGCAGGTTTCAAATATTGTTTCCCTTATTCATTGCGATCTTGAAATTTACTTTCTACTCACCTTAATTTCCATTCATCTCTTTCGAGATGCCCCTACATTAAGCGCATGAAGGATCCCACATAAAATAAGGTAGTTGAAGAATTGGCGGTAGCTATGAGAGGATAAATCATTATGACATTAAATTAAACAAACAAGATTGATCTTGTGTTGTGTATGTGAGGATGATTCCTGTGCAACACCATAACTCATTCGTATCCTAGTTTCGGGATCATTTTGAAGACAAGGAGGAATAGAATTTAACGAAGATGAGCTCCGGATTACGATGAAGGAAGATCGGAATGAAAGTAGATCTTGAGTGCCGATGATGGTAGATCTAAGTGTGAGGAGAGGCGCAAACCAAAAGCGGTAGATGAAACAAACACTCTCGATTAAGGAGATTTATATGGGACTTGTAGTGATTCTACTAAACCTACTAGCTAGGTCGGGATTGAAACTTGAGCCCATTTGGCCCCGATATCGAATCTAATTGGTGCAGTCTGATGAGCCGAATATGACATGGAAAATGAAACTTTGGTGTTACGTAGACGTGAAATGCAAGGATGTTTCTTAATGTTCTTAAACATGTTATTGATGCTTCGATTTAGAAAGTTCATATTAAAAGCATGTTAAGATACCATTCAAGCAAAAGCAATTACATTTTAAAAGCATAAAACATGCATAATAACAACTTAGAAATCTATATTGATTCATCAACCAAAGTCTCAAACATAGAGTCACCTTAAATGTCCACATACACCATACTCCTAACAGTGACAAACACTTACAAAAGCACACTACATCTACCAAAATGTTTTAACTTTTCTATATTTTATAGGAGAAATAATAGCTTGACAAAGAACAAACAACTTAATCAGGATCTAAAACACAAATCAAAGCTTTTCAGTTTTCAGTTTTTGCACCCCTATGCTCCTGATAAAACTCAATGTTTTATAAGTGAAACAAGATTTCTAGGGTCTGTTCATGCTCAGGGCACAATACTTATAACCAATCAAGGTATTCAAAGACAAGAATACAACACATAAAAAACAAACCATGGAAGCAAAATAACCAACTTAATTAATCTTACATTACAATTACTAGCTAAAATGGATTAACAAATACAAAAATTAAATCTTCAAAACCCAGAGTCAGAAAAAGCATTCCTCGCTCAATTGAAATTACCAATTCGGTGGTTTGAAAATTTTCAATGACGGAAAACCTATCTTTAGGTAATGTTAATAGAGAAGGAGAAAGAACAATTTGTTTTGGTTGCGGGGGGACCAGCACAAAAGAATCACAAGAAAAATGGTAGACATGGTAGGTGAAAACATCATAGTTTTAAGAGAGGAAAAATCATGGTGTGGGGGAGATGTAGTTGATGGCCTTGTGTTTATGGTAGACATTGTAGGTGAAAACATCATAGTTTTACGAGAGGAAAAATCATGGTGTGGGGGAGTTGTTGATGACCAGTGTTTATGCTTCCACCGATGGATCATAAACAGAGAGTTTCTTGAGTTTTAGGGTTAGGTTTGGATTTCTTTCTCTCTAGGCATTTCTTTGAAGGCGAGAGAACAAAGAGGGAACTATTCTACTTATAGGTTTCTGATTAGGGTTAAATTGTAGTCCGTTTATATTTGATGATAGACGGCTATGATATGTTTGACGTACACGCGAAAGGTTGCTAGAAATTAAGTGATTCGTGGGTCGATTTTAGGGCACATCTCTAGCAAAGTTTACACTCACTCTCATATGCCTTCACCACTATTACCTTTACCTCATATATTTTGGCCCTTTAGTAAGAATCCTATTATTGGGGCCGTAGGGGCTAGGTCGTTTGGGGGCTTAAAATACTAATTGCAACCCAAACGTGATAGGGGGAGACCTAACCTATGTAAAATATCAAAAATACCCTTACCCTTAAATAAATCAAAAATCTAACTTTTTAAATCAATTATCTTCTACTTCTTCTCCTTTTCTTATCATATATCATGATGAACATGATGAACATGATGATCGTGATTAAAATGATGATCATAAAAAAACTTAAATATATTCTTCTTATTCTTCTTCTTCTTTTCTTCTTCTCCATCGCATCACGATATCATAAAAAGAAAAAACCAAGAAACCCACCATTTATCTTTGCTTTTGATTGCCAAAAAGCTTGATTCGATTAAATTAGAGTTAAAAAAATATATTTTCAAAAACTATTTACGGTTGGGAGTTCTTAATTTCCCAATCGTAAATCATACTTTAAGTCTTAGAAAATAGGATTTCCTAGTCGTAAGTTGTATACATGAGCAATACTATCATCCACTATGTTCCTCATCTTGTACCTCCCAGCATATTTGGCAAGCTTATCCGAGTTAGATAGGCTGTTTCTATTTACATACAAAATACATGTTCTTTGGCAAGCAATCCAGAGCCATATGGCCACCACTCATTCAGGCAAATTATGTAGGATGTCTTCATGCCAACTTAAAGCAGGCCCTGGAATGTTATTCCATCATTGGCATGACTGGAACCCGTAATTAAGTTTAAGAACTTAGCAAAAAAAAAAAAAAAAAAAAAAAAAAAAAAGAATCCTAACTCATAAGTACCCGATGTCATATTCCTGCCTCTTCCGAAGCTTTCTAAGTCTCTTGGCAATCTATCCCCAAAACTTATGAAATACTGGAGAATGTCTCAGTAACTTTAATACCTATTTAGTCAAAAAAAAAAAAAAAAAAAAAAAAAATTTACGTGTGACCACAAATCTGCATATGACTCAAATTCTATCTCATGACCTAAACACTCTACATTGTGATCGAAAATCAGCATCGCAAGCTAAACTCTACTTCATGAAAATTTGTCTCTGGAACCAAAACAAATTTCAAAATGTATTCACCAGCTTCACATTTATATCACCTAGCGATGTAAACAGAGTGTTATATAAAAATTTACTAACCCTGCTATATAAACGTTTCTTAGGGTTGGTTGTATTCTCCTTCTTACTTACTATTGCCTCTATCTCTCTCCATCTGTTGTTTTCCTTTTCTTCTTTACGCCGCCTCAGAAACAACCACAGCAAGTAATATGGCTTCAAATATGGGTGATCAACAACAACAATTAAACGCTCAGCTCAATGATTTCTCCTCTCATCCAAGTTTCGTTTTTCTCTATTTCCTTTCTCGAAGATTTTAATTTTGCAGTGGCTGTGGAAAATTCATATTAATTCCTTTCTTTCTTTTTCTCATCCCAAAAAATTCATATTAATTCCTTGTTAGATCAGGTGAACCCTTTAGAGAATTATTTTAGTACCGCAAACTGCTTTCTTATCCATTGTAACCTAGTTTTAATTGGTAGGATTTCACTTTTCCATCTTCAACTAAGGCTAGGTTTTGTCTCGGCTGTGTCCCCTTGTAGATATGGTTGGATGTAGACCAAGAATCTCACATATACGGTGGCACTGGTGAAACAAGTTATTCTACCTACTTCTATATGCAGGTTCGTGCTTATCACTTTCTTCTTGTTTAACATACAATTCAGGTATATGGCATTGATGGCATCGAGATTTAGTGATTACATGATGAATGCAATAATTGTATCTTGATCTCTTAATATCAGAAAAAAGGTGCAGAGATGACAAAGCCCAGGAAACCTAAAAGAGCTTATTGGCTCTCTTCACCTTGTATTTTTTTTTTGTTTTTCACTTTATCAAATTCTGAACGAAGCCATATCAGACAAGGAAGTTGATTAGGTTGATGAATGGCCATCAAGAAACGAATCCTCATTTTTAAAAGAAACTTACAACTACTTCAGTATGGAGCCGAATTAAATCCACTGATGTTGCTTACGTCTTTGTAAATGTCTATAATTCTGGTTAAATTGTTCATTTGGTTACTTTCATTATTCTCATGCACTACTTCATTTGCCGGTCTTTAGATGAAAATGTAAAAAACCTCATTAAATGTGGATCTAATATTATCAAATGTTCTCAGTTTCAGTTTGGACTTGCAAATGGAAATTATGGAATCAACTTTGTGCAACCATATATACGATCCTGACATTACTCAGTGTTTTGTAATTGAGTAAAACTATGGTGGTGGTTACAATATTATTTCACATACGTTTATGCTCATAGGGCATAAAATATATATATATATATATATGTATATATATGTATATACAAAATGGATTAGAATTACTAGCTAAAATAGAATACATTTACTAGCAAAATAACACTTCAATTAGTCTTATCATACATTTACATTACAATTAAGTACAAAATTAAATCTTCAAAACCCAGATCTGTTGTAGCATTTTATGGTAACACTCTGCCCAAATTAAATATATTGTAATCTACCGATTCAGCTGTTTGTAATCCTTCGTTTTGTAACTCTTCATCTGCAAATGTCATCATCCATGGTGGAATTCTACACTGTCAACTGTAGAAGTAGAAAATCCAAATGGACAATGTTAGAAAAAGAAGGAGAAAGCTATTGGATTTATGATTGAATTAATAAGGAAATTGAGTTAATTAGTATTTGGGTCGTGAATTTTAGTACCCCTTAGTATTTGGGTCCTAAGTTTGTCCGTTATAGTGTTTGGGTCGTTGACCCCGTTAGTCAACTAAGTCAACTAACATTTTTGGTCCAGCAGTTAGTTATGGTTAACTTTAGTTTGTTAAATCTTAATTAACTGAGCAAAAAAAATTTCCTGATCATCATCGTCGTCATTTAAAAAAAAAAAAAAATCAAAAAAGATATCTATTCAATCAATACTCAAAGAATCCATTTCAACTAATTCTTAGATTTGTGTTTCTCAAGTAATATTTGTTTACAGACTTTTACACCCATTTAACCTTTCTCCTCAAAAAAAAAAAAAAAAAAAAAAACTTTTACACCGACGCACAGTCTCGGGTAGAATTTCTTACTACAGAGAGGATATAGAGAGAAAAATAGACTAGAGAGCAACATAACAGAGACATTTTGTGATAATCTATTAGCCAAAGCTTACCCACCATATAGACTTGTTAAGATGGAAGAGGTGGTGGCTGTCATGAATGGGTCCTCACTGTGAAGTTTTCTCGAACAGTTGGGGGGCGTAGTACTGTTGATGAAGAGATTGCTTGCTGCTGATGTGTTGACCCCCTTTATTGCTTATAATTCGTCTCTGAAAATTCAGACTCCGTATATGACTCATTTATTCAAATCAATCAGGGATTCTAATGACTTCATCTCAGCCAATCATCCATGAAATCTTCAGCCACAACACTTATTGTAAGTTGCTTAAAACTTGTGTTTAAGATAAAACCAACTTTCCTTATCTATCACACAGATTCAAAACCCCATCTAAATCTCCGTTTCTGTGTAGTAGTTTTAGTTAGAATTCAGATGCGAACAAGATGAGGTTTGTTTTAGTAATGGCAGTTCATAAACTATCTTTAAGTATAAAAAGATGAAGTACATGCATTGATCTCTATTCACTCGAAATATTAGATGTCTGCTGTACAAACTTTTGAGTATAGATTCGAGTAAAAGAGGGAAAGAAAGAATAAATTCCTTTGTAAGGTTGAGGACCACTTGAGGACTAACTGAAACTTTGAAGAGAAACGTTCTTTAATCCGTAAACTAACGACAGTAACAGTTTTGACCACTTGACCGGATTGACTGACGGGTCAACGACCCAAATACTATAAACTTAAGACCCAACCACTAACAATCACAATCTAAGCCAAATACTAATTAACTCAAGAAAATTTGAAGTTATTTGATTGAATGGAGGTGAGGGCTCTTGGCTACTCTTTACCTCTTCTACATTTCATTGGAATACATTCTCTTTCTCCATCTCTTCTTTATATACTAGGTCTAGTACAAAAGCACGTGGAACACTCATGTGTACTCACTAAATTACTACTAATCTTAATTAGCTAAGTAACTTCACATTAACTAACAATCTCCTCCTTAATGAAAATATTACGTCTTGGTGATGCATTGCACATTTTTTTCCCAATCGGTTCCCTAGGTAGCCGAGGAAACGACGACAAGTGTTTCCGTGAAGCTAAATCAAGTTAATTCGTATTATGGGGTTCAAACTCTGGTTGGCCAACTGCTAATCCAGTAACTTATGTTTTTATAAATGTCTTTCGATACTTTGATTCAAATGTGGGGAAGTTAAAAACAAACGTAGATCATTGTAAGATGAAAGTTTTAGATCAACAGTTAAGTTGTCATTCTCAGTTTTATAAATGAGATCTCTAGGGTCCGTTCATAATCATAGAGCACGATACATATAACTAGTCAAACTATATTCAGCGACCAGAAGCAAATTAAACCAAACCAGATAACCCATAGAACAAACTGAAAGTATCCTCAATACAGATGATAAGACTACCAAAAAAGAAAAGAAAAAAAGAACATTTATGGACTGTTAAAAAAATTCCTCCCTCTATTGAAATCCAGCTTGTTTCATTTTTCTGCAACAGGAGACATGTTATCCAGCCATAATCGAAGTTGACTCATTAATTGATACAAGAAATATGTCCCATAGGACAGTTCGTTAAAAAGCATGGAGAATACAATAATTTGTTTACCGAGAGCTGGAGTTAGAAAAGAATCTAAAGATTTGGTAATCGAATCTAAAGATTTGGTAATCGCTGAAGCACACAACATCATAGATTTTTGAGAGGAGAAATCATTGTGCGGAAAAATTATTCCTACCCATATTGATGTTTCTGCTTCCTTTGATAATGGATCATGAAAAAGTGAACATGAGAGAGAGTCTGCTGCTGTGGATTTTTAGGGTTAGGTTTTGGATCTTTGTTTTCTCTAGATAGATGGAGGCGGCGCAAATGAAATGAGGGCAGCTGTTTTACTTATAAGGTTTTAGGATGTAGCCCATTTAAATTAGGGTTAAATTGTAGCCGTTCATCTGTTCTCAACATTAGACTTAACGGCTCACACGAATCTTGTGACTGACCGTAATTTATGACTGAAGTTTGATTATAGACGGCTGTGAAATTGCTTTTGCATATACGCGAAACTATGGTATTTGACTCGTGTGAACTAATTCTGGATTGTGGGAAGATTGTGTGAACTAATCACGTTTGATCTAGCTTTTAGATTGAACGACTATAGCATGTGACAGAGTCAGAGCCATTAACAAATAGTCATCCTTGTTCACAATGCTGGAGGTGTCTTCTAATCCATATTTGAAATAAACTAAAGCTACAGATCAAAATCTACCTTTTTGGCCGCTCGTTAATATGATATCAACCAACCCTAATGTGGTGAGGCAGAGAACCAACCAACCCTATGCAGGATAAAAGGACAAATAAGTAATTTATCGTAACACTCTGTTTATAAGAATGAGTTTCTGATGAAGAATATGTTGGAAACAAAGTAACAATAATGAAAGAGATGTGAAAAATATACTTAGCTCAAACCCATGCTTCACGATGTTGTTGGTGATGCTCAAACAATGGTAATGGACGAGGTAGAGGCACGTATAAATACGCCGACCTAAAGGCAATATCGCTGCTACTCCTACGAGATGCTATAGCCGGTTGAGTCACCTCCCGGGATACAACTACCGCTAGTACCTCTCGATGTAGCATACAAGGAAGGTACCCTAAGAGCTTGGCAACACTTGGAAAAGTTGTTACTCTAAGAGAGAAAAAAAGCGAAAGTTTTATTTCTCAAAAAACCTTAAGAACTACATTAAGAAAAACAAGAGAGGAAGAGAAGAAGAAGAGAAGAGAAAGCTTCTCTTGGTGTGTGTTATGAAGTGAGAAACTCTTCACTATTTATAGCAAAAATCGGTAAGCAAAACAAGAGAAAAACGCCAAGGAAAACCCATGCGTATGACAAGTTCTCTTGGTTATGTTTTTGTTCTTCAAACAAACAAAACAAGCCAAAGAAATCGGACTTCAAACGAGTGTGTAGTTTTACGCCGAAACGACTTTGTCCGAAAAGCACTTTTGCGAATCGGTTTTTCGAAGCGACTTTTATTTAAAGCGACAAACCAAACACGTAAGGACGGGGAAAATTGCTTCACATATGTGACAAGCACGTCCAAACAAAAAGACACATGTGCGAAAACATGAGTAAAATTTTCAGTAAAAAGATAAGTCTTATTGAACCACACCCACACCCACACCCACACCAGGCCAGGCAGGCCGGCAGGCCCAGGCAGAGCCGTAGGCCAAATAGGCCGGACCCGGACGGCGGCGTGCGTCTTACGTGCGAAGCACCGCGCGTCGGGAAAGGGACCCTAGCCATAGTCTAAGTCTTCCCAATCGCACAAAGGCTAAGTGCCCAAAGGGCCCTTGCCCTTATAGCCCAATTCTATGGTATTTAAGTCTAAGATTGTTTAGATTTTCACTATGTGGGACTAATGTTTTAACTATTCACAAGGAAAAAACATTTTGTGGGCAAGTCAAAGTCCATGGTTAAACACGTTTCCAACAATCCCCCACATGAATAATAAAACATGTCGACAAAAAATACGAGAAAACGAGAATACATCAAAATTAGGCTAAGGTGTCCCGGAGATTGAACCTTAACTTAGTGAGAGTTAGGAACTGCTTGTTGTTACGGTGAACACAATGTCTTGAGCAGACAACGGTGAGTGCAATTCGAAATAACAACCACGCTTTGATGTATCAGAAAAAAGCTGCAAGCTCTTTGCCGTTGTGCCCATTTGGCCTTGGGCTAAATCCGGAAGTAATGAATGTCTCTAGAGAATCCGCTCAAATTCTCATAAGAAGCGGCCCCACTTCCAACATTCACATAGGTGAGTCCATAAAGAGTGTCCCGCCACACCCCGCTTTAATCAAAGCCATGGTACTCATTAAGATCTCAACGGATCATCCTAAATCATGCGGGTAGCACTATCACAGGTTGCACCATAGGGAGGGACTAAGATAGTGCTTTCTCTCTCGTTATCACCAAAAATTAGTAGTCTCATTGAACCTTGATTACGGAGCTCCATTCACAAGGTTGAGTATCCTTCTTGGCAATTTTATTCTATGAGCTTAAGTCCCATCCCCCTCGATGCGGAACTAACTTTCTCTCTAGGTAACCCTTTCGTCAAAGGTGCTGATGTTCTCTTTAGACCCTACAAAGTCTATAGAGATGATACACAGCAGAGAGTAGTTGTCTCACTGTCTTGTGTCTTCTACGAATGTGTATCGACTTTCCGTTGTACACCTTATTCTCCGCACATCAATAGCGGCTTTCTTGTCACGGTGGATTGCGATAGAAGACTGTGAGGCTTGGGCAGCCAGTGGAATAACTCCCGGGAAACCTCGTATCCATTCGGCTTCCTCTGTGACTTTATCCAAGGCTATAAACTCGGACTCCATCTTTGGATCGGAGCTATACATGTCTGTTTGGAAGACTTCCATGACACGCAGCACCTCCAAGTGTGAAGACGTACCCACTTGTGCACTTGCACTTGTCTCCCGATATCAAGTTGGCATCACGGGACCCCTCTAACACGCCAGGATACTTCCCAAAACTTAAGCAATAGTTTGAAGTTCCTCTAAGTGCTGTAGAACTCGTATAGGGCTTTCCGGGATTCTCCCCGAGGGTTGCAAGTGTACCGCTCAATGCACTCCTTTGCGTAGGCAATATCCAGTGCAGTGCAGTTCATCAAATACATATCATCGCCAATAACACGAGAATACTCGAGTTGACGGGTTCCTTCACCCTTGTTCTTTTTCAATTTACAATTGGGGTCATAAGGAGTAGATGCGGGTTTAGCATTTTCATGCTTAAATCTCTTGAGCACGGGATTTCGGCATAATGAGATTGACTAAGACTATAACCATCGAGATGTCTTTCGACTTTCATCCCTAAGATTATATCGGCGGGGCCTAAGTCTTTCATGTCAAAGTTTTAGTTCGGCATGCTTTTAGTGGCATTAATGATTTCAAAGTTCTTGCCTAATATGAGCATATCATCAACATACGGAGGCACACAATAACATGAGAATTATCCACCGATTTAACATAAACACATTTATCGGATTCATTAATTACGAAGCCATTAGTCATCATTACATGATCAAATTTTTTTTCATGCCATTGTTTAGGTGCTTGTTTTAAACCATATAGAGATTTTTTTCAATTTGCATACTTTATCTTCTAAACCTTTCACAACAAAACCTTGGGTTGTTCCATGTAAATTTCTTCATTCAATTCACCATGTAAAAATGCGGTTTTAACATCCATCGATGTATATGCAAATCATAAATAGAAGCAATAGCAATCGGCATCCTAATAGAAGTGATTCTAGTGGCCAGGTGAATATGTATCAAAGAAATCTACTCCTTCCTTTTGTCCTAGCCCTTGACTACCAACCTAGCTTTGTGTTTTTACGTAGTCCCATCTGGTCTAAGCTTTCTTTTAAAGACCCATTTGCACCTATGGCTTTACTACCGGGAGGTAAGTCTACCAGATCCCAAGTGTCGTTATCTTGAATGGAATCCCACTCATTAAGGGAAGCTTCTTCCCAGAAGGGAGCTTAGGACAAGTCATTTAGCTTCCTTATAGGTTTGGGGTTCGGACTCTCCGCAAGAGTCACAAACTACGGACCGAAACTTTTCTCGGTTCGACCCTCTTACTTCTTCTAGGTTCGGTCTCAACATCTAGAGTTGGGGTTTGACTAGTCGAAGGAACATCGAGAGGTCATCGCGGACCATTTTGCAAGGTCCAGGACCTAAAAGGAAAAATGTGTTCAAAGAACACTACATCTCTAGATTCCATAATGGTGTTATCACCAATGACCATGAACCTATACGCACTAGAGTGCTCGGGGTAACCTAAGAAAACACGGTCCGTAGTTTTAGGTCCTATTTTGGTTTGCTTGGGCGAGGAATTCCCACCTTGGCCAAACACCCCCACACTTTAAAGAATGCGTAGGAAGGTGGTCTACCTATCCATAATTCATATGGGGTTTTATCGGTTTTCTTAAATGGAATGCGGTTCAAAGATATAACAAGCGAGAGAGAATTGCTTCCCCCACAAGTTCGAGGTAGCCACGAGCTAGCTAACATAGCGTTTACCATATCTATGAGTGTTCGGTTTTCCTTTCGGCTACTCCATTCGGCTGAGGTGAACAGGTGCGTGTAGTCTCGTGAATGATGCCATTAAGTTTGCAAAATTCTCCTATGAGTATCACATACTCACCGCCTCGGTCGACCTAAGAGTTTTAATTGTAACGCCTCTTTGGTTTTCTACTTCAAGTTTATATAATTTGAAAGCTTCTAAGGCTTCATCCTTGCTTCTAGAAGGTAAACTTGACAGGTATCGGGAGTGATCATCGATAAAAGTGATGTACCATTTTTACCACCTTTAGTTGGAGTTGATTTTAAATATCCTAAATCCGAGTGAATTAGTTCTAGGGGAGTTGTACTACGTTCAACCTTTTTGTTAAAGGGTTTTCTTGCAAATTTAGATTCAACACAAATTTCACATTTATGACCTCTGTCAAAGTTTATTTTAGGAATGCAGCCTAGACTAGCAAGTTTTTCAATGGATTTGAAGTTAACATGTCCTAGTCTATCATGCCAAACATGTGAGGAGTCACAAACATAAGCAGAAGAAGATGCATTTTCATTCAAGTTCAAGGAAAGTACACTAAGCTTAATCATGTTCTCAGTGACGTAACCCTTTCCTACGAAGTCACCACCCTTAGAGATTACAACTTTGTTAGACTCGGCTCAAATTTAAAACCTTTCCCTAGTAAGATGGTTTCGAGACAAGATTCTTGCATATGTCTCGGGACGTGATACACGTCATTCAATGCGAGTTTTCCTGAAGTAAGCTTCAGCTCAACCTTGCCTTTCCCCACAACTTTCGAGGTGGAGGAGTTACCCATATACATTTTCTCATCGTCTCCTACGGTGCCATAGGAGGAGAAAGCATTTCTGAACTTGCAGACATGCCTGGTGGCTAGATTCTGGAGCCACCAGGCTCTCACATTGGTCACATTTAAGACAAGGTTGACTTCGGACACCATGCCGGAAAAATATCCAGGTTATCTACTATGTTTGCCTTATTTTTTACGTTTAGGGTCGGTTTTGGTCTTCTTAGGTGCCTTACGGTCTTTGGCCATATGGCCAGCTTTTCCATAGTTATAGCGGTCGCCTTTGATGGTGTTTTTGGAGACACCATCCCTAGGCTTAAGATTGTTACCTTTGGAGTTTCGGCGTTTGTTAAATCTGTTACCATTTTCTTTGGATTCTCCATGCTTGTTCTTTGATGCCGCCTTATCGTCCGGTACATGCGCCTTGTTGGACATGTATTTGCTCAGCATCGGGCTCTTGTTCTTGTTGCCGGAAGTTCCTCCACCTGGATCATTATCCCTAGCTCCACCATGGTGATTTCGCGATTTTTGTGTCGCGACCTCTTCAGTACTCGTTCCATGAGGGTGGAAGCTTTTCAATCACTGCGAGATACTTGTAGAGCTTCATCAAAAGCGCAAGCCTTCAGCAAGGATTTCGTTGATGAGTAGGCTGGAGTTCGACGAATTGGTCTACAACGGGCTTTTCATCGGTCATCTTGAAATCCGGGAACTTGGCCATCAAGAACTTCTTGCTCCCAACAGCCTCGGCCAAGATACTTATCCTCAAAGGGCTTCCCATAAATGGTAAGCATTAAAATTTTCTTTTGCATTATAAAAGTCGTACAAAGAGTCATCCAGACAAAGTTAAGAATGTGGTTTTTGCACATGTAATTCTTCCTAGTCCACCTCTACAGATCATGTTCATAACCGCGGTCATGAAGCCTTCTCGAGGGTGCAGCAAGGGCAACTTCATCTAACCTTTGGTCTTTTAAGAAAAACAACATTTTGGACTGCCATCGTTTAAAATCCTTACCACTAAACTTTGGGGGTTTGTGTACAGTACTCTTTCCCATTTTTTTACAGTAATAATAAAAAAAGCGAAGCGCTATTGCCTTTAGTTTGTTGGAAACAAAGTAACAATAATGAAAGAGATGTGAAAAATATACTTAGCTCAAACCCATGCTTCACTCATGTTGTTGTTGATGCTCAAACAATGGTAAGCTGGACAGGTAGAGGCACGTATAAATCGCGACCTAAAGGCAATATCTTTGCTACTCCTCGAGATGCTATAGCGGTTGGCGAGTCACCTCCGGATACAACTACAGCTAGTACCCTAAGAGCTTGGCAACACTTTGGAAAAGTTGTTACTCTAAGAGAGAAAAAGCTGAAAGTTTTATTTCTCAAAAAACCTTAAGAACTCTGTTAAGAAAACGAGAAGAGAGGAAGAGAAGAAGAAGAAGAGAAAGCTTCTCTTGGTGTGTGTTATGAAGTGAGAAACTCTTCACTATTTATAGCAAAAATCGATGCAAGCAAAACAAGAGAAAAACGCCAAGGAAAACCCATGCGTATGACAAGGTTACTTGGTTATGTTTTTTGTTCTTCAAACAAACAAAACAAGCCAAAGAAATCGGACTTCAAACGGTGTGTAGTTTTTACGTGGAAACTGACTTTGTCTGAAAAGCACTTTTGCGGGAATCGGCTTTTATTTAAAGCGACAAACCAAACACGTAAGGACGAGGGAAAATTGCTTCACATATGTGACAAGCACGTCAAACAAAAAGACACATGCGAGAAAACATGAGTAAAAGATAAGTCTTATTGAACCCACCCACACCCACACCCACACCGGACCCGACCCGGCCAGAGCGGCGGCGTGCGTGCTTACATGCGAAAAACTTGCAGCGTCTGGGAAAGGGACCCTAGCCATAGTCTAAGTCTTCCCAATCGCACAAAGGCTAAGTGCCCAAAGGGCCTGCCCTTATAGCCCAATTCTATGGTATTTAAGTCTAAGATTGTTTTGATTTTCGCTATGTGGGACTAATGTTTTAACTATTCACAAGGAAAAAACATTTTGTGGGCAAGTCAAAGTCCATGGTTAAACACGTTTTTTCCAACAATCCCCCACATGAATAATAAAACATGTCGACAAAAAATACGAGAAAAGCAGAATACATCAAAATTAGGCTAAGGTGTCCCAGAGATTGAACCTTAACTTAGTGAGAGGTTACTGGAATCGCTTGTTGTTACGGTGAACACAATGTCTTGAACCGACAACGGTGAGTGCAATTCGAAATAACAACCACGCTTTGATGTATCAAAGAAAAGCTGCCAAGCTCTTGCCGTTGTGCCCATTTTGGCCTTGGGCTAAATCCGGACGTAATGAATGTCTCTAGAGAATCCGCTCAAATTCTCATAGGAGGCGGCCCCACTTCCAACATTCACATAGGTGAGTCCATAAAGAGTGTCTGCCACACCCACTTTAATCAAAGCCATGGTACTCATTAAGATCTCAACGGATCATCCTAAATCATGCGAGTAGCACTATCACACGGTTGCACCATAGGGAGGGACTAAGATAGTGCTTTCTCTCTCGTTATCACCAAAAATTAGTAGTCTCATTGAACCTTGATTACGGAGCTCCATTCACAAGGTTGAGTATCCTTCTTGGCAATTTTATTCTATGAGCTTAAGTCCCATCCCCCTCGATGCGGAACTAACTTTCTCTCTAGGTAACCCTTTCGTCAAAGTGCAATATTCTCTTTAGACCCTACAAAGTCTATAGAGATGATACTGTAGAGAGTAGTTGTCTCACTTGTCTTGTGTCTTCTACGAATGTGTATCGACTTTCCGTTGTACACCTTATTCTCCGCACATCCAATAGCGGCTTTCTTGTCACGGTGGATTGCGATAGAAGACACAAGGCTTGGGCAGTGGAATAACTCCCGGGAAACCTCGTATCCATTCGGCTTCCTCTGCGGCTTTATCCAAGGCTATAAACTCGGACTCCATCTTGGATCGAGCTATACATGTCTGTTTGGAAGACTTCCATGACACGAGACGCACCTCCAAGTGTGAAGACGTACCCACTTGTGCACTTGCACTTATGCACTCTGATATCCAGTTGGCATCACGGGACCCCTCTAACACGGCGGATACTTCCCAAAACTTAAGCAATAGTTTGAAGTTCCTCTCAGGTACCGTAGAACTCTGTATAGGGCTTTCCAGTGATTCTCCCCAGGGTTGCAAGTGTACCTGCTCAATCTGCTCACTGCGTAGGCAATATCAGGTCTGGTACAGTTCATCAAATACATAATACTGCCAATAACACGAGAATACTCGAGTTGACGAATTCCTTCACCCTTGTTCTTTTTCAATTTACAATTGGGGTCATAAGGAGTAGATGCAGGTTTAGCATTTTCATGCTTAAATCTCTTGAGCACAGTTTCAGCATAATGAGATTGACTAAGACTATAACCATCAGATGTCTTTCTGACTTTCATCCCTAAGATTATATCAGCAGGGCCTAAGTCTTTCATGTCAAAGTTTTCGTTCAGCATGCTTTTAGTGGCATTAATGATTTCAAGGTTACTGCCTAATATGAGCATATCATCAACATACAGGCACACAATAACATGAGAATTATCCACCGATTTAACATAAACACATTTATCAGATTCATTAATTCTGAAGCCATTAGTCATCATTACATGATCAAATTTTTCATGCCACTGTTTAGGTGCTTGTTTTAAACCATATAGAGATTTTTTCAATTTGCATACTTTATCTTCTAAACCTTTCACAACAAAACCTTCAGGTTGTTCCATGTAAATTTCTTCATTCAATTCACCATGTAAAAATGCAGTTTTAACATCCATCTGATGTATATGCAAATCATAAATAGAAGCAATAGCAATCAGCATCCTAATAGAAGTGATTCTAGTGACCGGTGAATATGTATCAAAGAAATCTACTCCTTCCTTTTGTCTGTAGCCCTTGACTACCAACCTAGCTTTGTGTTTTTACGTAGTCCCATCTGGTCTAAGCTTTCTTTTAAAGACCCATTTGCACCCTATGGCTTTACTACCGGAGGTAAGTCTACGGATCCCAAGTGTCGTTATCTTGAATGGAATCCCACTCATTAAGGGAAGCTTCTTCCCATAAGGGAGCTTCCGGACAAGTCATTTCTTCCTTATAGGTTTGGGGTTCAGACTCTACCGCAAGAGTCACAAACTCTGGACCGAAACTTTTCTCGGTTCTGACCCTCTTACTTCTTCTAGGTTCGGTCTCAACATCTAGAGTTGGGGTTTGACTAGTCGAAGGAACATCTGAGAGGTCATCGCGGACCCTTTTGCAAGGTCCGGACCTAAAAGGAAAAATGTGTTCAAAGAACACTTGCATCTCTAGATTCCATAATGGTGTTATCACCAATGACCATGAACCTATACGCACTAGAGTGCTCGGGGTAACCTAAGAAAACACGAGTCCATAGTTTTAGGTCCTATTTTGGTTTGCTTGGGGCGAGGAATGCCCACCTTGGCCAAACACCCCCACACTTTAAAGAATGCGTAGGAAGGTGGTCTACCTATCCATAATTCATATGGGGTTTTATCGGTTTTCTTAAATGGAATGCGGTTCAAGATATAACAAGCGAGAGAGAATTGCTTCCCCCCACAAGTTCGAGGTAGCCACCCGAGCTAGCTAACATAGCGTTTACCATATCTATGAGTGTTCGGTTTTCCTTTCAGCTACTCCATTCGACCGAGGTGAACGAGGTGCGGTAGTCTCGTGAATGATGCCATTAAGTTTGCAAAATTCTCCTATGGGTATCACATACTCACCGCCTCGGTCGACCTAAGAGTTTTAATTGTAACGCCTCTTTGGTTTTCTACTTCAAGTTTATATAATTTGAAAGCTTCTAAGGCTTCATCCTTGCTTCTAAGAAGGTAAACTTGACAAGTATCGGGAGTGATCATCGATAAAAGTGATGTACCATTTTTTACCACCTTTAGTTGGAGTTGATTTTAAATCTCCTAAATCCGAGTGAATTAGTTCTAGGGGAGTTGTACTACGTTCAACCTTTTGTTAAAGGGTTTTCTTGCAAATTTAGATTCAACACAAATTTCACATTTATGACCTCTGTCAAAGTTTATTTTAGGAATGCGACCTAGACTAGCAAGTTTTCAATGGATTTGAAGTTAACATGTCCTAGTCTATCATGCCAAACATGTGAGGAGTCACAAACATAAGCGAAAGAAGATGCATTTTGATTCAAGTTCAAGGAAAGTACACTAAGCTTAATCATGTTCTCGGTGACGTAACCCTTTCCTATGAAGTCACCACCCTTAGAGATTACAACTTTGTTAGACTCAGCTACAAATTTAAAACCTTTCCCTAGTAAGATGGTTTTACGAGACAAGATTCTTGCATATGTCAGGACGTGATACACGTCATTCAATGCGAGTTTTTCTGAAGTAAGCTTCACTCAACCTTGCCTTTCCCCACAACTTTCGAGGTGGAGGAGTTACCCGTATACATTTTCTCATCGTCTCCTACGGTGCCATAGGAGGAGAAAGCATTTACGAACTTGCGGACATGCCTGGTGGCTCAAATCTAGCCACCCGAGTCTCTCACATTGGTCACATTTGAGACAAGGTTGACTTCGAGACACCATGCGGAAAAATATCCAGTTATCTACTATGTTTGCCTTATTTTTTTTTGTTTAGGGTCGGTTTTGGTCTTCTTAGGTGCCTTACAGTCTTTGGCCATATGGCCAGCTTTTCCATAGTTATAGCAGTCGCCTTTGATGGTGTTTTTGGAGACACCACCCCTAGGCTTAAGATTGTTACCTTTGGAGTTTCGACGTTTGTTACGTCTCGTTACCATTTTTGCTGGATTCTCCATGCTTGTTCTTTGATGCCGCCTTATCGTCCAGTACATGCGCCTTGTTGGACATGTCTTTGCTCAGCATCAGGCTCTTGTTCTTGTTGCACAGAAGTTCCTCCACCTGGATCATTTTCCCTAGCTCCACCATGGTGATTTCGCGATTTTTGTGTCGCAGCCTCTTCTGGTACTCGTTCCATGAGGGTGGAAGCTTTTCAATCACTGCAGATACTTGTAGAGATTCATCAAAGCGCAAGCCTTCAGCAAGGATTTCGTTGATGAGTAGCTGGAGTTCGACGAATTGGTCTACAACGGGCTTTTCATCGGTCATCTTGAAATCCAGGAACTTGGCCATCAAGAACTTCTTGCTCCCAGCAGCCTCAGCAAGATACTTATCCTCAAGGGCTTCCCATAAATGGTAAGCATTAAAATTTTCTTTTGCATTATAAAAGTCGTACAAAGAGTCATCCAGGACAGTTAAGAATGTGGTTTTTGCACATGTAATTCTTCCTAGTCCACCTCTCTAGATCATGTTCTTAACCGCGGTCATGAAGCCTTCTCGAGGGTCTGTAAAGGGAAACTTCATCTAACCTTTGGTCTTTTAAGAAAAACAACATTTTGGACTGCCATCGTTTAAAATCCTTACCACTAAACTTTGGGGGTTTGTCTACAGTACTCTTTCCCATTTTGTTACAGTAATAATAAAGCAGAAGCGCTATTGCCTTTAGTTTGTTGGAAACAAAGTAACAATAATGAAAGAGATGTGAAAAATATACTTAGCTCAAACCCATGCTTCACTGATGTTGTTGGTGATGCTCAAACAATGGTAACTGGAACAGGTAGAGGCACGTATAAATACGCTGACCTAAAGGCAATATCGCCTGCTACTCCTCTCGAGATGCTATAGCGGTTGGCGAGTCACCTCCAGGATACAACTACCGCTAGTACCCTAAGAGCTTGGCAACACTTTGGAAAAGTTGTTACTCTAAGAGAGAAAAAGCGAAAGTTTTTATTTCTCAAAAAACCTTAAGAACTCGTTAAGAAAACGAAGAGAGGAAGAGAAGAAGAAGAGAAGAGAAAGCTTCTCTTGGTGTGTGTTATGAAGTGAGAAACTCTTCACTATTTATAGCAAAAATCGGTAAGCAAAACAAGAGAAAACGCCAAGGAAAACCCATGCGTATGACAAGGTTCTTGGTTATGTTTTTGTTCTTCAAACAAACAAAACAAGCCAAAGAAATCGGACTTCAAACAGTGTGTAGTTTTACGTCGAAAAGACTTTGTCCGAAAAGCACTTTTGCAGAATCAGCTTTTATTTAAAGCAGCAAACCAAACACGTAAGGACAGGGGACAATTGCTTCACATATGTGACAAGCACGTCCAAACAAAAAGACACATGTGCAGAAAACATGAGTAAAAAGATAAGTCTTATTGAACCCACACCCGGCCAGACGGCGTGCGTGCGTGTTGTGCGAAGCACGCGCGTACGGGAAAGGGACCCTAGCCATAGTCTAAGTATTCCCAATCGCACAAAAGGCTAAGTGCCCAAAGGGCCTGCCCTTATAGCCCAATTCTATGGTATTTAAGTCTAAGATTGTTTAGATTTTCACCTATGTGGGACTAATGTTTTAACTATTCACAAGGAAAAAACATTTTGTGGGCAAGTCAAAGTCCATGGTTAAACACGTTTTTTCCAACAGAATACTGATAAATTGTTGTAATTCCTTATTATATATGTTGATGGAGGCGCTGAAAGTAATGGTTTATTGAATATTTGTTTTTTTTAACTGGTACTGATCTAGTAAAATTTATGTTTTCGTGTGTTTTTCCCATGTTAATTTGATTAGTACATTCCACCTTTTCTGAAATTTTAAATCAAGTAATTCATAGCCATATAGCATATGTTACTATCATGGTTTTACTCATATCATTTTTAACCAGAGAGAATGATGGTTCACGTTGCTTTTGCACTTTAAGGTAAAGCAAAGGCACTTGGTTAGGTTATACTGTTGAATTTTATATTTAGGTGAATTTCGCGATGTTCAATATTGGTCTTAAGAATGATGAAATTGGTAGGTGTAATTTCTTACATTTGAGTTTGAATGTGAATATTATTTGGTTTGTTATTTCATTTAGCATTGAGTGGCAATCCCAAAAAGTCTACATACCCGCTTGGCATTTGTAGTGCTTGAATGGCGTTGGGGTTTGCATGAAGAACATAGGTGTCTTTTGAGAATCATTATTGCAATGTAGTGTATTAGACTCCATTTCACTGGTATGGTTTTTACTACCACATCAAATTTTGATCACCCAATTGATTCTCTTTGACAAGGTTTCATTAACTTCAGATGTATGTGTTTAACCAGTCATGACTTCCTACCAGAGACTATGTAGAAACATGTCATTTTGATACTTGCATCATTACCATTTATGAAGTAAACTGTATTCCTTGATTTATTTGGTACCCCCAGTCATAAAAAGAATCGTACATGGATCCACTTGATTTGATATATTATCTGTATGAAAAAAAATTTGTACACCATTTCTTAACATTCTTAGTGCTCATTAAGCCTTGACACTCCGAATTCACTTTTTTTTTTTTTTCTATTCTGTTCTTTTCTTTTCTTTTGTCTTCTCTTAAATGTAGCCCATGCTTTTATTAACTATAGCCCAAAAAATTTAAGTTAAAACAAAAAGTCAAACAAGTCTTAATTTTATTTAACTAAGAATCCTACTATTACCCCAAAATCAAAATATAAATCCTAACTTTTTTTTTTTGTAGATCCAAACTAAATTATTCTTCAATTTGATATCAATTGATCTTATTACAGATTTCCAAACTTTAATTTTTATTTTTTCCTCAAAACACAATAAACCCAATTTTTCACATTTTCTCTAAAATGAGATTACTTTTCCTAAATCATGATTACAGGAATATCGGTAAGGTAATATATTCTAATTGTTCCCTTAAGAAATCTCCACAACAATATCAATCAAAAATCGAAATCAAATCAACTAAGGTTTTGATTCTTTTCCTAAAATCGTTTTTTAAAACTCCATAAGCATTATTATTCTATAAAAACTCTAACATGATTTTTTTTTCTCAATCATGATTATTGATTACATTCAACTAAGTACCCTTAAAAATCATCAATTATGTCATAGATCTAACGTAAATTGTATTACAAAAATTATATGATTAACTTGGGCTATATATAAAAATTGTGTATGATTTTATGGGTTATGTTAATAATCTTAAGAACGTGTTTGGTTAGATTAATGACTTATTTATGTGGGCTATGGTTAATAAAAGTATGGGCTACATTTAAGAAAAGCCTTTCTTTTTCCCATAAAGGAAATATGAGAATTTCTATTATACACCTATTCATACAACTATTAGCTAGAGTACTCCAACATGTAGAAAATTTGTGTATAGTAATCCTATATATTTACATTCCATTGGCGTGTCTAGTGGTTTGATGTTGATCTTGCTTTGTTCTGTAGTTTCATGGGAATGGGAACAGTCAAAAGTTATCTCACCATTACGAACTGCTTTGTGCGGAAGCTTGCAATTGTTTTGGATCTAAAATTACGTAAAGTTTGTTCTTCTGTTTTACATTGCTTCCTAATTAATTACTCCAGAACTGAGCTTAGGAGTAATTAGATAAATAGTATCGAGCCATGCAAGAGGCACAAAACTTCAATTAGAACAAGAAGATTTTGCTTCTTAAGAAACCAGCGGCAAAACCATCTCAGCGCCGACTTGAAACATTTAAAGCTATCCTCAATTTTGAGATCTCTACCATCATTTTGCTCCACCAACTTCCAAAATCACACCTATCAACACTATTGAAACCATTCTTTAAACCACTAAAGAATTGGGTAGTTTTACTCTGACCGATAATGAAGATGAAGAGGGCTTTCAAAGATGAACAAAAGATAATGAAAAGTGAACCTTTCAATCGGTGCAAAACTTCAATTAGAACATGAAGATTTTGCCTTTTAAGACCAGCGGCAACACCATCTCAGACAATTTGAAGCAATTAAAATGGTTGGAATTAATCCACTGATGCTGCTTGGTCCAAAAGTTAAGTTTTAGATTAACAGTTAAGTTGCCATTCTCAGTTTCAGTTTGGATTAAAAGTTGGGGTAAGTTCATACTCAAACAATAGTTATAAATTACTCAATAACTTGATTTTTACATACAAAATGAAAGTATCTTCGATAAAGAGAAAAACACTAGATAACTAAAACGAATTAACTAATAATAATTAAAAAAAGAAAAAGGAGACATGTCTTTTTTTTTTTTTTGATAAAGAAGAGATTTTATTAGAAAGAAGGAGATATAAGAAGTAAGAAGAAGCCAAGAAAAAGAAAATAAAATCAAAGGAAAATTACATCCCAATTGAAGCACAAATGATTTACATTCCCTTTTAAGCTAGATTTAAAAATTGACGCCCACGATAATAGTAATGCTCTAGCATCCTGACATATTAGATCAACATTCTTGAATTTCTCCTCAAATGTCCTTGAATTTCTTTCACTCCATATGGTCCAAATTTTCTTGAACTTCCCAAATTAGCAATAGGAGACATGTCATCCAGCCATAATAGAAGTTGACACTATCAACTTATAGAAGAAATAAATCAGATAGAAAATTAGTTAAGAAGCAAGGAGAAGATTCAGAAAAGAATCTAAAGAAATGGTAAAGGGAAAAGCAGATGAGATCATCATTGTTTGAGAGGAAAAATCATTGTGTTGGAAAGTTGCTGTTGATGGTTGATGTTTCTGCTTCCATTCATCATGGATCATGAACATTGGGTTAGGGTTTGGATCTTTTTTTTTCTGCTAGGTAGATGAATGATGGAGGCGGAGAAGAAATCAGGGCAATTATTCTACTTATAATGCTTTGAGATGTTAGGGTTAAATTGTAGCCGTTCATCTGTTCTCAACTTTAGATTTAACGGCTCAAACGAATTTTACTGACTGAAGTTTGATTATAGACGGCTGTGAATCGTTTTTGCATACACGCGAAAGGTAGATTAAACTACTGTATTTGACTTGTGTAAACTAATTCTGGGTCGTGGGAAGATTTTGGGGCATATCGCCAGCAGTCGTTTAATGAGAATGTTTCATGACCGACTTTTGTATATATAAAACCAAATTAATCACGTTTGATCTAGTTTTTTGATTGTGCCAAACTGCGAAGATAGCATGTGATAGACTCAGAGCCATTAAAAAATAGCCAATTGGCTCCATAGCTAGCCGACGATATGACAACAAGTATTTTCATGAAGCTAAGTCAAGTTAATTCGTATCATGGGCGTAGACTTTGATAGCCAAGAGCTAGATGAAACAAGTTATTGCAGGAGCTATAAAATAATTATATTACAAAACCAAGTTATTTGAATTTGTTGGCAATTAATTATCTATTAGGACAAGACACAACCATCAGTTGGCAAAGTAAAGCTATCTTAGAAAAGGTAAAAAAAGAAAGCAACTCAACTAGTTTCCTTTGGAAGTTTTCAGCTGGTTAACAGAAGAGGAAACAAGGCAGCAGATCTTTTCGCTAAAAAAGGAAGAAAAGAAGCTATTACTAGTTTAAGTTTTTATGAAGCACCACTGTTTTTAATTCCAACAATAGCTTATGACACTGTCAAAGCTTTAGAACTATGTAATATCAGTTTAACTCTTGTATCTTTTTCAGTGGATGCTTATCATACGGATTCAGCCATCGGAAGGACTACTCTCAATGAGTTTGTTCCAAATGAGACTAAATATGCATATTAGCTTTCCTTGCAAGAATCTACTTTGGGTCCTGTTAACTTGTATACCCGTATACAAGTTAACAGGGGCATTATAGTCTATTATTTACATTGAAAACACAAATCACTTGGTAGAATATCAGTCATTTAATCGACTCTTTAAACGAGATTAACGTAAGTAATTAAGGAGTAAAATATCATTAATTTTCTTAATCTTCCTGCAACTTTACTTTTCATTTCATCTTTCCATTTTTATCTTCTTCTCTTCCTGGTCCTCCATTTTAATCACAGTAAATCTATAATTTTTTTGTTTGGGAATAAATTCCATTAATATTTATTTATTATATTCATACTATTTTATCTTCACAATCATGATTTTACTTATCTTGACCTACGTAGGGATCCATTTCCACTAACAGGGGTTTTTAGGGTTTGTTAATCAATAAACACCCGATTTGCAATTGATTCCCAATTTTTCGATTCAATTAAAGACAATCAAACCCAAGAGAAACAAATACTACAGATCGATGAACACCCAAATCTGTTGGGAGATTTGGCGATAAATACTTCATCTAATCAATTGTTTTAATTCTAATCTCATGAATACCCAAATCTACTTTTGCCTTGATTTCGTTTTCTTTTGGATGCCATTCATCATAAAATTCGTTTTTTTGATGTGTTGTTTATTATGATCTTGTTTTTAAGGACTTTCCTGTTCCATGATTTGGATATTGTCTGTATAGAAGAAAAGATAGGCTCGAGAAAGAAGGAGAAGTTAGATGAACTAGAGAGAAAAACGTGATTTTTTGTTTTATTATAATGTTAATTATGGAAATCTGTTTCTCGTAAACGCATTTAACTTTTATAGTTAGTATTCCAATGCATATCCCAAAATTTGAGAAAAAAGTGGGTCATTAATACTAATTTATATTTGTTTACTATTCCCTAACGTATATACGGGTATATAAGTTAATAACACCCATCTACTTTACCTTCAAAAAAAACAAAAAAGTTATTTGAATTTGTAATTCATTCGCCAAACACACACCTCTAGTAAACTACTAAACTCTGTCGTAACGTTATACCATTAGGTGTGAACTTTGAGAACTGAGCCCAAATGTTTTCCTAAATGTACCATTTCCCTTCCTTAAATCGAATAATCTAGGCAGTTACGTGAGTTCCCAAACTGTTAGCATACAATGATCGTACTCCACCTATTTACATCCATAATAGAATGTCATTCACACAATGAAAATGTAAGATGTTGGAGGTGTCTCCTAGTCTATATTTGAAATGAGCTAAAATCTTCAAATCAAAATCTACGTACCTTTGGGAGCATAGATGCTCCAGCTCAAACTACTGATGTATAGAGATGTAAACAGAGTGTTAGGAAAAATTTACTTATTTGTCCTCTTACTCTGCTATTTAAACGTCCGTGTTAGGTTGGTTGGTTCTCCTTCTTACTTAATGCGCGCCTCTCTGTCTCTCTCTATCTATCTGTTTTCTTTTCTTCTTCATGCCGCCTCAAAAGCAACCACCGCCGCAAGTGATGGCTTCAGATCTGGTGTGGATGATTAACAAAAACGCCCAGCATAATGAATTCTCCTCTCAACGATGTATCATTTCTCTCGGTTATGTTGGTTTGTGCTCAAGTCTCAACCATGTCCGATTTCTCTGTGGTACAAGATGGTGATAGATCTAAACAGAAGAAAGACGCTGTAGGAAATTGGAAGGACGACTTCATGAAGAAAGCTGATGTGGTGAGGCAGTTTAGTTTTGGGATCTGAGCTCATAACCTCTGTCATTAATTTTCTATCTAATAAGGAACAACTTGGTTTCTGTTACTGATCATAAATTGTTGTAATTCCTTATATATGTTGATGGAGGCGCTGGAAGTAATGGTTTATTCAATTTTTAATTTTTGTAACTGGTACTAATCTAGTAAAATTTATGTTTTCATGTGTTTTACCCATGTTAATTTGATTAGTACACTCTACCTTTTTGGAGAAGTAATTCATAGCCATATAGCATATGTTACTATCATGGTGTTGCTCAGATCAATTTTAACCAAAGAGAATGATGGTTGACAGATGCTGATGAGTATTTAGGTTATAACAAACCCCGATTCTTATAAATTTTAGCCCATGCAAATTTGTAGACGAAGCCGCGGTTTTATGTTTAGTACCGTCAACACCAGTGATTCTTCCCTCGGTTGCTACACGACATACTTCCTTAGTTACTTCTTTATTTTAGTAGGGTTTTGGAAACGGGGTTTAAATGAAGATAGGTGTCTTTTGAGAATCGTTATGAGAACAAAGTAGTGCATTAGACACGATTTCATTTATACCGGCTGTTGACACAACAGGAAACCAGAATGGATTTGAGATGCTACCCTCAAACTCTATTAGCGTGCATTTTCATTAGTTCCCATGTTACTACCATATAGAATATTCAACTGATCGGTCTCCTCTATTGATTCTTTTTGGCAAGGTTCCCATTAACTTCAGATGTATCTGTTGAACTTCAACCAATTATCTGTTCACAAAACTTAAATTAGTCTTAAATTATAATTACGATTAATTTGATTTTCAAGTACAAGCCAAAAGGTTCTTTTTTGAAAAAGGAGAACACTAGATACAAAAATTAAATCTTCAAAATCCAAAGTGGCTGTCCGTTAAAAAATTCCTCGCCCAATTGAAATCTACCGGTTTGTCATCCATATATAATCAAACTTGGCACAATCAACTGATAGTGCTAAAAAATCCAAAGTGGGAAGCGGAAGCAACTAGAAGAGAATCTAAAAAAATGGTAAAACTTGAACAAGAGACTATTATGATAGTTTTTTGAGAGGAAAAATCAATTTTTGGGGAAGTAACTGTTGATGTTTCTGCTTAATTGACGGATCATGAACACAAAGAACATGAGAGTTGTTGATTTGTAGGGTTAGGTTTTGGATTTTCTTTTTTTCTCTCTGCAACTAGAAAGATTGAGGCCGCTATTCTATTCATTGAGGAAAAATCAATTTTTAGATTCTTTTACTGTCGGTTTCAGTTTTGGGAAACAATCGTCTTCTCCTTCTTTTAGGGTGCTCTTCAGTTTGGATTTTTCACTTCTATTAGTTGATAGTGTCAACTTCGATTATGGATGGATGACAGGGTCTTCTGTGTGAGAGACGCTCAATTGAGCTCAGGAATTTTTTTAATGGACTGCCTCTTTTACCATAAAATGCTACTACATATCTGGGTTCTGTAGATTTAGTTTTTGTATTTGTTAATCTATTTGTCAATCTTTATTAAGATCCGATAATTTTTCAGTTTGTATGTGAAGATCAAGTTGTTGAGTTAATAATTAAGACTAATTTAAGTCTGTTGTTTGCATCTGAAAAAAAAGACTAATTTTTCAATTTGTATGCGAAGATCCGATAATATATACTAATTTAAGTCTGTTGAAAAAAAAGAGGTTGTTTTTTTAGTTGTATTCTGGTGTCTTGAATAGTTTGATTTATATGTACTGCGCTATACAAGTAGTAGCAACCTCTGAAAAAAATTAATATATCTACGACCCTAGAAATCTAACATATGAAAGCATGAGTTGTTTCAGTGATCTCCTGGGGAAAGCAGCAACACTAAACCTGGACAGTAATGTCAAATTTTGTTTATGTCAATCATGAATTCTTCTTGTCATCTTGTGTATGACAACCAATACCACCTATTATTTTGTAAACCGAACATACTTACCAACTCAAATCACTAGCGAGTCTACTGAACTCGGCATTTAAAGGGGAGATGTAATACTCAATGCCCCTTCCCAGTGAAATAAACGTCTTCAAAATTCCAATTGACAAATGAATTTGAAATGATTTCTATTCTTAACTCTGATTATTTTTATGCTTGCCCCTTTCTTATAAATTTCGTAGAATATTGGTGAGAGTTGGTATGCACCGCACTCCAAATGGCAACATAGTAGTCCCTAAATGATTCCATCAAATGGCATATGGTTGCATTCGTGCTTCTTTTGTGGAGGCAACTGCATTAGCAATAGCATTGTGCTGAATTCACCGTTATTTAATTATTTTGATCGTTCAAAGAGAATATATTAAAATGCACACAAGCCGTGAACTCAATTTCATTGAATCTCATTACCTACGGCATACAACAACAAAACTAGACCCATATGATGTATATATTTGTTAAATTTCATAGAAAAATCTTGTCAAGCGGGGAGTATACAAATGTAGGGATTACCTATCAAGCGGATGGACTCTAGTGTTTGGAAGTTCCTGTTATAGGACAAACCCATATGATGTATTTGTAACAAGGCTAGCCGGATGAAAACACAGAACCTAGAGGTAATGACTTTTTAAATTTCAAACAGAGTCCCGGAAAGCAATATGCCAACATACAGAGTTTCACATCTACATGAACCAGTGTTTTATTTTAGTATGCTTTTGATTTTGGGGATCCAATTTTGTGCGCTGGGACTAAATGGGCTCGGGTTATAGATGTTGGCCCAGGTTCGGAGTAAGTAACTAGGGTTTTAGTAAAACTGAACCGAGACATATAAACCTCCTTTAACTGATGCAAGTGCCTCTTTCACCGCTACCTCTACCTTAACCTTGCAGTCCTCACTTAGATCTAGTCTTCTTTTTTTTTTCTTTTTTTTTTTTTTTTTTTTTTTTTTTTTGTTGTTGAAAATGAAGGGTTTTTGGTGTTGAGAATCACCCCGGAATACACAACAACAACAATCATCTTTGATTAATGTCATAATGACTTATCCTCTCATAGTTACCGGCTCTTCTTTGAGACTTCTTCTTTGGACATACTTCTTTGAAGATGAAGACCTTATCTGAAGATGAATCGGAAGAAAATACAGAATTTGAGGAAGAGACAGATCTGAAACTGTCAACTTGATAATCCAAGTCATCATCTAGAACTAAAAGCAATATATGTCAACTTGATAATCCGCTTTGGTAGACTGAAATTCATTATGCAGCTCTTTGATTGTGAATTTATAATTAAATTCAGATTTACTTTAAATTCTCGTTGTCTTTCGTAGAATATTAGTCCAGATTAATTACAGTGTAAACTCAATCATAGATCTTTAGATTTGTTTGTATACAAGGTGTTTTGTATAGGTTGATCTATGGATTTTTAAGGAACTTTCCTTCTAATTTGCACCAGCAATATATGACACTGATTTCCATTTTGCACCTAGAGATTTACCAAGTCATAGGAACATAGCCAGCAACAATCCACATGATTAACGATCATATAAGTAAGTAAATGGACCAAGAGTCCAAAAAATTCATTTGTAAAAGAGAAAATGGAGACTTCATAGTTCATCTTCTCTTTTCACAATTTAAAAAAAAAAAAAGGAAAAGAAATTCATTCTTGGGTAGGTTGTGCTGAACTGCTGATGCAGCTAAAGCACCAGTTGGCCTTGGCATATATTTCAGTTGATGCTCGTGCCTTTGCAATGGCCAGCTTATTTGCCTGCCATTCACTAGGTTCCCAAACTGTGAAAAAGAGTCTCTAGTGCTCTTGGCTGTAGCTGTCCATGAATCCTAGGCCGGAATTCAATTCAGTTTCTGCTGATCTCCTTTGAAAACCAACACTAAATTTATACACCAATGTCGAATTTTATTTAAATCATAAACTGTTCTTGTGAGTGACCCTTACAAGCCATTATTTTGTAACCGCAACTACGCACCTCTCCTCACGTGATCTCTAGCTAATCAGATGGAAGAACAACAATTGATTCTTGTATATCTATAACGAAATTATAATTACGATTAATTTGATTTTCAAGTACAAGCCAAAAGGTTCTTTTTTGAAAAAGGAGAACACTAGATACAAAAATTAAATCTTCAAAATCCAAAGTGGCTGTCCGTTAAAAAATTCCTCGCCCAATTGAAATCTACCGGTTTGTGATTCTTCTATGCAGTAGGAGACCCTGTCATCCATCTATAATCAAACTTGGCACAATCAACTGATAGTGCTAAAAAATCCAAAGTGGAAAACGGAAATGTTAAAAAAGGAGTAACCAACAAATTCTTAACCGAGAGCGCAAGCAACTAGAAGAGATTCTAAAAAAATGGTAAAACTTGAACTGGAGACTATTATGATAGTTTTTTGAGAGGAAAAATCATTGTGTGCGGAAGTTGTTGTTGATGTTTCTGCTTCATTAAGGGATTATGAACAGAAAGAACATGAGAGTTGTTGATTTTTAGGGTTAGTTTTTGGATTTTCTTTTTTTTCTCTCCGCAGCTAGAAAGATAGAGGCCGCCGAGAAGAAAAGAGGGCAACTATTCTACTTATAAGGTTTTGAGATGTAGCCCGTATAGATTAGGGTTTGATTATAGTCGTTCATATGTTCACAACATTAGATTTAACGGCTCACACGAATTTGACCGTAATTGTTGACCGAAGTTTGATTATAAATGGCTGTGATTTGTTTTTACATAACATGTAATAGGTAGCTTAAATTATTTGACTCGTGCAAACTAATTTTGGTTCGT
This sequence comes from Papaver armeniacum, assembly GCA_023531295.1. Classification (NCBI taxonomy): domain Eukaryota; kingdom Viridiplantae; phylum Streptophyta; class Magnoliopsida; order Ranunculales; family Papaveraceae; genus Papaver; species Papaver armeniacum. Next base: position 51,881 of record JAJJWW010007339.1, on the reverse strand, counting down.
GGGAAGATTTCAGGGCACATCCCTAAGAAAGTGTACATTATGGTCTCATGTCAAAGGGCTCACCTGTAAGAGCACCCAAAATAATATTTTCTCCGGCACCCGATACCACTAAGAGCATAAGCATTGCAGATATGGGTTGTTCCTCAGGCCCCAATGTCTTATTGGTGCAATAGAGAAAGTTATCGTTCCCGAATTGGATTTCTCTGTGGTGCTTGTAACAACAATACACAGTACTCCACATGCAGGTAGTGATTAATATTGCATCACAAATAATTTAACCAAATGTTATGAATTAGATCATCTAAAGACTTAAAAGGCATAGACAAATAAAGCTCTCACGTTGAATAGTGAGAAAACCCTCGCTTCTTATTGGCCGAAACAAGCGTTTTTGGAGTTTTGTGAAACGAGCGTTCTGGTGAGGAAACTTGGCAACATACGATTGGTTTAAAAAATTAGGAAAGCGTGACTTACCGTGTTTAGAATTCTTTGAAAATCCATATTCGGAAAATCATAAAAAAATCGCTTTTAAACTCTAAACTACATTAGGAAACCAAAAAATATCGTAAAAGTGTAGAACACATTCAAGTTGTTGAGTGTCCGGGAGAAACATGGTATCAGTCATAAATATTAATTTATGGCTAAGCAAAGTATGCTTTATATGTGAAGCAAAATAATCTATAAAAGCAAAAAAAAAAAAAAAAAAAAAAAAAAAAAATGGTTAACCGGCACACTTCGCAACTATTTTCAATTTGCCATCAATAGTACAGAGGATATGTAAAACCATCAATCTAATGAAATTATAAAAGAGACATGAAGCTACAGATCAATACTGGAGCAAAAGTTGCATAATGCGCACCAATGGTAAAAAAAGACTGGAAACATTATCGTGTGTTGAAACTCACTCATAATCTGAAAAAATCACACCCTCAAGAAGATTAAGTAGGCTGAAAACATTATATGCTTTCTATATGTAGTAACTTAGCCTAACCGTTAATTATTTTTCGAAAGGATCTTTCGATTTACGATTAATCATATTTTCTTTCTTTGGAGGCTTGAATAGTATCAAAAGACAAAAGGTGAAATTTTATTTTCTGGGACTTTTGGTAGTGATTACTCATGACCTACTTGCAAATATTTGATCTCATGAGTCATGACATTGATATATTTGGGAGATCTCATATCTTTCTGCAATGAACAGTTCAATGGAAGACCCTTCTTATGGAGATTAAATTCCATGAAAATTTTGTGAACGTCCAAGGCAAGTTTTCTGATCGGCAATTTGAAGTTGCTCTTTTTGACCCACCAGTATGTATCTAGATTTGCACTTTACGCATTTTACATTGCGTAACTTGGATATGGATTACGGTGGAACTTCTTGCTATAGGTAAACTTTTTGGTCTTCCATTTCTTTGCACCACTCATGGAAAACAAATCGCTAGATTCTCATTGCTTTATCTAAAGACTTAAACGCCTAGAAAAATAAAACTTCCACGTTAAACGGTGAGGAAATCCTCACTTTTTATTGACAAAAATAAGCTTTTTTTTGGTGAGAATACTTGGCAATGTATATTTGGATTAAAAATTACAAACTCAAAAGGAAAACTTAATTTGGTATTTTATGGAAATCCAAATTCGATTTGAAAGTCAAATACCTGTCATAATAGGACTCTTTTTTTTTTTCAAAATTAATTAATACATACATAAAAAATTATTAATGAACTCCGCACATATTTCTCATCCACTACAAGAAAATTGGCCATCGGCGCGCGAAATGAAATGTCGCAAAATATATACTTTTAAATCGCTAATCCTTTTTAGCGACCAAAAGTTGTTGTCGCCCCAGATTATGTCGACAATAGTGGGTCGCTGAAAGGTTCTTTGCGACGCAAATAATTGTTTCGTCGCCATATGTTTATTGGCGACTAAATATTGTTTCGTGGCTGAAAAGCAAAATTCACCGACCAAAAAATGTATTATCGCAAATATATATTCATTAGCGACAAGAAATTCATGCCGCTTAAAAGTTTATATTTTGCGACGTGATCTAGTTTTGTTGGAATATGTCTTTACTCTTTATTCGGCTGTGAGTGTTGTTATTGCCAATTGTTAGCACGTAGGGAAAATAAATTATCGGTAGAAAGCATCACATAGCAAGGATTAATCGAAACAGGAAAATTCCCTAAATCATATTCATATTAGCTCAAACGATTGTTCATACAAACATGCCAAACACATGCCACTAAGGTAAGAAAAGAAAAACAAAGATAAGCTCCAATCAACAAAGTTTTGTGATACCTAATCTATCTACATTTTAAAAAGAAATAAAAAAAAAATGAAAAAACAGTTCACACAAATAGAATGAAAACTTCGGTGTCTTGCATACGCCTCCAATCCTGACCAATGAATGTTGTTTTGCTCATAACTTTAAGCATCGTTTCTGGTACAACTAGATAATTTGAACTGTTAGTCATCCAGGCTTAGCACAAGGGTCTTGTGCAACTAACCGGAACATCCCCAACCTGCAAATGAACCATACACTTATAAATGGTGAAGAAGAACCAAAAGGGTTTCACACCCAAAGTCTTACTTAACAATATTCCACTTAGGAAGAAAAACATATTCAGAAAAATAGTTAAAAGATGCTACCTTTAAGAGTATATCCCCAATTTTGTCCCTTGCAATCCTCTCCTAAGTGCGCCCAGGAAGTTGTCCTAACAATAAGGTTGAAGCTCAAAATTTCATTATACTGAAAATAATAATCATTTAGATGGTATTAGTATCCCTACAATAAATGAACTTATAAAATGATGCAATAAAATCTATGGTAAGCAAGACTTAAATGCTTCAACTTTATCATACTAATGGTCTTTATCAAATTAATTTTCATTGCTTCTGAATGTCCAACTGGAAGCCGAGAACGCTCAACCTGTAGATTGGAATAATAAAGTAGTATGTTCAAACAAAAATTATCTTTTTACGAGTTAACAAGTTATATATGTTTGACAAATAAGATGGGAGTCCAAACTTAGAAATAACTGAAGAAATCCACTAGTTATCGTAGTCGCACAACAAAAAATTAGAAACAACAAGTGCTCTTTTTATGAGTTACCTAGTTATTTCGGTCTTCACCGATCCAATTAACTATATCGTCCACCTACGCAATTTCTCTACACACCTTTTATTTCAAATTTGCAACACAATCAATTACTTCTAGTCCATTATCCTGCAAATTTAAGTTAAAATGCCATTACATTTCGAAAATACACTACCACACCATCTTATGCTTGTGTTTATATAGCGGAAGGAAATAGAGAGCGTAGGCTCATCCTAAACACAGACCACCATTACAAACTATCACTTGCCGGATCTTTGGATGAATTCAAAACAACCATCCATGAAGATATTCCAGCAACTTAAAACATAGTAATAAATACTTTCATATAGAATAAAGATTTGTAATAAGAAAATCACTTACTTTGTCATCATCCTCGCCCAATGTCTTTTCCTTATTTCAAATCAAACATTTCTTTTGCAAACCAGTCAACAGAACTCGAGGAGCTTTTGAAGGTGGTAGTTTTCCTCGAACTCCTATATTACGTACCATGATTCAAAATTGTAGCCCCTTCTTGTAATATTGTTGTTACCAACTTGACAGTACACTTTTATTCTTCCTTCCATCGGCTCCAGGTTGCCTAATCCTCCTGGAGGAATAATATATTGTGTCAAAAAACGTATGCCTCACTTGAACAAGAAATTTTAGGCATTCAAGAAACTTTAATTCGTAAAATTTAATTTTTACACTTCAAGAGAAATTTTAAACTCCGTGACCATGATAAGCAACTAAAACAAAAATTGCTTTGAGATTTAGAGATTAAGTTACCCCATACTAACATAATTGAATGGGAATAAAATTACATAGACCATCGACGACTTACCTGAATAATGATCCATATTCTAAAAAATGAATACAAACCAAACCCCCTCATCCGTGACTATCAATTCTCTTATGATGAAAAACGAGATCGCCATCTTTCTCTATTATCCTCTCGTTTCCGTCTTCTATATGTATCTTTTTTCCTATCTCTTAGATGGAAAAAACCAGATCAGAAGCCATATTCAAGACAACAAATTCATGTTCCAAAGGCATACCAAAGTCAATCAAAAAATCAATTGACACGGAATAGCGTTGAAACCCTAGACAGAAACTCCTAAATGCATAAAACAATTCATGAACGAGAGATTACCTTTGTACGACTTCTTCTTCTTCACCATACTAAATTAGTGAAAGACCTAAAAAAGATACGGATAAAATAAAACCCATGTTCCAGTCATACAACTTTAATCGAAAACCTTGAGAAGCACTACTTAAAACACAACATCCATTATAACGAAACACCAAATACAGAAATCGAAAAATTATTTGAAACCCTAGATTCATGCTACAGATAAATGAAGATTGAAAGCAAGATAACCAAAATTAAACCACCGAAATTATAATGCAAGTTCAAAACGAATCAAAAGTTAACCATAACTCAGAATCAACCCATATAATCAATACCTGAAATCAATAAACCTGAGTTCAAACTAAAACTCTGAATTCTATATTTCTTTTGCGATCGAGAGAATGGAACTCAAACCCTAATGATATGGAGTGAATAGAAGGATAAGAATATGAGATCGTGTTTTTTCAGCAGTTAAGAGAAAGTGAAGGATATGAAATTAGTTTTACGGGAAGTGAAGTGAGTCAATGAGGAAATATGAGATCGTGTTTCGTTCTCGCCTAAGAATTAGGTATATTAGAGGGAATCGTGGTCTAATTCTGGGCAGGGGTTAATATTAAAGGCGACCTAATCGAGAATAGGTCCCTAAATTCACCTTTTAACGACCAGTAATATTGTCGCCAAAATTATATTTTGGCGACGGTATTTATTTAGGTCGCTGTATGTAGGATTTAGCTACAACAATAAATCCGGTCGCTATTTATATTATTTAGCGACCATCTTAGCTACAAAATTTTCATCTTGTCGGTGAAAATTTCATTCTACGACGCCAGTTTAAATGGTCGCTGTTTATTATATATAGCGACCAAATTCCAAGTGTCGCCAGGAATTTCATCGCTAATGACATATTTTCTTGTAGTGATCTTTTTTATCCACTTAGAGCAGTTCCTATTTGCTCCCACTATGGAATGAACAAACATGAAAAATGGATGTTCAAATCAACAAATTTGTTGCTTTGAACATAGAGTCGGACCACCCAGTTTGAGGGAAGGACGGGCGAGCGTGGCAGCAACGCGCGATTGAAGAAAAAACGCTAGCGGCTCTTCTTCAATCGCCCGCGACTCTTTCCTCCAACGCCCGCTGCAATTCCTGATTCACAAAAAATATTTTACTACTTTTTTACTCCTTTATCCTATTGTTTATGGGTAAAAATCGTTTCCGCGATTTTGGTAAATTCGAGTAGGTGAGTGAGAAACTGGTTTAAACCCTAAACAAATGTGCTGCACGTGAGCACTTTCTAGATTCGAGAGATCAATCTACAAGTCCGGCCTAAACCAAGAAATGGTCGTTCCCGGACTTGCTCCGGTCACAAAGTGGAGGAGAAGGGTTGATTTGGGGAGGGAAGCAAAGAAATGTGTTGAGACCAGAATAATTCTTGGAGAGTAGTGTCTCGACTTGTATCGAGAAAGTGAAAGCTTAGGAAGCTTGCAAGAGATGAAAGATTTTTGGAGAGCTTGTAAAGTTGCCTTTTACGAGAGTGTTGTATTTTTCTCCTGACCGAGACTTGTTGTCTGGTGGAAATAGGTAAGACATATTTATACAAGTCGAGATTGAAACGTACCCTGGCCTCATGAAAGAAGAGATTAAAGGGTGAAATAATGGGAGGAGGTGGTAACCGCAAGGTGTTTATGGGTGAAAACGTTTTCACCATTATTTCCTCATTTATTTGACCGCTTTATTCCTATTCACGCTTTCTTAATGTGAGCGTAGTGTACGCTGCAAGCTGTGACCGCCAAACCAAGACCCTGGAAAGCATCCCACAGTTTGTGTTGATGTCTCGAGTGTTGGTTGCACCTTGATTATAAGTGGCGCTTCTAGGGGCGCGTGTGGCATGTGCCAATGGCATGTGCGGAATGCCTTTGTTGCGGGTTGCACCTCGGCGCAAGTGGCAATGCCAGAGCTGCTAGTGGCATGTGTGGCATGTGCCAATGGCATGTGTGGAATGCCTAGGTGGTAGGTTGTACATTGAGTGTAAGTGGCAATGTATAGAGCTGCTAGTGGCATGTGTGGCATGTGCGGCATGCCTTGGCGGTAGGTTGCACGGTTTGCAAGTTAGGCTACCAAATGGGGTTTTGGCATGTGACAATGGCGCGTACGGCCAAGTTGGCCTAGGTTGCACGGCTTGCAAGTTGGGCTACCAGCGTACTTGTTTGGCATGTTCCAATGGCATGCGTGGCCAATTTGGATCATGGCCTGGTCTGGTAATAAAAGCTACCAGCGAGCGTGTTGGCATGTGCCAATGGCATGCTCGGTCGTTAGGGCCACAGCCTGGTAAGAAAAGCTACCAGCGAGCATGTTGGAATGTGCCAATGGCACGCTCGGCCATTAGGGCCATGCCCTGGTGAGAAAATCTACCAGCGAGCGTGTTGGCATGTGCTAATGGCATGCTCGGCCATTAGGGCCATGCCCTGGTGAGAAAAGCAACCATCGAGCGTGTTGCATGTGCCAATGGCATGCTCGGCCATTAGGGCCACGCCTTGGTGAGAAAATCTACCAGCGAGCGTGTTGGAATGTGCCAATGGCATGCTCGGCCATTAGGGCCACGCCTTGGTAAGAACAACTACCAGCGAGCGTGTTGGCATGTGCCAATGGCGTGCTCGGCCATTAGGGCCACGGCCTAGTAAGAAAAGCTACCAGCGAGCGTGTTGGCATGTGCCAATGGCATGCTCGGCCATTAGGGCCACGCCCTGGTGAGAAAAGATACCAGCGAGCGTGTTGGCATGTGCCAATGGCATGCGTGGCCAATTTGGCCTAGGTTGCACGATTTGCAAATCTAGGTGCGGGCGCTACTTTGGCATGGCGCGACTAGGGCCAAGGTAAGGGTGTTTGGCTTAGCATGGCGTGACCAGGCGTAGCTAGGGCCAAGGCAGAGTGCGTTTGGCATGGCTGGCATGATTTGCCATTGGCACGGAGGTGCGGCTAGCATGGTTGGCATGCTTTGGCCCGCGTTTGGTGTGGGCGGCATGATTTACCAATGGCACGAGTGCGGCTAGCTTGGGCTAGGTGTGGCTGGCATGATTTGCCATTGGCACGGAGGTGTGGCTAGCATGGTTGGCATGCTTTGGCGCGTTTGTTGTGACTAGCATAGCTAGGGCCAAGGCAGAGTGCGTTTGGCATGGCGCGGCTAACTTGGGCTAGGTGTGGCTGACATGATTTGCCATTGGCACGGAGGTGCGACTAGCATGGTCGGCATGTTTTGGTGCGTTTGGTGTGGCGGGCATGATTTGCCATTGGCACGGAGATGCGGCTAGCATGGTTGGCATGCTTTGGCGCGTTTGGTGTGGCTGGCATGATTTGCCATTGGCACGGAGGTGCGGCTAGCTTGGGCTAGGTGTGGCTGGCATGATTTGCCATTGGCACGGAGGTGCGGCTAGCATGGTTGGCAAGCTTTGGTACGCTTGGTGTGACTAGCATAGCTAGGGCCAAGGCATAGTGCGTTTGGCATGGCGCAGCTAGCTTGGGCTAGGTGTGGCTGGCATGATTTGCCATTGGCACGGAGGTGCGGCTAGCATGGTTGGCATGCTTTGGCGCTCTTGGTGTGACTAGCATAGCTAGGGCCAAGGCAGAGTGCGTTTGGCATGGCGTGGCTAGCTTGGGCTAGGTGTGGCTGGCATGATTTGCCATTGGCACGGAAGGGAATTAGGGTTTTGTTCATTGTAACCCTAATTTGAAAAAATAACCCCTATTAATTACTGACTACATGCATTAAATGTTCTAATAAATGTGTCACCGGTGACATTAGGTTATTTGGGATTTTACGATTTTACCCTTTGTTTAAAAACCACCATCAACATTAAGTCCCCTGCTTAGCTCGAAACAGGAGCTTTGTTGTGAGGTAAGCATAAGATGGTGACAAACTATCAGTAGCAAATCGTAAAGAGAATTGAGGAGGCTTGTCTGAACTTTTTATAAATAGGATTTAGAATCCTTGCCTCTGGCGATTTGCACAAATCTGAGGCTGGCACAATTGGGAAGTCGGCGTCATTGAGAGACGGGAAGTCTGAGGCGGCATTGAGAAGTTGACGCGAGTTGGGAAACGGAGCGTGCTAGGCAAGGGCCGCGGAAAGTGGGAAGCTGATCGCGCTAGCTGGCAGGACTGGTGCAAGGTGGGGAAGATGAGCGTGCTAGCTGGCGTGACTTGGCCGACGTTGGGAAGTTGGGCGCAATTGGTGGGACCGGTGCAACTTGGGCGACGTTGGGAAGTTGGGCGCCCTTGTGGGCCCGTTCCTTATATGCACGATTTTTGGTATAGGGAAATCCTTCTCTATTTCAGAATCTCCACGCCCATATATATAAAATCCATTTCTCTCATCTTTGTTCTTTCATCTTTTCATACTAGCGGAAGAGTTATAAAGAAAAACCGACTTTCAGGTATGTCTTCCAGTACTTATCTTGTTTCCCTTTTCATGTAGGTGCAAACCCTAAAAGTAGCGTTTTTCTTTCATAATCCTTGCAATGATATTGCGCATATGATTTCTTGGCGTGCTTCTTGTAGAAAATATTTTATATATGCACCCAAGATAAATACTTTATATATGATTCGAACCCGTAGAAAAACGCTCCATATATAATTTTGAACCCGAAGAAGGATACCATAGACGCATTCGTTCCCGTATAAAATATCGCGTATATACACTACAAGAAAATTTAGCTTTAGCGACTATTTTATTACCAACCACAATTGGTGAAAATCTTCAGCAACAAATTTTTGTAACTAAAAACAACTCTAGTTGGATTAAACCTCTAACGACCAGTTTTTTAGCAACGACAATATGGAACTCTTTAGCAATAATAACTTTACAACCAAAACATCATACTTGTTGTTATTATCCTCCAACCACCATGATTGAGTAACCAAAATGTACCCTGAAGGTATATATCTTTAGTCACTCGCCTTACCCACCAAAAATATCAGTTAGTAGACACCTAAACCGACCATCAAATTTTTGGCGTTGTTAGTAACTTTTGGCCACAAGAGTTTGGCAACTACAAAGTACAGTGAAGGGTAAATACTTCAATCAACTATGTGTAACCACAAAGTCAATATGTTGGTTGAAGCTTATACCAACCCGTTAGTTCGTTGGTGTGGTTAGTTGCTTTCAGCCACCATGATACAACGGCTACTAAGGTTCATGGTTTATTAAGCCCGTGGAGACACTTAATGTTAAAAAGATTTCTACTTTTGAAAATAAAATTGGTCCTTACGAATTTATCGATAGAGCATCCAAGTGAACTAAATATATCATCTTTTTGTTTTTAGATCTAAATATATCACTTTTTTTTTCTTCTGAACGTCTCAAATAAAGTTGCACCATCAAGAGTATTAATTATTCCGTTAATTGAAGTGTAAATCTTTGCTCAAAAAAGTTTGTTGGCACAAAATAGGAAACGATACTCGAGTGAATGGGGTTTTGAAAAATTACAACATCATTCATAGTCCAAATTCAAATGCAATAAATGTCCAGCTACATAACTCAAGACATCAACTGGATGATATAACAAGATTGCTCAATGCTAGCATGACATGATTAAGTTGGCCACTCAAATTTATAGGTATGAAGGAGTACCATTTTCAACCCTTCTCAAATTATATCTCATACTAATATAAGGATGAATGAATTCTTATCATGTTTAAGGATTGAGAATCAAATAACAAAACGCGCCGATTTGAGATTGTGTTTTGGTTAAAACTTTTGTGCAAATTTATTTTGATAACATAGATGAACAACGAGTAACACAAGAGTGGCCAATTAATTAATCTACCCAAGGGATACATGCACAAAAGCAGATGATATAGAAAACCACTGATGACATCTGAAAAAATCCTTAAAATATATGGTTTTGCTCAACTTTGGAAACCGATGGTGCCAAGCTCTTTAATTGTGATGTGAGGGATTTCAATTTTGATTTTTTTGGAAGGCTTGAACTGTTAACTAAGTAACACTAGGCCAAATATGGGATTTGGTGACGGTTCGTATTTTTTATCATGACGGTTTTATCCAAAAACGTCACAATACACAACTGATCAAGTATAGGTGATGGTTCCTAGAGCCTACCGTCATTAATTGTTCCCGCAAGTTGTGGCGGTTAACTAAACTGTCACAGAAATAGCTTACCGTGACGGTGATTGCTATAAACTGTTATGATAAACCAGTTATACGGTGACACTTATGAACAGTCATAGATACATGATGTACAATGACAGTTCTTGTTCACACTGTCATAGTATCTCATGCAGTGACGGTCTGAGCGGTAAATGTCACAATAGCTTAGCTTATCATTCATAGCGACTGTGTAGGTGACTAACCTTCACAATAGCTCATAATGACATTTTCGTGTCAATATTGCTTCAAATTTGTTCAATCGTGTGTAATTTTTAATACACGACAATGTATATTTAAATTATTGTTGATATAAATATATTATAATAAGAACATTTTTGACCATATACATATTTACACGGAAAGTGGATCTGTTGGGCACATAACGGTCTTATCCCCTTCTTTCATATACATTATTTTTTCTTTCGTAAGACTATATATGAGTGCAGTACTGTGTAACAAATAAAAATTGTGTAACTATATGTGCGGACGGCGGCCCAAATCTGAAAAACTTGTAGGAGAGGGAAAATCATGTGCGGAAAGCACGTAACAGTAATGAAGACCCTGATTTAGATCCTCCCTACGATTGCCAACAAAAGATCCGATTATATTTATATACCCACCAGTGAAAACCCTAACTAAGTTTTCTTATTTCGCAGCTCTGCGCTCTTCTCTTCTCTCTCCTTCTTCCTCCCTTTTTCTGATTGATATTTCTCCACCACTAATCCCAAATCCAATTACAAAACCAAAGAGCATAATTCGCATTGAAAAAAGTTTGTTCTTTCTCGTAGTTTTGACTGTCGATTTCGAATTCGAGTTAGATTTTCATGATTTGATTATTTAATTTTATTTAATTTTATTTTTGTGTTGATCAGCACAAAGGAATGAATTTTCTAGGTCAGGATTCTGTTAGCGGGCATGTGATGTGAGTCCATGGTGATTGTGCAGAGGATTTTTGGTTGCTTAGGAGAAGAGATGAGGAAGAAGGTGCGGCCAGCACGAGGAACCTTAAATCGCAGTTGTTATTGTACCCTCATTTATTTCTTTCAAGTTTTCGTTTCTTAGATTTGAAGGGTTTTTAATAATGGAAGTGTTGATGCTTGCAGATTCTACTTGGTTTCGACAGATTTGTTTTTTGGTAGAACGGAAGTGTATATTGGTTCATTTTGCAGACGTGATAAATGTTTTCCAAAGGTTGTAACGTCATTTAGCTTTTTATTATTCCAGTTCCGTGAAATTGATTGTGATGTCATTGGGTTGATTGATTAATGTGATTTTTCTTGTGATGTGCAGGAGCCGTAAAATGGGATTATACAAATCCAATTCTGATCACCATAAGATATATAGTTGATTAACTGGTTGTAAAGGGAAGAAAAGACAATTGGAAGATCAGTAGAATAAATTATGCGCAGTTAACATATTTTTTTTTCTTTTTTTTCTGTTTGAAGGAATCTTTTTGGTACTCATTTAATTTAATGTTTTTTTTTCATGTTTTATGTAAGTTTTGAACTATTATCATCAATTTCAATTTAAATCTGTTTTAATTCTATTCTAATTAAGTTCCTAAAATATTGAATATCATCGGACACTAATAGAACCATAAAAATTGGTCAACCTTGAGTCTTTTTCTTAATCAAACCCACTAATTTTGACGGTTCTTCTACGATATTTTCTATATTTCCGCCCGAGCAGTCACTATAACTGTCTTAACGCAACAGTTGATAAACAAAAGTGTCAGTGAAAGGTATATAAACTGATGGTTGTCTGACAGTTTAGAACTGTCACTATAAGATGGCCCCTACGGTGACACTGCCTTTGGTGACGCTTTTAAATTCCACACCTGAACCGTCATAAAAATGCTACTGTGACAGTTCTGGAATGTCACCAATGTCGAATTTTCTACTAGTGTAACCAAGAGATGGTCCAGAGTATTCCAATGTCTAAACCGCATTTTTTTTTTGATGATCATACTAGTGACCCGGTTACGGAACTTCGGCAACACTAAATTTTTTATCGGTAAAAAAAAGTGTTCCTTGTGCTCGCCTTGATTCATATGAAGTTCCCTAATTAAATCTCTGTAAAACGTCTCCTCAATCCATGAGGTGTGACTTAGCTCTATCACCGCCCAAGATAAAGCCTTTCTAAGTTATCTACCACTTCATTTTCCTCCTCGACTTTCTCTCTCTCTTCGGTGCTCTCAAGTCTCAAACCTAACAAAAGGAAAAACCCAAACTTCCGCCATTTTCACTTGTTAGATGCAGAAATCAAACATAAAATCAGTCTCTGCCGCCTCCTCCACATCTTCCTCCTTCACTCCTCTTACCGATCTCTTTTTGTCCCTCACCCATTCTCGATCCAGTAACCTCATCTATTAAAATTTTGCCAGCAAATTGTTTCAAGAAATATGGATTAGTTGATACTCGTTATTAATCTTGTGTCTCTCTCTATCGATCCCGTATCGAATTAAGAAATTAGGTAATTTAATGGTTCGGTTTATGATTACTTCTATTACCTTGATTTTTAAATAATTTGATTTTGTTCTAATTTTGGGTTTTTTCATGAAAGATAAACCCTAAGTTTTTTAATTTGGGTTTGTACTCATTTATGTTTCAGATTGGATTCATAATGAGGTTTTTAAAAAGAATGTCAGAAGAGAACTGGAGATTTCGATGAGGTAACTAACAATTGCTTTCTTGGTCATGCTTTAGTTGATTAATGTTGGGTTTTGTTCCAATTTGAACTTGAGTTTTGGTTTTGGTTTATAACTACAAACATTCTTTTGATTTGGGAGATCGCTAGGAGGAACTATGCTTTCATCCTGAAAAGTTTGGAAATGGAAATCAAATGGTCCGGTTCGGTAAATAACCCAACAATCTCTACAGCGTTAACTCCTTTAAGCACTCTGGTAAAGACAATAACAACTGGTCTTGTGCCTTGTGGTTTGTTGTGATTTTGATGGTGAGATTTTAGGATTTGTTTTTTGATTTTTCCTTCGATTGGGGGTATTGTAGGGTTATCAAACTCAAAATACTTGTTTGATTCACGGAAATGGTCAAGTGGTTAAGGTGTTGATCAAACACTGAATTCTCTTGAAGACATTTCTCACCACCTGCAAGTGATGAAACTCTTTGGAAGAAGGTGACATCTTACGAGATGTAAGTGTTCCTTTTTCTATATGATGGAGTATGTTGTTTGCTTATGATGTGACGCCAATTGATTTTTTTTTTAATTTATTTTTACGGTGGTGTGGCTTACCACATTTATGTCTTTTGACATGATTCTTTCTCCCTTTTTTTTCCTTTTTGTGGTGTTCTTATAGTCTTGCATGTTTTATTTTATATCTTATTGATACTGTTTTTTCTAAATGTATGAAACTTAGGACATGAAGTCTTATGTTTGGCTACAAACTTCTGATCGTTAAATTCAGCAAGTAGAAGAAGAGGTTGCTATGTTCAGCTCGATGATTTGCAAGGAAGTGCTATAAAATAGCATGTGAATCAACTAAAAACTGCCATGATTCACTCACCCAACGAGTAAATACAACTATTAAGATTAACACTTGATTATTTCCGGTTCCATCAAGTACAGGGTCGCTCTATTAAGTTAGGCATCTCTTCTATAAATTTTCTTAAACTGGATGTTTTTTTTGTCCCCTAGCTTACATTAGCCGTGACAAGTCTGGATAAAACCAAATTGAAAATATAAGTTATCTCCTTTCTATAAGCGATTTTGTTTAAATAATTGAATGTCTTGTGGCCAGGAGAGTAAATTGTTTGTTAAGAATTTCATCCTAAACCCTAAGTATTTTATTCCTTCCACTTCGTTGGTCATGTAGATTTTATGTTTTCGGGAGGATCGAGAAGTTGGAGCCTTTAAGAAACTCAATTGATGAGCCACGAATCAGGATGCTCAATTGACTTTATGCCGAAAGAGGAAAGAATTAAAGGAGAAGAAAAAGCGGAAGGTAAGTGGGTACCTTTATTTTGATACTAAGATGTTACGTTCATTTTTGGAAGCCTTCAGATTGAGCAACTATTGCATAAAATTTTCCATTGGGCTCTTGTGGACCAAAAAATTCCCCCATTGATCACTTTTAGGCTTGTTATAAATTTATATTTGAAGGATAGCAAGTGGGGCCTTTGTTTTCTGTTTTGATTGAGTGATAGTTCAGCATTAATTTCAAGTAGCCATGTCTTACTCTTGTTTTTCTCTCAATTTCTTTTCAGGTCTGAACTTTTTGGTTTTAATTCACAGGGATTGTTGCTTTCCCTGGATAGAAAGCTGTGATATAGTAAATCCATTACTATTTTGGGTTATCACTATACTAGTGCACATGTTGGTTGCTTCATTTCTTTTGAAGGTAAATCATTTGAGCATATTTCGGTTAATGAACTTCCTTGTTCTTCTTTATTATGAATTTGGTTATGTACCTACTCAAAGTACTGTAGTGTGCTGCATGTGTGTACGTGTTGATGTTATTTTGATATACATGGCGACTTGATTCGTCTGCAGGATGCTATACATGTTTTTATCCTTGTGCTGTCAACTGCAGGAAGAAGAAGTGTGGACACAAAAACCAGGTACTAATTTTTTTTGTACCTTTTAAATTGATTTTTCCATTTGATTGTTTGTGGATTCCACATATCTTAGATTATCGCTTTCAAATGTTATTATTGTGCAAGATTTGAGATTTGAGAAGTATGTATTCTGCCTATTGCAGGTATCTTACACACCTTCAATTATGCCATTTTGACCAAGATGGATGTTCTGATCTTGAGTGTAGGAGGTCCTAGTTACTTAGATCCTCCTCATGTTGATAAGGTAAAACATTCATGGATTGTTGCTTAAAGTTATTGAACTATCGTCACGAGAAAGACCTTGATAAACTTGGTTTCTTATATTGATTTGGGTAGGGTTGGACATTGTTATATTTTCTTTACTCTTGCTTGTAAAAGTTCTCCCTGAAACTAATTACATTGATTCTTGTTTGCAGGAAGTAGTGGATCTTCTTAATTGTATGAGCCACTTTGGTGGGCAGGATTGATAACATGGCAGGCATGAATGATAACAAGCAAGTCTATG
Organism: Papaver armeniacum; assembly: GCA_023531295.1. Lineage (NCBI taxonomy): Eukaryota > Viridiplantae > Streptophyta > Magnoliopsida > Ranunculales > Papaveraceae > Papaver > Papaver armeniacum. Next base: position 36,418 of record JAJJWW010007339.1, on the reverse strand, counting down.
GATTAGTAGTCACTTTAACTACATTGAGTTCTATGCGGGCAGTTGTTTTATGGTTTTAGTGTTTTCTTGTATAAGTTTTGTTCACTGAATGTATACGAGGATTTTTTTTTTTTTTGCTACAATGAGAATGGTTTTGGAGCTTGGTGGTATTGTAGCAATGGCTCCTCTGGTAAGATTCATAACAAAAGAGTATTACTATTTTGTTTTTGCTAGATTGTTCGTTTTTTGCTAGTTAGGGTTTTATTCAAGAATTGAGATAATGTTCCAACTGGGTTTGGTTGTCTTGATAATTTCAGGGATTCACCAACAGAAGAAGAATTATCAGAAGATTTACAAGCAATTAGGTAATTTAATGGTTTGTTTTATGATTACTTCTATTTCCTTCTGATTTCGATTTATATTGTTTGGTATTATTTTAATTTTTGGGTGTTTCATGAAAAAGAAACCCTGAGATTTTTAATTTAGGTTTGTGCTCATCTATGTTTCAGATGGAGGTTGGATTCGTAATGAGGTTTTTTTAAAAAGAGGGTCAGAAGAGGATTGGAGAATTTGATGAGGTAACAATTTCTTTCTTGGTCATATGGAATTGATGTTATGTATTAGCCTCTCAGAGTAGTGAGTATTTGGGAGATTTTTTCTTCCAATTTTCAACCTCGTATTTGGTTTAGTGATGAGGCATAAATTGATTCAGTCTTTTTCTAGTTCTTAGAAATTGATTTTTCTAGAGCTTTTGATTTTGGACTTAAAGAAAATTTTAGTGTTTTCAATCTAGTCCTTCAATCGGCTCGATACATCTAATACTTGCATTTGTCCTCCATGTTGGGTTATTGATTAAATTTTAGTTTTGATTTGCCTTCGAATAATCTGGATGTGAAACTTGAGACCATGTTTGGTTCGGACAAGGGCATATAATATATGAGGGAATTGTGTTGGAATTTATTTCTTCACCTTCCTCTTGAATCATTCTTTGTGGAAAGAATAATTTTCCTTTCGTTAGCTTGTTTCTAACATTTAGTTTTTATTCCTTTAAGTAAGTTGTGACCCTAATTTCCATCTAAAATTCTGAACCCAGAAGCGAAATGATGATAAAATTAATTGCCTCAATCCACTGAATTCTGTGATGTTACTCTTGAATTTCGACAGGTTATGATCGCTCTGGTAATTAGAAAAACACCTAACTTAAACCCATGGGCTAAAATTACTGCCGTCTATGTGGGTGTTAAATGAATGGATAAATTAAGCGGGGGTATCTTGAAATTCATTAATCTAGAAACGCATTCCAATAGAATGTCCCCTGTTATTGTTCATTTTTTTCCTTTGTAGTGTTTCTATTTATGTTGTGAATTTTAAGGATGTTTGTATGAATTGCTGAAAATGCAAAGGTTCCTTAGCTTACACTTGTTGGCTTAGTAGGATTCACGGTTCCTTACACTTGTAGTATTATACCAAATTTGTTCTGTCCTAACTGTTTGGTAATTCTGTGAGGGGATTGAAGAAGCATTTGAAGAGGCTATGGAATCGGGATATTGACAAAAGTAGTCATACTTCTTTCATGTTTTCACTCCTTTAGATTTGACAGTTGAATGTTGTTGCAAATCAGAATTGGGATATTGACAAGCTATGGAAGGCCCCCCAGAATAAATATTTTGTGCCCTGTGCTGTGTTGATCATACTCGTAAGTATTCATGTAAGTAAGCTCAATCTTTGTTTAATATACCTGTGTTTGCTTCTGCGGTGTAAATTCAATTTTTTTTCAATATATGATTATTTTTTTGTTTTTTTTGGTTGATTGATTCAGTTCCAATGAAGTTACTTGCTTGTTCATACAAATGGTGGGCTCACTCATATGAGAGCTGGGGTCTGTATTATTCTTCTCCTTCGCTTGTTGTGTTGTGTTCGTAGATTTCTCTAATCAGTTGAATATAATTATTCATTTGGACTAGCAGTTGACGTTGAACGCCTGTCAGCATCACATGATTATTTATATGCTATAGAATTTTGGTCCTACTTTCTTAACAGCTCTGGTGATAAATGAGTATTCGTGGATAAGGTGAAATCCACTTTGTGGGAGTGGAGCAATATGGAATGCAATAATATGGTTTAGAAGATTTGGGATATGTTATATTCTATTTGGTAGAATTTGCCGAAGGAAAAAAATAATGCATGTTTTTCTGCAAAAGGAGGAGATGCATCAACTGAATTATAATTGCAAGTGTACTCTGTTTTTGTATCATTGAGCACTTAGTTCTGACATTTTTAATTGTTCTCTTCTGCTTCTAACTTAGTAATTAGGATGGTGCTAAAACACATTTTACGGGTTCATCGTTATACTTCTTGATTCTTGTAATTTTCCTTGTCATTTCTTTGATGATCGCTCTTTAATAGAATTAGTCATGATTATTGTCCCCACTTCTATAGCATCTTCACTTCTTTCCGTCCCAAAATTGTATCTTGGACCAATAAAATCAATTTTTCTACAGTAAGAGATTGGATATTCATGATGTCTGCAATTATTTTTAGTTCAGTATTTTGTTATATTATCATAAAACCAACAGGAATGTAGAGTTGGGGAAACTCATAGCCATTGTCGTAATTTGGAACTGACAGAATCTCAATTATCATATGGCGGATACACAACATGGTAGCGGTTGCTCGTATTATAAACACAACTAGGTGAGAGCGGTTTTTATATTCATGCTTCAAGCATTTTGTTATAGACAATAACTTGAATAATACTCAAAACTGTTTTATTTTTTCGATCTGCAGCAATTTCTGAAACGGTTTTGATCTCCATCATTTCGTAAGTGCTTTAGCTAAGGATGTCAAAATCATGAAAAAGCTACCAAAGGAATCGCTCTTTGCTACAAGAGCAGTTAAGCATTTCAAAAGCTGGTCGGATATAGAATACTACCAAGATGAGATAGCTCGCACGTGGGATGATTACCATATGTCTAAACTGGATATCATTTTATATAGGTTATTCGAGCAGCAAAATCCGATTCTAGCCTAGGTAACAATAATCTTTATGGTGCCCTTCATTTTTCCCCTCGGATTGAAGCTATGGAAAGGTATTTCGATCAATCATATTCCTCTCTGACACATGCTTTGGATACATATGGCTATAAGAATTACTGATGGATCTTGTAAGTTCATAATATATAATGTATTATTTTCAAAATCAAATCCATATTTATTTTTGCATCATAATACTCTTGTAAATCACTCTCTAGCAGCTCAAATTCGCAATTGGCGAGGCCTTCACCAAGTGAACGTCAACGGCCAGATCTTATGTTGGTTGAATTCTTTACCAACGTACACCTTAACCAGCCAACTATTTTACGGCTAAAACCGTCTACCAACTAAACTTTAGTGGATAAAACTCATGACCATCAAAAAATTGGGCGGTAAAAGTTCTTAGCCAACGACATGAAACACCTTCACCAACTGTAATTTAGTAAGTTCAATCCTTTAGCAGCTGGCAACGAGTAATAACTGTCCACCTCTACCGACGATGTATTACTCTTCAGCAACAAATAAATTTGCAGGTGAAATGTTTCAGCAACAAATGCTTTGTGCTTCACCAACGACAGTCAATAGTTACTGGAAAATTGTGTCGACTAAAAATTCGGTCGCTCCATTTAGTTGAAAGATATCTCTTCTAGCAGCATGGTTGGTCCAGGTCTTTAGCAAAGCAGTCTTTAGTCACACGGCGTATCTGTTGCCATACCGGTTGCTAGAGAGATCCACCCGCCAAAAACGGCCCTATACCAACTGAATCGTAGTAGTCGCTAAATCCCAATTTTCTTGTAGTGATAGTCTTGAACCCGAAGAAGGATACTGCAGACGCACTTGAGCCCGTATAAAATAATGCGTATATAATTTTGAACCCTGAAGAAGATATTGCGTGTGCATTTTCGAACCCGTAGAGAATACTGTATATGTGCTTCATATGACTTCGAACCCATAGGAAATATTGCATATATGAATTTCGGACCTGATGAAAATACTACGCGGGCAGTTTTGAACCCGTAGAAAAATGCTCCATATATAATATTGAACCCGAAGAAGGATACCATAGACGCATTCGAGACCGTAGAAAATACTGTGTACATAATTTTGAACCACGAAGAAAAAAATCTTGCGTGTGCTTTTGAACCCGTAGAGAATACACCCTCTTTTTTTTGTTTTCCAGGTTTTCATTTTGTTGGGTGCGGTTATGTGTCAGGTAGATAATTTCGTCTTTCTCCATGTGCGCGATATCTTGTTACTAAGTTTTTATGAAGAAATCCGATAAGATGTTACCTGAACAAAATTTCGCCTCATCGAAGGATGTTCATAGTTCCAAACCAAACACGGATGATGAATTCTTTGCTAAACCCCTCGCCCCTGCTCGGAAGAATCACTCGTGTTTCGTGCCAATTTTGTTAACCGGTGGTGAAGATGAAAAGAAGACACGTTCGGTTCGCTTGAGAGAACACCATACGGTTAAATATCTTCATAAAGGGGTATGTTCTTCTTCAAACATTGATTTCGGGATGTGTCAAAGCCCATTGCGTTCTTTTGATAGATGGGTTGAGTTCATGGTGAGTAGGAGCACATAAATACCAACTTGACTCGAGCGCAGATTATTGATGCTTTGTCGAGCTTGGAAATCTCCATATTAGGAAGGATATCTCGGGCTTTGTTGCTTTCATCTCCACATGGTGTTCGGACACCCATACGATCATATGTAGATGGGGTGAAATAACTTTCTCCTTGGAGAGTGTGGCTCTCTTGCTGAATCTTCCGGTAACCGGGTGTTTATGGGTGAAAATCGTTTCTGCTGATTTCGGTAATTTCGGTGGGTGAGTGAGAAATTGATTCAAACCCTAAACAAATGTGCAGCACGTGAGCACTTTGTAGATTCGAGAGATCGATCTGTACAAGTCCGGCCTAAACCAAGAAATGGCCGTTCCGGACTTGCTTGGTCACAAAGTGGAGGAGAAGGGTTGATTTGGGGAGGGAAGCAAGAAAGGTGTTGAGGAGAGTAGTATCTCGACTTGTATCGGAAAGTGAAAGCTTAGGAAGCTTGCAAGAGATAGAAGCTTTTTGGGAGAGCTTGCAAAGTTGCCTTTCGAGAGTGTAAGTGTAGTATATTTCTCCGACCGAGACTTGTTGTCCAGGTGGAAATAGGTAAGACCTATTTATACAAGTCGAGATTGAAACGTATCCTGGCCTCATGAAGGAAGAGAGTAATGGGTGAAATAATGGGAGGAGGTGGTAACCGCATGGTTTAATGGGTGAAAACGTTTTTCACCATTATTTTCTCTTGTATTTGACCGCTTTATTCCTTTTCACGCTTTCTTAATGTGAGCGTAGTGTACGCCGCATGTTTGTGACCGGCCAAACCAAAACCCTAAAGAAGCATCCCCAGCTTGTGTCGATGTCTTGAGTGTTGGTTGCATCTTGAGTGCAAGTGGCGCTGCTACTGGCGCGTGTGGCATGTGCCAATGGCATGTGCGAAATGCCTTGGTGGTAGGTTGCACGGTTTGCAAGTTAGGTTACCAGCGTGTGTGCTTGGCATGTGCGGAATGCCTTGGTGGTAGGTTGCTCGGTTTGCATGTTAGGCTACCAGCGTTGTGTGCTTGGCATGTGCCAATGGCATGTGCGGAATGCCTTGGTGGTAGGTTGCACGGTTTGCAAGTTAGGCTACCAGCGTGTGTGTTTGGCATGTGCGGAATGCCTTGGTGGTAGGTTGCACGGTTTGCAAGTTAGGCTACCAGCGTGTGCGTCTGGCATGTGCCAATGGCATGTGCGGAATGCCTTGTTGACCTAGTTGCAAGTCTTGCAAACCTAGGGCGCTATGTTTGGCGTGGGCCAAAGGCATAGCGGCTTAGAAATATGGCTTGCGACACGTGTTGGCATGTGCCAATGGCACGTGCGGCCAGGTTGACCTAGTTGCAAGTCTTGCAAACCTAGGGCGCTATGTTTGGCGTGGGCCAAAGGCATAGCGGCTTAGAAATATGGCTTGCGGCACGTGTTGGCATGTGCCAATGGCACGTGCGCCATATTGACCTAGTTGCAAGTCTTGCAAACCTAGGGCGCTATGTTTGGCGTGGGCCCAAGGCATAGCGGCTTAGAAATATGTCTTGCGGCACGTGTTGACATGTGCCAATGGTACGTGCGGCCATGTTGACCTAGTTGAAAGTCTTGCAAACCTAGGGCGCTATGTTTGGCGTGGGCCAAAGGCATAGCGGCTCGGAAATATGGCTTGCGGCACGTGTTGGCATGTGCCAATGGCACGTGCGGCCATGTTGACCTAGTCGCAAGTCTTGCAAACCTATGGCGCTATATTTGGGCGTGGGCCAAAGGCATAGCGGCTCGGAAATATGGCTTGCGGCACGTGTTGGCATGTGCCAATGGCACGTGCGGCCATGTTGACCTAGTTGCAAGTCTTGCAAACCTAGGGCGCTATATTTGGGCATGGGCCAAAGGCATAGCGGCTTGGAAATATGGCCTGCGACACGTTTTGGCAAGTGCCAATGGCACGTGCGACCATGTTGACCTAGTTGCAAGTCTTGCAAACCTAGGGCGCTATATTTGGGCGTGGGCCAAAGGCATAGCGGCTTGGAAATATGGCCTGCGACACGTTTTGGCATGTGCCAATGGCACGTGCGGCCATGTTGACCTAGTTGCAAGTCTTGCAAACCTAGGGCGCTATATTTGGGCGTGGGCCAAAGGCATAGCGGTTTGGAAACATGGCATGCGACACGTTTTGGCATGTGCCAATTGCACGTCCGGCCATGTTGACCTAGTTGCAAGTCTTGCAAACCTAGGGCGCTATATTTGGGCGTGGGCCAAAGGCATAGCGGCTTGGAAATATGGCTTGATGCCATGGTGCGCAGTGCGACTTGGTTTGGCATTCTTTGCCATGGTGCGCGAGTGCGGCTTGGTTTGGCATGGTTGCCATGGTGCGCAGAGTGCGCTTGGTTTGGCATGGTTGCCATGGTGCGCAGAGTGCGGCTTGGTTTGGCATGGTTGCCATGGTGCGCAGAGTGCGGCTTGGTTTGGCATGGTTTCCATGGTGCGCAGAGTGTGGCTTGGTTTGGCATGGTTGCCATGGTGCGCAGTATGCGGCTTGGTTTGGCATGGTTGCCATGGTGCGCAGAGTGCGGTTTGGTTTGGCATGGTTGCCATGGTGCGCATTATGCGGCTTGGTTTGGCATTGCTGCCATGGTGCGCAGTATGCGGCTTGATTTTGGAATTAGGGTTCTGTATAGAAAACCTAATCTGGTATTTTGAAAAAATACCCCTATTAATTATTTACACCTGAGTTAAATGCTCTTAGTTAATGTGTTGCGGGTAACACTAGGTCATGGGGTTTTACGATTTTACCCCTTGTTTAAAAACCACCATCAACATTAAGTCCCCTGCTTAGCTCGGAACAGGGGCTTTGTTGCGAGGTAAGCATAAGATGGTGACAAACTATTAATAGCAAACCGTAAAGAAAATTGAAGGAGGCTTGTCTGACCTTTTATAAATAGGATTTGGAATCCTTGCCTCTGGTAGTTTTGCACAAATCAGGAGGCTGGCACGATTGGTGGGCCCGATGCAGCTTAGGCGACGTTGGGAAGTTGGCGTGAGTTGGGAAACTGAGTAGGCTAGCTGGTGGGACCGGCGCAAAGTGTAGAAGCCGTGCGTGCTCTGCGCAGTTTAGGCGCAATTGGTGGGGCCGGTGCAACTTGGAAACCATGCTTGCAGGTGTGACTTGGGCGGCATTGAGAAGTCGCAATTGGTGGGGCCGGTCTAACTTGGAAACCGTGCTTGCAGGCGTGACTTGGGCGGCACTGGGAAGTCGGCGTAATTGGTGGGGCCGGTCCTAACTTGGAAACCATGCTTGCAGGCGTGACTTGGGCGGAATTGGGAAGTCGCACCCTTTGTGGGCCCGTTTCGTACACGCGTGATTTTGGTAAAAGGGAAATCCTTCCCTATTTCAAAGTCTTTCACGCCTATAAATATATATATATATATATATATATATATATATATATATATATATACATAAACCCCTTTTTCCCCATTCTCGCGCTTTATTCTTTCCTCTTTTCGTACTAGCGGCAAAGAGAGACCGGCTGTGTATGTCTTCGAGTACTCTTCTCTCTCTCTTTTTTTTTTTTATATAGGTATAAACCTTAAGAGTAGGCGCTTCCACAATCCTTGCATATGATTCCTTGGCGTGCCTCTTGTAGAAATTATTGTACGTATGCAACCAAGGGAATACTTTGCATATATTGTTTGAACCCGTGGGAAATATTGCATATATGAATTTTCGGTCTGAAAGAAATATTTGAACCCCGAAGAAAATACTCGCGTGTGTATTTCGAACCCGTAGAGAACCCCGTATGAATCCCAAGAATAATCACAGTATATGCTCCATATGGAAATATTGTATATATGATTTTGCTTCTTGAAAGAAATATCACGCGCACGTTTGAACCAATAAAAATGCTCCATATATATTTTTGAACCCGAAGAAGGATACTGTAGACACACTTGTACCCGTATAGAATGCTGCGTATATAGTTTCGAACTCGAAGAAAAATACTGCGTATATAGTCTTGAACCCGAATAAAATACGTCCTCCTTCCCCATTCTTCTTTTTCCGTTTATGTGTCAGGGAGATAACTTCGTCTTTCTCCGTTTGTTTTGTGCAGATATCTTATTACCAAATTGTTATGAAGGAATTCGATAAGATGTTACCTGACCACATTTCACTTCGTCGAAGGATGCTCATAATTCCAAACCAAACACGTATGATGAATTCTTCACTAGAGCCCTCGCCCCGCGCTCCGGAAGAATCACCCGTGTTTCGTGCCAATTTTGCTAATCGGTGCTTGAGGATGACAGGAAGACACGTTCGGTTTGCCCGCAGAGCACCATTCGATTCTGTCTTCATAAAGGGGTATATTCCTCTTCCAACATTGACTTCGAGGATGTGTCAAGGTCCATTGCGTTCTTTTGACAGATGGGTTGAGTTCATGGTGAGCGAGGAGCGTATAAATACCAACTTGACTCGGGCGCGCAGGTCATTGATGCTGTCAAGACTTCAAGAAATCTCCAGTTAGGAAGGACATCCCGGCTTGGTTGCTTTCATCTCCAGGATGGTGTTCGGACACCCATACAATCATATGTAGATGGGGTGAGATAACTTTCTCCTTGGAGAGTGTGGCTCTCTTGCTGAATCTTCCAGAATCGGGAGTCTTAGAATCTAATTATCTCGAAAGTGAGGTGAAGATGCGGGATGACCTGGCCGCTAAGTTGGGGATTTTGCTCGGAAAGACTCCATTGCGAAGTCGAAGGATTACGCCGGAAAGAGGATGAAAGGTGCCCTTACGGTTGGTGGATATCTCAATGGTTTCCCGGACGAGTTGGAGCCTGAACAGAGTGCGGTGATCTTCATGTCGCAGCATTTTTGGCTCTCTGGTTGTCTAGAGACATTTTTGATGACTCGTTCCGGCAAGAAGGGAATAAGACCGAGTTGTTGGCGATTCTTTGTGAAGTTGGCAAAGGGTGAAGTTCTTCCCATTGGCAAGTTTTCCTTGGTTCCCCGTATGTGCATCTGGATCACCTAGTTGCGAACATGCGAGTTTCGAACGGTTTCATGAAAGTGGATTCATATGTGCACGTTGCTTTTCTCGCAAGTCTGCTATGGGAGCACTTTGAGAAGTATGCTCCAAACCGTTGCCTTTCGCTTCCGTGAGTTGGGGTGGCTCCGAATTCTTCGATGGGTGAACAAAGGCCCAAGGGTTGGCGTGAGCTTAGCTAGTTTTCTTGATAAGTTGCATGAAATCAATTTTCGTCCATGGGGTCCTGGCCCATAAGTCGGTGACTCAAATTGACACATTTGCTTCCTCGCTCCGCTCATGTCTTTGTCTTCCGATGACGATTTGAGCGTTGGTGAAAACCTGTTCATCCAAAGCTGCTTGCCCGGTTATATGCCGTCTTTCTTCGTGGGGTCTTTCCAGATAGCTGCTTACAATATTGACCGTGCTGCTCGTCACATGGGTTTCGATCAAGGGGTGCCTCTTGTTTACCGGCCGGTGATCCCTAAGGATTCATTGCGTGTCGCCCTTGACGCCAGTGTTCTTAAGCGGGTATCTGTCTTTCTTTCTTTCAAATGGGAAGAGTAACCCGACGACCTTCGGCTATAACGAGTTTTGGTGCGACGAGTTTACTATGATCCGAGATTTTGTGAATAACGTGGTGGAGAACGTTCGTTGCAAACCTTCCCCAGCAATTCTGAAGGAGTATCCAATGTTGAGAGATCCCAAGCGAAAGTTGCCTAGCAATTCGGAAAGTCCCCAGGCCAAAAAACGGAGAACGAAGAATCGTGCTGGCGGGTTCCGGAAGGTTTCACAAGATCCTCCCACGGCTCTTGTGTCTTTCAGTTCTTCCAATAACCAGGTATGTGTCTCCTCTTCATTGGTTTGTCTCAAAACACGTGAATTTCTACCGAGAACATGTGTCTTGTTTCCTTCAGGCTTCGGTAGTGTTAATGCTTTCGTTGCCCTTGCACGTCGCCAGAGACGACGCTTTCTTCAAGGAATTCCGGCGGATCGAGCCTACTCATAGCGGTGATGAGTCGAGAAAGAAGAAAGTTCAACAAGTGAGAGTGATTCCTCTCGCAAAGCACCGGTTCTTCTTCGGGAAGTGGTTCGGTGAGTTTCGCGCTTGTTTTCTTTCTTATTCTTCTGTTTTCTTCTTTTGAAAACATGTCTAACTCAAGTTTGCAGGAGGAATCCGGTTCGGAGGACGATTCCAGGTGGAGTCACACGAAAACTTACCTTTGGTGACCACCTCCCGTGACTTGGAGATGGGAGTTGGCCAATTGCCGGCGCAGACGTGGTTCAAACGGTGGATGATTCTCTCGATGGTTGTTTCCGTAGACAAGGAAGAAGACCCTTTGCGAGTCGTGAGGCCACTTGCAGCGCCATTTTTGATCCCCCGTACTTGGTTCCTTATCCGGGTCATGTCTTTGGTTGGCGGCTTTAGCGTGCCGACTAAGCATGAGGCGTTGTACACGAGAATCCGGGAGAAGCACGGACATATGGTTACAACCAAGAAAGTCACTAGTCGATTTGCGCTGGTTAAGCGTGTGGAAGAGGCTTTATCTTCCATCGAGGATATGCGTGAGGTGACCGGTCACACCGTTTCGAAGACGTTATCGCCGACCGGGAGCACCATCGCGACGTGTGCGTAGAAAAGGAGTTCAACACTTCGTGGTTTGTCGAAGGCCTTGCTGAGATGCAAAAGTTGAAAGATGCAGCAATCGAAAACCTTTCCGCCGAGGAGATTGCCCGCCAAGAGATGGAACTCGAAAAGCTTTCCAAGATGTTGACTATGAAGAGAGCGGCTCTTGAAGACGCAAAGTTGACTTTCTCTAAGAAGAGCAGGAGGCTGGTTGGACGATTTTCCTTGAACGTTTCTCTGTTAAACTTTCATTTAGTTTTTTTTTCTTTTTTGAAAGACATATTGGATGTCTGGTTCAAAACTTGATCTTCGATAGACAGCTGGTAGCTTTTTAGGGTATTGGATCATTTCTGGGATGAATGGTTTTGATAATATGACTCTGATTATGTTTTGGGAAAAGAATATTGCTTTTATGAAAGTGTGTCTTTGGCAATAGGCACAAGACTCAAGAGGCATGACGATTTTACCAAGAACCTAAAAATAGATCGTATATCTTGCTCGATCCGAATTTACTCACTTCATAGGTTTTGCGAACACGCCCCTCTCCATGTAAAAGGCGGTTTTGATGGCGCTTTCTTGGTAGCATCGCCAGCAAGTCCCCAATCGCTGGTAGCATCTTTGGTTGAGTAATATCATCTTCAGCAAGTTCCCAATTTTCTTGTGTAGTTTTTACAACTAGTAACCGGGTTGAGTAATATCATCTTCAGCAAGTCCCCAGTTTTCTCGTGTAGTTTTTACAACTAGTAACCGGGTCGTCTGGTGGTTGAGTCGGATTGAGTCTCCTTCCCCTACCATCTTGATATCTGGGTCGAAGAACGAGATCGACAATCTGATATTGTAGCCGATAGATCAATCCTCCCGCTGTGGTCGCCAATTGTTTATAGGTGAAAATCATTTCTGCAGATTTCGGTAATTTCGGTGGGTGAGTGAGAAATTGATTCAAACCCTAAACAAATGTGCTGCACGTGAGCACTTTGTAGAATCGAGAGATCGATCTGTACAAGTCCGGCCTAAACCAAGAAATGGCCGTTCCAGACTTGCTTCGGTCACAAAGTGGAGGAGAAGGGTTGATTTGGGGAGGGAAGCAAAGAAAGGTGTTGAGGAGAGTAGTATCTCGACTTGTATCGTAAAGTGAAAGCCGAGGAAGCTTGCAAGAGATAGAAGCTTTGGGAGAGCTTGCAAAGTTGCCTTTCCGAGAGTGTAAGTGTAGTATATTTCTCCGACCGAGACTTGTTGTCCGGTGGAAATAGGTAAGACCTATTTATACAAGTCGAGATTGAAACGCACCCTGGCCTCATGAAGGAAGAGAGTAATGGGTGAAATAATGGGAGGAGGTGGTAACCGCATGGTTTAATGGGCGAAAACGTTTTTCACCATTATTTCCTCTTTTATTTGACCGCTTTATTCCTTTTCACGCTTTCTTAATTTGACCGCAGGTAACCGAAGATTGAGTTCGGTTGCCCCAATAACATTGCAGGTAACCGAATGCAGAGTTCGGTTGTTTACGAGATTTATTCTCTTAACCGAACTAACTAATTGTTTCTTAAAAATTTGAAGGTAATGAAACACTTAACCGTCAAATAGCCAAACTAATCCCTTAGAACACAAATTAAAAACCAAAGTATGAAATCTATTTACTAATCCATAAGGAAACAAACTACCAAATCCGCCATAAAAAAAGTATTCCAAATATAAGTAACCGAACAACCAAATCCGCAATTAAAAAGTCTTCCAAACATAAGAAACCAAAGTAATAATTGTTGCAATCACTCATTTACCACGACCACTACCAGAAAATTTTCTACTCTTGCGTTTAGGAGCTTTAGGTCGTCCTTCGTCACTACGAGTGTCATCTCCACTGCTTTGTTGTTCAACCATCCGACTTGAGCGTTCCCCTTCTCGGCGACTCCTCTTCAACGGCATGGTCTGGCTTGGATCAACCTGGCTAAGATTAAAAAGTTTTGTTATTTGGTTGTAGAGGTCTGTTTGTTCTCGAGTATCCACCGACTCTCCACTCCGGATTTTTGCCATCATTTTATTCAACAATTTACCACTTGCCTTCACCTATTCTCATCAAAAACATAAGTAACTATTATTATTTCAATACTTCATAACATTTTGAAAAACAAAAAATAAGAGTAAATTTCTTACCGCCGAATTCCACAAGATCAAGGCCTCATCACCACACAGAGGGGTATGCTTCATAATTTTCTTAGCCCCTTTCTCCACTGCCTTCGCTTTTGTTTTCTTAGCACGGGCTTGTTGGACAATGTTTATTACACGAGGATGAGAAACATGTTCATACCATTCCATATATCCCTCGTCAGCGGCATTTGGCTCATCAAAACAATCTTGTAAATATGCAAATGGAACAAGATAATTTCCAAAGTTCTTCCAAAGGTCCACCGATGGAGCAGGATCGTATTTGGGGGTGAATTTCATCTCGGTGTTCTTAGTTCCCTGCTTCTTCACCTTGAAGTTGAAGTTTTCCACTTGTGGGACACTTTGGACACTTTGGACACAAGAAACTTGTCTTAATACTCTTCGAGGATTATACATTGTACAACCTCCAGGATGAAACAACGGTCCATTGTACGCCGCAACAGGTGAGAAATCAATAACCTCAACATCCTCCTCGTCTTCATCTGATGGAATGGTGTAAGGATGGAAAACCACATCTTCCACTGTTAACTTATCCAATTTTTCCCTCAACTCCAACACCTTTTTCTTCTTATTCTTTTCCCCCGTGAGTTCAAAAATTCATATTTACCAAAATGTAGGCTTCCCATAAGGCCAAGGAGTGCGATCATGAGACAATTGCAGTTTAGGGAAGTGGTCATACACCCAAACCTACAATAAGAGGCAACAAATAATACATTTGCAATATGATTAGTAACAATACACATTCATTCACTTATATATTGAAACACACAAACGATAATTTAACGGGGTACCTGAACAAGGGTGTATAAGCCTCCAAAATATAGACTCTTAAGCCTCGAAGCTTTTCTGAGTTCCTCTTGAACGAATGGAAGAACCGCAATGCCCCAACAGTAGCTTGTTCACCTCGCCAGGGGATCCAATAGCTGGAGGTAATGAGCATTTACCACGTGACCTGAAGTGTCAGGGAAGAAAATGGTTCCTAGTTGATATAACAAATAAGCAGTGACATGGTGCTTAATCTTCTCCTCTGTCATCACCAACTTTCCTCGAGCAACCAATTCTTTGGTCCCTGAAAACTCATCAAACAAGGTCTTGAGCTTGATCTTTTTCAACTTCTTCTTATACGTGCGGTCTGCCTCAAACTCATTATAATCATCACCTTCCTTAGGCTCTTTGTTAGCTCGTCTAAACTCACATTGTGCCTTTTTATCGCTCCATCCTAGACACCTTTCGACCAGCTTTTAAAGAAGTTCATAACTCATCGAGGGATCGTAGCCATCTCGAACACTTGTTCCTGTAATTGGTAGGGATGTGATTCTAAAACAATCATCCGGAGTAATTGCCATCTCACCAAAAGGTAGATGAAAGGTATCCGTCTCTGGATAAGAACTCTCGGCAAATGCACGAATGATTCTGACATCAAACTTTTGGTGCGCATGTTGTATCCCGTTCCATAGTACACGGTCAAATACCGCCAACCGGACCTCATCACACTCGTTTTCTATATTCCACACCTTGTTCTTTTGACGTTTCAAAACACGAACATCATCGTATGATCCTACAAAAGCAACATCATATCTTATATACTAATATATAGAAAGAACAATATATGTCAAAATATAATAAAGTGCCCGAGAAATCTTGATGGTTAAGATTGAGCCATACCTTTGTCGCAAAGATCTTCGCATCCCATGAGTTTTTGTAGCCCATCAATACCTCCCCTCCATCTCTTGGAGTACCATAAGTTGGATTCTTTGGAGACAAACACAAATTTTCATCAGAATGTATGAATATCTAGCACAAGGCTTTTGGGCGTCTTTCTAGGTTTCTTTCCCACTATTTCTACTTCTGCCTCTTCCTCTTCGTCTTCCTCTTCATCCAAGTCCTCATCTAATTCAAAGCATCATCCTTATCTCCATCTTCCTCATCTTTGTCACCCTCATTTGGTTCACCATCATCATTGTCATCCTCATTTCCTCCTCCTTCACATGGTTCACCATCATTGGCACCCTCATTTCTTCCTCCTTCAGCTGGTTCACCATCATTGGAACCCTCATTTCCTCCTCTTTCAGCTGGTTCACCTTCTCCACCTTGATGTTGTTCTTCATTGCCCATCGCTTCCATGATCTCTTCATTGCCCATCGCTTCCACGATCTCTTCATTAACTTGTTTGATTACGTTGTCAACATTATCTCTATTAACACCATCTTGGATGACAACATCCGGTAATGACCCACCTCTATACTTAGCATTTTTGGTTCCACGGTGACCGGCATCGCAATGTACTTTGCCTCGAGGGGTGGGAGTTCTAAGATCTTCCAGTAAAGGTTTGTTTGATTTTTTTCCTCTTCCACTAATCAAGAAAACAAAAGATATTATCTTAACAAAAATAGGCCAAATCTAATTTTGGGGACCATAGTATAGCTCGTTAACAAATATTTTTTGAGAACAAAACGAACTCAACATTGGTAAATTGCAATGAGGAGTTCGGTTTGTCAAGATTTTTTGTCAACAGTTCGGTTACATTATTAATTTTTTTTGTAAAGTTCGGTTACTTTCTAAGGTTAGATTTTTATGCGAACTAACCGAACTTAATAGCACAGTTCGGTTACATAAAAACTCATATTAGCAGGCAAAATAGCGGAGTTCGGTTACATGTACAAAAACAAATTGTTGTAAAAAAATTTTAGTTCGGTTAGAATTTTTTTTTTTTTGCTTCTTTGCGATCTAACCGAACAGGCAGTTCGGTTACCTATTTTTGATACCTAGAGAACCGAACTGTTCTTCGTGTTCTTCCTTTCAGGAAGTTCGGTTAACAAAATTAGGTTTTTTTGAAACTCGACCTAACCGAACTATGTACTGTAACTTCCAATTGAACCCTATTTTGATGATTTGTATTCAATTAAACGAATCAAAATCAAATTAAAAGTAATGGGTTTGTTGCAAAATACCTCGAATCGGTCCCATGGCGAGAATCGAGGCTTCGGCAAGCGTCTATTATACCGGATTATAGCTTCACTTGGTTGTTCCACTTCTTTTTGAATCTGAAAATCACTCGGCTGATTTGCTAGATGTCCCAATCGAGGACCTTCTCCTTGAAGTCTTTTGGTTTGCTTTCGAAGAACCATTGTTATAGTCGATTGATTAATCGACGATGAAAATTTTTTGAATCGACGATTAATCGATGGAGTCGATGAAGACGATGTTGTATTTGGGGAAGAAGAGAACCGAATAGGGAGAACAGTTTTGAGGAGAAACTGTTTTTTTTTTTTTTTTTTTTTAGTTTTAGGTTTTGTTTTAGATTATTAGGTTAGGGTTAATTTTAATTAGGGTAAGGGGCAAATTGGTAATCTCATGAATTTTAGGACATCCCTTAACATTGTAGGGTAGGGGGCCTTATAAAACAATGGTCCCCCAAAAAAATGCTGGTCCCCAGAAAACCGTTCTATACTTAACCCTAGCTAGCAAGGTGACTCATGCCAAAATCTAAACCTGAGCCCAGTTCGCCCAATGTTAGCTACTGGCTTGGGCTTGTCACCATCGTTATACTAAGTGCTCCGTAGATATGAAACACGTTACACGAGATGTCGTGTAATGTTGTTGAAAACATGTCGATGTTGCTTCGGATGTAAAACAAGTCGTAGCAAAATAGTGCATATTACTTGTACCCGTCCATTTTTTTTTTAATTCTTACCTAATTCTTAAAGTTTTTTGGCCCTAAAGCTTAGAGAAATTAGTAGGCTTGGAATATTTTATCGTCCAAGTTTAAAATAGAAGATGAACTATGAAGTCTCCATTTTCTATTTTACAAATGAATTTTTTGGACTCTTGGTCCATTTACTTACCTATATCATCGTTAATCATGTGGATTGTTGCTGGCTATGTTCCTATGACTTGGTAAATCTCTAGGTGCAAAATGGAAATCAGTATCATATATTGCTGGTGCAAATTTGAAGGAAAGTACCTCAAAATCCATAGATCAACCTATACAAAACACCTTCTATATAAACAAATCTAAAGATCTATGATTGAGTGTACACTGTAATTAATCTGGACTAATATTCTACGAAAGACAACGAGAATTTAAAGTAAATCTGAATTTAATTATAAATTTCACAATCAAAGAGCTGAATAATAAATTTCAGTCTACCAAAGCGGATAAGTGTCCTTCCTCAAATTTTGTATTTTCTTCATCTTCAGATAAGGTCTTGATCAAAGATGAAAGCTCAAAGAAGTATGTCAAAGAAAAGTCTCAAAGATGAGCCGGTAACTATGAGAGGATAAGTCATTATGACATTAATCAAAGATGATTGTTGTTGTTGTGTATTCCGGGTGATTCTCGTTCAACACCAAAAACCGTTGAAAAAAAAAAAAAAAAAAAAAAAGAGAGTTTTTTGGCTGGAGAAGAAGACTAGATCTAAGTGTGAGGACTGCATACCAAAAGATACCAAAAGACTAAAGTTATATTTTGGTCTGAGTTTGGCTTAGCTTGATGCTAGGGTGTTGTTATTTTGGTCTGAGTTTGGCTGTAGCCTGAGCTCTTGTTTGCACGGGTGTGCTTGTTCTTTTTCTGTATGTTCTTTTTTTCTTTTTCTTTTTTCAATATATTAACCTTTCTACTCAAAAAAAAAGTGTGAGGACTGCAAGGTTAAGGTAGAGGTAGCGGTGAAAGAGGCACTTACAAAAACTCTAGTTACTTACTCCGAACCTGGGCCAACATCTATAACCCGCACAAAATTGGATTCCCAAAATCAAAAGCATACGAAAATAAAACACTGGTTCATGTAGATGTGAAACGCAAGAGATGTCTGTATGTTGACATGTTGCTCTCCGGGACTCTGTTTGAAATTTAATAAGTCATTACCTCTAGGTTCTGTGTTTTCATCCGGCTAGCCTTGTTACAAATACATCATATGGGTTTGTGCTATGACAGGAACTTCCAGACACTAGAATTTTCTATGAAATAAACACTAGAGTCCATCCTCTTGATAGGTAATCCCTACATTTGTATACTCGCCGCTTGACAAGAATTTTCTATGAAATTTATCAAATATATACATCATATGGGTCTAGTTTTGTTGTTGTATTCCGTTGATAATGAGATTTAATGAAAGTGAGCTCACGGCTTGTGTGCATTTTAATATATTCTCTTTGAACGATCAAAATAATTAAATAAAGGTGAATTCAGCATAATGCTATTGTTAATGCAGTTGCCTCCACAAAAGAAGCACGAATGCAACCATATGCCATTTGATGGAATCATTTAGGGACTACTATGTTGCCATTTGGAGTGCGGTGCATAACAACTCTCACCAAACTATTTTACTCCCTCCGTTCCATTTTGGATGATGTTTTAGGGTTTTTTGTATGTTCCAAAATAGATGAGAGTTTAGCTATTTTCTCTAAATTCTTACTAATTTAACCCTGCTTTGGAATCATAACATAACATTCATTTCCCTTGTTATCAGTGAGAGATAATTAATCTAATTTAAGATTTTAAATCTATCCTTTATTATCTTAGAATATTTGGTCATCCCAAGTGGAATTACATGGGGATTCATAATTTATACTAGAATCTAGAAACAAAAAACTAGAAGGTTTAAATTTTTAGGAGGGTATTAATATGGGCAAATTTGAAAAAAATTACTTTCTTTAATGTTTCTTAATCTGCGTAAAAAACTCTACAACATCATCTAAATTGGAATGGAGGGAGTATGAAATTTATAAGAAAGAGGCAAGCATAAAAATAATAAGAGTTAAAAATAGAAATCATTTCAAATTCATTTGTCAATTGGAATTTTGAATCCGTGAGAGACGTTTATTTCACTGGGAAGGGGCATTGAGTATTACATCCCCCCTTTAAATGTCGAGTTCAGTAGACTCGCTAGTGATTTGAGTTGGTAAGTATGTTCGGTTTACAAAATAATAGGTGGTATTGGTTGTCATACACAAGATGACAAGAAGAATTCATGATTGACATATAAACAAAATTTGACATTGCTGTCCAGGTTTAGTGTTGCTGCTTTCCCCAGGAGATCACTGAAACAACTCATGCTTTCATATGTTAGATTTCTAGGGTCGTAGACTCGTAGTTATATTAGTTTTTTTTTTTTTCAGAGGCTGCTACTACTTGTATTGCGCAGTAGATATAAATCAAACTATTCAAGACACTAGAATACAACTAAAAAAACAACCCATAGTCTTAATTATTAACTCAACAACTTGATCTTCACATACAAAATGAAAACGATCCGATCTTTGACAAATAGATTGACAAATACAAAAACTAAATCTACAGAACCCAGATATGTAGTAGCATTTTATGGTAAAAGACGCAGTCCATTGAAAAAATTCCTTAGCTCAATTGAGCGTCTCTCACACAGAAGACCCTGTCATCCATCCATAATCGAAGTCGACACTATCAACTAATAGAAGTGAAAAATCCAAACTGAAGAGCACCCTAAAAGAAGGAGAAGCCGATTGTTTCCCGAAACTGAAACCCACAGCAAAAGAATCTAAAAATATGTTGCAACTAACATTGAGAATATCATAGTTTTTTGAGAGGAGAATATCATAGTTTATTGATTAGCCCGTTCGGATTAGGGTTGAATTGTAGTCGTTCTCATGAATTTTTGGACTGACCGAAATAGACGGCTGTGATATGTTTGTGAATGCACGTAAGGTAGCTCAAATTATTTCTGGGCAGACCTAGTCACCCACGACCTAGTTAACTTCCTAGTAGTCCATCTTCAGTTCCTTTGAGCCATATTCCCACCACTCGTTTAGGCACTGCCATCTCCGTGTCCACCTAATGTAATGTTCCTATTTTATCCATTTAAAAACATTATAAAGTTTGTTTGTGATTGTAGATTGTACGGCAATGCACATGGACCCGTTAACAAATAGTGGCTCACCATGTGTTTGTGTGGCGCCAATGTAAAACTCTCCCAAAGAAATAATAAATCGGGTACTAACAAAATGGAAGTTCCAATCTACATCATGTATGTTGATGATATAATTAAGGATGTCTATGTGACTGTATGCATGTATGTTGATGATATGCTTATACTTGATACAAATATAGATGCGATTAATTCCACTAAAAACATGCACCTGAATGAGAATATTGACTTGAAAGACTTAAGCCCCATTGATGTAATCTTAGGGATGATGATTAAAAGATAATCTAAATTTATAGTCTTAGTAATTCTTATTATGTTGAATTTGTGCTTAAGAGATACAATCGGTCTGATTGTAAGCCTCCGCTTTTACTCATAGTAAGATTCTTCTTTGGACTCAAGAAAATAAGGGTAATGGAGTATCTTAACTTGAATACTCAAGAGCTATAGGATGTCCGATGAATTTAATGAACTGTAAGAGTCCAGGACATTGCCTATATTGTGAGTAAGTTAAGTAGATATACTTGTAGTCCAGAGAAAAAGCATTGGGATGCACTTAGTAGAGTATTATGGTACCTAAAATACTCTATTACCTTTTGTTTGATTTATGAAAGGTATCTTGTCTTGTCCTTGAGGGACTTTGTGATACAAATCGGATAGTTGACTCGGAGGAGTCTAAGTCTACAAGTGGATATGTTTTCACTCTAGCATGAGGTTTTTTTGGAAGATTTCCAAACGGACATATATTTCTCAATTCGTTATGGAATCTCGAGATCGAGAGTATTATGTTAGTGTTGATGGTGGTTTTTAGCTTAGGGTAAAATCGTAAAACCCTAGTCGACAAATGACGTCACAGAACTTGAGTACTAATGTCCAAACCAAGCACATTTATTGAACCCTTTAATTTGTCTCATGAAAATTACCAGGGGTACCTTTTTTAATGCTAATTAGGGTTTCGACAGCCAAAACCCTAATTCTCACACCGCATGTGCCAATGGCTAACCATGCCTGCCACACCTATCGAGGCAAGGCATGCCAACCATGCTAGCCTCACCCCAGTGCCAATGGCAAACCATTCGGGTATTAAACTTCCACAAGAACTGATCAAACTCGACATCGAATGCCTTCCACAGTGTTATTATTTATTCCCCTGTATTTGCAGTCTTAATCGAGTTTACTCTCTCTCTATGTAGCAAATATTGTTTAGGGGTATTTGGTGTTAATAATGTAACCTATGCTGCGTTTCCTAATTTGATCCGAAACATCTGGTGTACATTTCAATGATATTCATATAGTTGACCCTCATGTGATTCAAACACTTATTTTCACCTGAAAGTTGTATTTTTCATATTTTATTGTAGTTTCTGGACTGGTAAACATTGGCAGTAGTTGAGTGCTGGGTCCTGACTAGGTCCGAGCTTCCTAAGCTCTATGCTGGGGCCAAATTATTTCTCCATAATTTAGAGAAATTCTGCCATCTACCGATTTTGAAACAAAACCAGCTGATTCTCCAATGCAAGATAACACATTTTTCCTATTTTTTTACCTGGCGAGATTGGGGTATACCCAAACTAATTGGGGTATACCCAATGAGAAGGGACATGGTGTGTCATTATTAAAAAGTGTGATTTTACTTTAATACCCTTGAAATAATTAAATCTTAAAAATAAATTCATTTCTTAATTTCATTAACCATAAAATTAAAAAACTAACCAACTCTTAATCTTCTCTTCTTCTTCATCTTCATCTTCCATCAACCAAACCCATATAAAAATCTCAACTTTGATTTTCCAAAAAAATGTTGACTCTACCAAATAAAAGAAGACTATAAATGATGTTTAAACTTAAACCCATCATTGTGTTGTGTGATTTGATTGTTATATCAAGGTTAGAAATCGAAATTTATGATTTCTGTGTCTTCGCCATGGTAAGGTCGTGACATGCATATCTTGCCGACTTTCATACAGCCATGGCGGCGACTGTAAAAATTTCAACAGCCGGCCTAGGGTATTTTTTTGAGACCTTGCCTAACTAATACAAACCGGAAGGGTATTTTTTGAATACCTTTGCCAAAAACAATTTAGGAAGGGTATTTCTTGAATACCTTGCCAATAAATTTTTATGTCATCTCCGTGTCAAAAAACAAAAGTCGGCAAGGTCGACGATGAAGATCATGCCGGCCACTTTTGGCCGGCGAGGTCGGCGATGAAGACCTTGCCGACTTTTCATACTTTCAGAACTAAAAGTGTTGATTTATTCTTTGATTTTGAGTATGATTTCATATAACAGATTTGCAATCCCCTTTTTTAGAAGTATTTTGGTTGTGTGCTTCATTTTCGTTGCAAGAGATATTCTCAAAAAAAAAAAAAAAATCATCAAAAATCATCCCACAAAAGTCAATCAAAAAAAAATTTCATAACTTAAAATTCATAAGTTTTAATCTATTCAATCAATTTAAACTTAATTAATTAATCTAATCAAACTTTTAGTGTTAATTAAACGAGGGCAATTTTGCCATTTTGAAAATATTTGGTTAAGGGTGACCTCTTTTACTTCAAAATGACCCTATTTTGTCTCATTGGGTATACCCCAATTAGTTTGAGTATACCCCAATCTCGCCAGGTTTTTTTATTTGCTTTTGTACCTTCCCGATGCAATGATTGGGTGTTATCTAACCTTCCCGATTTTGAAACAAAACCCATTTATCTTTCTATTTTACAATCCAACATCTCCTGCAATGTTATAAAGACCATATGTTCCATAATAATCTCTCACAATAGTAAGTGTTATCTAACGTTTCTCCAAGTGGAACTAGATCAATGAGAAAGATAATTTCTTCTAGCAGTTGGCCATCATAGTTTGCGCCAGTGGTACGAATTAAGTTGGCTTGCTTATGAAACCAACAGGAAAAATGTGCGCGATGCAAGTACCAATGTAGTCTATCTCGGCCATCTCGGCCGAGATACCGGCAATTTTTTCGGTATCGCCTTTGCAACGAGACGATATTCAATTATCGGCCGAGATTATTCTGATTTTCATCAACTGTTGTGGACTCTTTCATGATTAGAAAGAGGTGCTTTTCATTGAATTAGTATCAAATTACATCAGTAGAAAGAGGACAAATGGAGAGAAGGGGGTTAATTTTGTTGTATGCCATTTCTGTAACGACATTTGCCACTGCGTAGTAAAAGTCATATGGTTAATTATAGTATCACATTAAGTACTAAAAATGAGCGTAATTTAGGAAAATTAGGCTGCACTTTTGCAGAGGAAATTCATTTTACTACAAAAATTAAATTTATATGTATTCTGTTTTTTGCCTGCTGTAATATGGTTAGAAATTTCATTGGTTCGAAATTTAATCATTGCATCCGCTGATGCTGTTTATGTTTTTGTAAATGTCTATGGTCCTCCATTTGCCACTCCAAGTTTGCTAATACTCACTGCAACTGATATATAGCAAAGTAAAAAATTAATTGTAAGATGTAGGTTTTAGATTAACAGTTCAGTTGTCATTCTTAGTTTCATTTTGGATTTGCAAATGTTTGGGGTCCTATTTCATGAACAATATCCTTACCCATGGTTACCCACAACTACACAAATCTACTTCATGAACAATATTATGTCTCATGACATAAAAACAGGACCATTACCCCTAAATTTGTGACTGGAACCAAAATCTACAAACTAAAATCTATCTAAATTAGCATCGTGATCCCAAGTTATATCTACTAGTGATGTAAACAGAGTGTTATAAATATTTTACTTATTTGGCCGTTTACTTTACTAGTTTAGTAGTATCTGATCCGTGTTAAGGTTGGTTGTTCTCCTTCTTAGTTACTGCCTTTCTCTCGATCTGTTTTCGTTTTCTCCTTACGCCGGTCAGCTCAAGAACAACCACTTGAAGTAATGGCATCAGATGTGGATGATCAACATCAACAATTAAACGCGCATCATAATGATTTCTCATCTCAACCATATTTCATTTCCTAAGCTTTTCATTATGCCGTCTTTGTGGCCAATGAGGCCCATATAACAAAACCGAAGGGAGATGGAGTAAGCTCCTATAACACAGTTTTCTTTTTAAATGAAGCAACTATTCCACTTATAAGAATTAAAGATTGATCTAGACGGTTCATATTAGGGTTAAATTGTAGTCCTTGATCTGTTTTCAATAGTATTGGCTTAAATCATTTGACTCGTGTAAACTAATTTTTGACCGAGGCGTCGAAGAAAGACGTTATGGCAAGCAGGTCTTGGTATTGCATTGAACACTTTTTGTTTCCCATTGGCAGGGCCGGCCCTGAAGCAAAGCAGCCGAAGCTCAACTTTGTGCATCTAATACTTATAAAGTGAAACTCTTTTGGAGAGAAATTGACGAGGTCAGGTGTTTCTGGCAGTTCCCTTGGGTTATTGGGGGTGATTTCAATGAGATACGATTAACTCATGAAAGAACTTCAGGTGGTGACCGAACCAATGGTATGACAAGATTCACAAAATTCATCTCAAAGCACCAGTTGATTGATCTTCCTTTGCTTGGTGCAACCTACACATGGACTAATAATCAATCTCAAAATATTTGAAGTCGCATTGATAGAATTCTTATAAATAAACCAGCTACAGAGTAAACCACAACTCTCTAACTATTTACACTAAACCCAGCCGCCTTCGTCTCCATCTTTTCCGATCTCTAATCCTCCAAAACTCTTTCATTTTGATTTTTCTCTGGTTTAAGAAATGGAATTCTGGGATGATCCTCAAAATCTATGTACACAATCAAAGAAAACTATCAGCGTTATGATTTCTCCTCTCAAATATTTCTCATCAAACATGGTGCTGGAGTTATTTCTTGTCAGAAACGAGCACTAAGGTTCTAAGTTGGTTATTCAGAAACGTGTTCTTAACCAATTTCAAGGGTAAATCTAACTTGTATCAGAAATCAGAAACCTAATTTTTGGAATTCCCCTTCTGTATGTTTGATTTAATTAATTCAAGAACAAAATATAAGACTTTTGTTTCTAATGTTGATTGATATTGTGTTTCATGTAAATGGATTACAGTACTTGCTATTCCTTGATTTCTCTGTTCCCAGCAGTCCATAGATCAGATGTATAGCACAGTCATCCATTTTAATTGCTAAGCTACGTGTATGATCATTTTCTTGCAATTGTGGTGCTTACTGCTTAGCCTTGGCAAGATTATGGATTGGTTACCGGTGTGATACGGGAATCATCCTCACATACACAATCAGAATCATATTTGTTTGATGTCAGTCATAATGACTTATCCTCTCATATACCAGCCACTGTTGAAAGACCCTTAAATAAACTCGGTCTTTAGTCTGGCAGGTAATGATCGATGTCAAAGTAGACAGTGTGGAAGAATGACATCATACGGAACAGCTACTCCTAAGATTGGAGTAGTGAGATGATAAACTTCAAGAACGCAGAGAATAAGGGAAACAAAACTCTGAAATTGTCTGTCAACTCGATAATCAAAGTCCTGATCTAGTTAGCTGAGGGAAGAAGAAGGCAGTAGTATTAGTGAAGTTGTTGTTTCAATTTTTTAGATTCTAATTTAATTATTCTCTGTCTTTCAGAGATTTCCTTATGATTTGGTAATAATATGACAAACTGTCCACATTATTTCCACTGTAAAGTTTGGTCCTTTCTTCTATAAATTGTTCATTTGTAAGTTTCAAACTCAATCATCGTAAATGTCTAGTTTTTATATAGACAAGAGGTACCGTATCTTTTAAGGATCAGTGTAGATACCCGAAAATATAAGGTGCGTGAGTAAAGGGAGAAGCAACAAAGTGAGGGACATACTCAAAGACCTCTACACCTTAACAAGATGTAAGAACCTACCTTAAGACCCTACATAAAACATGAAGATATAATGAATATGGGAAGAAGAGGTGATGGGGATGTAGTGGACATACTCCAAGACCCTACACCTTAACAAGATGTAAGAACATGCCTTAAGACCCTACATTAACATGAAGGTATAATGAATATGGGAAGAGAGGATGGGGATGTAGGGACATCTTTCCAAGACCCTACACCTTAACAAGATGTAAGAACATGCCTAAGACCCTACAAAACACGGATAATGAATATGAAGAAGAGGTGATGGGGATGTAGGGACATACTCCAAGACCCTACACCTTAACAAGATGTAAGAACATGCCTTAAGACCCTACATAAACATGAAGGTATAATGAATATGGGAAGAAGAGATGATGGGGATGTAGGGACATATTCCAAGACCCTACACCTTAACAAGATGTAAGAACACACCCCAAGACCCTACATAAACATGGGGATGTAAGGACCTACTCCAAGACCCTACACCTTAACAAAGATGTAAGAACCTACCTAAGACCCTACACAAACATGAAGAAGGAATGAACATGGGAAGAAGGAGTGATGGGGATGTGAGATCCACGCCAAGACCCTACACCTCAACAAGGTGTAAGAACTTACTCGAAGACACCGTGCATAAACATAGGGATGCAATGGCGCGAGAAGAAGGAGTGATTGGGAGCGTGGGGACTTGCTCCAAGACCCTACACCTTGTGGCAAATCGTGGAGATGCAGCGTGGGAAGAAGGAGTGATGAGGGTGTAGGGACCTGCCCCAAGACCCTACACCTCATGGCAAATCGTGGAGACTCAATATGTGCGAAAAGGAAGTGATGAGAGTGTAGGGGCTTGCCCCAAGACCCTACACCTTATGGCAATTCGCGAAGATGCGGTGCGCGTGGAGGGAAGAAGTGATGAGAGTGTAGGGACTTGCCCCAGGGACCCACACCTCATGGTAAATCGTGGAGATGCAATGGGCGCGAGAGAAAATGATGAGAGTGCAGGGGCTTGCCTAAGACCCTACACCTTGTAACAAAACATGAAGAGGCAAATGAGCACGAGGAAGGAGGCCATGGAGTGTAGGGACTTACTCCAAGACCCTCTCGCCTTATGACAAACCTTAGAGATGTAATGAAGAAATGATGAGAGTGTAGGGACTTTCCCTAGGACCCCTACACCTTGCAACAAAGTATGGGTAAATATTGGAAAGGAAAGGGTGCCGTAGTTGAATGGAAGAGTGCGATAGTAAGTGGGTCCCAGAGGGTAGTCCCTATCCAAGGCGGGGTGCTCCATAGTGGAAGGGATATCAAGGACACGTGTGCGGACTCGAGATGTCAAAGTGAGGGGAAGAAGTCAAGATGGTGTACAGACGGTATCCGACAACTCAAGAGAGGGATTTAGGAAGGTTATAAAACTCATCTCCTAAGAAGGAGAGATTAAGCCTTTTCTCCCGTGTAAAATTAGTATTGTACTACTTCTGACTGGAGTTATTCTTTCCTCTTTGGTGTAATTCAGAGTTTACCCACCGCATTTATACATTGGCGACTTGGCCTGGGACCCGTCACCATTAATAAGTACAATGACTACACAGTTACGCCACATCCAGCTGGCAGATCTCAGACATCCCCACATCACGCATGCACGGGAGAGCCGCTTGCGAACTCCAGCAAGTATTGTCGTGGATTTCAAGATATGGAGCGACGACGCATCGAACCGCAAATGCGTATTCTTTATATTTGGCACCGATAACTCATGATAATGGAGCGATTGGCGAAGGAGGTAGACAGGAGCGGGCATTTACAAACAAGAGACCCTGAAACGGGAGCATATATCCTTACCCCCATGATGTACATACCCCTCACTTTTGATTCCTCGAGTTGTACTAGACGGAATTTTACGATAGATGAACTAAAGATGGCCAAATACATGAAGACAAGTATGGATTAGAAGCATCGTCCAAGTCGTTCACGGTTCAATCCCCACTTACTCATGATGTGGTGGCCCGCCCAATGCCTCTTGTATAAAACTCCCAAGTTTACTTTATTCGATAGGGACGGCAATGCAATGGAACACTTACAGCTTTACCATGATGTTAAATGAACACGTGCATGAACAAGCATGTATGCCTAAGGGAGTTCGGAAAGTCTCTCACGGAGATGCATTCACTTGGTTCATCACTCTTCCCAAAGTAGCATTGAGACATGGGACCAATTCTGACTTTTATGCAAAAATTTTACTCGAGCCGGTGAAGATTTCAATCTCACTTATGCAAGATACGATTCCAGCGTAGGTGAGAAGAAGGACCTATGTTTGTCAAACGCTTCGGATGGAATATTTGAGGTGCAACATCGTCATCCCGTAGAAGGAGTTGGTCAACATCTCGTATTCTTTTGCCTTACCTCTGAGACACGGCGAGTATTAGAGAATGCCTGCATGGAAAATTTTAGGACTTTGAAGAATCATGTGCTAGAACGGACGCTGCGAGAAGAAGAGATGGAGGTGAGGGGGCAGAAGCTTGGCCTCGCGCCGTTTCAATATGCTCGGGATGAAAGGTAACCCGGCGGCGCGACCATTCAAAGACAATGAAGAACGACGCGGTAAGCGACCGGCAAACTCCAAACGACGGAGGAACCTCCACGGAGTACCCCTTTCCTCTCTTTTGACATAGTTCTTGACCTACTTAAGAATGGATCGCAATGATGACATCAAGCTGCCAAACACCCTAAAAGAGCTAACGAGTACAAAGCGAGAAAAGAATTATCGCTTTACTATTCGCCATGATGGAACATCCTGAAAGGAATGCCGCACATTGTTATGGAGGTTCCACAAACTGAAGAAAAGGTGAAATCGTCACAGGTACTAATAAGATCCAAGATACCTCCGGTCAGGCTCACTAGCGACAATGTTAGCACACATAGAAGACGTATTACAAACAGGACTTGATTTTACGTAGGATGGGCGCGGTGAAGTGACGGGTGAACATGAATGTTAAGAGGCACATAATGACGAACATGTAGACTTCATGGAGGAGTTGCAACCATGGATATAGCAGTGGATAACCCGAGTACATTGCTGCAAGGTAGTAAAGAAAACCGCTATTCGCTAAATTCTTCGATTCCCTAGGCTTCACACAATCACACAGATAGCGTGAGAATTCATTTGCCGGGATTCATTCGCGAAAACATGACGCATACCTTGATAGGCGATATCCCTTGCCCACTAATGTAATCACATTTTCGTAGGCCCGATCGTCGAGTGGGATTTCAGACTCACCTTTAGACCACTTTACCCTCACCGCATCCCTTCGAAAGAAGTCCTTCAAGCGTGCTTTCATCGACACTGGAGCTTCCTTGAACTTAGTCCCTATGACATTTTGCAAACCATGGGTATTAAAGACTCGTAAATAAGGAAGTCTCAAACCAAGGATCCAAGGGTTTGGAGGTTTAAGTCAGATACCATAGGTACCATTAATCTAGAGGTGAGGCGGGACCCTTCGATCTATGAACCATTCCACGTCATGAATGTTGAAATGTTTTTATCACATGTTGTTAGGACGACCATGGCTCCACAAGCATGGAATTGTCCTTCCACATATCACCAATGCGTCAAGTTCATCTTAAAGGCAAACGAACGCATCTCCGCTAATAAAATCCATTTTCACCTCGAGGAAGCATACATGGTCAACGCATTCTTACACTGGCCTTAGTGAACCCAAACGAAGTAATCACTCACATTTATTCCACTCCGATCCCAGTTGGGAAACCACTTATCGAAGGGAACCACGTCTACTAATCGGAAAACGTAAAGCGAGGGAATAACACCTCTAAGCTCAAGTTCAAGAAGAGTGCGCTCGTACGGGCGTCATGTCTATCGCTTATAGCAGTGCAGGGAGGGCACCACACCAATCTTTGGAGGTTAATATGGCGAAACCAACACACTGTCAAAGTGGTGACCCTGGTAAGTTTGCAGGAATCAGACGTCCACAGGCAGGAACCTAAAAGTAAACGAGGTTACGGGAGACAATTAAACATGTATTACTGTGATTATTCCTAAGGTCGTTAGAAGTTGGAACTTCCCCTCACCATTGAAGAAAGCGAGGCGTTAGAAGGTTTATTAAGAGAATTTCAAGATGTTTTGCGGGTCCTG
This sequence comes from Papaver armeniacum, assembly GCA_023531295.1. Taxonomy (NCBI): domain Eukaryota; kingdom Viridiplantae; phylum Streptophyta; class Magnoliopsida; order Ranunculales; family Papaveraceae; genus Papaver; species Papaver armeniacum. Next base: position 6,119 of record JAJJWW010007339.1, on the reverse strand, counting down.
TGAAGATATCACGGGCCTTAATCCAGCTTTAGTGTGTCATGAGTCTAAGTATCTCCCCTCTAAAGGTAGGTGAAGCTGACCTCATGCAGCGATTTCACCACGACGTCGAAACCAAATTAAAGAGGAGATAACTAAAATGTTAGCGCATTGGATATATCAAGCCTATACATCATCTCATGGTTGGCTAACATTGACCCGGTCGAAAATAAGAATGGAGCGTTGCATACTGTGTAGATTTCGGAGATCGAACAAAGCACCCTGGCCACGAATTCCAATACCCCTCATTGATATGTTGGTTGATGCCACGCGAGATGATGAATTGTCGTTCGTGGATGGTCAGTGGGTATAACCAGATCAAAATGAAGAAGCCGGATCTGCCGAAGATTCTCTCACCCATCATTAACTTCTATTATGTTGTCATGCCCTTTGGTCTAAGAGCCTTGAGGGCTACATACCCGGTAGCAATGACATTCATTTTCCATGATCTTAACCATGCTGTGGAGATATACATCGATGACATCGTGGTGAGGGTAAAATTTGAAGGGGGATCGTTCTCTAATCACGCGAGGTGTTCACCCAGGATATAGAATACGGTTGAGAAAATGAATCACGCCAAATGTATTTTGGGGTAACATCTCGAAAGTGGATCTCCAAGACCCGTATGGCATTGAGATGGATAAGGACAAAGCTCGTGCAATACTTACAACGCAGCTGCTGACGACTCCAACAGTAGTTACAACACCTAATCGGGCTAATCTCTTATATTCGGTTTATTCCGAGATTCTCGGTGCAGACTTTACCCGTGATCAAAGAATGTCAATTCACATGAGGCCCTTAAGCCCAGAGAGCTTGATACTGCACTGCGTTGTCTAACAAACCCGATAATATACGAGACCACCAATCAAAGGGGAAACCATTGCATATACCTCTCACAGACACAGATACGGGCGGTCGCGCTCCTCTTGGCAATAAGACATGGGTGACACGCACCTAATTCCTATCTATTATATCGCAAGTTCTCAAGGGGCAACTTAGATACTGCTTTATGGAAAAGGCATGCCTCCCATTATTATCGTGCTTTCCAAATTATGACATTACTCTCTGGCACACCAAACGTATGTCATTACAGTGCCAACATGGCTTACCTAATCACCACACCCATTCAAATGGTAGAATAGGTAAATGGGCTCTTCGACTCTTAGAATTCTCGTTAAATCTCGCTCCACCACATGGGGTGAGAGGGCCAAGCAATCAGATCTATTAGCAAAGATTCCCAGATCCGACAACACCGACACGCGTTTCGAAGAGATAGCCATGGCGTGAAGAGGATTTTGTGAAATGTTCTCTCGATGGTTCGTCGTACGGACGCCTTGAAGAAGCAGAATCGTATTCATCACCCACAAGGAAAGAGCATCTCCACTTTCATTTGTTAGATTATCCATGTACCAACAACGCTAAGAGAAAGGGAAAGCTTCCTCCTTAGGGTTTTTAACACTAGCCGAATCAATGAATATCTGAAACCTCAATGTAGGGGACCTTTTGACTCTTGGTTAATCAGTTGGAAGGGGAATTCCATATCAGGAGCCAACTTTAGCCATATATGGGAAGGCTCAACCTAATTCCAGCATTTTTCCCATATCTCAGTTACAAAAACCAAGAACCCATTAACAAACATGTGGCGTACAGTCTACACTAGCTTCAGCCTCCAGTTGATAGAGGAGATGAAGAAGCTATCTACTGTCATCGTGAGGAAAGAACCCTCAACCTGGGTGGAGAACCTCATGTATGAAGATAGAAAATGATTGGCGTCGACCAATCATTATGGAATTAAGAAAGGCACCAGCGGCACATACTTTGCCCTGGAAGACACTAAAGACCTATACACTTTTAGGTGGAAGCTTATACTTCATTGCGTCAGGAGGTGCACTATGTAGATGCCTGGGGCCGGTCGAAGCTCAAACTAAACTTCAAGAGATTCACCAGCTTACGTGTGGTCATACTCTATCAATTGCTTTGCACAGACGAATTCAGAGAGCAGGGTTCTATTGGCCGGATATGGTAAAACAGGCAACAAAGCTACAAGACACTTGTGAAGGTTGCCCAAGCGGCACCTCAATATCGGGAAGTTTGCGTGACGTGCCGGATCCGATGGCGATTGGAGAACACCATATTTGGATTATCTTAGTAAGCGAATACCGCCTTGAGAGATAAGAACTAGCGCTTAAAATTGAAGAAATCCGGGCGATTTTTGTGATTGAGAGTGAACCTGTTTCGTTGGTAGTTTTAATCAACGCACTCTAAGATGCTTCGGTCCTGCGAGAATCTTGACAGTTAATGGAGATATCTCACGACGGTGAGCATCAAGCGAGAAAGCACGATTGTTTACACAACTATATGGCGCGGGATACTGTTGACCAACCATGGAGCACCACACGTAGAGTATGTTCGAGCGTTGTGGCGGTGCCAACTACATGGGAACCTCATTCACGCACCTCATGCCACTCTGCACGGCATCGTCGCACCATGGCCTTTCCGCAGCTGAGGTTTGGACATCATTGGTCCAATTACGCCTAAGTACATCAAACCGAGCATGAGTATATCACACTCGGCCTACGGAGCTATTCACGAGAGTGGGTTAGGCGATCCCATTAAAAGCACACTACAGGAAGCACAGTGATGGCCTTTATCAAAGGAAAATATCATTAGCGCTTGCGGTATACCAATATGCCACCTATGTCGGACAACGGCACTCCTTTACGTCGATAGCAGTCGTGACCTTCTTGCGTCATTCCACATTAAACACCAAGACCTCAGCGCCATACTACCCCGGGTAAATGGGACGAGGATGAGGCAACCAGCAAGACCTTGCATGAGATCCTCGATCATAGCGGTTTATATCGACAACAAACGTCTATGGCATGATCAGACCACCCATGGCACTTTGGGCATACCGCATTGCAAAAGAAGCTCAAGCCGGCGCATCACCCTATAGTCTAGTATATGGTAAGACTGTGTATCCTACCGATGAAGTGGTAGTGGCCTCGTAAAGTATTAGCTGCCAGCGGCGTAGGCATCCGATGAACAGTGCGCTTTATGGCATTATTTGTGATGCGAGCTGTCGTGACAAGCGAGATCACACATGTGACACATATCGTGATCGCTCTGTACAAGGTCCATAACCAAAAGGTCATCCTAGAAGTTTGATAGGGGAGACTTAGTGCTTTCCATCGCGCTCTCATGCACAACGTGAATAAGAGCCGCAGGAAAATTCGCTCCCCCAACCTGAGGACCCACACGTCAGAAGTAATGTGAGAGTGGTGGCCATGAAAGTTTGAACGCCTTGATGGAAGCAAGATCAAGAAAGGAAAGGGTAAGGCCTAAGGCTAATGATATAGTCAATTAATGTATGCTTAAGACTTTTATATGTAAAAGTACTTTATCTCATAAATAAAATCTTTTTAGGGCCAAATATTACCTTGGTGTTATTTAACTCATCCATGCACACCCGAAAGGGAGGCGGAGACATAATGGCTGCCTTAAACAGAATTGGCAAAAAGCACCAAAAATACAAAGATTCGGTGTGGCTCAGATCAAAAGAAAGAAAGAGCAATCGGATACACCAAGATCCTGTGGCTCGCTTTACAATAAAAGCAAAAGAGCACTAGCACTGGAAGATGCCCCAACATAAACCTGTCAACTAGAAGGGCAAGTAGTCGATGGGTGACTAGAACCCGGTTACTTTAGTGAGGGGGAGAATCCTCAACAACATCATTTTAGCGTATTCTAACAATTGGCAGAGTGAAGAAGTTAGCGGACCATGGTAAGCGTTACAAAACAACAAGACCCATACAACTGTATCAACATGCTGCTTCGCCATAATGTCAATCAATGACAAACAAAACAACGGTAATTTGCAGACCAAATCAACACCTCACATTATTCTTGCCATCAACACATCAAGATGACAAATGCTTTTATTAAGATTGATGTAATATAAACACATTAGTACGCAAGATGGGTATAACGATCATTGCGCTGCATGAGTAGCAAGCCCACATGCAAACAGACGAACTCCTCCCCTCAGAAATGATTTAGATATAAATCAGTTAGGAGGCCGATAGATACAGGGTATCTGTGATTCAATTGCCCAACATAAACATAATCATATTAATGGAAGCTACGCCTGCTGTCTCACGCTGCATAAAAGCTCGAACCGTTCGATTTCTATGGATAAGTCGTTGTTCTTCCAAAGCGATAGAACAATGCGGTTACATGACAAAAGAGTGACCAGGTCAGCATGAGCTACCACCTCAACGTCATACTAGTGATGCATGTTAGCAAAGTGATCTTCACACATACGTAAGACCCCCAGCATATGAATGAGCCGCAAGCTGCCGAAGGCATAATCGCGTATGCTATATATTCGACCCAAGCGGTGGTGTAAGCGGTAGAAATAAAGAATAGAAGATATTTGATTACGGTATGGTTTAGTATACCCACAAGATCGGATTTTATACTACGACACACTTGCCAGCACAGTACACGAATTTTTAAAAAAAAAAAAAAAAGAAAAAGAGAGATGAATAACACACAAAAGATTATTTCTCACAAACAAACCAGAAACACACAAGGATTCAAGCGGATACATGTCTTGGCATAACAACTAACCAAGTACATATCTTTACTAGATCTAAAAGGGAGAGGATAAAGAGATACTAAGAGGTGCGAACATGCGGGATCGATGACAGCTGACACGCTCTACGCACTGCTAACGAAACAACCCGCATCTGTATGCGGGCAGCGACGATATGACATCAACTACAATACAACCATATTAAGGAGTGACTCAAGCTCTGTTTCAATTCACGAAGTTGAGGTAGCCTCGGCCAAAGCATTATTCTCGGTAGTAATGCCGGGATCGAAAGCGCTGCGAGAGCTAGCCACGGATCTTTGCTCGAGTACTAAGGGCAATTAGACTGAGCTTCATGTTCCTTGGATACGGGAACGAGTCTCCTCAATCATGCGAGAAAGCTCCGCACGACGATTGCCAGTGCCCAACTCGAGTGCACGATTAGCTTATCACTCAACCATTGAACATTAAACCCCGAGCACACGGCGGCCGTTTAATTAACGACCTCCAAACGCTCGGTGATTACACGAAGTGTGGCATGGCGTCCTCATCCTCCATCCCGACCACTACATCTAATAAGCCATTGTGAAGCTTACCAGAAACATCCCCAAGAGGCGACCCGGCCAGTAGGTATATGTCGTGATCTTCACGATTTGAGCATAACGAGCACACGTGGTCACGAGGCAACCCGAAGCCGTAAACTAGCACATATCCTTCACCGTTGTTCGCAAGGTCACCTGCTTTATCTCATGCCCAAATTAGAAGTACGCTTAGGTCGGTAATGAGTGGGCATAAGAACCTTTCTTCCGGAAGAACCGGACACGAAGAGCGGGGAGCCTCGCCCCATGGCTTGCGCTGACTTGGTGACGTTTCGGATCATTGGAATCGGAACGATCCTCTAGAAATACGACGGCCGCCTTTCATTTCCTGCAAAAAAAAAAAAAGGGAGGGGAGTTAGGGATGACCAAACACTAATGTATATGAAGGTAAGATGCGACGACAGAGGACGATACGAGAGCGGCCAAGTGAGATGGCTCGAACGACACGAGCGACTCAGAGCTAGGAGGGGAGGAGGCTCATAGACTAAAGTAAGAGACGAAGAAAGAGAAATGTTTAGCAAGTGAAAAAAAAAACACAACACAAGAAATTTTCGTATTTATATAACAAAATAAATAAGCACGTGCACAACGTATGAGGGAGGAGGAATACAAGAATAAAGAGCATCACCATAGGGAACAACAACAACATGATCGTGCATTCGGGAGTTGAGCAAACCGTGAGGAGGAAGAACACGAGACTGGTCACTCAAAAAAAGGACTATAACATACCGACAAAGTATCGTAAAATAATCGACCGTACGTATACGGCGAAAAGGAAGAGTTTACCTCACCGGAGCAGCCAAGACCCCTCGTCCGGAACCTCACTCAACGCACTCTTCCGCCCGAACGATAAGATTAGATTTACTTACTTCGCTGGGACCAACTACCCT